>VDFB02000008.1:267596190-267904443 GCA_007258455.2 Sequoia sempervirens
AAGGTAATCAGGTCATGATCTCCCAATCTTCACAAAATATTTTCAACATCTAATTGCTTCTTGAGCTCTATTATATATGCCCTCTTTTAGTACATTAAAAAAAATATGATATCTATATTGTCATCTATATTAGTTTCTACATTAAAATGATATTATTTGTGCATTAATCATTTTTCTTTGGCTTGAAGATTTATCGGCAATCCCATGATAGGAATAGGAGAAGGATCACACATTATTTTTTCATTGGGATCCTTCATTGACCAATTCCATTTGGTTACTAAATGGTGCAAAAATATCATTGTCTCTATCTTTGCAAAATCATAACCAGGACAAATTCGAGGACCTCCTCCAAATGGTGTAAACACATAGCGTGAAACTTGAGTGTCAAAATGAGATGGATCAAACTTATGAGGTTCCCTGAAAATATCCTCATTCCAATGTGTAGAGCTAGTCTCCCAAAACAACTATGTACATATATAAAATCAAATTTACAAATTAGAACAATTTTGACAAATAACATATACAAATTATAGCATTTTAAAGAACCCATTTCGTATATTCTACTTATATTAATCTTATTTTTAATTTATTTTGTAAGAAGAAATATCATACCTGCCAACCCTTGGGAATTACATAGCCTTGAAATTCAACATCTTCAATTGCTTTTCTGAAACTACCAAATATAGGAGGGAACAAGCGCAATGTTTCTTGAGCCACCTTCCATGTATACTTCATTTTTCGTAAATCTTCCCATCTAAGAGGTTCATTGGGCTCTTTCCCTTCCAAGACTGCTGTTTGCTCTGATGTATAATAACATGAAAATCTTACAGTTAGATAGGAACCATGTAAGATCTAGATAATTGATATGATGAACTGAAACATGGTGGAAAGCAAAATTGCCAATAAGTTGCATGTAAAAAAGACATTACCTTGGAGAATACTCTGGTAGATATGTGGGTTCAAGGACAATCCTCTCACAAGATGAGTTAGAAGATTATAAGTAGTATCATGGCCAGCTATCATGACAACTATGACGATATCTAAGATCTCCTCCTCTGTGAGGGGCTCACCATTTTCATCTTTCATGGTGAGCAAACATGACATCAAGTCTTGGTCAGGGGAGGCCTTGCCTTGCTCTATATCCCTTCTCCTCGCTTCCAAAAGCAAAGATAACTTCTCGGTTACACGACAACGGGCCTGGTAGGCCTTGCGAAAGGCAGTTCCTGGTAGATCCACAGGAATAGACCAAATTCCTTTCACAGCAGTATTAAACTCATTGGCCAAGCTCTCCCTCTCTTCTTTGTCCTTCAAACTGAAGAACAGATCACATGCAACTTGGAAAGTAAGCTCCTTCATCAATGGCATCACTGTAATACTGTCCTTCCCTTCCCAGCAATCAGCAAAATGCTGCACAACAACAGACTCCATTCGGCCCACAAATCTCTGCAACGCCTCGGGCTTCATGAACTGCATGATGGCACCTCTAATCCTCTTGTGCTCTTCCCCAGAAAGTTCCCCAATACCTCTTTCACCAAAAATCCTGGTAATGTTTTTGGGTTGCTTGTTCATTATGCTGTGCCCATCGCTGTGGAACAGAAAGCGGTTGCCTGCCTGGCCAGTGAGAATCACTGTTGGGCACCCCATTAGAGATGTTTTGAAAACAGGGCCATATTTGGCAACCTTTTCTTTTACCCACTCCTTGGATTTGTGGGCTTTGTATGCTTTCAGAAACTGAATAGTTTCGCCGATCACAGGCCAGCCCAGACTTCCTGGAGGAAGGTTTCTGCCATTTCTAGACTTCCCATTCTTGGCTATGATCAGCAAAAACAGGGGTGAAGCAAATACAGAGGATAATATGAGAAACAGAGTGCTCGAGGGGTTCTGAAGATCAATTAGAGCTTTACTTATTGTCTCCTCAAAATTGAACTCCATGGCTTATGGGGTAATCAATTGAACTCGCTAGTGGGCTTAAATCTCAAGATCTTTCCCTCTCCACTATCAACAGAGAATGGGTTATTTCGAAATGCTCTTCTGTCTCCTTAAATAACCCAGGCACCTGGGTCTTTCGAGCTCCCACTGGATTATTAAGCATAATATGCTTATGTAGACAGTGATTATTGACTAAGCACATAACGACAGGTTAAGATTCCATTTCTAATGAAATAAACAGGGCTGGAGAGATTGAAATTTCAGGTGTCTGTCGTAAGCTTCTGAATTCAAGATTGGAAGGCGGAAATTCTTGAACGTGGTAGAGGCTACTGTTGACAGAGGCCTTGGTCGTGTCACATGGAACGACCTTAATCTTCCTCTCATACTTCGACGCGAACCATGTTCTCCTCACCTACCCACTGCCCTAAAACATTTAAATAAAGAATGGAGATTTGCGTTTGGGATGGTGTAATAAATAAATACATAGTTGATGATTAATATTTCTGATTTTTTTTAGAAATGTATTTAAAGTATTAATGGTGCATATATTTTTCTGTCAAAAAAATATGATTTTATTTGGGATATTGCTATCAAAATTCAACAGTATAGTTTTACGAGTCAAACTCATCGATAAGTAGTGGTTCACAAGAACCCATCTCTCATAATAATGAATGGTCCACTTAGCACTCATTACATCTAGGTGATGCTCACAGAGGTGAAGCACCGGATCTTCCCAAGAGGTCACCTATCCCAGTACTACTCCAGCTCAAGCATGCTTCACCACAAAGTTTTCCCTAAGGTTAAGCCCACTTAGCTTGAAACCTCATTTGCAAAAAACTTGAATTGCATGTCCTTAAATGTATAAGTTGATTGCATTTGATTATGCTACATTCAATGTGCTTATATGCTTTATTTGTTACTATGGTGTTTTAGACTAATAATACTCTTTATTTAAATATTAAACAGTTTAAATATATAATTGTAGTTTAATATTTTATTATATGCAAGAGTAATAAATAGTTGTTTTAGTTTTATTGGCAAAAAATATATTCTTAATTGTTAAATTGTTTGATGTTTAATAATAGCTCTTCTATACTATGGTTTAAAACTGTAGAGGAGATAGTTAAAATATATTATCATGGTCAAAATTGAGTGAAGAGTGCAAAGAAGGTCAAAGATTGAGTAATGAGTGTTTATTCCATTGTCAATAAGATTGACAACAATGTTGGCTAAAGATAGAATGGGTTATTACTAATGATTTTGAACTCTAAAAACTTTTATTCATACTTACATGCTCACTCATAACTCATGGTCGAGATTCTACTTATGAACCACGATATTGTTCATTGCTATGTTTTTTGTTGATAGTAATATTTGTATGACCGTTTTCTAACCCAATGTTTTACCACTTGTGTCTTGAATACACACCCCAATTTGTCTTAGCAAAATGAGGGCCCCTTTTCTTTTGTTTCCACCTTTGGTTGATTTTTTGGTTTTCTTTGAAGTCCTAGTTTTGGCATTATTTTTCTTTATATGTTATTTGTGTATTTTTCCTTTTGGTAGACTTTTTGAGTTTTTCATCACAACATGATAGTAAATAAATCTCTAAAACTATAACATCTCCTGTAGATCAAAGTTGTCAAGAGTTTTTGTGTCACCCTCATTAGACTTTTGAAGCTAGCCATCCTAGCACGACTCAAGAAATCTCTAAAACACTTATACTTGGCACTAGATATGACCTCATCCTAACCTACCATTGGCGTTGAGTCAATGACAATTTTGTTGCATGTGCACTTTATCTTTTGTTTTTTCTTGGTTTGTCTTTTCAACACTTTTCTTTCATGAGTTTGTGCATCTTGAACTCTAGTGATTCTACCTACTTTCTTGTTGCCTAGTGAATAGATTGTGCATGGTGTGGTGAGAAGATTTTGGTGCTTGAGGGTACATGTAGTTGTGGTGCTTGCATTTGTTGCTCCTCTTGGTGTGTGTCATTTCTTGCTTTTCGTCCCTCATTTCATTAACTAGATAGGGTTTCATTCCTCTCCTTGTTTGTTAATGGAATTTTGGTTTTGCATTTATTTATTTATTTACATGTTTTTTTTGTTTGTTGTGCTTCTCGTTGAGAGTGTGCTAGGGATTTTGTTTTTTTATTTGATTGCATTTTAATTCTTGGTCATTCATTTGTCTCTTCTTTGGTTTCTTCATTTATATGTTTTCTATTTTTTGTTGTACCCTAGTTGTTGTTTAGCATGCATTCCTCAATAGATCCAATTTTCTAATTCATCAAAGCTCAATGTTATTTTTCTCTTGATGACACCATGCTTCCATAAGCCCTTTTTTGACATCAAACTTACAAATTTTATCTTTCCATCTAATTTTTGGGATATTTTCTTTAGGATCCCTAATGCATAACTTCCATACTTAGGGTTTATTATTCTTTTTAGTCACAAATGTGGTCATCCTTGTGATTGAGTGTTTTTTAGTATGAGTTATGAAGTATTTTCAATCCTCGTTCTCTGATGAATTTACTTTTCTTATCTTTTTGGATTCAAATATACAAAGATAATTCTATTTAGATTTATTTTGGTATGAGTTGTGTTATCCTTGACCTTTTATCTGTGATGTCTTTACCTTGCATATATTTTCGGAGTTAAAGATGCAAAGATAATTATGTTTTTTATTGGATTAGTAGGGAAAGGACCTTGATCCCATGGTTATAGCCAAAACTCAAAAAAGGAAAAACAGGGTGGGAAAATAGCACCACTAGCCAACATAAAAGAAATAGCTATCTAGGGTGGCACACAGGCCATATATCATAGCCATAACCATAGAAGTGCCATAGTTAATCAAAAAAATAAAACTACTACTAGAGTACTTAAAGTTGCGAAGACCATTAATCAAGTCCACCATATACCAAAAAGTCCTAAACCATAACAAAGCTATTAAGAAATAGCAGCTTGGGATTTGGAAGCAGAAAGACAAAAAAAGCAGAGCAGTCATTAAACAACATCAAAAGAGAAAGTCATTACTCGGCTTTTCCAAACAGGTCCCCAAAATCGCCAATCAAGGAGATATACTCCCTCTAGTCAAGTCCCTCTGATTCATCAAGGTCCTTCAAATCATCATACTTTCCCATCTTTTTTAGCCTCCTAGTAATCTTAGTTTGTCTGAAAACCACGCTAACCATCACACTTTGCATCAGCCTGTTAGCCACCTTCATTAGTGTGACCAAAGATTTTTCCATGTCATCCATCTGTACCTGCATATAAGTTAGTCTTCTTTTCATATAATTCATACTAGAATCATCAACAATATTATCATTACACTAGTGTTCCCAGTATCCGGAATAGTCACGGTACATCATTCTTTTGGTCATCCTCCATTTCAGTTTCCTCCTCTTCATCTTCACTCCCCTCTTCCATTTCCTCTTCACCCATTTCATAAGCAGTATCTTCAAACTCCATCCCTTCAGTTTCTTCATCTACTTGGGCTTCAAATTCTTCAATTTCCAACTCTTCCTCTTCATTCACAGAGATTTTTTGTTTTCCTTTCCTATCATTGGAAGTAGTCTTTGCTAGGTGAGTTGACCTACGACCACCACTACCACCACTACCTTGAACCTACTTCATTTCTTTCAAATCCTCAGTTAGCGTGCCCTCTTTATCTTCACTGATAGTAATGACTTCATTTTGAGTATTTAGGTCTTTTTTAGTCTTCTTAGACTTGGGTAATTCCAAGAGAAGAGGATAATGTTTCCTCTTCTTTAGAGTTGCTTTCACTAACTCAAAATCAATGGAACTTTTAGCAACAAATTTCAAAGCCACAGGGGTAGACAGATTATCACTAATAGCAACAAGGGAATGGCTTTTAGTAGGGGTTAACACCTTTCTAGTAGCAACAATAGGAGGTGGTTGAGGATTAGGGTCCACAACAGGGTTTACATCCTTTGAGTGTTCAGCATTATCGTCAACATTGCAGTTAGGATTATCAACTTTGGCAACAAGAGGGTTTCCATAAGGGTTTAACGCAAGAGCATGCTTGCATAGAGAAAGCATCAAACCTTGATGTAGGGGAGGGCTAGCACCTTTCTCAATGTTATTTTATAGGGATGAAAGTAAATAGAAGGGAAAATTTATTCTTTCATCATGCCTAATATTATTTAACAAAAAATGATATGCATGCATAGTCATGTACCTTCCTTCCAATGTAAAATACCTCATAACAAACAAACTCACCAGGGTGGAAGGAGGAATGAGCTCTAACCTCGCATACCCATTTTGAAAGTGTTTCAGATTCTCCCCATCATGAAGAAAATTGTCCACAAACATTTGGTATTCCGCCCCACTCTTTTTAGCCACCTTTAAGCCTTGATTCTGCAATCTAGTAGCTTCTGCAATAAACCTCGCCATCACTCAAACTTAACAATACCAATAGCAACATTTCCCTTCCTCCATGAATTTGTGAATTTGACAATAAGGCTCTTATTGTAGACCTTAATAGGTTCAAAGAAAGGAACCATACTTGCTTTTTCAAACAATCTCCACAAATTTATATTTTGTTTAAGTGCTTAGCAATTTGGAGGCTCTGTGCGCTTCCTCGGACCACCCATCTTAGTAATCTACAAATTCTTTGATTGTTGCAAGATTTTCTTCACCACCACACACCTCTTCGGCTCCCTACTAGACTTGCAGAAGGAAATTTTACTAACAGTTTCAAAATAAGTTGTTAAAGAAATAGGAATCGAGAACTTTCTTTTAGGGGAAGCCATAGACACAATTCTTGGAGCTAAGTTATCATGATTATTTTTGCAAATAATTAAAGACTCATTAATATTCATACATTGCAACTCTTCACAATTACAGGAGGAGTTGACATTAGGCATATCAATACATTTGGATTTGACGACCCTCCACAACTTGATGATATCCATGTGAGCCTTAATCGTCTTAGGAAGGAGATAATGATTATTTTTACCTCCATAGAAGATCTTAAAGCACCACACCATACCACATAGCTCATCATTAATCTACACTCCCTTAATATCACAATATCTCCCATGCTTCCCTCACCACTTCCAATCCTCAACTTTGTAAGTTGTAATCATTTTCAAAATTTTCTTTTAAAACCATGTCCCTTAATGACATCGACAGGTTATTATTAACCCAATAGGCCAATCCATTGCACCTTAGTGCCTCATTGGAAACACAATCAACAAACTTATTCCCTTCTTTGTACACGTGTTGCACCTTGCAGTGAGTAGAATAACTCTTAAGGGACATACACTTATTAATGATATTTTTTAAATCACAGGGAGGTGTAGCAACTCCATTCAAAATGTCCACAATTAACTTAGAATCTCCTTCCAAAATTACATTTTTAAAACCATACTACTTTAGAGTCTTTATGCCCCATAAAATAGTCGTGGCCTCAACTTTGTTACTAGAACAAACTCCCAAGTTAACACCATAGCTCACTATGCAACCCCCTTTGTGATTTCTGAGCAAACTCCTTGCCTCATCTGTACCGGGTTGCCTTTAGAGTAGCCATCAAAATTACACTTTATCCACTCTCTTTTAGGAGGAACCCACACTGTAGAATTTCTGGCTAAAATCTTGGTCCAATTTTGGTTTGTGAGATCCATCCTTATGCCCCAGACCTGCTTTATTCTCATCTCTTTGTAATTCGGCCAAACTTTGGAGAAACTGTATCTTCCAACCTCCATATTTTCCTTTTCTTGTGCTTAAATTATTATCATACAAACCTCATAGCTGCTTCTCTCAGCTTCCCTAAAGATCCTGTTATTCCTTTCCTTCCATATTCCCCAAGTAACAAAGGGGGGAACTTGGTTCCAAAGATCAACAATAACTTTATACGAAAAGGGGAAATTCAACCAACTTTCTATAAAGGACTTCATAGTGTGAGGAAACACCCATTCAGTGAACAACAAAAGGAAGAAAGACCAAACCTCTCTAGAAAACTAGCAATGAAAGAAAATATGCATAATAGACTCTTCATCTTGTTTGCAAATGGAGCATCAATTAACCAACTGGAATCCTCTTCTAACTAGGTTGTCAATAGTAAGAATTTTTTCTTGTGAGGCAACCCACTAGAAATAGTTAATTTTAGGAATCAAATTCTTTAACCACACTTTTTCCTAGTGGTGATCTTTGTTGTCTAACAAGGGCTTTACCAATTCCACATAAGCATGTTTTACTGAAAAACAACCTGAAGAGCTCCCCTTCCACACCCATTCATCCTCCCTTTCACTAGCAAACCACTTTGCCTCCCCTATTAGATTGTGAATCCTTAATAGGGTCGGATCCCAATTAATTTGTCTTTGACCTCTTAAATTATCCCTCCTTAATAGTATATTAAACTCTTTCCATTTAGATTCATCCAACTCCAAAATGACATAGTCTGACACCTTTTTGCCACATATCTTGGTTAAGCTTTGTTTTAGGGGATTTAAGCCATCAGTTGAAGAGAGAGTAGCAGTAGATCAATCTAATGGTCCTTCTAGAAATCAATGTTTTTACCATTTCCAATTCTCTTTCTAACCCCCAATTTCATCACATTTTTATTTTAACAAGGTGATTCGATAAGACAGGACCATTAGGGAGGTTAGTCATAGAGAGGAAATAGCCAGGGTTCCTTTTCTTCAAGTACTTGGCTTGAAAAATATTCTCCCGGTCCTTTGACCCTTCAAGAAGGTTCCAACCCACTTTAGCAGTTAGGGCTTTATTAAACAATTTGATTCTCCTTGTCCCCAATCCTCTAGCAGTTTAGGAGTGCAAACTTCTCCCAACTAACTAGAGATAGTCTGTTTTTTTCTCTTCAATTCCTGACCACATAAATCTTCTCTAAATCCATTCTATTTTTTCCCCTATGAAAGCAAGAATTTTGAAAAGAGACGAGTGGTAAATAGGAATATTTTGTAAGGAAGCTTTTAGTAGCTAGATCTTCCCAGCTAAGCTAAGAAGTTTCCTCTTCCACCCTGTAAAATTTTTTTGAACCCTCTCAATTAGTTGATTCCAATAATTATTTTCTGACTTTCTAGAAATCAAAGGTAACCCAAAGTAGGAAACAAGTAGGACAGATTCCTGACATCCCAATAGCTTCACCACTCTTTCCTTCACAATTTGGTCAGTATTAAAGAAGTAAATCTTACTTTTTTCATAGTTGATAAATTGGCCTGAAACAACAACATAGTCATTTAGAACCCATTTCCATAGACCAGCTTCCCCCACCAAGGCTTCACCAAACAAGAGTGTGTTGTCAAAAAATTTTTGGTGGGAGTTAGGCAGAAGAGATGAAGCAACTTTAACACCTTTTAGTTCTTTAGAGTCCACCAACTTTTGAATATTCCTTCCTAGAACCTTAGCAACTATTATGAAAAGGTAGGGTGAAAGGGGGTCACCTTGCCTAAGGCCACGACCACAAGATAATTATCCTTGGGGGACACCATTAACCAGAACACAACACATAGGGGAGGTTACACAGGTAGATATCAGCTTAAGGAATATTCCTTCTATCCCAAACTTCCTAAGAATAGCAAAGAGGAATGACTAGGAGACTCTATCATAAGCCTTAGAGATGTCAATTTTGAAGGCCATCCCAGGATTTTTACTATAGTCCATAGAATGGAGAATTTCATGTGTAGAGATGACAACATCAAGAATGTTTCTACCTTGGACAAAACCTCTCTAATTTGGGGCAATCATTTTTCCAAGCACAGGTTTAAGTCTAAGCATGAGAATTTTAGAGAAAATTTTGCAAACCATATTGCAGAGGCTATTAGGTCTATAATATTTAATGGAAGAGGCATCATCATTTTTGGGGATAAGGGAAATGAAGGTGGAATTCAGTTGGTTAAGGAGCCTACCCAACCTGAAGAAATCTCTAGCAACATTAAAGAGGTCATTTTTGACAATATCCTAGTAGGTCTAGAAAAAAGCAGGAGGAAACCCATTCGGGCTAGGGGCTTTAAAAGCCCCAAAAGGATACAAGCTTTGGAATCCTGATACAAAGAAGGTTCTATACAGCAAAAGTGTAATCTTTCGTGAGCTGAAACCTTCCACTTTGGATCTACAGTCAGAGACAAAGTCAGAAAACAATAAGGATGTAGCATTAATTCCTCCTACACTAGAGAAAGAGGAATTCAAAATTCAAAATGTACCTAAAACTGAGGAGAGCTCAAGCAGTTCTAAAAGTTCTGAAGAAGAAGAACCTCAACCTCAGCAAGTGAGGAGGTCAACCCGTGAAAGAAAACAACCAGATAGGTATGGGTTCTCTTTGATTGATTCTACTTATTCCTATGCTTTAATCTCTAGCACTGATGAGCCTAGGACTGCAAAGGAGGCATTTAAAAAGTCTGATTCGGACTCTTGGTTGGAAGCCATGAATGAAGAGATGGCATCATTATAAAAGAATGAAACCTAGAGTTTGGTGCCCTTTCCTATAGGCAGAAAGGCTGTTGGCTGCAAATGGGTATTTAAGAGGAAGATTGGTCTGGATGGCAGTGTAGAAAAGTACAAGGCAAGACTGGTTGCAAAGGGTTATTCCTAGGTAGAGGGAATCGATTATGGGGAAATATTTTATCTTGTAGCAAAGCTAACATCTATCAGATTTCTTTTGTCACTTGCAATAGCATATGACTTAGAGGTCAAACAGATGGATGTGAAGACAACATTTCTTCATGGTGATCTTGAAGAAGAAATATATATGTCCCAACTTGATCACTTTTTTGAAAAAGGTAAAGAAAAACTGGTATGCAAATTAAAGAAGTCTTTGTATGGGTTAAAGCAATCACCTAGAATGTGGTACCAGAAATTTGATACTTTTGTATTTTCTTTGGGATTTGTGAGATAAAAATCTGATCGTTTCATATATTATAAAGCTGAAAGTGATCGAGTACTTGTTATTACTCTCGATGTTGATGATATGTTGTTCATAGGAAATAGTAAGCTAATGTTTTTTGATCTTAAGTCTCAATTGTCTGCTAAGTTTAAAATGAAAGATCTCGGTGCAGCAAGGTATATTCTGGGGATGGAGATAACCAAGGACAGGAAGAATAGAAAACTATGGCTTAGTCAGAGTAAGTATATCAGGACTGTTCTTGAGAGATTTTGTATGAATGATTGCAAAAAGCTAGTGGTTCCAGTCTTGTAGGGAACAAAGCTATCTATTGAGGACTCTCCAAAATCTCCTATTGAGATGGAGGACATGACCAATGTACCCTATGCTAGTGTGGTTGACAGTCTCATGTATGCAATGGTTTTTATAAGGCCAGACATTGCCCAGGCAGTGGGAGTTCTTAGTTGATTTATGGCTAATCCAGGAAGAATGCATTGGGATGCTATGAAGAGAGTGTTTAGATATTTGAAGGGGTCTTCAGATTTTGCTTTGTGTTACCATAGGAACTTGGTTGAATCACAGAGGACTCTCAGCATTCGTGGTTATGTAGATTCTGATTGGGCAGGGGACATTAATAGTAGGAGGTCCACCAGTGGATACATTTTCATGTTGAATGGTGGTGCAGTGAGTTGGATGAGTAAGGGGCAGGCTATAGTGCTTTGTCCACTATAGAGGGTGAATACATGGCAGCTACTCATAGTTGTAAAGAAGAATTTTGGTTGAAATTTTTGTGTTCTAACATTGGTTTTGATGCAGGGGAAATAACTATTTTCTGTGCAGTTAGAGTGCAATTTGTCTGGCAAAGAATCCAACTTTGCATGCCAGGATGAAACATATTGATGTACAGTACCACTTTGTATGAGATATGGTGGAGGATGGAAAGGTTAGTTTGGAAAAGGTTGATACTCTGGAGAATGTTGCAGATTCATTGACGAAGCCAGTGAGCACAGACAAGTTCAGGTGGTGTGCCAATTCGATGGGACTTAGTGCCCATGTTTTTCAGTAAGTTATGTTGTGCTCTAGAGGTGCCTGTGTGATCTTTGTCAAGTGGGAGATTGTTGGAAAAGTATGCCTCCATCATCACAGGCTGAAACCTCCATTGGAGCCAAGTCGGTGTGACAGTTCTTATGTCTGGCTGACTAGCAATTTGGAACATCATGTTTTGTATAGGTCGTTGTGACCTAGCTTTTGTCTCACCGAAAGTTTTCACTGTGGAGTCTATCGCTGTGACAAGAAGCAGTCATTGTAACCTCTCACCACGTGGAGACCTCTGGCCGACAGGCCATTCTATCGAGCGTCGGGGAGACTCATAGGGACTGGGGGTTTCAGAGTGACTTCAACACTCAGGAAGAAGTCCCAACGAACTGTGAATGTCTCACCAATAGGAATAAATATGATCTCTTCGCAATAACATAAAGATCCCGGTGTGAGGTCTTAACAATAGATGAAAGTCATGCCGACGGGGACACACTCGAGAGTCATCGATGTAATACTAAGGTTTCGTTATGAAGTCTGGCCAAAATGTTAATGTCTCGCCGATGTTGAAGTTTTCTCTCAGTGTAACTTAAAGTTTCAGAGTAACATCTCAGTGATAGTGGTAGAGTCCTGCTGACTACTGATTACTTCGAAGTAACTTTGAATCCTCGATATGATATCTTAGTGAAAGCCGATTGTCTGGCCGATGAGAACACTCAAGTCTATGTGACATATGAAGCTTTGGTATGATGTCTCACCGAAAGCGATGAGTCTAGGAGATAGCGATACATGTGGAGAACGTTGGTGTGAGGTCCTAGCAACATAAGGAAGTTTGAGCGATAGTCTCCTGAACTTGGTATAACACAAGAAGGCTCATTGGGATGTCTTGGTGAGAGCGATAGTCTTGCCGAAAGGAAAACTAAAGCCAATACAAGTTGTAAGCTCGGTGAAACCGCTTGCCAATGGAAACGACTCTTGGCGACATCGATATGAAGATTTTGTGGCATCGGCGAGACACTGTTAGTGTCTCATTGAGATGCCAACAAATTTTGTTTCTTCTGACCAAGAAATGACTGTCTACATGGCTGGTATTTGGCCAATCTGAGAAGTCGAATCTCAAGAGTTGGAAGATTGTTCGTTGTGATAGTTTTGTGAGGAAGATCGACGGACATGGATCAACATGGTTATAATCTATGATTGCATAGTGTGAATGGTTGGTTGGATCGACAGATTTGTTGAGTGATTGAATTAGTGGATGAATTCTATTTTGTGCATACTGTAATTTGAAGGTTCCTGTACAAGATTGTTCATTGTGAATGTTGCTATAAACAGACATCAAAAAGATAAGTCTGAAACTTGTATGTAATCTTTATTACTGTAATACAAAGTGACTTCTCTTGGTGTGGTGGGTTTTTCTCCCGTAAGGGTTTTCCCACATATATCTGGTGTTCATGTGTGATTGTCAAATACTCTATTTATGTTATTTACTTCATAGTGCATCTTAGTTGAACTATAATTGAAAAATTAAAAGTATATCTACATTCTTCTCTGAGGTATTGATGTTAGGAGAATTGTTTCTGCATCTGATTTTCCTTACAGTATTTGTATCATTGTATGTATTTTCACATCCTCTCCATTGTAGATTAAAAATGATTGACTTCCTCATCAGTGACACACTACATGAGTAGTTGACTAATATATTATAATCAACAATATGAACCACGTGTATTTTTATTGAATATATTTATTGGCTATCTAAGCCAATTTTCTAGGATTGAGATAAGTGGGTACACTATATCTGGGAGAAACTAAAGTGTACAATTATAATCCTTTGTTATAATTAAGGGAAAATAGTGGAGAGATATAGGAGTATTGAGTGATATTCCTTGGATTATTGAGGAATTAAATTGATCTATGAGGCCATCCACATCATAAGGTGAGTGATGAATATAGTAGAGAAAAATATACCATTTTTGTAAAAAAAAGGGTAGGGTACCATTTGTGGACTTACAAAACAAGGATATTATTCTTGATGGTAACCTAGAATTACACTTGGAATGGCTATGTTGGGTCTTGAAACTACTACTTTAAAATTTTAAAACATAATTTTATTTTCAAGGCCAAGGGATGTGTTCAAGAAGGTAAAACCAAGGCTCATTGTTTTAAAGGTTCATTTATAGATTATGAAGTGTTAAATTCCAATAAATGAGAATAGATAATCTCTCTTGCACTTTGGTTTCAACTTAAACCTAGGAAGGTGTTCCTAGATGTGTCCTAAATAGGATTGAAGATGTTGAAAGATAAGACAATATGACAAATTTGGAAATTATATCCAATACAAGTTTAAACTCAAATGTTGTCCTTGGGTTAAAGGCTAACCAAGTTCACATGTGACCTCTTGTATAGCTGATAATGACATCATTTCAAGAAATAAAAGATGAAGGAAAATATACATTAATCATAAGATAACCAACTAGTAAGGTTCACAAATATTATATTTCATATTTAAACTATTGAATCATGAATTATAAGTATACCTAAATTAATTATAAACTACTAGTGAAGGATTTTTTATTTTTTAAATAACTTGTGATTAGATCCCTTGTTTCATGGACTGGTTCCTATCTAAGGGGTTACATAGTCACAATTTATGAGAAGAAAATAGAGAATAGCAATGTAGATTAATTTATATGAGTATAAGATTCATCAAAAAGGTATCAAATACAAAACATACTTAGTTATCCAACATTATATCAACAAGTGTGATAAGAGGAAACCTTAACATAATGCTATAAATTCTCTTAAAAGTACATAGATAATCTTGGAGATATTTAATATCTAACATGCATTACAATATTTTCACTTGTAGATGCTTTAGAAACCCACTATCTTGGACTATAGCTAGACATTCAACACTTGAAACCCTAAAATCTACTTAGTACTCACATATATCCATTGGAAAATTTAGAGTAATAGTGAATCCATAGGAACATAAATCTATCAATAAAAACCAAAGAAACCTTCCACAAATGAGATTTGCAATGAAAAAAGATAACTTGCCTCAAAAAAATTAATTACAATTAAATATAATTAAAGTAAATAACATTGATATATTGGAAAGGAAAAGAGCCCTAAAGCTCACAAGATTGTGAGAAGTGTCTCAATCCTATGAATTGAGATAAAAGAATAAAAAATCAACCTAAGTAAGCTTAATACTAAGGTGTGAATAGGTCCTAGAGTCTAACAAGAAACATAAAGTATCATGTTCACACCAACATCCCCCTCCTAAGTGTAACTTACTGAGGCACTAAAGTACTGCTAAAAAGCAAAAATATGGGCCCCAAAAACTAGGCCTAATGAAGTATTCATGTAAAAATATAAAGATATCTCATAAATACATAAAAAGAGAAAACTTCATGGGAATAAACTCATCTGTAAAAAATAGATTTTAAAATGTGAAGAAAGGAGGACTCAGTCATTGGTTGCAACTAAAATTAATGAGGTGAAGCCAAAGATTTAGTAAAGATGTTCACAACCTACTCCTCAATATAGAGATTACTATAATGGATATAAGTTGTTGAATGAAATGTATGGGATCTTGATGTGTTTCATGGTGCATTCAATGTGAATGGAACTTTGGTTATCACACCAAAGAAATGAATGACTATTAGGTAGTGGAGAAAACTTAGTCATAATTTATTGAAGCCACAAAACCTCTTAGCTAGAAAGAACTACACCTTGATTCCTAGTTCCAATGGATGATAATGCAATATTAGTTTGCTTCTTTCCATACCAAGAAATTATACCAGAACCAAGCAAAAATAAACCCTAAAGTGAACTTTTGTGAGTCAACAATATTATCCTTATTATAAATCAAGGATATTCAATGTGTATATTTTTAAAGAACATTAAGTACATATAGTATATAACTTTCGTTTAAAAAACATATATCTTGACAAAACTACTATCACATAAACTTAATCAAACAACTAATTTATAAATTACCATACTTTACAAAATTTCTCTTAACATTTAATGCTTATGATTACCTTTTTGCTTAGGCTAAGAAGATTAAACTATTGGATTTGAGTAATGTTTACAAATTTATAACTGTTGGTACTTGTCTAAGAAAACTTGTTTTTAACCTAATCTAAAAGATAATTAATGGACTTTTGTCATGCTAATTCCCTTCAAAATATGATTTCTATTAACTAAAATATAATTTGACAATATAATTAAAAATAATACAGTTTTTCCAATAGTGGCATGGTGTGATGGTTAAGTTGTGATGTTCTTGCCATCAAGGTTAAAAATCCATTAGGGTGTAATTGTTGAGTATTTATATTGTGGATGAGGTCCCTCAGTTGTGACTTCACATGTTTATAACTCTGGATCAAAAGCGTTTACCCCTCTAATAAAAACAATAATACAACTTTAAAAATATAATATTTTAATTATCAAGAAATTAAATCTAAATTCTCAAAATTTTAAATTTTTTTCACTAAATATTATTTTATTTTAATGTGTCAAAATTATTTATTTAAATATATAAAAATACTTATATGAAAAACAAACAAATGAATTATTCAAATTATTTAATAATAATAAACATATTACCATAGCAAAGACTAACTAGTACACAAAACTTACTAAAAAACAAGTGACGCAAGCGTCGAGTTCCTGCCGAGAGGTAAAGGGCATGTAGCTATGAGTTAGAAAAAGTTTTTAGATAACAGATAGGAATATAAATGTATTAAAAATAGATAGAAAAGTTTGAAGTAATTTTTAGAAGTGCACTAATGCATGGAATTTTTAGGGTGCATGGGCAACATGGTCCATAGGGACATGTGAACAGGTAACACATGTGGATGGATGCAAGGGAAATTTTATTTATGGGTACCATGTATACGTGGACTTTTTTATAGATATACCAATGAATACTTGTTTTTTTTTTGTGTATGTATACATTTGTGAGAAGGAAGATTCTTTATGATCTTAATTAGGAAGCAAGAATGCATTATTAATTTGTATTAATTATTGAATGCAAACAATCGGAAACATTTGTAATAATGCTTGAGACATATATGCATACATGTATCCACGTGCACATAATGCGTAGAAGAGTGAGATGCATAGTTGGATGTGAACGAGTCTTAAAGCAGGAGGAGACTCAGCTCGCATTTACAGTATTAAATGAAAGAAAATAGGAGAAATAAACTATTTATGACTAGTGCAATATTTTTTAATTTTTTTTTTTTAGAAAACCTTTTGATTGAAAAATTCATTAGTAATTTTAAATGGAACAAAGTTTTGACGTAGAGATATTTCTAAAGCATCAAATATCATTTGTAACTATTTACAAAAAATATGTGTGCGGGCAAAAAAGGAAAATGCATTCTTTACATGACCCATATTTATATGCATGGTGAAACAAAGTTTACCATATTTCTTTTTTTTTGCTTGTAAGTCTATTTGTAAATATAATTATGTTTAGTGTACTGTTGTAAAACACATGCTATGTTAATTAATACAATTGAGTTATTTTAGTTTATCATATCACAATATGCAAGCGCTAATAGAAACAGTAGTGTTAGGTGGAAGATTGATAGGGGTAGCTCATTTGAGTATAAACTTTTGTAAGATTAATCAATGTTTTTTTTAATGTAGTATGAAGGTTAATATTATATAAAGCTATTGATTTTATTATAAATAAGATTTAAATCCTATCTATGTAATATGATAAGATATTTTCATGTATATAACAATGTAATTATATTACAATAAATTGTTAGATGAATGATTAGAAAGCTATTGATTTTATTATAAATAAGATTTTAATATTGTTTATGTAATATGAATAAAAATTTGTGTTTATATAATAAACAATAAGCAATTTGCAAAAATATAATAAAGAACCTTACTACCTAAGATTAAATTTGTGTATATATAAAATAAAATGTAATAATTTAACTTATTAAAATGTAATAAGTGGAATAAATATTATGATAAATTCTTAGATGAAACAGTACAAAGGTATTGATTTTATTATAAATTAGATTTGAATGTTGTTAATGTAATACGAATGAATATTTTTTTGTGTATATATTTTAAACAAAAGATATTTTGAAAAGATATAAATAATCTTATTAGGTAAGATAAAATGTAGGTACAGTAAAATAATCTACATGTTTGTAGCACTTTGCATCCAAATTATTGAGAGAGAAACATTTGTAACAATGCTTGAAGCATTTAAGTATACATGGATGCATGTATACATGTATTGACATGCACACAATGCATAGAAGAGTGAAAAACATCCTTGGCACCTAAGCAAGCCTGAAAGCGTGATGAGACTGAAGTTGCATTTGCAGTATTAAATGAAAGAAAAAAAGAGAAATAAACTAGTTAGTATGAATGCATATATGAAAGGAAAGCATTAAAATATGGATCCATGTAAAGACATATGCATGCACGGATGTGTACATGTGTCCATGTAACTTGGTATGTTAAGAAGAATCTATATATGCCTGCGTCCATAAAGTTAGAAATGTTAGAAACAATTTGCATCTTAAACAAGAACTAAAAAAACATTACTGACTGAAACAAAGCAGCAATACATTAGTGTTTGTGGAACAAGTGTATAAAGTATATCTAACAATGCATTTGGATGCATGGATACATGTAAATATTTGTGAAATATGAATACACATTATAGCCTTCGAGGAATTTTCATATGTGCTTTTAGGAATCTGTAAGAAATAGGATTTAGAAAAGACGTTTTGAAAAGAACTCTTGAATACAACTGTATTTTAACAATGAGACTCAATTTGCATTTGCAGTATTAAATGAAAGAAAACAGGGAAAATTAACTATTTATTAGCAATGCATATATCGAAGGAATGCATAAATGTATGGATGAAGGCAAACATTTATGCATCCATCTATGTGTACATGTGTCCATGTAAGTTGGTAAGTAAACAAGAATCTATATATGCCTATGTGCACAAAGCTAGAAAATGTCAGAAACAATTTGCATTTGAAAGATATAAAAAGAACATTTATGATCGAAACAAAAGAATAATACATTATTGTTTTTTGACCAAGTGTATTAAGGATATCCAACGATGCATTTGAATGCATGGATACATGTAAATATTTATGAAATCTGATTATACATTTTAGCCTCCAAGAAACTATGATATGTGCTCTTAGTTATTTGCAATAAACAAGATTTAGAAAAAAATGTTTTGAAAGGAAGTCTTGAATACAACTCTATGTTGTGATAGTTATTTTCAAATCCCTCAGTGTTTAATTGCATAACCTTGATATTTTCTTCATTTTTTCCTTTGGTATGGTGTGAATTTTGTTCTAATGGATGAAGGTATATTTGAGTTATAGATAGATAAAGATATGTAAGGGTGGTAAAGAAGAATGAGCGATGCAAGTGCAACAAAGAGAAGGAATTGAGAGAATGATGAGATGCAAGTAAGGTATATGAATGCCTTATGGAAAGTATTAGATATGGGAAGCAAGGATATGTGAAACTGGATGTGAGAATGAATGGAATGTAAATGATATGAATTTATCATTTTCGAGTTAAACGCTTAAAATTAAATGCAAGATATAAAAATTTGAATGAGTGAGCTGGATTGAGAGAAAAAAGGAATGCAAGACATTGGTGTGATGCAAGAGAAGCATATAAATGCATTTTGAAATGTATTTGATTTGAGAAGAAATGATGTGCACAGGTGGAAATGGAAATGAGTGGATTTGATAGGGTATGAAGTGAACTTTTGTTCCAAGAAAGGGTGGAAGAATGTCTATTTTGTTATTGGTTATGCTTTTTAAAATCATCATAGGGCTGAGTGTCTCAATACAAATACAAAAGAAAGGTTGATGTCCCATTTTTCACTCTCTTTTGGACTAAACAAAGTTCCAAGATCCTTGAGCTTCCTCGAAATGTGACAAGAGAAGAATAGATATAAAAATATAATGATATTTAAGGATACAAGAGTCAAAAGAGAAACACCAATGAATACTAGTACCTTTACATGGGTGCATGTTTACATTTGCAGTAACAAATTTCCTTTATGATCTTATCTAGGAAGCAAAAATGTATTATTATTTTGTTTCAAGTATTCAATGCAAATAATCTTAAACATTTGTAACAATGCTTGAGGCATCTATGTATACATGCATGCATGTATACATGTATCCATGTGCACACAATGCAAAGAAGAGTGAAAAGAATACATGACATGTGAATGAGAAATTTGAATGGAAAACACTAAAATAAAGTAGAAATACAAATCTGTCGAAGCACATTGAGGCTCAAGTAGCATTTGCAGTAGTAAGCGAAAGGAAAACAGGGAAAACAAACTATATATCAGCAATGCATATATCGAAGGAATGCATAAATATATGGATCCATGTAAACATTTATGTATGCATGGATGTATAGATGTGTCCATGTAATTTGGTACACAGAGAACAATCTATAAATGCATGTGTGCATAAAGTGAGAAATGTCAGGAATAATTTGCATTTGAAACATATATAATATTGTTTTTTGAACAACTGTATAAAGGATACCTAATGATGCATTTGAATGCATGGAAACATGTAAATATTTGTTAAATCTGATGACACATCATCGGCTTGAAGAAACTGTTATACGTGCTTTTAGGGATCTGTAATAAACAAGGTTTAGAAAAGACATTATGAAAATAACTCTTGAATACAACTCTATGTTATGAGTGTTATTTTCGAAGCCCTCAATGTTTATTTGTATAACCTTGATATTTTCTTCATCTTTTTCTTTGTTTGGTATGGTGTGAATTTTGTTGTGATGGATGGAGGTATATTTGAGGTGTAGATAGATAAAGATATGTGAGTGTTAAAAAGAAGAATGAGTTATGCAAGTGGAACAAAGAGAGTGAATTGAGAGAATGGTGAGATGCAAATAAGGTGTATGAATAAGTTATGAAAAGTATTTGACATGGGAGGCAAGGACATGGGATGGTGGATATGAGAATGAATGGGAATGTAAATGGTATGAATTTATTATTTGTAAGTTATATGCTTACAATTAAATGAAAGAAATGAAAATTTCAATGAGAGAGATGGATTTAATGAAAAAAGGAACGCAACACATTGATATGATGCAACACAAGCAAATAAATGGATTTTGAAATGTATTTGATTTGAGAAGAAAGGATGTGCAAGGGTGGAAATGGAAATGAATGGAATCAATAGGGTATGAAGTGATTATTTCTTGCAACAAGGGGTGGAAGAATGTCTAGTTTGGTATTGGTTATGCTTTTAAAAATCATCATAGGGTTGAGTCTATCAATATAAACACAGAAAAAAGACACATGTTGCATTTATCACTCTCCTTCGTACTGAACAAGGTACTGAGATCCTTGAACTTCCTCGAAATGCAACAATCGAAGAGTGGATATAAAAATATAATGATATTTATGGATAGAAGAGTCAAAACAGAAGACAAAGTGGAAGTTCTTATGCATATACTATGAAAAAAAAATGGAAGATCATAAAACTGAGAACATGCAAATGTTGATGTAGTGGAGAACATTAAATACATGGAGAGAGAAATATGTAGAGCTATTCATAGATATATGCATGGATGCATCAACAGACACATGTATACACAGAGAACAAAACTACATGGAGAGATGGAGATATGAACACATGTATACATGGATGTATGCATATTTGCATATAGGTACAAATGCATATGTTACATGGAAGGATGTATTCATATACACATGCAAATATGGATGAAGGCATATATGCATATATGCATGTATGGACAATATGCATAAATGTATGTCAACATATAACTTTTAATTTTGTTATATTGGAAAACTAGCACTATTCTAATAAATCAATATTGGAAAATTAGCATTTAGCTATTTCTATTTATCAGAATAGCTTTATAAATTATTGTTGTTATTGAAAATCAATGAAATTCGATCGCATAGATTGATTAAATAAATTTAAGCAAAGGCATAGTTTATAAAACTGGCGAGTAGAGATACGTAATCCATGAGTGCAAATTAAATGCATTGAAATATCAGGAAAATGTGAACACATGGAGAGGTCAAAATAATTAAAGCAAATGCATTAAATGGCATGTGGCTGGTGGGGAAGGCGCTGGAATTGCTTGACGGCCATGGGTGGCTAGGATACTTTGGCCATTAGGGGCCATTTGGCCAAAGACAAAGACAAATACATGGGTGCATGAGTCCATACATGCATATATACATGTATCCATGCAAAATATCGATAGATACATATATAGATGGATGTGTGTATGCAATTCATAGGTGCATGTATGCATAAATCAATGTATACATGCACCCATAGATACAGTCATACATATATAGACAGATGCATGCAGAGATGGCAAGATATGCATAGATCGATATATGCATGGCTGCATCTATGGATACATAGATACATAATGAAATGGAGAAAAAGATACATTTATATATGTATTTGTTTTGGGAGTTTGATTCTGAATCCATATGCATACTTTGATTAAAACTAGTGGCTGAAGGTACATAATTCATTCAGACAAAATTAATGCATTGAATGGCATCTGACTAAAGGGGAGACTATTTGGATTGCTAACCAGTCTTTGAATATATAACAATTAAAAGAGATAAGTAAGTATAAGTATCCTTGGTGACATTTCACATTTTGACCTTTCAATCAAAATCAATTAACAAAGTAGCAGTCAGACCTAAAGAAAGTTCAAGGACTATGCCAATAGAAAACCATATTTTGGACAATGACTAGACAATCTATTGAAATTGCTTTAGAAACTTTGAAGCAAATGCATTTTTGCTTCTATTTACTTTCATTGTACATCTTAAATGGAAGTCGTGTTTTGCATTGCTGCAATGTATTTGTATACTTTGATTATAAAATCATAGTTTAGATCATTTTAAGTGTTATCCATTCGAATCTTTCCTTGAAATACGAAGGATTCATCTGAGTCTTGGAGGCAATGCACAGTTGTCCTATAAAGAGAGCTTTGGAACCAATGAGCTGTCATATATACATGGGTGCATGAGTCCATAGATGCATATATACATGTATCCATGCAAGTTATCGATAGATGCATATATACATGGATGTGTGTATGCAATTCATAGGTGCATATATACATAAATCGAGGTATACATGTACCCATAGATAGAGCCATACATATATATACAGATGCATAAAGAGATGACGAGATATATGCACAAATCGATATATGCATGATTGCACCTATGGATACATAGATACATTATGAAATGAAGAAAAAGACACATTTATATATGCATTTATTTTGAGAGTTTGATTCTAAATCCATATGCATACTTTGATTAAAACTAGTGGCTAAAAATACATAATTCATTGATACAAAATTAATACATTGAATTGCATCTGACTAAAGGGGAGGTTGTTTGGATTGCTAATTAGTCTTTGAATATATAACAATTAAAAGAGATAAATAAGTATAATTATCCTTGGGAACATTTCACATTTTGACCTTTCAATCAAAATGAATTAACAAAGTAGCAATTAGACTTAAAGAAGGTTCAAGGACTATGCTAATAGAAAACCATATTTTGGACAATGGCTAGACAATCTCTTGAAATTGCTTTAAAAACTTTGAAGCAAATTCATTTTTCATTCTGTTTACTTTCATTGTACATGTTAAATGGAAGTTGGGTTTCACATTGCTGCAATGCATTTGGATACTTTGATTATAAAATCATAGTTTAGATCATTTTTAGTGTTATCCAATTGAATCTTTCCTTGAAATACCAAGGATTCATCCGAGTCTTGGAAGCAATGCACAACTGTGCTATAAAGAGAGCTTTGGAACGAATGAGCAAGTGAACCACAATTTTTTTTTGCTCACATTGCCAATTTCACTATGTGCTTTAAACCTCTAAAGTAAGAGAAAATTGAGGAAAGAAACTATTTATTGCCTCAAGTAACTCGTTTATGGTTCTGGATACTGTAATTATTGTCCTCATAGGCACACATGCAAAGTATGGAACCATATACAAAGCAAGTGAACTCTTTAATAATCCCATGAAACATAGTCTTTTTATGCATCCATGTATACAAGTTTGCATGTACATATGTGTACATGTAATTATGTATATATGTTAGACATTATGTATTTGTGCATAGGTGCATAAGGATGGTATGT
The DNA here is from genome assembly GCA_007258455.2 of Sequoia sempervirens. Classification (NCBI taxonomy): domain Eukaryota; kingdom Viridiplantae; phylum Streptophyta; class Pinopsida; order Cupressales; family Cupressaceae; genus Sequoia; species Sequoia sempervirens. The sequence goes on from VDFB02000008.1 coordinate 267,620,246, forward strand.
ATCTTTAGATTTTAGATTGCATAGGTAACATGTAGTTCATAGTCATCTAGTTAGAGTAATATGATCACTTTGTGCATATTGGTATTTAATTATGGAAGTTGATGTTTCCAAAGTTGTTTTTTTTAATTTGGAAAGTGGTATTTAGCTATTTTCTTGATTGTGTTTCAAAGTGAATGCATTAAACAGAATGTGGATTTATCATGTAATATAGATTTAAGTGACTAGAGATGCATTGTGATTACTTTGAGCATTTCATTTTTTGTTATTCTACAGATTTGTGTAGTCACAGGAGATGTTGTTGTTGTAGAGTCAAGACCTGGAACCGAGCTACTTGATACATGTATCCATAGATACATGGATGTGGACATCTATCATGGTATCCATAGATGCGTAGATACATGTATCTATGGATAGATGTATTCATAGATACATTGACACATATATGGATAGATTCCTGTATACATTTGCACATAGAAACACAGATACATATATGCATGGATGCATCTATAGGTAGAAGAATACATAGAACATAGTTGCATGGATAGATAGATAGATGCATAGCTGGATACATAAATGCTTAAATATACATGTATGGAAATATCCATGGATTGCATATGAAGTTGCATAGATACATATATCCATGGCTGCATGTGTACATAGATGCATTTATTGTAGTACACATGGATGCATGTATATGTGTATCTCCGGGAAAGATGCATGGTTGCATGTGAGGCTTGTAAAGTTTGTATATTTTTTATTACTGCAAAGCGGTCTCATAAAGAGAGGTTTGGAACAAAAATTATGTCAACATGTGTGATAATGAGAGTTTTTTCCTTGAACCTTGTTATATATTCAAAGAGTAACTAGCAATGCAAATAGTGTTCCCTTTAGTCAGATGCCATTCAATGCATTGAGTTTGCATCAGTGGATTATGTACCTTCAGCCACTAGTTTGAATCAAAGTATGCATATGGATTCAGAATCAAAAGCTCTTTCCTGTGAACCCATTTTCAATTTGCCTATGCATTTTCCCGGAATGCTTTTAACCGGCAGCATTGGCCAATCACATTTTGCCATTGAACATATTACTTATTTTTTTGTACAGTTTGCATTTCGAGAGCTATTTTATATATTGGAAAATTAGCATATATCTATTTTCCTATTCGACTAAATAGCTTTATAAATCATTTTCATTTTAAAAACTCAGGAAAATGCGAACGCATAAATTGATTAAATAAATTTAAGCAAAGGCATAGTTTGAAAGTTGGTGGCTAGAGGTACGTAATCCATGAATACAGATTAAATGCATTAAAATATTAGGAAAATGTGAGCGCAATGCATGAATGCAAATTAAATGCATTAAATGATATATGGCTGGAGGTGAACGTGCTGGAGTGGCTTTGTGACCATGCATGGACAGGGTACTTTGGTCATTTAATATATAGTTAAGCCACTTGCTATGCATCTTTATTACTTTGTGTGTGTTGTTTTTGTGTTATGTAAGCCTGTGTTCTCAAAACCTAGATTCTGCAATTGCTTTGAGCTTTTTTGCTATGATGAAAGCATACAGGATAAAGGAATTTTGTGAACTATTATAGTTAATGTGCTCATAGGAACATATGCAAAATATGGAAACATATAGAAGGGAAGCGAATTGTTCAAAAAAAATCCTCAAAGAAATGTGGTCACATGGAATGCAATAAGTTTTCACAATGGACACTTTGGTTTTTGCATGTTAACTTTGTCAGATAATGCAATTTGGCACGAACAATGTTGAAGCCATGACATGAACAATAGAACTATTCAACATTGAACTCTATGCTTGTAATAATTATTGGAAAAGTTGTAAATGCTATAGATGAAATAATATGAATAAAATTCTAGTTTTTGGTTTTCTTGAAATGCAATGAAAAAACTGCTATAAAGGCATAAGACAAGGTTGTGTAACATATTGCCATTCCTGTATCTAATTTATTTGGACACGAATGCTTTACATATTTGATTGCAATAGTAACATGTCTATGAAAATGGGACAATAGAGATCATAATTCAATGGTTTTTAGTGTGAGTATATATGTATCCTGATACATATAAGCTCAATCTGGCATTTATGAAAACAACTGCTATGTACAGTGAAAGAGCTAATTAGTGTTACTATATGCGATATCCATATAACATAATAAATTGGTACAAGGCTAGAGTGGCACATCCATAAATACCTGGATGCATGTATGCATAGTTGCATACAGGGATACGTAGAAGCTTAGATGAATACATGCATACATGAATATGTGCATATGTGCATATGGACATAGAGGCATATATACATGTAAATATGCATATATGCAATGAAAGCAACATATGGATTTGTGTATACAGGAGTGTACTCTATACATTAGAATGCATGATGGAAAAGTTACTATAAAGTACAATGCATAAAAGCAGGGGTGAGACTTGGTTGCATTAATAGCATAAAATGAAAAAAGCCAAAGGAAAATAACCATTTATTGTCTCAAGTAACTTGTTAATGGGTCTAGAGTGTGCAACCATAACAAATTCTACTTGGTCACCACAAACTCTTGAAAACGTAAGAATCAGAAAACAAATATTGGAAAAGCTAGGAAGGACATAATGCAAAAGGGAACATTTAAACTATATAGTTTGAATGACATTATGCATGGAGAGGTAATAATTATTGAACATATATGTCAGACGTACATAGAGAACCATTGTCTTCATAGATGCAAAAATAAAATTAGAGTTTCAGATGTCCATATTCGAGAAGAATTTAAATAGTAACCTATAGAATTGTCTAAATGTATAATAGCAATAGAGTATTTTAAAACCAAAGATGTCTTTAACATGTGAAAACCAGTGAAATGTCTTGGAGCATGGAAAGGCGAAAAAGTAAAAGTCTAAACAATGTAAATCTGTGCTCCTATATTCCTAGTTTCCTGTAAAGCCAACAAAATGCTATGTATTAGAAACATAGTTTGTATGGATAGTGATTTGAGGTGTTGGTTCAGAAGAGAAAAAGTTTATATATGAATGACTTTATTACCTTCTGGTGATGTTTCCTGTCTATTTTTCAATGCAAATGGCTTCAACAATGGCATTGTTTTGGTCAAGGCTAAAATGTCCTTCAGCACTAAAGTCCCGTAGGATGAATATCACTGATGACTTGTCCTTGATATAGTCTTCATAGCTGAGCCTTTGCAGTGTGGGCAATAGACGGTGCATGGTGACCTAGTCAATTGAAGACTAAATTGTTTGATTGTCATAAGTTGTTATGGTAGTTTTAAGTTGTAAACAAAATGTATAATTGACTTGCTGGTTGCACTGTTTACAGTGAGCAGTTTTTTCTTGGAGTGTGTCATAAGCAGTGAATTTGAATTTGCATTTTGGACAGCATGTATGAAATGGATTGGAAAATGCATTTGTTGCTTTTAGAGTACCAGAAACCTATAGAATATGGTTCAAAATTGTTAGAGGAGACAAAAATACAAGTTTGGATGCACTAGTTTTTTAAAAAAAGATTGTTACCTTGAAAGTTGAATGTAGTAGGTTGTTGAGTTTTTCCAAGCTTCTTTTGTCATTCAAGGTACAGATGAATGTTGATCAACATGTGTGAAATGTGTTCTTTTGATCTGTTTTTCTTACAACATTCTTGAAAAGCATTGCAGGTGTTTTATTTTTATGCAACTGGTCTTTGAGTGCAAATTATTGTTGCTCATATGTTGACCATAATAGCAGCTGCAATTCAATGAGAGAATTAGATTTTGTTACGAAAATTGTTATAGAGACCACTGTAGAACATTAAAACGTTGAAACTGAAAGAAGAGGTAAAAGTTCTGTAGATCGAAATACCTATGCTCTGTCTATGTCAGTGTGGCCATCTTTGATGTCAACTACAAATTGGGTACCCATTTTCCTGGCACCAACTACCAGTGCAGCTATTGTGCCAGCTAGGTACTCATTTACAGTTGTTAGCAATTGGCTGATAGTCATACTTGGAATGAATTTGTACTCTTGACAGAGGCGGGGGATGTTTTCAGTGGTGCTTATGTCTGTTAAAATCAAAATGCAATCACAATCACCTCTGTCATAATCTGTCCTAGGTGCAACTTGGAAATATGAGATTGAAATAGCTGACCCCAGGACTATTTTAGGCTCATTTTGATACATAAGGTTTCCACTAACATTTAACGCAATTGTCATTTATGCTTTGTGATCTGTCAAATCAGCACATAGCATTTCCCGTGTTTTGTTGGCCTTATCCAATGTTGCTTTGTAGACAACAAGGACATCATCTTGGAAGGTGTCTCTAGCTCTTTTTGCATTTAGTTGTTTGATTGAAACAATCTTAGGTTTCTTGACTCTTGTCCTACAAGGAACAAGGATAATGTCAATTAAATGCTAATTTAATATTAGCAAGCTGGGAAAATGGCGGTACAATGAAGAACCAAGTACTTTACCGTTGTGCTGACTCTTCCTATGCAAGTTGCACCTATTTTGCTTGTCTTTTTGATACATCTTTTGGTGTACTACAAAGAATTGGAACAATGTTATTTGAATATTTGTGATTTGGGTGAATGAGTATGAAGGAATAATACTATGAGCACTTTACCATTGTGTTGATTCTTCTTGTGTGGTTTGTATTTTCTTTGACTGTCTTTTAGTTTCATCCATAGATCTCCTGCAAATAATGGATATGGCATTGGAAAATACATTGCAATGCATAAAGGTGATATAAGGCTATAAGTTCTATAAAGTTGAATTTGTCTATTGGGCAACATGCAATTTTAGGAAAATTGGATTGTGATCAATCCAATATGCTTCTGATATATAGATAGAGCATATATTTGTAGTCATGTTGGACCAAATGTGATCAATGACTGAGTTGCCCATGCTTTGTTGTTGGTTCAACATAAATTGTATATTGTTCTGTTGCATATAACTGTGAAGCATTTTTTTGCTTCTGCTTTCTAAAGACATGTCGACATTAAAATCGCCTAAAATGTACATGTTTTCTGAATTTGTGGATCCAATAATTATTTGCAAGATTGTGATTACTTCATCTATGGCAGTTGCAGGTCTTGCATAAATATTACAAACATTGAGTTCATTGTTAGATAGCATTACTGTTGATGTGATGGCTTCAATATTTGAGGTTTCATGTTGTGTTGTTTTTGACAAGAGTAAATGTTTCTTGGTTAAAGTTGCTATGCCATGTATGTTATGTACAGAGAAGCTATCAAAATATTGTAGCAAGGTATTTAGCTCGAAGGGATGCATATGTGTTTCTTGGAGACATAAGATATCAGATTGCATTATGCCATAGTCATTGACAATGTCTTCTGCATGTGCTTTCAAGCTACGAGTGTTCAATGTACATAGGAGCATATGTGATTTGTTTTTTGAACATGTGTTTAGATTATCAAGTTACCATTGTGCACATGTCTGAAGACGAGACATTTCTAGTTGTATTTTATCTTTAACTTTGAAGTTTTTTGTAGTTAAAGGTTGTAACAGAAATAATGATTCTACTTTTTTTTGTGATAGAGCTGTATAGGTTAGTCCATGCTGTCTAATGCCTATGGGATCAAAATCCAAGGCCTCCATTGTTAATCCTTGGGATCGATGTATGGTTCGTGCACATGCTACTTGTACTGGGAATTGTTTTTTAGTTGTATTTTTCTTGTTTATTGTTATTTTCTGGATTGGCCTAGCAATGTGTTGTATAGGCACCCAGTCTTTGTCAATGATAGTAGAATAATAGTGTGCTAGTTTTGTGCATTGGTGATGTCCAATTGATGGGTCATTAAATTTAATCCAAACAATATCAATATTGTTTTGTGATGTATATGCTTTAAAAATTCCATCTGAACCATTGACGAGGCCATCTTGAACATTGTAATTGCCTGCATAAAGCTCAACAAGAATGTTTGGTTCAAGCATATTTGTGATGGGAGTGTCATTGTGTGACTGTACACTCGTATTACATTAAGGTCCTCGTGAACTTCATCTATTGCATCTAGCACAATCATTTGGGTTGGAATGATTGATAGCATTTTGTTGTTATGTGCTTGAACGTCTATTCTCCTATAGAAAAGGTGTGGAAGCAATGGATCTAATGGTACAGGACGAAAGAAAATTTTGGTTATATAGTCTATGTCATGAGTTTTCTGAATTCCTACTCGTAGTCTATTAAGGATTGAAATAAATATTTCATCTTTTTGTCTCATGGTAGTCACCAATGAATAGCATTTTATGTGGTCTTTCGAGAAACTATAAGGCATTAATTCAATTAGAGTAGGCCTATTTTTGAAAACCACAAAGTCAAGGACAGTTTGTGCCTTGTAAAGGTCACCACAAAATATGGTATCAAGGTTTCCAAAGTATGTTGTAGGAATTTGCATTATGTCTCGTAGTCTTCTATCAATATACCGTAGAAATGTTGAGCCAACTAATGATATCTCATCTATAAGAAGTATGCGCAATTGATCATAGTGCTTTGACATAGTGTCAAGTACTTCAGTGTTCAATGGTAGGAATTCTGATGTATTAAAAGGTATGTGAAATGCTGAATGTAATGTGAATCCCCCTATGTTATATGCTGCTTTACCTGTATATGCAGTTAATAAGCCCTTGGGTTTTTCTGGATTATTGTCAACAGAATTGCTATACATGTGAATGAGAGTTGGTAGATGGCTTTTGTTGTAAAAGTATTTCCTGTTCCAACTCCCCCAGTCAAAAACAAGTGCAATGGCTTTTGTGGATTTTTCATCTTTTTTATGAGAACATCCTTAACAATTTCTTGTTGTTCTTTATTTAACATTCGTCTTAACTTGTAGTATTCATTGTTATCTATAATCTTTGGGTGCTTTGTAATTTCAAATCCATTGGAGAATGTGGTATTTGGGTTAGAATGACCTATGTTTGGAAGGTTTGTTTGAATGTCATATAGTTCTTTCTGGGAAAGCTTTGCTTGCATTGGTAGGTCAATGAGCTTTTCATCGTCAAGAGACTGAAGATCATTTATAGCTTTGTCAATGTCACCCCATGCGGAGTTTGTGTTGTGGATAAACTTTGCACTGTTTGTTTGAATGGTTTGTCCATGGTACATGTATGCATGTTCCCAAGAGTCAAAGTTTTGTTTGAGTACATGCTCATTAATGGTAAATGGAACATAGAGAACCAATTGCTCTCTACAATGATTCTCTATATCAAAGTGTTTGTTGAAATTGATAAACCGTACCACATTGGGTTTGGCCTTTGGTTCAATTGTAGCACCATATTTGTTGTATCTTGAAACAAATTCTGCAAGACATATGTCCACCATTGTTTCAGGGCATTTTAAATAGTATTCTATAATAGATTTCGCAAGAACATTTTCTGATTCATCTGGCTCATTGCTCAATTTTTTAACAGATTTGAGTATAAATGTGTGATCATTGTCAAATCGCGTATCAATGAATATACATTTTCTTGAACTGTAATTTAATGGCAATGACAGAACAATATGTGCAGCTTGTTGTGATGACCTTTTTTGCAAGTTAAGCTTGGCATTTCCAAGTTTACTTACCATTCGTATTGCATCAATATTGTCTTGCTTGTGGTTTGTACGTATTCTATTGAATGCATATGTCATTGACTTGTCTACTTTTGCAATATATGAGCTATAGTACATAGCAGTAGCATATGCATTTAGGACAAATTGTGCATCTGTATTAGCCTTCCAAAGATTTGGAATTTTCCTTGAAAAACTATTGTTCCATATTTGTGATGGTTTTCTTTGTAAGAAAAGCGTAGGCCTATTTAATGTTGAGCTCAAAGCTTCAATGTATTCATTGTCAGTTAAGTTTAATTCTTTTAAGAACATTTGAAAAGTGAATGTTTCGTCATAGTTTTCTTTTTGGAGTTTTGAAAAGATGTCAGTGGAATTTGCAGTTATCGCTTCAGTCTTTTCGAGTATTGGTAAAAGTATAGTTGACTTTTGCATTGGTGGGAAAGGAAAATTGTACCTACAAAGTTGTTTTCTTGATCTCTTACCTTTCTTTGTATGATGGTGTTTGTGTAGCATTGCCAAAGGAAGTTCCAAATTTTCAGTGTCGCAAGTAATATACTTATCAACAAAAGCTATGATGTTCGTATTGTTATTTTTTGTGTAGATTGGTGCATTTTTAACCCATATGAGGAAATGATCATGTTCATTTCCTCGATTTTGGAACTCAGTGACTGAGAAGTAATCAATGACATTTCCAAAGAAAGAGTCATCTGTAAGTATCAATTTTTTTATTGCATTGATTCTATGTTTATAGTAACATGCACAAGGGATAGGATCTTTCTTGATTAGTTCAAATTTGTCAATGTGTGTTGGGTGATTAGATTCTTGATGGTTTTGTGCTAAATCATGTAGATTGTGCAACTCTTGTAATGTTTGAATTAGTGGATCCCAATTTTTCTCAACACTAGAGAAAGTGATGAAAAATGTGAGTGGTCCTAGTTGTCGAATCATAGAAAATACATTTTTCTTAAGTTGTTGTGAATAGTCTGGAGAGATTCTTATTCTTTTGAAATCAACATATCCAATATCTGATTTAAGAATTTTTTCTAGGTTTGGTTTGTGTTTAACGTCTTTCGCAAAAAGATTTCACCCTTTTAACTGGCCCTTGCAGATTCTTATTGTCATTGTAGACAATACTTGTTGTATTAGTACCTTTATAGCTTTGAAAAAAATGTTTGTTGTATGATATGCAAATTGTCTTTATGACTGTAAGAGCTCCTAGTGTACTATTTTCTGATATGTAAAGTTTTTTACAATGTCATTATCACGTGGTTTGCCAAAGAATAAAGTTGAGAAATTCATTTCTTCAGCATAGATGTCCTTAAATATTCCAATTGGATACTTGTGCTCTACAGGTGCAATTTCAATAATCTTGTCTTCCATGTTATGGATACTTCTAGACTCAATGAATCCATGTATCAATGTTTCTGATGGGTTTTCATTTTCCATTTCACTGTTTGATTCTGTTTCACTTGTATTTTGTGCACTATTGTCTTCATTTTCTTCAGTGCATTGGAGAACTTCTTGCCAATCTTGGTTTATGTGGACTTCGTGCATTTTGTATAATGGTGTCCTTGTTAATTGAGTCAAAGCTTGCATGATGACATTTGGGTGCACCATGCCTTTTTGAAATGCATTTTCGTATTTCAAGTGTCTTTTCAATGAAATAGCAATTGTTTGTGTGTTGTTAATTGATTGTGGTAATGCTCTTTGTACAATGTTCATGTCAACAGGGACATTTATAATAGAACCTTTTAGGCCTATTTGAGACCTTTTGAACCCTAGTTCCCAAATCTGTGCAAATGCAATTCTAAGTGAGACAAGTCGTTCTTCTAGATGAGTTAAATTTTGCACATAGCACAATGGTCTGTTAGTTCTTATTTTCTGTGGTGTAGCATACTTTGGAATAGTGGACTATTTCAATGCAAAGTAGCATACATTGCATATGAAATTTGTGAATGGTAAGGAATCTAATTGTAGTAGTTTATAGTATAGCTGTTTTTATTTTTCTTTGAATATCCTGATGTCCTTGTTCAAATAGAGCACTTGGAAAATCGCACATGGGTATTTTGGTGTATCTTGTATTGTTGTTTTATAAATTTCTATTGGTGTCAATGTTTTTTTTTTCTTTGGGCTGCTAGGTACACTTTCTTTTTGTTTTTCTTTTCTAATCAAGTTCTTCAGGTGATTAAGTCTTATTGTTGATTTATGTTTAAAATTGTTTGCTATGACAAATGGTATCAAATTTTCCTTGTTTTTAGGCAAAGCATGTGGCTTGGTCAAGTAAGTATTTTTGTATTGTGGACAATTTCTGATCAAATTTTTTAGTTGGAGTAAGCTTGTTGAGCATTGGTGAGTTAGATTTTGGGATTTGATTCTTAGAAGCGGCTCAAAATGTCCAGCCAGAGGGTTTGTATCATGGAACAGTATAGAGACTGATTTTGTATATCCAAAATCATTGAAATCTAAGTACTTTCTTGATGTTGTCAATGACCCGAGGCTTATTTTTATTTTTAACCATTTGGATATCCAATGAATGCAAAACAAGTCACCCCACAATCCACATTCGCTATGGGCTATGCATGGGCTTGCAGACAATTGCATCTTGCGAAGTATGTTTCTTGATCATGTACTTTGCGCAATGTATATAGAGTACTAGGATTTAGTTCATTGTTATATGATTTAATTGCTTCTTTGTACTTTTTTTGAAAGCAAGCTAGGAAATAATCTATAGCTCCATTACATAATTGAGTTGAGGTGTACTGGTTGTTAAGTAGCACTTGAAGCAAATCAAACAAACAATTGCCAACATTGTATGTAAATGTGCTCAATCTACAAATGCCTTCAGCTCTAAGGACATTGTCAATGTTTGACATTCGAGGATACTTTGTGCACAGTTTTTTTATTTCATGTGAACCTATGGGCTGTTTTGAAGTTACGTTTTGTGTTTCAATTTTTAACAATGGTTCAAAGTTTCCACTTAAATAATTCATGTCATGAAATAGTAGAGAGACTGATTCTGTGTAATCAAAACTATTGAACTATAAGTACCTTCTTGTTGTTGTTCTTGACCAAAGGGATATTTGTATATTCAGCCATTTGGATATCCAGTGAATGCAAAATAGGTCACCCCACAATCCACTTTTTGTGCAATCTGCTTGTGGCTTTGCAGATAATCGCATTCTATGAAAATATGTTTGCGGATCATGTACTTTGTGCAATGTATATAGAGTATCAGGGTCTAGTTCATAGTTGTATGATTTTATTGCTTCTTTGTCCTTGTTTTGAAGGAAATTCAAGAAGTAATCTATAGCTCCATTTTGTAGTTGAATTGATGTGTAACGATTGTTAAGAAATAGTTGTAATGAGTCAAACAAACAATCACCAACATTGTATGCAAAAGCACTCAATCTGCAAAGTCCCTCGCCCTTAAGCATGTAGTCAATGTTTGATATTTGGGTGCGCTTTGTTAATTCATAGGTTTCAACGTCTATCATTTTCTTTGTTTTTCGTGTATTCTAATGTGTTTGAGAATAGAAAATGTTGTGTATGAATAGCATCTAATGCTAGTATCTAGATTACAAAATCTATAATTGCTTACATCGTCGCCTATGTGCTTTTACTCAATAGCATTCCATAGTATTAATCATGTTGTCGAGGATCTTGGAAGTTAATAATCTCTATATATGTTGGAAAATGGATCTTGAGTAGTAGCAGAAGCCTACGTAACATACCACATAGCAAACAATTTAATAGAATAACAAGGGGAAAATAGTATTAATTCTTCAACCTGACCTTGTTATCCATTGTCCCCCAGCAGGATTGTATGTACTTATTCCTGTTACATTGACAAAGTGGATAAATGAGTACAATGCATGATGTATACTTTCAGTGCCACAAACACAAAACAATATTTTCAGGTAGCTTTGTTTACATGCAACAAATGGTTGACAAGAATCTTTTTTGCTCACATTGTCAATCTCAGTCTATGGTATTTAAATATTTTGTGTAATTGGATTCCTTTATTTCTATGTACTTCTAAGCGACTGATTTTTTTCAAAGAACAAATGATTTTAAAAGCTATTCAGATAAACATGAATTAAGTGGCATGTAGAGAATAGTTTCACAAATCATTTCTGTTTAAATAAAATCAGGGAAATGCAAAAGCATTGTTTGATCAAAGAAGATCTATGGCTTTTCTTATTTGTGGAAATAGCTTTTAAAATCATTTGTGTTTTAAAAATTTGAGGAAAATGCAAAGGCATAGGTCCATTAAGCAAAAGTGAAGGCATAGATTGATTAAATAATTAAAAAAAGAGATTGAAACTCAGAGGTGTAGGTGCACAGTGCATACATGCAAAGCAAATGCATTAAATAGCATGTGAGTGGATGAGAAACTGCTAGAATGGCTTGGTGGACATGTATAGCTAGGGTGCTTTGTTCATTTGTTATAGACTTAAGTCAACTGTTAAGCATGACTATTACTTTGTGCAAATTATTTTTCTATTCTACAAGTCTTTGTTCTAGGAGAGTTTATAGCAATTGAGCAGACTTTGTTATAGTTACAGTATCCAGAACCAGAAACGAGTTACTTGAGGCAATAAATAGTTTATTTCCTCAATTTTCTCTTACTTTAGAGGTTTAAAGCACGCAGTGAAATTGGCAATGTGAGCAAAAAAAATTGTGGTTAATGTCATTTTGCATGTAAGCAAGACCATGGAAAAATATTGCGTCATGTCTATGAGTGACATCGTACATCATTCATTGTACTCATGTGCCATGTCAGCTTTTGAAATTAACTTTTTAGGCTTTTATTTGCAATACAGGTAGATTAAACATACATTAACTTGCACACTGCACAACAACTTGCCACAGATATAAGTAGTCCTATGAAAAAAATTGCCTTAAATGCATATAGGTAAAAACCAGTTGACGTAAAACAAAGACTTATGACTCTATAGGCTATTTGAAACTACAAACAGGGTTTAAAAATTGCATGCTAGCAGTTCATTCTATTCTATGGATATTGTATAGAGGAAGTATAACTTATTAACACATAAGCAAAACCTGTTCTATTGCTCAAAGACAAATTAATATTGCAATTGTGGAAAATGCATTTTCCTATTTGTATATGTGGAAGCAGCCTTCTAAATCATTTATGTTCAAAGAAATGAGGAATAAAAGATGACAAAATGAATACATGGAAAAGAACTTTATGCAGTTATTATATTGAAGAATTTCAATTGCATTTCAAGAAAAGCAAAAAGACAATTTGGAAAACTGACCTTGCAATCTGCTATCGAACGATCAAGTATACTTGTAGGAATGTACAAATTGTGATAGGCACAAGTAATTTTTCCTAGTGCAGTTTGTGCGTGATTGTTTAAATACAGTTGAAAGCATTGATCCCTGTTACAAGGACAATTTAGACAAATGAGTACAGTGAGTGACATATACTATGCTATTCATAAAAACAAAACAGAATTCTTATGTAGATTCATTTAAACGAGAAACAACCCAAGTAAGAACTTTTGTTTCTTAAAATGCAAATTGCATTTTACAATTTTTAAATACTTATTGCTATTTGTGTACCCTATAATACAGAACATTTTTTTGCATATGCATGCACTAGTGTAATTCTGTTATTGCAATAGTGGTATAAGCTCTTAAAGAGCAATCAATGGAATAGATCTCATATTTGCTTAAGCGCCTAAAAAAGTGTAAATAGGCCACGACAACTTTTCAATACTAAGCCAAAAAACAACACAGACTTGCGCTAGCACTGTTAAGTTCTAGTAAAAACAATTTCTAGCTATTGTTTAATGCCAAACTAGCTATCACTTAATAGTGAAAGCAATGTAAATATTGATTTTCTAACTAAATGGGGTCATTTCATTTCCATATGCATAAGTTTATTTTGTACCATTATGTAGCACTTACTATTACTTGTGAAATGAAGCCACATGCAAGTAGAATTCATAACTCATGGCATTTAGATACACCTAAGGAGAAATACAAACCAAGGTTGTTGGCATCCTGATAAGAAAGATGATGAGATACATCCAATTAATGTATGCCACAACATCTTATCCAATGAAGATGATTTGGATAGGAACGTTACAAATCAGAATCCTTATTGGTGTGTGAGTAATCCTCTTTTTCAAGACTTTTCAAGGAAATTGCATGCCAATACTATCAGTGAACAAGTGGAATCATATTTTTTAATTGACTTTGTTTGATGGGTCAAATGTGCACAAGGATAGTTATAATTATTTCTTTGTTTTAATTATTATGTATATAAATACTATTCAACAATTACCTAATTAATTAGATATGAAATGACAGAAGGAAAAATAAAATTAATTAATTAAGATAATTTGATTCATTAATTAATAAGGTGAACTATCATGTAAAAGTACAAAAATTAGAAGTTGCAAAAAAATCCTTTTTGCTTTATGCTTTAATGGCAACGAGAGAGATGAAAGAAATTGTGGAGTTTAGGCTTATATCTGTAAATTGCATTTTCCTGACAATTTGTAAAGTGCTTTGAACACATTGTCCTCATATTGTTTGTAAGGTCCCATTATGGGACATGCTAATAGAATAGTGGCTCTAAATCTTGCACTATGGAATAGTTCTGCAGTAATTGAAGATATGCAATCTTTAGAGGACTCATAAGCGCCAAGTTATTGTTAAGCTCTCACATTGTACATTGGACAAAAGACAATTGCTTGTCCAAGGAACTAGTCTCTGAAGAATAGCGTAGGCTGAGCACTGTGAAACCCAATGTGCTTATGGATGTTAAAATAAAATAAAACTGATGAAAGAAACTATTTATTGCCTGAAGTAGCTTGTATGCAAGTGTCCTTTTTGGGAACCATGACAACCTTTTCCCTGTCACTGTAAACTCTTTCCTAGAAAAGACATATCAACACACACATATATGTATACATATGTATATATATGTACAAATGCATCCATGTAAAGATAGATGAATGCATCTATGGACATAAACATATATGCATCCATATGATTGCATGCATATACACATAGATGCATCTATACACACATACATATATTCATAAATACATATATGCATAGATATATATAGAGTCACATGCATACATGCATATATGCATCTACAAATGTCTACATAGATATGCACATAGATAAATGCATATACACATAGAGACATGCATACATACATACATGCACTGACACATTAGGCAGAAAGTGATAGTGATAGTGAACTAAAGCACTATGAAACACAACTTCATTATGCACTTAAATGGAAAGGGACTATGCAAAATAACAAATTATCATCTCAAGTAACTCGTTTCTAGGTCTGGACCCTGCAACTGTAACATCTCCTGCTCAATGGCTACAAACTCTTCCTCAGAACAAGAGCTTACAAAACACAAAAAACAACACACGCAAAGTAATGGAAATGCATAGCAAGTGACTTAACTCTATATTAAATGACCAAAGTACCCTGGCCACGTGTGGCCTCTAAGCCATTCCAGTGCCTTCACCTCGAGCCAGATGCCATTCAATGCATTTAATTTGTATTCATGCATTATGTACATCTACCCACCAATTTTTTAAACTGTCTTTGCTTAAATTTATTAAATCAATTTATGCGCTCGCATTTTCCTGATATTTTAATGCATTCAATCTGCGTTCCTGCATTACATACCTCTAGCCGCCAAATTTTAAACTATGCCTTTGCTTAAATTTATTTAATCAATTTATGCGCTTGCATTTTCCTGAATTTTTTAAATGAAAATGATTTATAAAGCTACTCGAACAAATAGGGAAATAGATAAATGCTAATTTTCCAATATATAAAATAGCTCTCCAAATTCAAACTATACAAAAAAATAAGTAATATGTTAAATGGAAAAATGTGATTGCCCAATGCTGCCAGTTAAAAGCATTTCAACCGAATGCATGAGTATTCTTGCCTTGACACTAGGAGCTAATAAAATTGTCACTATAGAAAACATTTTATCCAAGTGAGTGCTATTAGGTTTGTTATCTTCAATTTCAAACTCCTTTGATGTTAATGCATTTTCTTTGGTGGTAGAATATGGAGATTCTTTTTTTACTGAGAGTCTAGAACAAGATGACATATACAAATAAATTCAAGCAAAGACATAGGTTAGAAAACTGACAACTTTTATCAATAGAAAGGGGACATTTACAGTGACAGAGCAAAAGCTCCTGTGCTCATTGAATGAATACCAAGAGAAAAGTTACTCAAGGCAACAAATTGCTACTTTTATTTATTTTGCTTCATTTTATCCCAGAAATGCAAGTTGGGTTTCACAATGCATGAAAACACATTTGTGCAAACAACTCCCAAAATTATAATTGCAATGGATGACAATGATAGTGTAATGGATACTAATAGTCCAAACACTGAAATACACTAGCTAGTTTATTTTTAGATTCAATGGAAACAAGTATCAATTGGAAATAGATTAACCTAGTAGTCTATTTATCATAGGTTCTTGAATTCCAAATGCACAAGTGCGAGCATGGTTCTCTACAGGCTTTTGCTATGCATTTTAACTATATTGTTGTTTTGCATCGAGCCTAAAGAACCACTGCAAGTATGGTTTCCAAACAGATTTAAATCAATGAATGTAAGTCAAGAAAGGTTTCCAATTACACTTAATACTTGAACCATGAAGCATCATTGCTTCAAGCTGTAGCAAAAGTGCAAACATGGACACAAAAGAAAATTCAACAATGACATTATCAAACAAGGATTTGTTTGCTATTACTATGATTAACTATTGAACTCAATTGACTCATCAGTCAAATAGCTTGATTGATCACTGACCTAACTTGTTTCAAAGCTATCTTGTTAAGTTGATTAGTTAATTTCATTAATGAGTAAAAGATAGAATTGACTTAATTTGCACGAGCTAAGTGTAAGATTGACTTGTTTGTTAATTGAATTTGATTAATGGTTGAACAGAGACAGATGAGACAAATTAAATTGTCATGAGCAAAATGTGAGATGGACTTATTAGCTGCTATGCCACATATACTATGACATTTGAGCTTTCATCAAATAATAGCGAAAGCAATAGAATAAACAGATGGCTTCAACATAGATGAAGGGATACAATTAATATGGACAGCTATAGCCTGTTGAATATTTGTAGCATAAGAAATAGAAAGGAAGATGTTGGTGAAGATTTTGCAATTTCGGTTTACACCTAGCAATTGCATTTGCTTCCTTGTCTATAAAGCCTTTTCAAGAAATTCCTTTTTTTTGCATATGAATGGCCATGATTGGTTTAATTGATTTGGTGTACAAAGATGTTTTTTAATTAACTATAATTAACTATTCAAGAAAATTGATCTATCAATGAACTAGTTTCATTGATTAGTCAAGTAACTTGATTCATAGTTAACTTGATCAACTATTTAGTTGATTTGCTTGAATGTTTGTAAAAAGCCTTTTTTGACAAATAATTCTTCGCATAATTTGCAATCACTACACATGAAGAGCCAAAATTTCTTCGAGGGATTCTGTCAAACAGTTTAAATTTTTTTGCTTGTGCTCCCATATTTGGTATGCATATTCATGACAGCATTTCAAACCATTATATCTGTCAGAAATCTATGTCTTATGATGCTTAGATGAATGTACATATCCTGTTCTAAAGCTCTTTTTCTATTAAAAGCACGCAAAATGTTTAGAAAGATTGTGTATGTGAATGTGAATAAGCAAGATTGATTTAACTGATTTGGAGGATAAAGATGACTAATAATTAGCTATGACTAACCATGGAACATAATTAATTCATCAGCCAATTAGCTTGATTGATCGCTAAATTAACTTGTTTGAAAGCTATCATGTTAAGCCAACTTGCTAATATGCCACATCCAGTATGACATTTGAGTTTCAAATAAGTCTCGTGCACACAAATATGTTATCATGTTAAATCCATGTAAACATTGATGTTCCAATTCCATGGGGTCATTCTATTTCCATTTGTCCAAGTTCATTTCATTCCATTATCAAGAACCAATAATTAAATGTTTAAACCAGGTACATGCAAATAGAAATGCAAGTAGGGTTTCAACAATGACATCATCTAACAAGCATTTGTTTGCTATTACTATGATTAACTATTGAACTCAATTGACTCATTAGTCAAACAACTTGCTTGATCACTGACCTAACTTTTTTCAAAGCTATCTTGTTAAGCTGATTAGTTAATTTCATTAATGAGTAAAAGATAGAATTGACTTAATTTGCATGAGTCCAGTGTAAGATTGACTTCTTTGTTAATTGACTTTGATTAATGGTTCAGAGACAGATGAGACAAATTAAATTGTCATGAGCAAAATGTGAGATGGACTTATTAGCTGCTACGCCACATATACTATGACACTTGAGATTTCATGAAATAATAGCGAAAGCAATAGAATAAATAGATGGCTTCAACATAGACGAAGGGATACAATTAATATGGACAGCTATAGCCTATTGAATATTTGTAGCACAAGAAACAGAAAGGAAGATGTTGGCGAGGATTTTGCAATTTGGGTTTACACCTAGCAATTGCATTTGCTTCCTTGTCTATAAAGCCTTTTCAAGAAATTCCTTTTTTTGCATATGAATGGCCATGATTGGTTTAATTAATTTTGTGTACAAAGATGTTTTTTAATTAACTATAATTAACTATTCAAGAAAATTGATCTATCAATGAACTAGTTTCATTGATTAGTCAAGTAACTTGATTCACAGTTAACTTGATCAGCTATTTAGTTGATTTGCTTGAATTTTTGCAAAAAGCCTTTTTTGACAAATAATTCTTTGCATAATTTGCAATCACTACACACCAAGAGCCAACATTTCTTCGAGGAATTTTTTCAAACAGTTTAAATGTTTTTGCTTGTGCTTCTATATTTGGTATGCATATTCATGACAGCATTACAAACCATTATATCTGTCAGAAATCTACGTCTTATGATGCTTAGATGAATGTACATATCCTATTCTAAAGCTCTTTTCCTATTAAAAGCACACAAAATGTTTAGAAAGATTGTGTATCTGTGAATGTGAATAAGGAACATTGATTTAACTGATTTGGAGGATAAAGATGACCAATAATTAGCTATGACTAACCATGGAACACAATTAATTCATCAGCCAATTAGCTTGATTGATCGCTGAATTAACTTGTTTGAAAGCTATCATGTTAAGCGAACTAGCTAATATGCCACATACACTATGACATTTGAGATTCAAATAAGTATCGTGCACGCAAATCTGCTATCATGTTAAAGGCATGCAAACATTGATGTTCCAATTCCATGGGGTCATTCTATTTCCATTTGTCCAAGTTCATTTCATTCCATTATCAAGAACCAATAATTAAATGTTTAAACCAGGTACATGCAAACAGAAATGCAAGTAGGGTTTCATAGTGCTTTAATACATTGTTATACTTTGATTATAAATTCATATTTTAAACTGCTTTTAGTATTATTTATTTGAGTTTCTTGTTGAAATGCAAAGGTTTCATCTGCGTTTGATAGGAATTATGTAGAAATCCTCTTGTCCATTTTACTTCATGCATGTGAGCCCTGTAAAGTCTGTATATTATTGACTACTGCAAAGTGGTCCCATAAAGAGGGCTTTGGAACCAAAATTATGTCAACACGTGCGATAATGAGAGCTTTTGAACTACGAGTGAACAGTGTGTTACTTTGAGCTTTTCTATTGTCATCAAAGCATAAAGGATAGAGGGGTTCTGTTAAAAGTTGTGGTTGTTGTCCTCATAGGCATAAACTCGTATTTTAAACTACTTTTAGTATTATCTATTCGAATTTCTTGTTGAAATGTGAAGGTTTCATCTGCATTTGATAGGTACTATGTAGAAATCCTCTTGTTCATTTTACTCCATGCATGTGAGCCCTGTAGAGTTTGTATTTTTTTTATTACTGCAAAGTGGTCCCATAAAGAGAGCTTTGGAACCAAAATTATAGTCAATCAATCATAGTCAATCAATTAATCTAATACTATAGGTGTTTTCTAATAGTATTGGCATGTAATTTTCTTGACAAGTCTTCAATAAAAAAGAGCATTAGCCACACACCAATAAGGATTCTCATATGTAACCTGACTAACCAAATCATCTTTATTCAATAAGATGTTGTGACATACATTAATTGGATGTATCTCTTTCTTATCAGGATGCTAACAACCTTGATTTGTATTTGTCCTTAAATGTATCTAGATGCTATGAACTATGAATTCTACTTGCATATTGCTTGGCTATACAACTAATAGTAAGCACTACATAATGGTAGAAATCACAACTCATAGCATCTATATACACCCATGCACAAATACATGGTATTCAACACATTAACACGGACATGGTTTTCTAGGGCTAGTTTGTTAATTGCCTTTGATTAATAGTTCAAATGTACACAAGGCTAATTGCAATTATTTCTTTCTTTGAATTGCTATGTACTTAAAGGCTAATTAGCAATTGCCTAATTATTTAGATATGAGACAATACAAGGATGAATGAGGAAATATGAACTTGCCTAAATCATCATGAATGATAGACCTATTGGGTAAAATGCTAGATATACTATGAAATTTAAGCTTCAAAGACTGCCAATGAACAGCAAAAGCTTCAAAACTCTCAGTTAACATGTAAAGGGCTAAGAAAAATTGATCTGCTAACTGAACGGGGTCATTTTACTTCAATTATCTAGCACTTATTCTTAATTGTTTAATGCAATCACATGCAACCAAAATTCAGAACAATTAGCATCTATACATACCCATGCATAGATACGTGCTCTCTAACATATTGATATGCATATGGTTTTCTATTGGCACAATCCTTGAACATTCTCTAGGTACGAGTGCTAGTCTATTAATTGGCATTGATTACTGGATAAAATGTATTCATAGACACATAGCTGCACACATGCTTCAATGCACAGATGCATAGATACATGCATGGATGTACACATATATACACGTACACATACATACATGATCACATGCTTACATCTATATATGCGTTCATGTATCCATGGATGAACATTTCCATGTATCAATAGATCCCTTAATATATGCACATATTGAAATGACTACATGGGCTTGGGGAATGAATATTTATGTGGCCTTTACATGATAGCAATGAATCCTATAAATATGCATATATGCATGAAAGCACATAGCCATCAATGAAGCTATGCATTTGCATTTTCACAAGCATTTTAAAACAATCACGATTCACAAAGCCACTCCCATGGGTTCCAAAAATAGATAAATGCCAATTTACCAATATGAAATATAACTCACGAAATTGAGTTCATATATCTTTAAAAGCAATATGTACAACAACCACAATATGACTGGATGGCTAGCTGGCACCATCCACAAAAAAGAATTTAAAGCAAATGCAATAGTAATCTGTTATATACACACATACATACATGGCAACATAGATACATGCATTCATATATACATAATTACATGCACACATATATACATGCAAACCTATATGCATGGATGCATACAAAGACTATGTTTCATGGGATTATTAAAGAGTTAACTTGCTTTCTATATGCTTCCATATTTTACATGTGTGCCTATGAGGACAATAACCACAATATTTGACACTATTCCTCTATCCTTTATGACAGCTCATTGGTTCCAAAGCTCTCTTTATAGGACAACTATACATTTCCTACAAGACTCAGATGAATCCTTCGTATTTCAAGGAAAGATTTGAATCAATAACACTTAAAATGATCTAAACTATGATTTTACAATCAAAGTATCCAAATGCATTGCAACAATGCAAAACCCAATTTCCATTTAAGATGTACAATGAGAGTAAACAGAAGGGAAAATGCATTTGCTTTAAAGTTTGTAGAGCAATTTCAACAGGTTGTCTAGCCATTGTCCAAAATATGGTTTTCTATCAGCATAGTCCTTCAGCCTTCTTTAGGTTTAACTGCTACTTTGTTAATTGACTTTGATTGAAAGGTCAAAATGTGAAATTTGGCCAAGGATAATTATAGATAGCTGTATGTTGCCTCCAAGATTCAGATGAATCCTTGGTATTTCAAGGAAAGGTTTGAATTGATAACACTTAAAATGATCTAAACTATGATTTTACAATCAAAGTATCCAAATGCATTGCAACAATGCTAAACCCAACTTCCATTTAAGATGTACAATGAAAGCAAACAGATGAAAAATGCATTTGCTTCAAAGTTTGTAAAGCAATTTCAACAAATTGTCTAGCCATTGTCCAAAATATGTTTTTCTACCAGCATAGTCCTTGAACCTTCTATAGGTCTAACTGCTACTTTGTTAATTGACTTTGATTGAAAGGTCAAAATATGAAATGTGGCCAAGGATAATTATACTTATTTATCTCTTTTAATTGTTATATATTCAAACACTAATTAGCAATCCAAACAGCCTCGCCTCTAGTCAAATGCCATTAAATGCATTGATTTTGCATTAATGAATTATGCACGTTTAGCTAGTAGTTTTAATCAAAGTATGCATATGGATTCAAAATCAAACTCTCAAAATTAAAAAAAGGTAGGTTTAAATTATAAAGTGCAATCAGCCACCCAAAAAATTGATTGGATAATTATTGCATTTCTGAGATCATGCCACTACAACAAAGATCTACTTTTGAACCCCAACTACTTAATTTTTATGAACCATACATCATATGCCACTCACAATACCCATTTGCAAAGATTGTCCTTGTAACAAAAAGCAACAATATGATTACAAGTGCAATCAATATAGTGAGAATCTTGAATTAACCTTTTTCTCTGTCTACTATATGCAATTGTAAACAAAGGAGAAGGTTTATTCTAGAAACTCACCTTGTACTGCTTGCTTGAAGAATTTTCCATAGTTGGGCCACTACACGACCTCTTTTCTTCCAACCAAAAGCATTGCACCATGTAAAAAGCTTTGATTAGAAAACAAAAACCATGTGTTTGTTTTTCTAAAAGAATAGCAGTATATAGTACTCCTACTGCGATGGATACTAATAGCGAAAACCATTAAAACACTAGCAAGCATTTTTCTAGATTCAAGAGACACAAGTATAAATGTGGATTAGATTAACTACACAAACTAATTGCCACAAGTTCTTGGACCACAAATCTTCTAACAATGAATTTGACTGCTCTTTTGCATGAAGCCTAAAACTATTCTATCAAGCAATATTACTTAACTGCTCTATGGCAACATTGTAATTTGGATTATACAACATTTTTGACATAGTTTTTTATAACCCCAAGATACAAAAATAGTAACGACGACATCTGATAGAATTTTTATGCTTGCTGGCAAGGAAAAGGTTTCTACTACATTCTTTATGCTCCCATTTTTTGCATTTATGCCTACGAGGACAACAACCATGACTTTTAACAGAATCCCTCTATCCTTTATGCTTTCATGACAATGGGAAAGCTCAAAGCAACACACTATCGACTCATTGTTGAAAAGCTCTCATTATCGCACACATTGACATAATTTTGGTTCCAAAGCCCTCTTTATCAGACCACTTTGCAGCAATCAAAAAAATACAAATTCTATAGGGCTCACATGCATGAAGTAAAATGAACAAGAGGATTTCTACATAATACCTATCAAACGCAGATGAAACCTTCTCATTTCAATAAGAAATTTGAATAGATAATACTAAAAGTAGTTTAATATATGGATTTATGCCTACGAGGACAACAACCACGACTTTTAACAGAACCCCTCTATCCTTTATGCTTTGATGAAAACGGAAAAGCTCAAAGCAACACACTGTTAACTCATTGGTCGAAAGCTCTCATTATCACACACGTTGACATAATTTTGGTTCGAAAGCCTTCTTTATGGGACCGCTTTCCAGTAATAAAAAATATACAAACTTCACAGGGCTCACATGCATGAAGTAAAATGGACAAGAGGATTTCTACATAATTCCTATCAAATGCAGATGAAACCTTCTCATTTCAACAAGAAATTGGAATAAAAAATACTAAAAGTAGTTTAAAATATGAATTTATAATCAAAGTATATGAATGCCTTAAAGCACTATGAAACCCTACTTGCATTTCTTGTATCAAATAGACAAAAAAAATGAAAAGTTACCTCTTCTGACCTCAAGCAATTCATCTCTCACTGTCCAACGTGCAACTCTGCAACTACAAAATACCTTGCTCAGCCACACAATAGACCACTATGAAATATAGCTTCTTTATGCACTTTAATGTAATGAAACTCTAAAAATTACCAAATTATCACCTCAAATAACTTGTTTATGGGTATGGACTCTGCAACTATAACATCTCCTGCTCAGTCGCTAAAACTCTCCCTCAGAACAGGCGCTCACAAAAGACAAAAACAACACAAGCAAAGTAATAGAAATGCATAGCAAGTAACTTAACTCTATATTAAATGACCAAAGTACCCTGGCCACGCGTGGCCTCCAAGCCATTCCAGTGCCTTCACCTCGAGCCAGATGCCATTCAATGCATTTAATTTATATTCATGCATTACGTACGTCTACCTGCCAGTTTGATAAACTATGCATTTGCTTAATTTTAATTAATCAATTTATGCCCTCACAGTTTCCTGATATTTTAATGCATTTAATCTGCATTCATGGATTACGTACCTCTATCCGCCAACTTTTAAACTATGCCTTTGCTTAAATTTATTTAATCAATTTATGCGTTCGCATTTTCCCAAATTTTTAAAACGAAAATGATTTATAAAGCTACTCAGACGAATAGAAAAATAGATAAATGCTAATTTTCCAATATATAAAATAGCTCTCCAAATTCAAACTATACAAAAAAATAAGTAATATGTTAAATGGCGAAATGTGATTGGTCAATGCTGGCGGTTAAATGTATTCCGGGCGAATGCATAAGTATTCCTACCTATGGGCAGGAACTAATAATACGGCTTCTTCTAGGTTTCCAAAGGAAAGAATATTTCCACCTTGAGAAAATTTAATAAATAGAAAAATTAAAACATTATAAATGGACGACCCTCCCATAAGGTAAAAGCATCTAGATTTCTTATGACGACAATATAATACGACTCAAATGTAGTGCATAAAACAAGAATCTTAATTTGGGGTTAAATTACTAAAGCTCGTCATTTTAAATGAGGTCATTATTTATCTTTTAAACTTATACTTTCAAATAAAATATTAAGGTTAATAAATAATTGAGAAAGACAAGCTATTCATTTATTAAAGCTCATTCATAATGATAATGAAAATAAGGTATATAATTAAACTAGTATACATATATTAAATATTAATATATATAAAATACGTCCAGAGTTATCCTTTTCGAGGTTAAAATTTATATTTAAAATTAAAATAATATTATATAAAGTGTTCATTTGAACACTTAATTACATGAAAAAAAGACTTTATTTGTTTATTATTAAATATTGTCATTATAAAATCTTTATAAATTGTTATTCAAAATATTTAAAATATAAAATTTTATAAATAGAGTATAAAACAAAAAATTATCTATTATACAACCATCTGAATGGATTTACTTGATTTGGCTTTAACTTCATAAAGATCAAAAAAATTATAGTAAAAAAACATTCCCCAATTAGAATCCATCAAATACACCATTTACGCCAAGTTGAAAGGCACACGACTTCCACTAAAACCACGAGGTTACACTCAAATTGAAACTCTAAAAATACTTTGTGTGTGCAAAGAAAAATACATAAGCCAACAAAAATTGAGAATTACATGAGGGCAAAAAAATTAAACATGGGTAAAATTACCTTAAGAACAATTACACAGTAGAAACTGTGAGTTGTACTTCAAAATACACTAAATACAACTCAATAATTAAAAGAATAAAACTAAGGATGCAAACCAAACCTTTACTTCGTAAACCCTTAATAGGAAAAATCTGAAAATTTTAGAGAATTAAGTTTTGTCGGACCTCCTCCCAAAACAAAATTTCTTACCATTTTTTTCCTCATGTGAAGAATGAGGATGCACCTTGTAGTAAGAAATAATCAAATCGTGTTAGCATTACTTTAGAAAAATGAAGAGGGATTCCAATTGCTTAACCTTGATGATATTGAAAGTATAATCCTTAGCATTGGGCAGGGGCAAAATTTCAATCACCCACAACAGCCCACTCATTCGTAGGTGATTTAGCCCATGTCTAGGTCTAGATTTCATCAGGTCATCTACTTTCTAGAGCTTTTCCATTCATCGAATTGTAATTGTAGTTCATCTTCACAGTTATTGCCAGCCATGTTAGAAATGCAAGTACATTATAATTGTTCAACTACAATATTATTCAACTGAATATCATAAAAAGTTACAACGATCTCTTATAAAAAGAGTTTTAGAGATAACGGCAATAAAGGAAAACTCATGCAAATAGGCTACATGAATAAAGAAAGCTAAACAAAGCAGCTAAATAATGGACAGATGGCAAAGCATCGAACTTGTTTTAAAGAAAAAGAAAAGCAAAAAATTGAAGTTAAAGTTAAGAAATTCCATTTCTAATGCGTGATTGCCTCTCGCCTTAAAAATTCATTTTAAAAAATCATAAAATAATTTACACAGTGAAGTTTTTGATTTAAATCTCTTTAATATGTTTGCAAGAGAAATCGCCACAATATCTTGAAAACTTAAATTTCATTCTAAAATTAAATTAAATTCTAATTTCTATAATTTATTAAAAAAAAAATTATTTAGTTTTTAAATAATTAATTAAATTGTAGTGATTATATATACAAATGAATTAAATAAAATTTCATATTCATTTTAAATTTAGATATAAAAACAATCTTTATATTTTATTTTTTCCTCTTTTGCATGTAAATCATTTCATTTTCTAAAATGATACTTAAAAATGCATATAAAATAATTATAAAATAATTTACATAGGAAAGTTTTTGATTTAAATCTCTTAACAATAATGACTACGTTTTTTTTTTCAAAAGATAAGATTTAAGAGTTGATATGGATTTGCATGTCATTTGAACGTCAATTTCTAGCTGAAAAGTTTTTCCTTACACATTGTTTTTTGGTGGATGTCATTGTAGTGATTATCTATACAAATGAATTAAATAAAATTTCATATTCATTTTAAATTTAGATATAAAAACAATCTTTGTATTTTATTTTTTCCTCTTTTTGCATGTAAATCATTTCATTTTCTAAAATGATACTTAAAAATGCATTTAAAAAAATTATAAAATCATTTACATATAATTTTTTTTTATTTAAATCTCTTAACAATAATGACTGCGTTTAATTTTTTCAAAAGATAAGAAGGTAAGATTTAAGAGTGGATATGGATTTACATGTCATTTGAGCATCAATTTCTAGCTGAAGAGTTTTTCCTTACACATTGTTTTTTGGTGGATGCCATTGTAGTACGCCTCTCAATGTAATAAATATTATTTAACGATATATTTAATGGAGAGAATGTTATTGTTGCCTAATTTCACTACTTGATCAATTAGGCTGAGCTTTGTGTTTAGAAACCAAGAGTGGGGTACATTTTAATCATTCCTACATTACATCTAGATGCATAAATGAAATAGTCAAAAAAGATTGCAAATTACTACATTCATACATATGCATGTAACAGAAGAAAAGATTCAAAATCTTTTCTGAACAAGTAATCTTTATTGAATGTATAAGTGTACATTATCTCACACAAGTCGTGAGATTGACTTAGCTTGTTCAATACAAACAAAGAAAAGAATATACATGAATAAGTAAAAGTAATGTGCATGTAGGGAGGGAGACCAATCATTGCCTGAGAATGACTGGTTCTTGTTGTGTCGTCTTGTCCTGCAACTGCTTCGTACTGCTTGTGTCCTAGCTCCTTATGGCTCCTAGTCCTACATCTAGAAAAAGCAATGGTGTTAGAGCAATGCTCTAAGCAATGAAAGGTTTCAAACCTTACATGAACAAGTACCTATGCATATATATATACTTATCTCAATCCGCATCAAACAAGCATTCATATCCTAGATGTCCCAGAAAAACATTAAAGCCATCAAAAACATTTAAGATATGCATTTTATTTCACTAACTTGTTTGCTTCATGTGCAGATACAGGTGCATTTATGTTTATGTTTTAATCTGATAAATTTTAGCATGTGGGATAAATGTGGCTCCCACGAGGGTTGAGGCTAGCATGCTAACATTCAAGGTTTTGATGAGATAAGCTTGTTAAGCTTTCTAAAATATTATGACAAAATTAAAGATAAATTTATCATTCATAGCAATGTATGTGTTATATTCACTGATACAGGCAATAAAGATATATACAATGGGATCATAATGCTTCAGAGAACTAAACAATGCTATTCATCAATCATAAAAAGATATCATAAGTTGACAAACATTGGCCCATTTGAACAATCAATGGATCATAAGATAGCATGATTATACACAATATTTATTCATCACAGTGCTACAGTAATGCATAGGACAACTACTATGAGGGGTTAGTTGATTATTGTTATAGATCCCTTTGAGAGTCATACATTGTGTTAGAATCTTCCCAATAACAAAAAAAATAGCCTTATTGACAAAATAAGGGGCCATGTATAGGGCAGGTATGACTTAATCACATGATGGAGGAATATAAAAGCTACATGAAGAGAGAAAATTCTTGTTACAAAGATGGTAGTATAATTAAGTCATGAGGCATTCAATTTGATAGCAGGTTTCAGTCCAAAGTGATGGCAGAAAACTGTACAATCATTAATCAAGGGATAGTCAATGCATGACAAGGTTATGATAGGATCATGGAAATTTCATTAACTACATCTAGTGTTAAATTGTTATCCGCTAAAGGCAATATAGTAGTGCATGGAAATAAGAGGTTGAATGTAGTTTAGAGACTAGCATCTACAGATGCATATACCTAGACAAAGAAAGAAGATCATATGTCTCATAGGTTTTTAAAAGACATAATGAAAGTAAAATGATAGTGAATGAGATTTTTATGTGGATGAGCTTAATGAGGATCTCTCAAACAGTCATAATTAAATGTACAGTCAGGAAACAAATGGACATCAAGCCTTGTAATTGAGTTAATGTTTAAGGTAAGTTATATGATGATAATTTCATATCAAGTGAACAGTAAGAATGATCTTAGAGAAAAAAATATGACTCAATCACACTTGTTAAATGAGTGTGAGAAATCACAATTACCTAAAGCATATGAGTTGATACTCTTTAACTCAATTCATGAAATAACTGCTATCTCTTAATCTTTACACCCTGACTGAGTTATGAAACTCAGTAAGTTAGAGAAACATGGGAAATTTTCTAGGTTGTGGATCACATAAAAAAGGAAAAGAACCTCTAGAGAAGACTAGCTTCCTAGCTAGTTATCACTACTTTACTAATTCTTTTTGAGGGAAAAGGGAGAAGAACTGCTAAAAAAGAATAAAACTGTAAGTATGAAATGAGGTGATAAACCAAACTTAAAGGGAGACAATGAAACCCTGTTCTACACTTACTTCTAATATGGCAGAAATTCAATTTACACAACTTGTTACTACAATGTTCATGCATATATGTTTCACTAAAAGAACAAATACTTTAACTTGCAGAAGGAAGAAAACATCACACTAAGCAACCAATTATATTTAACTAACACAATCAACAACCTGAATGAACATGCTAATTATAGAAAAAGGTATAAGGCATGAGACAAAACTAAAATGAAACTAAAACATTTACAAGATAGCTTGATCAATCATAAAGCATATACTAAACTATAAGAACAAGATGGTAAGGAATCAAAACCAGAAAATGATCAAGGTAAACTGTATTCAATATCTCCATGAGTTACAAAAGGATGCAAGAACTATGTCAAAGGACTGTAAAAATCACTATGTCCAAAGCTACATAATCAAGAACTAATTTCAAAATGAGTTACCAAGGCATAAGTAGCCAAGCTCCATCAAAAAAGGTTCTAGAAAACTCATTTCCCGTAAGCCTTCAAAAATCCTACTTTCTAGCAATTAATTCTTCTCCAAAGAGGCTCCAAAAGGTTGAAAAGGTCAATTTGATCATATCTAACCATAAAAGCTCGCTAAAAATGCTCCAAGTTGAGTCAAAAAGCTTAATTTTGCTCCAAATGTTTTAAAAAAGAAACATAAAGGATCCTATATTCCTTCCACATGTTGGCCAACTCAAAATAACCTCCCTACATTCTTGGAAAGTCATCAACACAAGCATATATTTTCTTTCCTCATTGTCATACGTTGGAAATCACCTATGACTTATTCATATGGAAATATGTAACTTATATATATTTTTTTTGCATTTAAAGGATGACTTAATTTAAATGATTTATAAATGATCATTTAAATTAAGCATTTACAATATTAATTAAAATTTTAAAAAATAAAAGCTTCATCCTTCATGTATTGGTATGGACAAAAAATGAAAGGAATTAGTAAGTCAAAAATTGACTTAATCATGGTTAAGTCATCTTTCACTCCTCATGCCTAAATTAGAAGGAAAAAGTAAAAGTCACGGGATATTAGTTTGACAATGTTTTTGACTTAAAATCAAAAAAAAAAGCTCCCATCGGCAAACATTAGGGTAAAAC
This sequence comes from Sequoia sempervirens, assembly GCA_007258455.2. Classification (NCBI taxonomy): domain Eukaryota; kingdom Viridiplantae; phylum Streptophyta; class Pinopsida; order Cupressales; family Cupressaceae; genus Sequoia; species Sequoia sempervirens. The sequence continues at coordinate 267,650,486 of VDFB02000008.1, forward strand.
CCTAAAGGAAAAGAAAAGTAACAAAAAGCATTTGTTTTGCTCCAAAACTTCCTAAAGAAGCCATGGCGCCACCATTGAAGGTTTGCTTGGAAACTCTATAGCGTTTGGAGGTCTCATCTTTTGGAAGCATTTTTGTGCAGTAACTTGAAGAAATCATGATTAGGTGAGTCTTTGTTGCACGAATTGACCTCATTACCATTCATCTCTAAAATGTTTTGGCCTTATTGACCACGGCTTTTGTCTTCATTTGTTTCTTTTTTCTCGTTGCTTTCAACATTTTCATGGAGTTTACATCTTTACTCTATTTGTTTTATTTCTAGATTTTCCATTTCTCTCTAAGAGAAGTGAAGGAAAACCATGCCTCTAAGCATATCTTCATTTAAGTATTATGGTTTATCAAGAAACTCGTGGCCTCTCCTATTTCATTTTTATTGTAGCTTTGATATTCTATCTGGTTTCTATGGGTTCTATTTTGGGAAACTCGATCTCCTCTATTTTATTAACCATGGTTGTTCCTTCAACTTGTAGAAACTTTTGGCACTTTTGGCATCTAGATTTTTGTATTCTATTATTTCTTTGAAAATATGAATACCCTATTTATGTTTCCCATAGCTAAGGGTTTGACCTCCTCTCTCTCTGGCTGTGGTTTTTAGCGGTGCTATAATCACCTTTAATATGATAAGATCATGTAAGATTATAATATGAATGAGATTTCATGAGGGGCATGAGTAGTTGAAATATGAGCTACCTTAGTCAACTTTTCCACAAGAAAATACAGCCCTATGAGGAATATAGTTTGCAAAGAAAGGTTCAATTCCATTGTACAGTGCAGGTATAACTTGCAGGATCTATGCATCTTTTCCTGTAATTATCATCGTAAAGATGTCTGAAAACAATACAAGACCCATTTAATCAACAACTGGGTCAAGGGTCTCATTTTGAGTTGAATTCCTCATGCTTCTATTTATTTTACTTTTTGTAGTTTGCCCATGGTTGTTGTTTTTTAAAGTTCATGCATCTGAGTTTATTTATTTCCATAGAGGGCTCTATTTCATTATACTAAAGCATGGTTGTCCTTGTCAAAAGTTGAAAACTTTGGTTTGTCATTCATTAAATCACAGCCTTGGACTTTTGCATTTTTTCCTCAGCTTTTAATTTTCTTAGTATTTTATTTGAAAAATGAAAACCCAATTCGAGGCTACCTCAAATTAACCTCCTGTATTAATGTAGAACACTAGTGACATTGGAACTATCATCTAGAAATATGAATAATCACTTAAAAGGATAGGTGAATGTTGTCTTTTAATTCCTGCTCATACTTTTCCTAAGATTTCTTCAACCTTCTCTGTCATTTCTTACCAACAGGGCATAGTGATATAATCATGTTCATGTGCCAGTGCAAGAGGGTTGATTGTTCATGAATATGAGATAACTTTCATTCATTTTCCTTTTATTTCATGCTATTGTCTCCATGCTGTATATCCATCATGATGCATTGTGGATCGTTTACAATCCATTATTTCCACAGTGCTGATTTGTTCTTGACTATAATTTTTTAAATCCACAATTGGCTTTGTGTTTTTAGTTGTCACTACACAACCCTCTCTCATTTTCCTTTTCTTGTACACTCAACCAGATAGAATTTTACTCTAAATTCATATACAAGAATTTTCATGAGAAAATACAAGGAAATAATGATAGATTACTATGGATAGAGCTTTAAAGGCATCCAACCATTGGCTATGAGCGGGTTTAAAGAAACCTCATAAAATTTATCATTCATTTTGTGGCAAGCTTCTTTCCATTTGTATTTACATTTGTATTCACAATGTATACCATAAAAACTAGTGACATATGACTATCATTAGATCACTGTACTTTATAGCTTATAGCTTTTACTAACCTAAATAACACAAATGTGAAGATAAAGAACATGAACTTGTTGTTCTTTGATGACTGCATTCCACCACAGTCATTTGTTGTCAACTTTGTATTTCATTATTACCACCAACCTTTGATTTATAGATTATCCTATCACTTTAATGATGTTGTTATTACAAGGATCATTGAGCCCTTTATGTTACTTCAAAATTGATCAAAATCTGCCTTTTAGTATTTTACTAGTTGTTCACTTTATGACTATTCAAGGTTTTTCACTTTGAAGGTTGTCATTATTTTTTAACTTCAATTGCCAATCTTTTCTCCTAACTTCAGATTTCTTCTTGATTCTATATCTGTTAGAGAATGCTTGAGACCAAATGCAATACTATGATGATGATTGATGTCTAGACTAAACCTCTTATGATTGATCTCTTGAATTTGTATTGAATAGATTTTGATTGTTTGTATCGATGAATTCATTAATTCGCTATTATGAATGATAAGTATCTAGTTGAGGCAACTACAATCATGTTGGATTCAACCCTTGTGGGAGCCACATTTCACCCCACATGTTGAATTAAAACATGATTGCACCTGTAGCTTCACATGAAGCAAACAAGTTAGAAAAAATATGCATATTTTAAGTGTGTTTGATGATTCTAATGGTTTTCGAGGACACCTAAAATGTGCATGTAGTTTACTTAACACAGATTATGGTCAATGTATACATGGATAGGGTGAATGTGTATGTAATTTCTGTAATTATTTATTGCTTAGAGTATACTCTAACACCATTGCTAATGTCATATGCAGGATTAGGAGCGGAAGGAACTAGAAGGGATGGATGAATCTTAGGACTACAACAAGGCAAAAGATGCATGAAAACTAGTCATTCTAGGCAATGGATGGTTAGCCTCCTTATATGCACATTCATTTCTCTTCTTCAGTTATTCATATATATATTGTTCATACTTTGTATTGAATAAGCTAAGTTATTGTCATGGCTTGTATGAGATAATGATCATTTATACATTCAATAAAGCTTAATCTTTCTTCTGAAAAGATCTGAATCATTCTCTGTTACATGCATGTGTATGAATGTAATAATTTGTAGTTGTAATCCTTTTCTATATTTTTCCATTTATACATTTGAATGTAATGAAGAAGGTTAACAAAAATACACCTTAGATACTCAGTTTAAAATAAACCCTACCTTTTTGAACCTATGAGTTAAAAATGGGAAACAATAACACAAAGTTAGCACTGTTGCTAAATGTATAAAATCCCTGAAATGAAAGGATCACTGAAAAATATGGCTTGTGAGCATAGTGAAGACAGTGATTTCCTCTACCATGCTATTTGATATTCATATAATAAGATTTTTAAGCATTTCTATTTTTCTTAAGGACAAGATGGAATATAAAGAGAAGCAGAGAACAGTAAATGATAGAAGGATATATTTGCATTCTTTACATTTTCCACTTTCAGCCAAGAATCAATAATAATATGCATAGCGGTTTGACATATTCATCCAAAGTCAGAAATTTTTCATGGCCTTAGGAAAAATGTGGCTACAGCCTGGAGGACAAAAGGAAATGGTGCAGAAAATTGAGGTTTTTAGCATTCTTTTCAAGAAAAGAAAAGTAGAGCATAAACATTGAATCCAAATATCAAATGTAAGTTTATCACACATAATACATTGATTGCATAAGAAATGACATCATAAGTCATAAGTGATATCGAGATAGGGTTTCTGAGAATGATCTTTGAGTTTTTCTTCTACAAAAAAGCAACAACCCCAAGGTTGCGCCATGGCTATGTTCACATAATGAAATCTTGACCTATAAGGAGCCAGAACCCTCAACATAATGGAAAACAGAAAACAAAATGATCTACAAGAAACGTATAGCCACGACCATAGAAGTAAAAAGTACCCACAAATTTTGTAGAGAACTTAAAATGACAGGAAAATGTCCAAGTTTTGGGCTGCAAATGCATAGTAATAAACAAAGAATGATGAACCTGTGGCCTGTAGTTTCTTCAAATCTTCAATTTTTTACAAATTGGAAATGTAAGTTTTAGATAAATGTAAACAAATATAGAATATGAATCCATGGTTTCCAAACAAATATAGATGAAATTCACCATGATCTACATAATAAAGGGCTCCAGAGACACAATGAGAAAAGAGAACAGAAATGAATCTCCATCAAGCTCTCAAAAACCCTTGTTGGTGGCTGCATGAATCTCCAAGAAATTCGATAGGAAAAATAAAATGCTTTCCAAAATTTGGAATTGTTTTGTTTTAGGGTTTGGAACCCTATTCCTTTGGTCGACAATTAAGTGATATTTTATCACTTATTTAAAACTTTTCATACTGATTAATATATGCTAGGTCAAGACTTATGTCTAAATGACCTCATGTTCACTTGCTTTTGTCTTGAACGAGGTCTTAGACTTGATTTATTTTTGCAAGTCATTTCATGTATAGTCAGCCTTATGTCTTTTTTTTTGCATTTAATATAAATGTAAAGCAATTTAATTAAGTGTTATTACTATAAAGCACTTAATTAAATTACTATTTTAAATGAAAAAATGGAGGAGTCATGCTTTGTCATACATGTATGCGTTGTTTTTTGAGTATTTATGAGATGAAAGGAATATTGGGGAGTTAGAGGAAATTTTCCAACATGTGCCTTGAATCAAGGAGTTGTGTTTGGGCTTTTAAAAGCTTGGGAGAGCATATAGGCATCAGTTTCATGTGCCTTTATGGGTGACTTGGTCAAATTTGACCTTTTCACTCATTTGGAGCTCTTTTAGATAAAATCTAATGACTAGATTTTAGGGATTTTATGGCATCCTACCCATGAGGTTTCCAGAACCTTTTTTGGTGAAGCTTAGCTATTTAGCCATTTTGGTAACTCATTATTGAGGGAGTTCTTCTTTATGCAGCTTTTAGAATTAGTGACTTTGACAGTCCTAAGAGAGATTCTTGCAAACTTTTGTAACTCACATGGACATGAAATACAGTGCAAACCTTGGAAACATTGAATGGAATTAGTTTTGCCTTCCTTATTCTTTTGCTTCATTGTGTGCAATTTTCGATTGACTAGATTACTTGTGAAATATTTCCATTTCCTGATAATTGTGTCTCATATTCAACACCTTTTTAGCAAAGAATGTGTTATTGCAAGTTATAATCAAAGTCAAAAATGCAGGTTACTTTAGCTATGAAATTTATTTCCTCCTAAAGATTCGTGCATTAGACCTCTTTATAAAATATTTATGCAAAACACATACAGATAGATTGTGCAAGTTTGTTTTCTTCAAATCATTGTATGTAAGTGTACTGAAATCTAAATTTCTAGTCCAAATACCAGTTAGGTGTATCACCATTAGGAAGTAGTGTTTACTAGTTTCATTTTATCATTTTTTAGCAATCTTTCTCCCTTTTCCCCTCAAGAATCAGTAGTATCTAGGTGACAACCAGCTAGGAAGTCGGCCTTCTTCGGAGGCTGACCTCTGCTTACAAGCAACCCATAGCTTTAGAGTTCTTCCCATGTTTTCTCTGGAAAGCTAAGTCAAGTAGTTTATCCTGTTAAATCTTGTAGCTTAGCTAGGGTGCAATTTCAGTAGATAACAATTTTGGCATGCCTGATGGGACTCGAACTTTTTTCAGTTCAAGTTTTATTCATTTTGGTTGTTGTCGGTGTGTATAGTAGTTAGTATTTTCCTTTTGAGATGTTTTAAATGCATACCTGGTGACTTTGCTGACTCTGGTTTAGTGGTAAATTAGTATTACATCACAATATTGAGAAACTGGTGTTTTTCTCAATGTTATTAGCCTTTGGAGGTAGTTTGAAAAAACACCTAGCAACTCCTAGCTCAAATCTTTTGGTTTCACAGACACAAGTGCTAGTATGTCTCAAAAGAATCTGTTAGTTCTAAGTTTCTAGATCTTTGAATGAAAAGGATGTCAAATTTTCATGAAAATGCTTACTATTACCCTCCATATCATGAGAATGTTGCTTATCAACATCCTTATTAGCCTTTTCAAGCTAAGCACACATCTAGTTATAGTTCAAATCCTTTTTTTTCTAGGAAAAGTAGCATCCCACTATGAATACCACCCACCTAGCCCTATTGAGCCTTCATATCAGCCTACAAATGATTATCCACATACCCAAGAGCACCCTTACCAAAATGTACTGGATTTGATCCAACAAGTTGACCGTACATTGTGGGATCTAAGTCAAGGTCTTCACAACTTGAAGATTGATGATATTGGAAAGGTGTTTGCATGCATATCTAGAATGTTGGTTGACATTAAGAGGCAGAAAAGGATCAGTATGCAACAACAAGAAATGGTTGAATAGGCCTATTCTTATGATCAAGAGTTAAGGGTTCAAAGGATGCAGTTTGAAGAAGCTCTTGAATGCGAGATAGCTGCTAAGGAGGGGCAAATGAAGCTTTTGTTAGCTCAGGTGCAAGGTAGTCAGGCTTACCGAGAATATCAATGCAAGCTACATGAGGAGGTTTGAAGGAAGTATTTTGAAGAGAGTTTTGAAAGGCAGAGAGATGTAGTTAAAGAAGAGGAAGTAGAGGAGGCCCACAAGTATGAGTTTCAAAATTTCAAACAGGAAAAATCTTCTGGGTTTTCAAGTGAACCTACTGCTAAGACTTCTACCCTTGAAATTCTAAGTTGGAAAATCCCATCTCTTCCACCTTGTGAGGTTCCTTCACCTATCACACAAACTAAATCATGCTCTAACAGGTAGAAAATAGAAGTGGAGCAAACCCTTGATCAAAATAGCCCATTCCCTATGGAGGAGATCAGAACTCCAAATCTGTTACATCTAGATATGGAGTATTATCGGCTAGCACAAAGAGATCTCCAAGTTGAAGAAACTCTTTCAGAACAGCAAGAAGACATTGGTGGGTTGCTCATTGATGATAATCAACAAGACAATGAAGGCTTAACTCAGGAAGAAGATCCTAAAACTAAACCTGGTACTATTCTCCAGGGTAAGAGCTTTGATGTTTTCGAACATGTTATGAATGAGGATGATAATCTTAAGCTTTATGAGGAGGTATGCACATATATCATTGAATAGTTTTGTTTGACATTGAATGATAAAGAGGCAGACTAGCTAGAAGTAATTGATAATCATGATGAACTAGAAAAACAGGTTCATAAACTTGAACAAATGTTGAAACAGCAGGAGGAGCCTCATGAACCTGATTTGCAAGGTCATAACTGGTTGGAGGAGTTCTCATTCTGTTGTGTAGAGGAGCTTGAGACTACTAAACCACTTGATCTTTTTCCTTCTTTCATTGAGGCTACATCATTATTTGAAATTTTTCCTTCTTACATTGAAGAAGAAAATAATGATTTGTGGTGTAATTCTTTGAGTGATAATGAAAATTATAAGCAACTTCTTTCTTGGTGTATAAAAGAGCTAGAGGTTGATGCATTGATTCAAAGTGTGTTAGAGGAAGCAATCTTATTGTTCTCCATTGAAGGAATGAGTGTTCATCTGGGAAAGCATGAGCATACTAAGGAGGTTTCCATTTTTCCACCAAGTCAGTCACGGGAGTTAGACTTTTCCAGCCAGAAAGGTGATAAAATGGCAGTCCATGAGTAAGAGTTCAACAAGGAAATTTTTTCCCTTACCAGAGGTTGTCCAATCAGGTACTTAGCCTAGATGGAGTCCAATAAGGTACCCACATATGAAGGTACAGTGGAACATGGTATCCAAGATGCATTGGCAGCTAAACAAGAGTATGTTCAACTCACTTATCCTCCCTTGAATAAAATTACATATGGTTTGTTTGGGGAGGTAAGTGAATCTTCTTATCTCTTTCATGAATTGGTGCATCAACTCGTTGAATATTTCTCAGTATATTATCTTATTTTAGCTACTATTATGCATGCAAATCACTACATATTGAGAAGAAGGGGCAGCTATTTCAGTCTTCTTGTAAATTGTTTTGTTTAAGTAGTTTGGTCTTGCTTTAGTTTAGGGTAGGTTAGAATAGGTTTTAGCTGCAAGTTTTAATTCCCTAAGTGTTGTTCCAGCATAGTTAGATAGTTTCCCTTCTGTAGTTTTTATGTTTTCAATAAGTTTCCAAGTGACCTAATATGTTTCAATGAGTTACAAATGAGTTACAACCATGTACAAAGTTGCTCAATGTCTATTTCTAATTTTTCCAAATGACTCCATGTGCGATGGATAAGCCTAGGCAACGGGTTTTCATGTTTAGCAGGCAAACATACAGCAGATGTTGCCAAAAATGTAACCTAATTTCACTACTTGCTCAATTAGGTTGAGCTATGTGTTTAGAAACAAAGAGTGGGGTAAATTTTAATCATTCCTTCATTACATCCAGATGCATAAATGAAATAATCTAAAAATATTGCAAATTAATGTATTCATACATATGCATTTAATAGAAGAAAGATTCAAAATATTTTTTGAACAAGTAATCTTTATTGAATGCATAAGTGTACATTATCTCACACAAGTTGTGAGATTGACTTAGCTTGTTCAATACAAACAAAGAAAAGAATATACATGAAAAATTAAAAGTAATGTGCATGTAGGGAGGGAGACTAGTCATTTCCTGAGAATGAGTGGTTCTTGTTGTGTCATCTTGTCCTGTCGTTGCTTTGTATTGCTTCTGTCCTAGCTCCTTAATACTCCTAGTCCTACATCTGGCAAAAGAAATGGTGTTAGAGCAATGCTCTAAGCAATGAAAGGTTTCAAACCTTACATGAACAAGTACCTATGCATATATATATATATATATATACTGATCTCAATTTGCATCAAACAAGCATTCATATCCTGGATGTCCTAGAAAATCATTAAAGCCATCAAAAAAATTAAAGATATTCATTTTATTTCATGTGCAAATATAGGTGCATTTGTGTTTTTGTTTTAATCTGATAAATTTTAGCATGTGGGATAAATGTGGCTCCCATGAGGGTTGAGCCCAGTGTGCTAACATTCAATGTTTTGATGAGATAAGCTTGTTAAGCTTTCCAAAACATTATGACACAATTAAAGATAAATTTATCATTCATATCAGTGTATGTGTTATACTCACTGATACAAGCAATAAAGATATATACAATGAGATCATAATGCTTCAAAGAACTAAACAATGCTATTCATGAATCATAGAATGAAATCATAAGTTGACAAACATTGGCCCATTTGAACAATCAAGGGATCATAAGATAGCATGATTATACACAATATTTATTCATCACAGTGCTACAATAATGCATAGGACAAATACTATGAGGGGTTAGTTGATTATTGTTATAGATCCCTTTGAGAGTCATACATTGTGTTAGAAGCTTCCCAATAACAAAAACAACAACCTTATTGACAAAATAAGGGGCCATGTATAGGGAAGGTATGACTTAATCACATGATAGATGAATATAACAACCATGGAGAGAGAAAATTCTTGTTATAGAGATGGAAATATAATTAAGTCATGAGGCATTCAATTTGACAGCAGGTTTCAGTCCAAAGTGATGGCAGAAGACTGTACAATCATTAATCAAGGGATAGTCAATGTATGAAAAGGTTATGATAGGATCATGGAAAGTTCATTAACTACATCTAGTGTTAAATTATTATCCGTTGAAGGCAATATAGCAGTGCACATAAATAAGAGGTTGAATGCAGTTTAGAGACTAGCATCTATAGATGTGTATACCTAGACAAAGAAAGAAGATCATATGTCTCATAGTTTTTAAAAGACATAATGGAAGTAAAATGACAGTGAATGAGCTTTCTATGAAAATGAGCTTAATGAGGATCTCTCAAATAGTCATAATGAAATGTACAGTTAGGAAGCAAATGGACAGCAAGCCTTGTGATTGAGTTAATGTTTAAGGTAATTTATATGATGATAATTTTAGATCATGTGAACAATAAGAATGATCTTAGAGGAAAAATATATGACTCAATCACACTTTTTAAATGAGTGTGAGAATTCACAATTACTTGAAGCATATGAGTTGATACTCTTTAACTCAATTCATGAAATAACACAAAGTTAGCACTGTTGCTAAATGGATAAAATCCCTGAAATGATCACTGAAAAATATGGCTTGTGAGCATAGTGAAGACAACGATTTCCTCTACCATGCTATTTTATATTCATATAATATGATTTTTAAGTATTTCTATTTTTCTTATGGACAATATGGAATACAAAGAGAAGCAGAGAACAGTAAATGATAGAAGGATATCTTTGCATTCTTTACATTTTCCACTTTCAGCCAGGAATCAACAATAATATGCAGAGAGGTTTGACATATTCATCCAGAGTCACAAATTTTTCATGGCCTTAGGAAAAATATGGTTGCCGCCTAGAAGACAAAAGGAAATGGCATAGAAAAGTGAGGTTTTTTGCATTCTTTTCAGGAAAATAAAAGCAGAGCATAAACATTAGCAATGGAACATTCAAAGGTACCTTTAAGAATCTAGATATCAAATGGAAGTTTATCATGCATAATACGTTGATTGCATAAGAAATGACATCATAAGTTGTAAGTGATATTGAGATAGGGTTTCTGAGAATGATCTTTGAGTTTTTCTTCTGCAAAAAAGCAACAACCCCAAGGTTGCGCCATGGCTATGTTCACACAATAAAATATTGACCTATAAGGAGCCAGAACCCTCAACATAATCAAACATAGAAAACAAAATGTTCTGCAAAAAACGTAAAGCCGCGACCATAGAAGCAAAAAGTACCCACAATTTTTGTATAGAACTTAAAATGACAAGAAAATGTCCAAGTTTCAGACTGCAAATGCAAATTAATAAGCAAAGAATGATGAACTCACGGCCTATAGTTTCTTCAAATATTCATTTTTTTGCAAAATGGAAATGTAAGTTTCAGATAAATGCAAACAAAGACAAAATATGAAGCCATGGTTTCCAAATGAATATAGATGAAACTCACCATGATCTGCATAATGAAGGGCTCTAGAGACACTATCAGAAAAGATAATAGAAATGAATCTCCATCAAACTCTCAAAAACCCTTGTTGGCAGTTGCATGAATCTCTAGAAAGTTCTATAGGTAAAATCAAATGCTTTCCAAACTTTGGCATTGTTTTGTTTTAGTGTTTGGAACCCTATTCCTTTGGCCGACCATTAAGTGATATTTTATCACTTATGTAAAACTTTTCATACTAATTAATATATGCTAGGTCAAGACTTATGTCTAAATGACCTCATGTTCACTTTCTTTTTTCTTGAACGAGGTCTTAGACTTGATTTATTTTTGCAAGTCATTTCATGTATAGTTGGCCTTATGTCTTTTTTTTTGCATTTAATATAAATGTAAGCAGTTTAATTAAGTGTTATTACTATAAAGCACTTAATTAAATTACCATTTTAAATGCAAAAATGGAGGAGTCATGCTTTGTCATACACGTAAGGGTTGTTTTTTGAGTATTTATGAGATGGAAGGAATATTGGGGAGTTAGAGGAAATTTTCCAACATGTGCCACGAATCAAGGAGTTGTTTTTGGGCTTTTAAAATCTTGGGAGAGCATATAGGCATCAGTTTCATGTGCCTTTATGGGTGACTTGGTCAAATTTGACCTTTTCACTCATTTGGAGCTCTTTTAGATAAAATCTAATGACTAGATTTTAGGGCTTTTTTTGGCATCTGACCCATGAGGTTTCTAGAACCTTTTTTGGTGAAGCTTGGCTATTTAGCCATTTTGGTAACTCATTATTGAGGGAGTTCTTCTTTATGAAGTTTTTAGACTTAGTGACTTTGACAGTCCTAAGAGAGATTCTTGCAAACTTTTGTAACTCACATGGACATGAAATACAGTGCAGACCTTGGAAAAATTCAATGGAGTTAGTTTTTCCTTCCTTATTCTTTTGCTTCATTGTGTGCAATTTTTGATTGACTAGATTACTTGTGAAATATTTCCATTTCCTGATAATTGTGTCTCATATTCAACACCTTTTTAGCAAATAATGTGTTATTGCAGGTTATAATCAGAGTTAGAAATGCAAGTTACTTTAGCTGTGAAATTTGTTCCTCCTAAAGATTCATGCATCAGACCTCTTTATAAAATATTTATGCAAAAAACATACAAATAGGTTATGCAAGTTTGTTTTCTTCAAATCAGTGTATGTAAGTGTACTGAAATATGAATTTCTAGTCCAAATACCAATTAGGTGTATCACCATTAGGAAGTAGTGTTTACCAGTTTCATTTTATTATTTTTCAACAATATTTCTCCCTTTTCCCCTCAAGAATCAGTAGTATAGGTGACAACCAACTAGGAAATCGGCCTTCTCTGGAGGTTGACCTCTGCTTACAAGTAACCCATAGTTTTAGAGGTCTTCCCATGTTTTCTCTGGAAAGCTAAGTCATGCAGTGTATCCTGTTAAATCTTGCAGCTTAGCTAGGGTGCAATTTCAATATATAACAGTTATGTTTAAGAATTAGTTAGATAATTTATCGATATTTTACATAATATAAAGTTGGTATTTTTGAATTTGCAATTTTTTTATTTCTTTGTTTTTATGATTGTATAATTATTTTTTACGAGTCTCAATTTAAATTTATATTTGTTGGTGAAAAATATGTTAGTCTATTTATTTTCAGTCGGTTTGATGTCTTCAACATAGTTGTGAAAAGGGGTAGTGTTTATAGACATTGTTGAGGATTTATTAGTTATGGGTATTATCTTTTGGTCACACTTGTTATAAAGTCAATAATATGGAAAAAAATTCAAAGACAATGTGTAATCATTTAATATGTCTAGATGTTGGTGTAAACAAATGATGCTTTGATTATGCTTACTATGTGATCATGCAAATAAAAAATGATATCTTTTATATGTCTAGATTAGATGACTTGAAATGAATTAGGGTTTCTCATTAAATACAACGTTCCCTAACACACATGTATGTAAATATTTTTTGCACTTTAATTGACTTATAATAACTATTTTTTAATATTTTTATAATAACTAGTTACTTGGAGTTAAAGGCCCAAATTTTAATTTTAATTTTGAAGGTTTAAGGGGACATTTTTGTAAATTGTGGAAGTGAATTGAGTTTATCTATGCACTCATAGATCTAACCCAAGTAAAGGAATGGGTGAACTAAAGGTAATAACCAATCCATGGGGATGAGCAAAGATAGAAATCAATTAGGTTCATGATATTTTCCAACTTTCACCTTAAATAAACTAATTGTACACTAGCCATTATTTTGAAGGCATATAGGTCAAAGTGAGCCTACAACTATAATGCCCAAATTTAACTATAGAAAAATAAAATAAATTCCAACTAGTTTTAATTTTCTAACACAAATATATCACATCACTAAATGTGACAAGCACGCTCACGCAATATCATCTTTTTTATTGAAGGAATTCGAATTACAAATATGAGATTGCAATTAAAAACTACAAGAAAAAATATTACAAAAAGATAATAGACTAGCAAAGAGAAAATTACAAATAAATAATACCATAATACACCCAACAACATTGAATTCACTGAGGAGAATACAAGACCAATCAACAACACTAACTGATGCTAAATTAGAATAGCTAAAGAGAAGGTAGGTAGGAACTAGTTGGAGCAAAACCACCCAAGGAGTAGCAATCAATTCTATTGGACTAATCACCAACATCTTCCTTTGGATTCGAGACATGGACTAACCACCTCCTGTGGATCTAATTATCTCTAACATTTGTATTAGGCATTAATAGGCCAATATTTTGGTGCAATGATACACGCGTTCCAAAAAATGGTACCAAATTCATGGTCATGAGTTTGAATCCCCTCAAGTGACACTAAGGGGGAATTGTTGGCCTAATCACTAGCATCTCCCTTCAAATTTGGGACATGGACTAACTTCCTCCCATGGATCCAATTACCTTTGGTGCTTATATCAAGCATTAATAGGTCAATCTTTTGGCACAAGGACAAACACGTTCCAACAAATTCTATGAAAAATACATTAATCCATATGCTATACATACCCTCTTTTTACTCATTAGCGGCTCCACTTGTAGTTTAGTTTATTGAATTTGGAAATCCATCTTTAAATTCTTATTAGACTCTATTTGGAATTGAAAAATAAAGAAGCAAGACAATAAAACACATTAGAGTAAATCCCTAGAAATGTGAAATCCTGGTCATCATTATGATTATTAAAGACTTCTTTACAAAATTTTCTTCATATATGCAACAAAATAACATGCCTAACACCATCAACAATAAAATTATAATGTAACTCAACCCCAAGTAAGGCCTCTTCCAGCTTATCTTGTGTTCAAAAATAGCAGGCAAGTCATTAAAAACAATGTTTCATTTTTTACAAATGCAAAATCCCCAAAAAATATCTCATGTTTTCATGTTTATGAAAAATGGATAATTAATTGGTTGGATCATAATACACTTTAATCTATCCCCAACGGGGAGTTTGTAGTGTAGTATCTTTCAAGTGATTAATTGAGAATTTTAATTGAATTTTTATCTCTAAATTGAAGCAATTAGTTTTGACCAAAACTTTTAACTAAACCTATAATTCTATTTGAAGTTTAGGAAAGGATTTAAGGGCATAACAAGCAATTACAAGTATATATATTTTTTAATGGAAAAAATAAGAAATAATAATATGAAAACCATAACCAATATTTGAAGAAGTTCCATTGGATAGGGGTACATAACTTTGTAGATAATTTTAACGACACCAAAAACTACACAAAAAAAAGCTATTTGTATTTGATGCTCAAAATAAATTGAGTTTTAAAAAAATGCCATGGTAACTAGCTAACCATGTAAAAATCCCAAAGGTCTCCAACATTGCAAGATCCTTTTTCAAATAGGAAATATAAATATTTTGAAAAAATTAAAGTTAAAGCAAGGGGTTGTTCCTAATAAAGAATGTGTTTTTGCACAAAATGGATGAGGTGGAGAAGCTAAAACCATGTTGAAGAGAGCCTTCTCTCAATTTTAAGAAACTGCATATACATTTTCAAGCCTTCTAGATAGATTGAAGGGGATTTGAAGCCTTGATTGAGAAAAATGTATCATGAACATGATTTTGTCTAACCACCTCACTGACTACCATTTACCTTTGACTAAGGAAAGGCTAATTATATTCTATATGAGAATCTTCCATGGTTATTTAGATACTAAAAAAATCCCTTTTTTTGGATCTATTATCCCCAAACTACCTTTACATTTAGGCTAAATGCAATGAGTCCATGATGTGGATATAAATATGTTATTACCATCTCATTTAGCCCATAGGAATCATTCAATAATTTTGATTTAGTCATCATACCCTTTTTCAAAAGACATCTAATAGGATGAATAATAAACATGTGTCATAAGAAATATTTTATTATAAATTTATCTAAATCTATCTATATTTAATTGAATTGATGCAATAAATGTATGCATACAACTCAATGGACCAACAAATCACTTATTAAGCAATTCATTGACCTAGATGTGCTACATTTAATTTATCAACTAGGGAATCATAATTTCTTGGATGGTGCTAGCATTATATGTGCAACTAAGAATTCTAAGTTTTCCTAATCAATTGTGTATAGAAGAGTTAACAAAAGCAACTTCAATTGAAAGAAACTTAACTGAAAACAACTTTATCTAGAAGAAAACCTAACCGCATAAAAATTACTATGGGTAAATGATCTTATAAGGACAATGATTAATGATTCAATTGTGTTACAACTACTTTAAATAACTATGATAATAATTAATTACTACTTCAACAATTTAATTCAACTTTAAATCAGGAAAATACAACTAAGAAATTTATTCTACTATTAGTAATTGTTAGAAACACAGGACAATTGAGAGGGGGCATGAGTCAATTGTACATTAAAATTTTAAACCCTCATTAACCATCAAATCCTTATTATCATCAATAGAATATAATCAAATGAAACATAAATGCATTCAACACCATACACAAGAGAACAATAGATTTACATGGAAAACCCTAATCAAGGAAAACCCACATTAAGGATTATCTCACATATATATGAATAGAAACACCGAATACAATAGGATCACTTCCAAAAGGGATTTCTACCCAAAAGAGAAGAATGACCCATTTCCAAGGGCTCATTTCCCAAAGGACTCACTACCCAGAACAAAGAAGAATAGAAGAGGACTATTACAGAGAGATTCACTATCTCACAACAACAAGAAAAATCCACCACTATAATGATGCACCATCTACAACCTTTGGTTCACTGCCTCCAAAAAATTTAAGCACACAGAAAATGTAGACACCTTTTGCTCATTGCATTTGATAGCCTTAGGATTTTAAGCCCACACTCAGATCACCACACTTGATCACATTCACATCATTTCATACCACACCACACATCACACACTTCTTTAACAATTAACCTTGGTTATATATCCTCCATAAGCTCAAAAACCTTCTCCATGTTGGCCACAATGAAACATATGCACCTCAAATGTACAACTAGCAAATAGGTCAACACCAAACACTTCCACTATGGAAATAATTGAAGGTAGATCACACTAAGGGTTAACTAGGACTGAAGTCTACATTGACATGCTTTTCCATTCTTCCACAAACAATAAAAAACCTCCCTAATTAGCGCTAGCATGACAAGTCAAAAAAACCTACATTAACACTAACAAGTGACCACATACACACCTTTCCAAGTCTGAAAATACCAAACTGACCACATAGCAACATTCTGCAACACCCAAGAATATTCCTACACCATCAAAATATTCAACAATATTCTCGCAACTACCTAAAACTAAAGAACAATTTCATTTTGTACAACCAACCACACTGCCACAAACATAGATCTCACTCACCAATGTTATGAAATACTAAACACTAGATACTCCAAGGAAAGGTAGATATAAATAGTATTAACATGTTTCCAAATTTGCGACACAAGAAACCTTGGTGCGGAGAAATGCAAAGCAATCTCCTTTCTCCCAAACAAACTTCTTCACAAGAAACACACTATCAAACACAACTTCCACTATTGCATGATCTAGAATTGAAACTCTGGATATAGCACCTCTAAACACCTTTGATCATCACATTTAAATTGCACAAGCATATATTCAACCATGGAGAAATGTGGAGCTCAACATTGAACAAACCTCTATCACACTACACACTCTTTAATTCTAATTTTCTCAAAAGCACTTAGAAACCAAGTGAACTAGTTGCATCAACAACACCACAAAAATCTACTCAACATATCTACAACATCTACAACACTTGCTCAATACCACAAACTTCTCAACATGACCACACTAGAGGTTGACATCAAATCACATCACTAATGCCAACATAGTGCAATGATCTCCCAGACCATATTGCAGGTTGACATCAATTAAAACACTAATGACAACACTAGAAAATCTCCAACAATCTCCCCCTTTGTCATTGATGGAAACACCAGCTCTAAAAAACCATCAATCAACAAAATCAATGTTGTAGCTCTAACACTCAAACAATTCCCACCCTTACTTCAATCTCTCCCCCTAACTAGGAAATTCCTTACATTTACACTTATACCACTTTGTTAGAATTCACTCTCTCTTTCCATTTCCTTAATTTTTACCCCCTTACTTGAGAAGTTTCTCAAACTTCAATCTCTCTCCCCCTTTGACATCAATGGAAAAGGGAAACAATCTCTCCATTTATCACTTGAAAGCTTCACTTTAGGAAACACCAACACACTACTTTCTCTCAACTTCTCTCTCTCTCTCCACTTACTCCTTAGGGTACAAGATATTCTCCCCCTGACTGCACCAATTAAAACATACCACTACTTGCTCCCCCTAAGAGGTAGCCTTCATCAGTCTAGGACCAAGAATGTATCTTGAAATTCTCCCTATACATATGCACACTCTTATGCATATAATTGAAAGGATGTGGTAATAACCCATAACTTCTGACAGAGATGCTCAAATGTATCTTTTGGAAGGGATTTTGTGAAAATTTCTGCAACTTGATCCTTTGTAGGCACATACTCTAGCTTCACCTCATTCTTTGACTTTCTCTTAGAAATTGATATTGGATAGAGATATGCTTTTTCCTTGAATGCATTACCTATATTTTTGAGATATTGATAGCACTTTATTATCACACAAGATAGAAATAGGTTCATCATATGACAATCTAATATCCTTCAATGTTTGCTTCATCCATGACACCTCCATACAACATGGTGTTGTCGTAAATATTCTTCCTTTGTAGTAGATAATGAAACTGATTTCTAGTTCTTACTCAACCAAGTAACCAACTTTCTTCTAAGAAAAAAAAACCTCCACTTTTACTTCTTATGCCATCTACACAAACTACCCAATCTACATTTGTGTAAGGAATCAAAGATAAATCAATGTCCTTGGGATACCATAGACCAAAATCTGGATCTCCCTTCAAGTATCGGAATATCCTTTTGACTGTTGCCACATGTGATTCTCTAGGATATTCTTAAAATCTTGCCACAAGATAAACTACATGCATGATATACAATCTAGTAGCAGTAAGATATAGCAATCCACCAATCAGTGGTCTATACTTGATATGATCTTTCTTAGGAGATTCATCACATTGTCTCAACTTGCAAAAAAGTAACCATGGGATCACACACAAGTTTAGAATCCTCCATTCCAAACTTCAACATTTCCTTGACATACTTTTATTGTTCAAAATAAAAATTCCTTTTCCTAATTGACAGATTTGTAACCCAAGGAATAAATTCATCTCCCCGAACAGTGACATCTCAAAAAAAATTGCATTTGCTCTACAAATTTCTTACACATTCCTTCATTTCCTCTAAAGATGATATCATCAACATACACAACCAAAATCATGATCTAATCTCCCTCAACCTTGAAGTAAGGATTGTTATCTATAGTACCCTTTTTGAATCCTTGTTGCAATAAGTATCTATCCAATCTTGCATATCAAAAATTTGTGAAGACCTAACATCAAAATTAACCAACTAATCAACCACAATTAGACACACGGACCTCCAAACCTCATGCCACTTGGAGCACAAACTCTACTAAAACTTGTAATCCTCCCACAAATTTGTAAGACAAGATGCCATTCCATGGTGAAGTGTGGACTCGCCAAAACTTACACCCTGTACTGGTAACCACTATCATTGGCAAACCTGATATTTTGTCATTCATAATTTCTTCACTAGAGAACAAAAGAATGTGAAAATATTGATTTAGATTCCTCTAACATCCAACAAAATTGTATTAAAACCAAAAAGTAGGATTCTTCAAGGTGGACCAATGCAGACCAAAATTCCAGATGTCCTATATATTGAAAATTGTTCTAACATAGCCAATTTTCCACTTCAACTCTATGCGTTGAATCAAACCTTCTTGCAACTAAGCACTGGATTAACATGTTTATGCATGCTCATGCTACACACAATGGTTTACACATTTTTCTTCATACCAAACCACAAAGTTGAGATCAATGACAATGGTGTACTTGCATACTATACAACTTATGCTCATACCTCATGCTCATGTTGCCAATAGACATACCAATAACAAGCTTTCTAATCTTCCAACAACATGGGCCACAAACGCAACACTCACAACAAAAAAATGGGGAAATGGCTTACACACATGCTATGCACAAAGAATACAGTCCATAAACACATTATATAACATTTTTCCAAACATATATAAGACAAATAAAATACAAGTAGGATCAATAAAAGATCTCATTGGAAAAATTCACCAATGTCACATCATAATTCCACATTGGGCCAACACACCAATGCCATTCAAAGAATCTGGAAAAATCACCAAGTGCATAACCATGGGATAACTCACTACAAGGGTATCACAAGGATCATCATTGGCCTAACTCACCAATAGTAAATCACACACACACAAGACACTAGGGTAAAATATTGGAGAGCTTGTTAGGGAGTGTCATCACAATGATCAAAATTATGGCACCTGTAGAACCTAGTAATCCTCTCATAGCTCAACAAGGATACTTTATCTTACAAGACCCAAGCTCCTTGAGCTGGAATTTCTTCCCAAACATCCTTAGTTTGTACTAGCACTCAAGGCATGAGAGGGGCATCCATTATCTTAGTTAATTAAGTACTGATGTTTCATTAATTATCACTTGATTAAATGACTCCCCATCGTGATCGGCCTACTTTCCAATTTTGTCAAGGACACGTTGGGAGATACTCCTATAACCCTCTCTAGTACCTTATTCCTAGGATCTTCACACTCACCAACAAGTGTGGCACAAAAACCAATGCAAAAATATGATTTTCCTAAAGTCAATGAAACTTTCCACAATGCATGATATCAAATTTCACCATGTTCCATGTTTTCAAAACATAAAAATTCAATCATTTTCGTACAAAAATTTTACATTTTCCAAATATTTGAACAAAGCAAAAAACCAAGTTTTTCCCAATTCCACCATTAAAAATCATCAAAATTTAAAATTTTAAAAATCAAAATTCTAAGATTACCCTTTCGTTGTAAATATGTCCAACACCCCTCTTAAGCTATAAAATTGACATTTTCATCATTTCCCAAAAAATCGGGCATGGTAACCCCGTATTATTGAAAAATATCAAAAAATTTAACAAATCTCTACATTTACAAATCAAATTGCAAAACAAAAGGTTAACTGATTTTCTAAGAAAAAGAAGATTAACTATAGAAGCATGTGAAGGTTAACTAATTTTCTAAGAAAAAATAAAACTAACTCATTGGTTTAGTTGTTCCATGGGGAAATGTTTTCTCCATACATAAATTTATAGCAACCCACCCTCAACCTTTAACAGTCTTACCAAAATGACATCTTATCAATTTTTTGAAATTGGTTGTCAAACATTTTTTTGTGATGGTTATCCATTCAAACTTACCTTGCAAATGCTAAGGCATTCCTTATTTAAAGAAAAAACTATTATAGACTAAATATATAAAACCTACAATCCTTTAAGGTTGTATGTGTTACTCAAATTTTCCTCTTGAAGTATAAAATCTTGTGAAAATAGGAAATACACATTTTAGTATCAATAAGAAAGCACATAATTTACAAATAAGGCCATGGCACTAAAGACACAATAAAGGAAATAGTTGAGGTAGTGAAAAGATTTGCAAATGAAATTTGAATCAAACAATCAACGGAATACAACATATGATGGCCATTATGAATGCAGGTTGACTTGGTTGCACACAAAAATAGCATAAAAAATGTAGAGTAGATAATTGTGTAAAACAAACAACATTGCATGAATTGATTGATTTCCATATAGTTGTAAAAAAAAGTCCAGTTTTTACTTGCATGTCATGTATAGGATTCCACATAAACCAATTCAAATACAAAGGTTTGTTACATACAATTATTAACAAATATTTCATGATAAGATTTCTTACTGATGCTAATAATAAAATTTACATTACATGCATTAATATATGAAGAATAATAAGAAAGAAAAATCAACATTGAGATAAAATAAGAAGAGACCTAAGTTACCAGTCTTAGTATGGGTGTAGGTATGGGTATCGGATACCAAGTACTATGATACAAAAGAATCCTTAGGTATGGGTATAGGCTTGGATATGTGTGTTTTTGTATTCAAAATCATAAATTATAAAATATAAAAATAGTGATACTCATAATTGCCAATAAATAGAATAGTTAAATACCTCATATTTATAATTTGCAAAAATAAAAATACTCATAATTTCATAATTTGGAGATTCATCAAATCTAAATTTCATTACATAATGAAAATTACAATCATTATTTCATATTCTTCATATTGTTCTTCATCAAAAGCATCAAAGTCAACATTTGGTTCAATGTCATTTGAACCATAGTTAATTGAAGTGTCACTCCCACTAGTTATGTCATGTGCAAAATTTGTCTCATCTATAGAGACTTTGGTAAGCTATGCAATTGTAGCATCTAAATTGACATACTAAGAACTTAAATCCCAATTCTTTGTCACCCCCTCATTGTATTCAGGTGTCTTATGTGACAATAGATGAAGGTTGAAGTGTAAATAGAGAAAATCCTCATTTTTTTTGCACTCAAAGTGGATGGAGTAGGTATTCTAATTCCACTTAGCTAAAGAACTTATAACCTATTAAATTTGCATACAACATTTAGTATTTAAATTTATAAATACAAAACAAAAATTATTAAATATATTATTATAAAATATAATATATAACATAATAGCAGCAAATGAAAAACAAGAAAAATATATTACATACTTGTGAGAGAATTTTAATTACTAAAGGTTGCAAGTAAATAGAGCCTTGATTGTGTATGTACCACCATTCATGAGAATATTTCTTGTATTTGTATCAAAGAGCAGAAACATTATGATTTCTTAAAGATATGAAGTGGCCAAACTCACTCAAGACATGTGCAAAAGTTGCCTCATTTATAGAGACTTTGGAAAGTTGTGAAATTGTAGCATATAAATGGACACACTAAGGACTTAGATCTCATTTTTTGTCACCTCCTCATTATATTTAGGTGTCTTATGTGACAAGAGATGAAGGTTGGAATGTACATAGAGAAAATCCATAGTTTTTTTTATACTCAAGCAGATGCTCTTAATTGAGTGGATAAAGGAGCATGTACTCCAATTCCACTTAGTTGAAGAACACACACCTTGTTGAATTTTCATATAATATTTAGTATTTAATTTTATAACTATACAAAACATAAATTATAAAATTATATTATTATAAAATTTAATAAATAGCATAATAGCAGTAAATGAAAAATAAGAAAATAAAAAAATAAAAAGATACATACTTGTGAGATAATTTTAATTGCAAGAGGTTACAAGTAAATAGATTCTTGACCATGTATGTACCACCAATGGACATATTTCTTGTATTTGTCTCAAAGAATAGAAACATCATGGTTCCTTAAAGATATGAAGTGGTCTTCTAAATACAATCTTGTAGCTAGTAGCAACACCTTCGTCTCTATATAGTGGCACCCTCTTCGAAAAATAAAGTATCTCTTTGTTGTAATAGTTTGGTGACAAAGTAAATTCTAAGGGATGTAGGGGCGTGTCCAACTTGTTCCAATGGTCAATGATGATCTTTTGCACAGGTTTGAAAAATATGAGGTTGGTCATGTTCTTTGGATTTTATTATATTTTTTTTATTTTCTCAACCATGGAGTTCATGTCATCATAAATTTCACCAAAAAATGGACAATTTATATCAACATACCTAATCATACTAATGATGGGCTCAATGAAATTCTCCACACAATCCCCCACTCATCATCTAAGATCAATGCTTTTACTTTTGGGCTATTTTTTATGCTTAACTACCTTCATACACTCTAAAGGTTGTTGATGACTATAGCACTCAATTCATCTTGCGCCTTCACAAGTCATCTTAAGACAATTATGTGAAATGAAAATTGAGTTCAATAACTTAACATGGTGTAAAAAAATACATGTCACATATTAGCAATTAAAAATTAAAATTAAAAACGAATCAAAAAAATTAAAAATAAAATTTAAATTACCCTCAACAACTCTAAATTAGAGAAGGTCCTAAAGATTCCTTGTGACATATGATGACTATTCACAAACATTTGAATCTCCTCAATCTCTATGTAGATTTATTTGACTCACTCAATTTGTGTGTCAATTTTTTTGCAATACCAAATTAAGTGAGTGGACCACACATGGTATCCCAAAAATGTGACCATAGGTACCCTCCACTATAGAACCAAATTCCCTACAATTTTTATTGACAATGAAATTTGTAACTTTCACTTGCCCCTCACAATCCACTACCTTCAAAAAGATCACCCATTTAGAGAACACTGCTATGACATTGATAAATGGTCTATTTTTGCAATCTTTCCATCCATAAAAAATGATGGATACACCTATTTAAATCCAAGTGTCCTTGATTTCTCTCAATGATGCCTCTATTGAATCTTTCTCATTCACTAATAAGGTGGTTTACACCTTTTCATGCCCCACGACTAACATAATTAGAAGATTCATTACAAAGGGGCATCACCATATCCTACCAATATGGTGATCTAACAAGATTGAAAGGAAGACCATTTCTATAAATACAATGAGCAATGCTAGCATCTGCAATCTCTCTCAATTCATTCATGAAGGAATTTTCAATAGGCATCTTTTACGTGAAGCCAAAAAATCTTCTCCAAAAAAAGGTGGCATTGGTATAAAATTATGTGGGTCAATCAATTATGATAAGTCACTTAGATATTTGTACAAGCTTTCCTTGGTAAGAGGATGTGCTCTTTCCTTTGATCTATTACTTACCATGTTGGCATCTTCTTGTTCTTTAATATAAGCCAATATTTAATGTTTTAGCATTAACCTTTTTTTTATTTAGCCTGGGAAAAAATCTTATTCCCTAGCAAGGAATAATGTAAAAGTGAACTTTCACTTGAGATTACATCATCTTATACTCTTTTCCACATTGATTACAATGCCAAAGGTAACCCCCACCACCAATAAATTATTCAATCATTGTCATATATTAGTAAATAGGTGACAATGCATCAAATTTAAATAAGCTCTCCACATTTAGGGCAACTGAACTAGAACTACAACCATTGTGTATGAACCTAAAACAAACAAAAAAAACCATTAAAAATTAACCCTACAACTTTAAAAAAAAAAAATTGGCATTATAACCTCTTATTATGTATAAAAAGTTTTAAAAAAATAATCAAAACTTACTAAAAAAAAAAAGCTTGAAAATTTTTCAAAAAGAAAAAATCAAAACTTAAAAACAAATGAAAAATATAGTCACCTTTGATGGTTAAATCTTATTTGTGCAAATATTTTTCCCCTGTTGGTATAGGTTTAACTCTCCTATAGCCCTTACCTTAAAAAAAGAAATGAATCAACCTCAAAACCCAACAATGGTAGCTTGGAGGAAAAAAGAATAATTTTGGTCTTGTGTATGTTGAATGAGTTGAAAATTTTGTTATTCCCTCACTTTAGGGCAACCAGATTCTTTTAAGATTTTTTTTATAATTCTTTTTAAAAAATTTGCTTTATTATTTTTGGGGTCCAGGCACTATAGGTACCCCTAGGTTCATCTAGGTACCTCTCAAGTATCATTTGGGAACTCGAGGTGCTCAAGCGATACCATGTGCATACCCAATCGTAAACTAGGACCAAACCCAACCCTAAATCGGGCCCATACAAGTATGCAAGGTGGTCCAATTGTACCCAATAACATAAGAAGAGACACACTTTATCTCTCTATTTATAGAAGGCAAGCGTATTAAATCATTTCTAGGGGGAAATGTTTTCTCAAAAGAGAAGATTATGGTAGCCCACCCTCAATGGGACCACTATCTTACAATCTTGCCAAAATTCCAATCCATCAAGTTTCTACAATAGGTTTTCTAACAAATTTTTCATGATGGTTATTCATTCAAGCTTGTTGAGTAAATGTTAAGGCATGCCTTATTTAAAAAAATATATATTACAAACAAATATATGTTAAACTACAATCCTTTAGATTTGTATGTGTTACTTCTCAAATTTCCCTCTTGGAGTGTAAAATCTTGTGAAAATAGGAAATACATATTTCAGCATCAATACACATCCATGTAATTTACAAACAATGGCATGGCACTAAAGAGACAACAAAGAAAATATGTGAGGTGGTAAAAATATTTGTAAAAAAGGTAGAAGAGTTGAACCAGACGATGAAAGGATTGTAGTAAATAATGGTTGTTTTGAATGCAGGTTGATTTGGTTGCATACAAAACCATCATTTGAAAATTAGATTAAACCATTGTGTAAAATAGACAGCAAAGTATAAATCTACTGATTTCCATAGAGTTTTAAAACCTTTTTTTTACTTGAATGTCATGCATAGGATTTCATGTGAACCATGGAAAATATAGAGGCTTGCTACATACAAATTATTAACAAATATTTCATAGTTGACAAGCCTTGTTAGTAATGCTAACAAGAACATTTACATTACATGCATTCATATAAGAAGAGTAACATAAAAGAAAAATCAGCAGGATAGAACAAGAAGAGCACATTTTATCTAAAAAAACCATATGAGCTTTGGCAAAAACTCGCTCTTGATACCAATTTGGGCACCCACACAATATCTTTGGATAGTTTTGCAATTAATGAGTGCACTTTTTCAGAGATAGAGGCAATTAGGAGTATGTATACAAGAAATGATGAAGAAGAGAGCCAAAAAATTGGCTACATAGAAAGCTTGAGGTAGGGAGAAGGGAACATGTATTGAAGAGTTGTCCATTTGCAAACAGTCATGCATGCACCTATTGTCATAATCCAATTTTTATTGCATTTAAATTATAATATGATAAATTGAATTATTGAGGAAATTCAATATGTTGAATGAAAATTTTGATATTTTTGAAAAGTTTGAAAGAAGTTGACCGTCTTTTGAATATGTGATCTTTTGAACTATCTTGTACCTTATCATGATTGAACGTTACTAATGAACTATGCAAGTGCAAGTGTGTGCAAATGCAGGAAAACAAGTTGAAGGTCAAAAACATGATTGAAGTAGGATCGTTTAGCTAGATTAAACAGTAAGCTTGATGGAATTTGGATGCACACACCACAAAACAACATGATAGATTGCATTTAAACCTTCATATAGAAAATTATATTGACTTGATTCAAAAAGATTCAATGTTTTTAAAAAATAGGCTAGTAGAATGCTACACATGTGATTTCTTATTCAATTTCCTATCTTGAACTTGTGTATTCGAATTTGGAAGAAAATGATAGCATGGTTAAACAAATATATGTATGTATTTAAAAAAAACGTGCTTAAAGGATAAGAAACAACTTCATTTAAACATTATTGTTTGAATAAAATAAAATTCCATTCTTATTTAAATAGTGATATATGTACATATAAACATATATATACAAATATGTATATATATATACAAATATTATATATGTATACACACATTTGTACATTCTTTTATATATATGTGTGTGTGTATATATATATATTCCTTAAAAAAAAAATATGGGAATCGAATTTAATAGAGATCACTGTCGATTTCAAGCAAAAGAAAAAAAGACAATATGGGAAGAGTGGCATGCCAACTTAATGTAGGCAAGATATTTGAAATTCATAAGTGGGTTGCTAGTTAATGGCAATAATGATTTGAAATGACCCCTTTAGTGGAGCGCACAGGAAAAAGAAAACAAGCTACCATTTTGGTAACATAGCATTGAAGCCAAACTAAAGGAGAATGGTTGGGTCAATGAGTCTTGATGAAAATCCTGATGGAAAATCCACAAAATCAGAGGTATTTGATGGATTTACTTTGAAAATACTTGCATTTCTAGTTTAGTTAATTCATAAGCATGTATGTTTTGTTTATTTTTGATGATTCCATTGAATCAAAGTAAATCTGCTCAATGATCTTCTATATGCAATTATTTCAATTGAATTTGTTACATTTTTTGTTGTATGCAAAGGCCATGTCGACCATTCCTTGCTTGTACATGCTCTATGCATGCTTCTCTAATGGCATGAAAGCTGATTATTTTATACCCTGTAAGTTTTATGTTGTTGCCACTTTTTATTTATCTCTTGCATGTGTAATACTTAACCATTCACATGGCTAATCGGGTGAAACTGATAGCCTGTGAATTTGGAATGAAATGATTCTCAAATAATTTATCTTCCCCCTCTAAGGGAAGGCAGAAAAATCCTCCATTGAAATCCTTATGTTATACCATTCACTGTATGATAGAACCCGTGTGGTGTGTCGCACCATATGGGTGCGATAACCATTGCAACCGATCTAGGAACGATGGATAACATCATTGGAAACCTCGTTGCCTCGTCTACAGAGAATGATGGGGGAGCATTGTTTCATTCCATTGTTATTAGATGTTATTGTTTTATCATATCGTTGTGTTAATATTCCTTGACACCTCATCTACAAAAGACGATGGTATAATGATGTATCATTCTATCTTTATGCTTGCATGCTAAGTATGTAAATTATCGTTCCTTGTGAACAAAACCCAGATCATCCCTTTGGACGAATGTAATCAATCTGAGGGTCGGCATACATAGACTTCAGCCTCGGTATTGTTAAAAATTAAATAATAGTCAACCAACTGTTGGTCGTTTCATAGAACAACAGTGGCATAAGTATGTTTATATCAATGAAAGTGGGTTCTTCAAACCCCAAGCAATAATAAGATTGATTCAATTTTATGTGTAAAATATTATTGTTGTTAAAACGACCAATATGTCCTTCAAATTCTATTACCTAGCAAGAAACAATATCAGTATCATTTTGCCGCTTTCTTTATGTGTATATTTATATATGAATGCTCTCAAAATGATAGAGCTTTGAATGAAAACATAAGAACAATAGTTATGTCATTTTAGATATTTGACTATGATTGTATTTGAATAATTAAGGGTCCCTAGATGAGGCTTGAATAAATGAAACACTAGTTAACTTGAAACTGAAACTGTAAACAACATTGTTTTGCTACAAACAACATTGTTTATATACAAACAACATTTTTTTTATACAAACAGCATTGTTTTGATACCAACAACATCATTTTGATACAAACAACACATTAGCATGTGAAAACTATTCAAACAATTCTATTTTTATTTCTTTGAAAAAGACAAATTTACATCTTGTATTACTATCAAATGATATGACAATTTGTAGCATTATTTGAATGAATGCAATCTGCTATAATAGTTTTTATTTTAGAATGTATGCATAAATTAATAATTTAAGTTGGCACATATATGTGTATGTACATAGACCTTTGTCTACTTACATACGCATACTTGTGACATACCCTCTTTTGTTACTTATTTAATACATTTTTAAATGAATAATGAGTTACGTTGAATGCAATCATGTGACATGTGTATGGAATGAATGGATAATGTAATGAGTAGACCAATGGACTATTTTCTAATTGTATTTAAGTTGAGGAAATAAGTAGATTGAGTTACTTTCTTTTAGATATGTGTGTAAAGAATATTCTCTTGTTTTAGTAGAACAACACCTAAGTAGACTAGAGCACCTCAATGCAGATGTTGCTAGAGGGTAGATAGTTGCTAAAGAATAAACTGTGTTGTGAAAGTTACCTTCTAGGACGGGTGTCAAAATGGAGTTCAAAGAGTATAGGTTTTTTCTTTATCCAAAACCTATATTTGTTGTTGCAACTAATTTTTTATGTTTGGCTAAGCAATTAGTGCATTATGTATGTATGGACTTTGTGAAAAAACTCTCTATCATTCCTGGCATAGATATTTCATTTTTCTAATCATAGATATAGATGCATGTTGATGTTTGGGCACACACTAGATTCCACTTTGCAGATTGTTCTCATGCTAAAATTTTCGTGCAGGGTCGGGCATTCTTCAAGTAGGAAGAATACTAAGGAAGCGTAAGCTTCATGGTTGGGTGGTAAAGCGCTTCAACCATGTTCTCATCCACCAGAGGAGGTGAGCATCAGAAGGAAACCTTGGATGTAATTCAAGTTATCAAAAGATTATGATGTAACCTTGATGTAAAATTTGTATATTGTAATGACTATGTGGCAAATGAGCCAAGTCAACTTGGATATTGTAATTGACATTTGGAAATATATTTAACTCTTATTTTAATCAAACATGTGTTGCTATGATGGATAATAGCTACTAAGTTATTTTTAAAAAAAATTAATATCCATAATGTCATTTGCAATAAATATTTAAGTAATAATTAGAATGGGTTATTACATTTGGTATCAGAGCTTAGGGTTCAACTCTAGGCCTTTTGAGTCCACAATAGCCATGACTAGGGAATAGTTGACCCTTGACCAAATTTGAGTTGTCCTGAGGATTGACCAAACTTGGATTGAATGCAGGTATGGGAAGGTCTAAGTTAGGAAGAAGGAAAGGGAAGACCATTAGGACCTTGACCAAGAAAGTCATAGTGGAAGAAAACACCAAGACTGAGGTTCAACCTAAGATTCCTGATGATGAAACTCTAGCTCAAGCCCTCACTTGACTGAAGTTGGAGAGGTGCAAGAAGATTGATGAGTCGAAGTGAACTCCTAAGATTAAGAAGCTTTTTGTAATTAGAGATTGGCGCCTAGGGTGTGAACCAAACTCGCCCTTATTAACTAAAGAGGAAAAGGAGAGCCTCCATGCTCAACCATCCTCTTCTGAGAAAATTGATGTAAATTATTATGAGGACCCCAAGGAGTGTCCTCTCTCTAAGAATGAGAAAATTGACTAATGTAACAATAAGCTTTCGTAAATAAGGTTCTATTGACCCACACTTAATATAAATAAAGCAAGATGTTATTTTTGGTGTGTTCAAGTGGAGAACTCCAAAACATGTTTTATTGTGAATGAATGTGTATGTATTCAATGAATGAGTGATATATGCATGTGTATGTAGTGTTATGTGAATAAGAATGTTTACTTGTAGAACCCAGTGTTAAGTTACAGTAGACGTGAATTGTGATGCAGGCCAAGTGTGAGACATTATGGTGACCACTAGGCAAGAGACATGAGGTAGTGGGTCAAACAATGGACCAAACAAGAGGCTGGAATAGATTCTAGAGCTTCTAAATAGGAAAGAGGCTCGTATGGATCATATAGAACATGATGTCTGAGTGGCACATGAGGATCAGGTTCTCAAGAATGCGGAAGTCAATCAAGGAGAAGGCCCTCGAGGTTGAATTGAGGAAGAACTAGGAAAGGATCTCAAAAGAGTAGCACCACCTAAGTTTGATGGTAAAGCTATTGAAGCAGGGGTTGAGGAATGGATCATTGAGATGGAGAAATACTTTGGACTTCATAACCTATCCGACTAGACTAAAGCAACATGGGCCAAATATCAGCTTTCAAGAGAAGTAGCTACTTGATGGGACAATGAAAATACTGAAAGGAACATTCAGCCTACTGATATTACTTGGGAACTCTTCCTCTAATCTTTTAGGAAGAGATGGTTACCACAACTCTTTTTTGACAAGAAGGTGACATAATTCTAAAACCTAACTCAAGGGAGCATGATTGTGACCCAATATTGGGAAAAGTTCATCAACCTACTAAAGTATGTGCCCCAATATCAGGGAGATGAACGTTTTTGTATCTGGAAGTTCATATTGGGACTTAGGCCCCACATTGGAGTAGAAGTGGACATGCATGACCCTCTCACCATGAAAAAAGTCTTCCTGAAGGCCACCAAACAAGAGTAGAAATTGTAACAATTATCCAATTACCACAAGAATTCAAATCCTAAGACGTGGTTTGGAAACAAGAAGTTTCATAAAGGATACAAGAACCATCATATTTGTAATCTCAAGAGGGGAAGTGAGTCACAGGAGAAAGGTGAAGATGGTAATGGTGGAAAGAGAAAGAAGGAAAAAAATAACAAAGGAAAAGATGACCAAAAGCAAAAGGGCTTCAGAGAGGACAAGCTAGGAGGTCGCAAAGGGCCTCACGATGGGTGTTGTACTTGTGGAGGCGATCATTATGCCTCAAATTTTCCACAATGGTTGAAATCACGAAGGGAAGGAAATTATCAGTAATCTCAGCATCATCATATACATGCTATAGTGAGTAACAAGCAAGTAGAGTATTAGGCTTCACCAATATAGTTGACGAATAAGCTCTATGGCTAAACTATCTCTATTTTAATTGATATCAGAGCTACTAAATGTTTCATAGAGCCTAGAATAATATCCAAGATACCTATTAGACCTGGATACATGGAAAACTCATGGAAAGTACAGTATGGAAACTAAGCAAAGTGGAGGGTAGACACTTGTCTCTTTTGCAGCGAGTTAGAGCTTCCAACCTTCCAAACCTAGGTCAACCTGTATGTGGCACCCTTAAGCTCATACAATGTAATTTTGGGGATAAATTGGTTAACCAAGCATAAGTCTATAGTGAACTGTGAGAATAAGGTAGTTAATTGTTTGGATGATTATGGGAACCCAATCAAGATCTGTGGGATGCAAAAACCCTTATAACTTAGATAGATCTCTACCATGCAACTCAAAAAGGCTCGTGGAAAGGGATGTGCTATTTATGTTGTACATATCAGTAACCCTCACAACAAGGAACTATATTTAGATGACTACCCTATTCTCAAGGAGTTTCAAGATGTATTTCCTGATGAACTCACAAAGTTACCTCCAAAACGGCAATTTGACTTATCTATTGACCTTGTACTAGGAGCTGAGTCTCAATCCAAAGCACCTTATCAAATTACCATCACCGAACTCTCTGATTTGAAGGCCCAATTAATGGAATTGTTGAGCAAATGGCTCATAAGACCCAATATGTCTCCTTGGGGAGCACCAGTTATCTTTGTGAAAAATAAGGATGGAACCTTTCATTTTTGTATAGACTATTGGATGTTGAACAAGGTGACCATCAAGAATTGATACCCACTCCCAAGGATCGATGAGTTGTTTTACCAGATGAAGGGAGTGAGTGTTCTCCAAAATAGATCTCAGGTCAGGATACCATTAGTTGAGAATAAAGGAAGAAGATATTTTGAAGATTACCTTTCGAACTCGATATGGACATTACGAGTTCACTGTGGTACCCTTTGGTTTGACCAATGCACCTGTAGCTTTCATGAACCTCATGAATAGTGTGTTCAAAGACTGTTTGGATGATTTCATTTTGATTTTCATTGACAACATCCTAGTTTACTCAAAGTCTGTTGAAGAGCATGATAGGCACTTAAGGATAGTTTTACGACAACTGAGAGAGAAGAAGCTCTTTGGGAAGCTATCCAAGTGCTCATTTTATCAAGAAATGGTGCACTATCTAGGCCATATTATTTCAGTTGAGGGAGTCTCTGTAGACCCTAAGAGGATCAAGGCGATCGTGAATGGCCAATGCATTAGAATGTGTCAGAAGTTTGTAGCTTCATGGGCCTCATCGGATACTATAGAAAGTTTGTGCAATGGTTCTCCCAAATTGCATCTCTAATCACATCACTCCAAAGAAAAGGAACACAGTTTGAATGGACTGAGAAGTGTGAACAAGCACTCCAACTCCTGAAGGAGAGGCTCATGACAACACCAGTGCTAAGCATCCCTAATCCTAATGGAAGATTCATTGTAATCATAGATGCTTCAGGGGAGGGATTGGGAGCAGTACTAATCTAGGATAGATAAGTGGTAGCTTACGAATCAAGGAAGCTTAAGCAACTCGAGGTGAATTATGCACCGCATGATTTAGAGTTGGCCACAATAGTTCATGCCTTGCAGATGTGGAGACATTATCTCTTAGGGAAGCCATTGGAGCTCAAGATAGACCATTTTGGATTGAGATACATTTTTACTCATCCAAACCTTAATGCACGGCAGAGAAGGTGGTTGGAATTCCTTAGTGAGTATGACTTCGGAATTGAGTATATAAAGGGAAAAGAGAATGGAGTGGATGATGCTCTTAGTAGATGAAGAAATCTGGCAGCCATGATCTCAACAATGTCTAATCTGAGATAGTAGGTGATACAACATTTACAAGGGGATGAACACTACGAAAGAGTGAAAAGTGTAGAAGTTGTTATATCCAACTTCAGAGCCCAAGAACACCTGCATGCAAGAGATACCTATCACATGGAAAAGAATGGAGAAAAAAGCAAGAGAGAGTTTTAAGCTCTGTAATATCAGAGATCTATTATCAGAACAATTGAATAGAATACAAGAGATCAATTCTTATTAAAGGAGATCAATACCGAAAGGAAAACCTAACCCTAAGGTGAGTGCATTTAATAATTAATATCAATTATTAAATGACTAAAATATGTGCATAAAGTGAAATCTTAAGAGGAGAGTAAAGTTAATTAATTACTTTACTCTAACACCCCCCTTAAGATGAGCTACAATGTAGCTACAAACAATGCAAAAGAAAGCAAAGGAACTACAATGCAACAAAGGGTCCCAGCAACATGGCCTGATCAAGTACCCAAATGCAACAAAATCTCTATAAAGTGGAGAAATAGAGAAAACCTCATGGGAAAAACTCTACTCCAAAAGAGAGAAAAGAAAGGGATGAAATGCACTAATGAAAGAAGGATAGGAGGTGGATTACATGATACCCCCCATAGACAGCTTCTATCATATAAGTACATATACAATGGTCTCCATAGGAGAGATAGAAAGAGAGAAGAAGGCCCCCCCACAATGAAGAAACTCCTATCACAATGGTAGATGCCTGATGTAGAATCCAAAAAGAGATCCTGAAGCGGCAAATGATATTCCTCCCCTTGGGAAGAAATGGATCCAAAGGACAATGTCAAAGAAACCCTGTGAAGAGTGATGAACCAATCTGTCTCAAGATGTGTGCCATGATAGGATGCTGAAGAATCTTGTTGTTTGAACTGAAACAAATGATGTCAAATCCAAATGGATGTGGAGAATCCTGAAATGCAACCTCTGAATGCACTGATAATGGTGGGCGTACAGTGATAACCTAACTGTCAAGGTAGAGGAGATGAATGTCCTCAAAATAATCCTCCAAATCTGCAATATAGGACTCAACAAACAAGAAAGATATGTCTGCAAGATAAGAGTCCAAAGTAGCTATGTCTGGAAGGTAAATGATGCCCTGTTGCACTGAATTAGGAACAACAGGATATGTTGATGAAGTCTCAGTCTGAACAGTAGAAGCTGTGAGACAATCCTCTGATCCATCAGAATATGTAAGGGTGTCTAAATACTCAAGTTCCTTTAAAGTATCATGATCAAAGGGTGTATTCTCTCTCCAAGAAATGGGTAAGAGACAATCTGAAGCAGGATCCTCTAGGAATGGAGAGAGATTGGGGTCTCCATAGATCTCCCAAAGACGTGTCCAAAGTGGGTGGGGACAATCAATGTCCGATATAGCCCACATAGTGTCATCATCAACACTAGACCGTATAAGTCCTATGTGATCTCTAACGATACCCCAAGCTAGTTTTCCCTTTGAAGTGGTTGGTTCAAGTATGAGATCATACAAATAAGGAAAAATATTAAGCCACCTACAATGTGTAAGTATGCCCTTTGCCTATGACTCATAATTACCCCGTTCCAGAATTACAACTGAAGGGTGAGTAGAAAAACCCATGATAACTCTTCAAATTAAAACATCTAAAAAAATTGACCTTACAACATGTAGATCAAATTAATATGACCCATCCCACGCAAATAGAACCCATGTAGGTGCCAGAATATCCAAGTAATTGAGAAAAGTGTAAAAACACAAAAAGCTGAATAAAATTTACTTGATTAATTTTTTGATAAAATAGACTGCAGATCTAGAAAGAGCATAGAAACACCTTTCCGACACCTATTTTTTTGCACAAAATGGAGTTCCGACGCAAAAGATATGCCCCCGGGAGTGAAAAAAATCATCAGACTTTGACTGTGAAAAAGTACAACCAAACTGGAAGATATTGGAAATTTTCATACACCATCAGGACGAGCTCGGAGCCAGCTTTCCAATGCCTATTTTTTTTTGAAAAATGAAGATCAGACGCCCAATTTATGCCTGATTTACCGAAAGAGGTAAAAAAATAATAAGAAGGGGCCCTGGTGGCTCCTCTCGGACCGGTGGCGCGCAGGTGGTGAGCCGGCTACAGGCTAGTGGCTAGCGGTTAACCGCAGGCAGTTACCGCTAGCGGTGACCGCTAGCGATTACCACTAGTGGCCGCTGGCGGTGGCTCCGCTGGCGAGTGGTCGCCTGGTAGCCGCTCGGTGGCCGGCAGGCGACGCCCAAATTTTCAAAAAAAAAACTTTTTTAATTTTTTTTTTTTGAATTTTTTGACCTCGATATGCATGCCTTGAGGCCATATGGCCTTGGGGCCAAAAAAATTTTGCTTCCCAGATCAACTGTCACTGAATCGATTGTGCTTTATATGAAAATAGGGGTTTTTGGGCACTGGGAACTCAATGGCGAGGTCCGTTTTGGCTCAAAATTCCCAAAAAATTAGGTAACCCCCATATCCATAAAAAATCAAACTGAAAAAACTTTGAAAGCCTGATCAAACCCTCATAGATCCAAAATCTTCAAAACAAGAACAAGCTGCAGCAAGTCCACTCTGATACCATGTAGAAGTTGTCAGATCCAACTTCAAAGCCCAAGAACACCTGCATGCAAGAGATACCTGTCACATGGAAGAGAATGGAGAAAAAAGAAAGAGAGGGTTTTAAGCTCTGTAATATCAGAGATCTATTATCAGAACAATTGAATAGAATACAAGAGATCAATCCTTATAAAAGGAGATCAATACCGAAAGGAAAACCTAACCCTAAGGTGAGTGCATTTAATAATTAATATTAATTATTAAATGACTAAAATATGTGCATAAAGTGAAATCTTAAGAGGAGAGTAAACCTAATTAATTACTTTACTCTAACAAAAAGCGCCCTAGCAAAGAATTCATCAGATCATCAGTTCGATGGGTATGAGTTCAAACCAGATGGCATTTTGAGATACCAGAGAAGAATGTACATTCCAAACTCTGGAGAACTAAGGAAGTTGGTTCTAAAAGAGATTCATAATGCACCTTATTCAGGACACCCTGAAGTATCCAAGATGATCGTGAAATTGAAAACTTTGTACTTTTGGCCTAAACTCAAGAAGGATGTAGTGGAGAATGTAGCCAGATGCTTAAAGTGTTAGCAAGTCAAGGCTGAACATGCACATCCAATAGGGCTATTGTATTCTCACAACATACTTGATTATAAATGGAAGGTGATTAGTATGGACTTCGTACAGGGGTTACCTTTGAGTAAGAATCAACATGATGTTATCTTGGTTGTAATCGATAAGTTGACCAAAGTGGTGCACTTCATTCCAAGAAACTTTAAGTATGGATCATTGAACCTGGCAAAGAAATTTGTCCAGGAGATCTTCTACTTACATAGAGTGCTAGAGACTATCATTTCTGATAGAGACACCTGGATGACCTCAAGATTTTGGATGACCTTGAATGTCGCATTGGGAACCAAGTTAAATTTCAGTTCGGCTTATCATCCTCAGATTGACAGGTAGACAAAGATGGTGAATCAAGTAGTCAAA
This sequence comes from Sequoia sempervirens, assembly GCA_007258455.2. Taxonomy (NCBI): domain Eukaryota; kingdom Viridiplantae; phylum Streptophyta; class Pinopsida; order Cupressales; family Cupressaceae; genus Sequoia; species Sequoia sempervirens. The sequence continues at coordinate 267,687,546 of VDFB02000008.1, forward strand.
GATCTCCTCTGAATATACTGCATGGACCAACAATATAAGTGGGAAGAATACTTACCGTTAGTAGATTTTTCTTACAATAACTCTTATCACACATCTCTAGGTATGACACCATTTGAATCTCTTTATGGGCAGAAGTGTTGTACACCCATTAGTTGGGATAGATTGGAAGACAGGATCATAGTAGGACCTAAAATGCTTAAGGAGATTGAAGAACAAATGAGAGTTATTAAGGGAAGACTGAAGGAGGTGGCAGACCAACAAAAGAGTTATGTTGACAAGAATAAAACTCTTAGACATTTTGTGACAAGGGATAAAGTCTTCTTAAGAGTCAGGCCTCATAAAAGTTCCATTTCCTTTGGAAAGTCTTCCAAGTTAGCTTTGAGATATGTGGGTCCATTTGAGATATTGGAAGTGATCAACCCAGTTGCTTATAGACTTTCTCTACCACTTGATCTAGCTTGACTTCATAATGTGTTTCATGTTTCTTTGCTTAAGTCATATCATCCTGATGTAGCTCATGTGCTTGATTGACAATCCTTATAGGTATAGGACCCAAGAGTGGTGCTAGTGGAGCCCATTAGAATCTTGGATAGATGCAATGTTAAGTTGTGGAGTAGAGACATTGCTCGGTTTAAGGTCCAATGGGACCGGTATTCAAAAGATAGTCCTACTTGGGAGGATGCAAAAGAAATAGAATGCTCCTTCCCACATTTGCTTTCTTAAAAAGAGGCTTTTGATAATTTTGTTTCAAAATTTTGGATTGAATATTATAATGTTTTGGCTTGGAAATAATATGATATGATGTTGAAATAGACTTATATGCTTACATTTTGATTAAATAGACATCAAAATGATGTCTCTTCCAAGAGGGGAAGGATGTCATAACCCAATTTTTATTGTATTTAAATTATAATATGATAATTTGAATTATTGAGGAAATGCAATATGTTGAATGAAAATTTTGATATTTTTCAAAAGTTTGAAAGAAGTTGACCATCTTTTGACTATGTGATCTTTTAAACTATCTTATACTTTATCATGATTGACCATTACTGATGAATTGTGTAAGTGCAAGTGTGTTCAAATTTAGGAAAATAGGTTAAAGGACGAGAACACGGTTGAAGTAGGATCATTTAGCTAGATTGAATGGTAAGCTTGATGGAATTTGGATGCACACACCATAAAACAACATGATAGATTGCATTTAAACCTTCATATAGAAAATTATATTGACTTGATTTGAAAAGATTCAATGTTTTTAAAAAATAGGCTTGTGGAATGCTAAACATGTGATTTCTTATTCAATTGCCTATCTTGAACTTGTGTATTTGAATTTGAAAGAAAACAATAGCATGGTTAAACACATATATGTATGTATTTAAAAAAGTGTGTAAAGGATAAGAAAACCACTTGATTTAAATACATATATATACAAATACATATATAGGTATATACACACATATATATAAAAGAACATACAAATGTGTGTGTGTTGTGTGTATATATTTCTTTAAAAAAATGAATATGGGAATCAAATTTACTAGATATCAGTGTCGATTTCAAGAAAAAATCTGAACAAGAAAAAAAACCAATATGCGAAGAGTAGCTTGCCAACTTAATGAAGGCAAGATATTTGAAATTCATAAGTGGGCAGCCAGTTAATGGCAATAATGATTTGAAACAACCCCTTTAGTGGAGTGCACGGGAAAAGGAAGGAAAGTTACCATTTTGGTAACATAGCATCGAAGCCAAACTGAAGGAGAACGGTTGGGTCAACGAGTCCTGAGGAAAAAGCCAAGGAAAAATCCACAAAATCAGAGTTATTCGATGGGTTTACTTTGAAAATGCTTGCATTTCTAGTTTAGTTAATTCATAAGCATTGCATGTTTTGTTTATTTTTGGTGATTCCATTGAATCGGAGTAAATATGTTTGATATCTTTTATATGCAATTCTTTTGATTGAACTTGTTACATTTTTTGTTGTATACAAAGGCCATGTCAGCCATTCTTTGTTTGTACATACTCTGTGCATTCTTCTCTAACAGCATGAAAGCTGATTATTTAATACCACGTAAGTTTTATGTTGTCACCACTTTTTATTTATCTCTTGCATGTGTAATACTTAGTCATTCACATGGCTAATTGAGTGAAACCGATAGCCTACGAATTTGGAATGAAATGATTCTTAAATCGTTTATCGCCCCCTATAAGAGAAGGCGAAAAAATCCTCCACTGAAATATTTATGTTATACCATTCACTGTATGATAGAACCCTACGGTGTGCCGCACCATATGGGTGTGATAACCATTGCAACCAATCTAGGAATGATGGATAATATCGTTGGCAACCTTGTCACCTCGTCTACATAGAACAATGGCAGAGCATTGTGTTGTTCCATTGTTATTAGATGTTATTGTTTTATCATATCGTTGTGTTAATATTCCTTGTCGCCTTGTCTATAGAGGATAATGGCAGAATGATGTATCATTCTATCTTTATGCTTGCATGTTAAGTATGTAAATTATCATTCCCTGCGAACGAAACCCAAATCATCCCTTTGGATGAATGTAATCAAGCTGAGAGTCAACATGCATAGGCTTTGGCCTTGGCACTATTAAAAATTAAGTAATTGTCAACCAACTATAGGTCGTTCCATTGAACGACAGTGGCATGAGTATGTTTATATCAATGAATGTGGGTTCTTCAAACCCTAAGCAATAATAAGATTGATTCCAATTTTATGTGTAAAATATTAATGTTGTTAAAATGACTAGTATGTTGTTCGAATTCTATTACCTTGCAAGAAACAATATTAGTATCGTTTTACCCCTTTCTTTATATGTATATCTATATACGAATGTTCTTGGAATGATAAGAGCTTTGAATGAAAACATAAGAACGATAGTTATGTCATTTCAGATCTTTGACCATGATTGTATTTGAATAACTAAGGGTCCCTGGATGAGACTCAAATAAATGAAACACTAGTTAGTTTGAAACTGAAACTGCAAACTTTTGTAAACAACATTGTTTTGCTACAAACAACATTGTTTAGATACAAACTATTAATGATATCATACAACATCGATCTAATACTCCAGCTATCTTCCTTGGTGAATAAATTAAATGATAGCTATAAGCTATTTAATTTATAAGATCTCAAGAGGCGTAATTATGATGTGTCACTTCGATTTGTTAAAGCAAATAATCATTAAATGTAAAGGCATGTCTCTTGTATTAAAGGCCGACCTCCTTCTCTCGGCGTGATTTATCTTTTATTGGATATACCTTATTATAGCCAACTTGTATTAAATAAAAGAAGGCGTCTCTTCAAGATATATAAATAAGAGATCACTTTCTCATTTGTATTCATTCAAGTTAGAAGAAAAGTTCGATTCATTCAAGTGCGAATTTCATTAAGAGCAGATTGCAAATCTATTCAAGGGCAGAGTTAGATATTGGGAGGTGCAGATTATTATCTGCCTTTGCATCTTGTGTAGGTGTTGAAGATTGGCCTTGTTATTGGCCTCATTGTAAAGAGAATTGTTGCCTCTATTTATATATACAAGAGAGATCTTTGTTGCTGGGTTTTTCTCCCTCAAGTGGAGGGTTTTCCCAGGGTATCTGTTGTGTTGTTGTGTCTAATTTTGAATTAAGTTTTTGTGCATTAATTTGTTCATTAAAATCTACATGGTATCAGAGCGGGTTTGAGAGGATCGTGATCAGATTATTGCTAATCAACATACCCTATTTGTTCACTTATCTACATCAATCAAGATGGTGAATGGTTTGAAGGTTGAGGATAGACTCGAGGGTGCATCTAACTTCACTTCATGGAGATTTAGGATAATGCTTACCTTGTGTGAAAATGACTTGGGTGAGTTCATGGAGTCTAGTGCTTTTGAGCCTGAGGAGGAAGAAGAAAAGTTATAGTGGGTGAAGAAAGACATTAAAGCAATGAAGATATTGGTTGATTCTGTCAAGGATCATATTGTTCCTATCATCTCTAAGTTGAAGATTGCGAGAGATATGCTCAAGACCTTGGAAGAGATGTACGAAATCAACAATACCAGTCGTGCACTTGCACTAAAGCATCAATTGCATCATGTGAAGATGTCAAAGGGTGAATATGTTATTGCATACTTCCTTAGGATTTCAGATTTAAGAGATCAGCTCTCAACAATTGGACATATGGTTGATGACAAGGACTTGACTATGCTTGCTCTCAATGGGCTACCTTTGTCTTGGGAATCTTACATTCAGGGAATCAATGCAAGATCGAAATTTCCTAAGTTTGATCGCCTAAGATCTTATTGCATTCAAGAAGAATAAAATTTGGTGGCAAGAGGAGTTGGTCAAAGTTCAAACAATGAAGACATTCATGTTCTCGCCTCCTATGCTTCAAAGAAGAAAGGAAAAGATGGAAGGAAAGGATTCTTCAAGAGGAATCAGGACAAGGGAAACAATGATGCACCTCCATTCAATAAGAAGAGGGATATGTCCAAGATTCAATGTTTTAGGTGTGATAAGTTTGGGCACTTCTCCAAGTATTGCCCAACTAGACCTAAGGAACAAGTTATCGTTGCGGATGTTGATGATGCTTCTCCACAAAAGGATTCAAGTGAATATTTGTTCTATTCGGCATTATCAAGTAGTGTACCTTCTGACACCAACACTTGGATAATCGACAGTGGTGCTTCACACCACATCATCGGCTTTAAGGAGCACCTATCAAGTTTGATGGAAAAGGGTTCTTCTAAACAAGTCATCATTGGAGATGATGCTAGCTACTCTGTGAAAGGAATTGGGACCTCTATATTTCATTTGGATTCCGACATCTCACTTCAGTTGGGTAATGTTCTTTATGTTCCCGGAATCAAGCGCAATCTTATTTCTATTTCAACCTTGGAAGATAAAGGATATCAAGTTGCCTTCTCCAAAGGCAAACTTCTAGTGTGGATGGAGAACTCTAGCTTCAAGGATGCTCAAGTAATTGGAGTTTGACATGAAAACCTTTACAAGGTCTGCACACATTCTTTACAAGCTTTGGTTCATGACTCTTCAAGTCAATGTGATCTTTGGCATCGGAGATTGGATCACCTACACTTCTGAGCCTTACCTATCATGGAGAAGATGGTGTCAGGCCTTCCTAAGTTCAACTAGAAGTACGAAGGTACTTGTAAGGGCTACGCATTGGGTAAGAATATAAAATCCCCTTTTCATAGTAGAGAAAATAGATCTAAGTGTATTTTAGACCTTATTCATTCTGATTCATGTGGTCCTATGTCTATTTCGTCTTCGAGTGGATTCTTGTATTATGTTTTGTTTATTGATGACCACTCTAGGAAGACTTGGATTTATTTTCTAAAATCTAAAGAGTCTGAGGAAGTGTTGGATAGGTTTAAAGAGTTTAAAGCCTTGGTAAAAAATCTTTCTGGTAAAAGAATTAAGGTGCTCAGATCTGACAATGGTGGAGAATACACTTCTGGCAGTTTTCAAAAAATTTGTATTGATGCAGGGATTAAGAGGGAGTTTTTTGTTCCCTATAATCCTCAACAAAATGGTGTTGTGGAAAGAAAGAACAGGACAATCATGGAAGCAGCGAAGGCCATGATTCATGATCAAGATTTGCAAACCTTCCTATGGGCAGAAGCTTCCAGGACAACTGTATATGTTCAGAATAGAAGTCCTCATAAGATCTTGGAGAATATGACTCCAGAAGAAGCCTTTACAGGAAAGAAGCTTGAAGTCAATCACTTGAGGATCTTTGGATGTCATGTCTATATTCATGTTCCCAAGGAAAAGAGAACCAAGTTGGAGCCTTCTGGCAAGAAGGGAATATTTGTGGGCTACAGTGAGACATCAAAAGCCTACAGAATATACATTCCAGGTCAGAAGTTGATCGAGATCAGTAGGGATGTCACATTTGAGGAAGATGTTGCATTTAGGAGATCCAGGGGATTCATATGGAGATTGATAATGAAGAGTCTCCTCAGGATATGGAAGTTGACCATACTCCTGAGATTGATCTATATAGGATCTAGACTAACTGCGAATCTGAATGCTTAATTACAAAAACTTAATGGAATTACAAATTCATGCATACATTATCAAAATTATGCATTAAAAACTGAAAACTTAAGGTGAAAATCATAACATGAGAGAGGAGAGAAGAAGTGCAAACAAATTGATAACGGAGTTCGTCACAAACGTGACTACATCTCCGGATCTACTCCAATAGAGAGACTGATCCAATTAATCTCCAAAGAAAGATTACAAATGCACCAAGACCATTTCTTCTAGCACTTCGGCAGCATAACAATACTCCATCGTACAAAAATGGCTCAAGAACATCTCCACAAGTTCCCTCTTTCATATCACCTGTTTCACTACTTCATCACTTAACTGAACTCCTAAGGGCTTACACTTCCTCCTTTTATACATAAAATTAGCCTAAATAGGCTTAACAAAACAATTAAATGTCTAACCCCCCTTTTACAATTGTACAAAGACTCCCTTGTCTTCTATGGTCTTTTAGTAAAGGAGGTTGAAGTGGGTTTCAAGTAATTTTGGCTTTATAGGCCATTTGGTATAAATTCGGGCCAAATCATACATCAAAATAAAACTAACACCATATACATAAAAGGTTAGGCTAGTGGTATGACGGTGAGACATTTTGCAAGGTGCGTGGTTGCGGAGTCAAACCCCACCGGCCACATTTTAATACCAAACTCCAAAATATTAGATAACAAAACAAACGCGGGCTCCATATTTAGTAGACATATGATTGGTGGTGTAACAGTGTAATGGCCGGCTATTGTGGGCGAGGTCACGGGGTCAAACCCCAACAAACTTTTGCTCAACAAATAAACGAACTTGCCGATTTGGGAGGACATGTGGCGAGCTCCTATTCGCCGAGGATGTTGACGAAGATGCTGACATGTACGATGACTAAGCAAACTGTATGTTGATTGGACTGCCACTTGTGATGCCCGTGGTGTACGGTTGGACACGTGTCGCCATATGATTGGTACATACAATATGACTCAACTGCCACATGTCATGATGAGAGTTGTCCATGTCATCATCCATGCAGTACGAACTGACACATCAACCTGATGACATCATCATTTGTACCCTCAAGTCAACCAAACTTTGACTGCTAATATCTTGAACATACGATGTTGGATTTCGACGAAACGAGCATTGCCGAAAACATCTCGACGAGCCCTTCGATTTGATGCCACTTTCGTCAATTTTTGAGACAATCATTTTTCTGCCTTCTGGATGCCCCTGATTGTAGTTTGACTGGTCGTAACTTGAGAAAACAGACTCCTTTTTGCTCCGTTCAAGTTGCGTTGAAATCAAGACGCTGAGATCTTTCTAATGGTGCTAAAATCAAGAGTATTGGAGACACTTCAATTTTCACTAAAAAAAATCCCCCAGATCAGAGATTCAGAGGGAGACTTCATAACCAAAAGAAGATATTGATCCTGTTGAACCTTTGGAACCTACTGATGGGCCTACTGACATTGTTATTGGGAGAAAGAGACCTCTATGGGCCAGGCGTACTATGCAAGAGGCTGAAAGTTTTGCAGCTCCTAGAGGCACATTCAAAGAAAGCAAAAGGCCACATAAGTTCTCCAGTTATGTTGCCTTGATGAGTCAAATTATAGAATTTGAGCCTACCTTTGTTGAGGAAGCATCTAGTCATCAGGTTTGGAGAGATGCTATGACAGAGGAGTATCAGTCAATTCTTAAGAATGATGTTTGGGATATTGTTCTAGACCCGAGGGCAAGTCTGCGGTATCTTCTAAATGGCTATTCAAGATTAAGCATGCAGCAGATGGAAGCATTGAGAAGTACAAAGCAAGATTTGTGGCTCGTGGGTTTTCTCAAAAAGAGGGAGTTGATTACAAAGAAACCTTTGCTCCTGTTGTTTGCTATACTTCTATCAGAACCATCATTGCTATTGTTGCATCTAAAGGATGGAAGATTCACCAGATGGATGTGAAGACAACCTTTCTCAATGGAGTGATTGAGGAAGAAGTTTATATAGAGAAACCTGATGGATTTGAGGTTCATGGAAAGGAGTCACATGTTTGCAAACTAAAGAAGGCCTTGTATGGTCTTAAGCAGGCTCCTCATGCTTGGTACGAAAGAATTGATCGTTACCTGTCAAGCTTGGGTTTCTTGAAGAATGATGCTGATTCAAATCTCTATTTCAAGGTAATCAATGGTGAAGCATTAAATTTTGGTTTTATATGTTGATGATTTGATCCTTACTGGAGAAGATTACCTGATTCTTGAGTGTAAGAAAGAGTTGACCTCTGAATTTGAGATGAAGGACCTTGGGCTCATGCATTACTTCCTTGGCCTAGAAGTCTAGCAAAAACCATATGAGATGATTCTAAGTCAAGGGAAGTACACCATTGATATACTTAAGAGATTTGGCATGATGGATTGCAAATCCATGTCCACACCTATGGAGACCAACTTACATAAGTTGAAGGAGGTTGCAACTAATTCAGACTTGGTGGATCCTACCTTGTACAAACAACTAATTGGATCTTTGATGTATCTAGTTAACACTAGACCTGACGTTTGTTATGCAGTGAGTGCACTTAGCCAGTTTATGTGTGATTTAAGACAAATACATCTTGTTGCAGCTAAACATATCCTGAGATACTTGTGTGGCATAGTTGGATATGGGTTGAGGTATTCTTCAGATGCAGACCTAGAGTTACATGGTTTCACTGATTTTGATTGGGCAGGTTGTGTCACAAATCGGAAGAGCACCTCTGGTTGTTGCTTCAGTTTGGGTTCCGCTATGATTTCCTGATGCAACAGGAAACAGTCATATATAGCATTGAGTACAACAGAGGCGGAGTATATTACAACTTGTATGGCAACTCGGGAAGCAGTATGGCTTCGTAAGCTCCTTGCAGGATTGTTTGGACAATCAATGGAGCCTACTATCATTCATTGTGAGAATCAGAGTTGTGTGAAGCTTTTTGTCAATCTTGTGTTTCATGACAGAACCAAGCATGTTGAGATCAAGTACCACTACATTAGGGATATGGTACTGAGAAAGGCTATACAGTTGAGGTATATCAACACTGATGAGCAGACGGCAGATATTCTGACCTAGCCTCTCGCTAAGATAAAGTTTGTGTACTTTCGAGATAAGCTTGGTATGGTGGAGAATCCAGCCTTGACTGAGTAAGAGTCTCAGTATCAGTGAGCCTTGTTTAATGAGTTCTTCTTTGAGTGAAAAGTTTGAGGTGAAATCCCTTGTTAATGTATTTTTCTCTGAGATGGAGAAATTTGAGGTGCAAGCCCTTGTTAATACATTTTCCTCTAAGACGGAGGAATTTGAGGTGAAAGCCCTTGTTTCCACCCTCTGAGCCTGAGTCATGGTGGATGTCATGTGTGTGACTCCATGACACATCTTGTACTTGTGAAAGTCACGTTGAGGTGACAACATCATGCAAGTGATGAACACTCGTACTTACCATAGTTTGGTTGTAGCCATTATGGTTGATATCATGTTGAGGCGATATCTAATATCACGTTGAGGTGATATTCTTCTTTTCACATCTAGTTGTAGCCAATGTGATGGACATCATGTTGAGGTGATTTGTTTTGAGTAGTTGGATGTATTCTCTCTAGCTGAGAGGGAGTGTTAATAATATCATACAACATCGATCTAATACGCCAACTATCTTCCTTGGCAAATAAATTAAATGATAGCTATAAGCTATTTAATTTATAAGATCTCAAGAGGCGTAATTATGATGTGTCACTTCGATTTGTTACAACAAATAATCATTAAATGTAAAGGCATGTCTCTTGTATTAAAGGCCGACCTCCTTCTCTTGGCGCGATTTATTTTTTATTGGATATACCTTATTCTCGCCGACTTATATTAAATAAAAGAAGGCATCTCTTCAAGATGTATAAATAAGAGATCACTTTCTCATTTGTATTCATTCAAGTTAGAAGAAAAGTTTGATTCATTCAAGTGTGAATTTCAAACTGTGAATCTATTCAAGGGCAGAGTTAGATATTGGGAGGTGCAGATTATTATCTGCCATTGCATCTTGTGTAGGTGCTAAAGATTGGCCTTGTTATTGGCCTCATTGTAAAGAGAATTGTTGCCTCTATTTATATATACAAGAGAGATCTTTGTTACTGGGTTTTTCTCCCTCAAGTGGAGGGTTTTCCCAGGGTATCTGCTGTGTTGTTGTGTCTGATTTTGAATTAATTTTCTGTGCATTAATCTGTTTATTAAAATCTACACAAACAACATTGTTTAGATACAAATAGCATTTGTTTTGATACAAACAACACATTAGTATGTGAAAACTGTTCAAACAGTTATGTTATTCTTTCTTTGAAAAAGGAAAATTTATATCTTGTATTACTATCAAACGATATGACAATCTATAACATTATTTGAATGAATGCAATCTGTTATAATGATTTTTATTTTAGAATGTGTGCACAAATTAATAATTTAAGTTGGCACATATATGTGTATGTACATAGACCTTTGTCTACGTACATACACATACTTGTGACACACCTTCTTTTGTTACATATTTAATTCATTTTTAAATGAATATTGAATTACGTTGAATGTAATCATGTAACATGTGTATGAAATGAATGGATAATGTAACGAGCAGATCCAATGGACTATTTTTTTATTTTATTTAAGTTGAGGAAATAAGTAGATTAAGTTACTTTTCTGTAGATATGTGTGTAAAGAATATTCTCTTGTTTGAGTAAAATAACAACACCTAAGTAGACTAGAGCACCTCATGGTAGATGCTGGTAGAGAGTAGATAGTTGTTAAAGAATAAACTGTGTTGTGAAAGTTACCTTTCGGGACAGGTGCCGAAATGGAGTTCAGAGAGTATAGGTTTTTGCTTTATCTAAAACCTATCTTTGTTGTTGCAACTAAATTTTTATGTTTGGCCAAGCAATTAGCCCATTATATATGTATGGAATTTGTGATAACACTCTCTACCATTCCTAGCATAGATCTTGCATTTTTCTAATCATAGATAGAAATGCATGTTGATATTTGGGCACGCACTAGATTCCACCTTGCAGATTGTTCTCTTACTAAACTTTTTGTGTAGGGTCAGACATTCTTCAAGTAGGAAGAATATCGAGGAAGCCTAAACTCCCTGGTTGAGCAGTAAAGCGCTTCAACCATGTTCTCGTCCACCAAAAGATGCGAGCATCATAAGGAAACCTTGGATGTTATTTAAGTTATCAAAAGATTATGATGTAACCTTGATGTAAAATTTGTATAGTGTAATGACTATGTGACAAATGAGCCAAGTCAACTTGGATATTGTAATTGACATTTGGAAATATATTTAACTCTTATTTTAATCAGACATGTGTTGCTATGATTGATAATAGCTGCTAAGTTATATCTTTTTAAAATTTAATATCCATAATGTCATTTGCAATAAATATTTAAGTAATAATTAGAATGGGTTATCACACCTATCCGATACATGCCCTGCAACCAATTTCAGAAAAGTTCCAAAGACGAAAGGACAAACATTAGAAACTAGTTTTAATTTTTACACAGGTGTGAACCAACAAAAAAAACATTACAAAATAAGTTTAGATTTTACCCTGCTGTGCTTTACAGAGGCAATTAGGAGTATGTATACAAGAAATGATGAAGAAGAGAGACAAAAAAATTGGTTACTTAGAAAGCTTGAGACAGAGAGAAGGGCACATGTATTGAAGAGCTTTCCATTTGCAAACAGTCATGCATGCACCTATCCGATACGTGCCCTGCAACCAATTTCAGAAAAGTTCCAAAGACCAAAGCACAAACATTAAAAGCTAGTTTTAATTTTTACCCAGACGTCAACCAACAAAAACATTACAAAATAAGTTTAGATTTTACCCTGCTGTGCTTTACGATTTGGAGATGCTTTACCCCTATTTTTAGCTAATGGATTCTTTTTTTTCAACGAGGAAAATATGAACAGCCCGATCAGAAAATAAGATTAAATTATTTTTAAGGAAATCAAATCAGGAAAAAAGCAAAAAACATTAGGGAAGCAGATTAATTTATGGCTCTACACAGAGTTCAAGGCAAGGACTAATATGAAATGAAGCGAAATGAAAACATTAGAATCCCTGCTGCAGGTAGGGACTAATAATGGTCAAGTGATGCCTATATCTCCAACTCTTAGTTCTTTTGCCATTTTAATTTACAAATATTAGGAATAGTATGCTTAGACTGAAAATCATATTTACATGAAATGTTAAAAAGGAGCCTTGAAAGAAGAATCTTGTGATTTCGAACTTTCCCCCACTCAAGTAACCAGATCTAAACAATGGTCATTAGCAGGTAACATAACCAAGAGATGGTCTACTCTGAAGCAAGTAATCTCTGGTATTTCATGATACTATGCGATACAAAACCCACCTGCACAGATAATTTGATATAATATAATTTAGGCTCAAATGCCATACCTGAATCACAAGACAACATAATAAAAAAGACAAAAAGAGGATATAAGATAACCAAGGTCATAGTACACAACTATCATTCAACCATTGACTTGATTGTAAACCCTTTCCTAACCTGCTTGCTGAGCAGATTTCCATTTCCTTCAAGCATTTCTTCTCTTTTCATATTCTGATTCTTTTGGATCCTTCCCCACCTGTTCAGTTCAGAACTGTTTAGGCTTCCTGAAGAACAGTTCAAATGTTATGAATCCTTCAATACTTAGTATTATGAAACAGAGCTTTAAAAAAAATGCCCCAGCAGTATATACATCTAGGAAGTGACACATACGTAATGCAACATAGTTTTCTCAAGTCAAAAGTGTGGTCTACTTCTCTAGACAGTCAGAAACACTGAAAATAAAAGTAGAACTTAATTCCCTCTTACCACTGCAAGTCTGATACCATGAACCTTGTTATGCCGCAATCCTGTGCTTATAGCTTGCTTCACATAGCATCACCAATAGTCCTTGCAAGAACACTGCCCATGTTTGAAATGATGGAAACGGTTTGTATCTCTCACAACAATTTCTCTTGCAACAATCTTGGAGATAAACTTGGTTGCAGTGTGGCAGTCACCACAAATTCGAAGGTTCTTAACAACTCTAATGGTTGTGCCGGGGGATGTGTTTAACAATCCAAATGCAATTGCCAATTTTTCACTATGGTGGTAGAGGAGTAATTGCTTCTCCTCCTCCTCGACATCATTCAATGCTGATCCTGTATCTGAAACATACCCTGCTGCTTTCATCTCCAAAGATAATTTCTCTAACTTTGCATAGATGTCACGTGTTTGCGGATGTGATCTGTCTCCTACACAAAAAGCATGTACTACTTTATGGACTTCGATCCAACTACATCCGGGTATCTTTTTAATTCCTCTATCTTTCATTAATTTCCTTACATTGCAAATATCATCCCACTTGCCTGCTTCTGCATAGACATTAGACAGAAGAACAAATGGTGCAGCATCTTTACTTTCCAACTCAAAAAGGAGTTTTGCAACAGTTTCTCCAATCCTAATATTCTTATGTGATCTACAAGTGCCAAGTAAACATATCCACACTACTACATCAGGTTTTATTGGCATTTTGATGATAAAATTTAAGGATTCCTCAAGATAGCCTGCACGACCAAGAAGGTCAACCATGCATACATAATGATCCATTGTAGGCATGATGCAAAAAGAGTCACTCATGAGATTGAAGTATTTACATCCATCAGGCATTAGACCAGCATGGTTGCATGCATGTAAAACACAAATGAAGCTTACACGGTCGGGGGTTGTTCCAGACTGTTCCATTAGTTCAAATAGCCTTAAGGCATCACTGCTACAGCCATGCATTGCATATCCTGCAATCATTGCATTCCATGAGGCCACATCTGGATTGTGCAGTTTTTCAAATAACTTATGTGATTTCTGTATGTTGCCACATTTTGCATACATGTCAATCAAGGCAGTAACAACCATATTAGACAAAAATCTGTTTTCAATTATTTTTTGATGGATCTCCATACCCAGTTCCAAAGCTCCAAGTTTGGAACAAGCTGGCAGGATGCTTACAAAGGTTGATGAGTTTGGCTTGACACTTCCAATTTGCATTTGATTAAAAATCTTCAAGGCTTTACCGAAAAATCCATTTTGTGCATATCCAGCAATTATTGCAGTCCATGAGACTACATCTCGTTGAGGCATTCCTTTAAAAAGCTTTGAAGCCTCGTCAATATCGCCATTTTGTGCATATCCTGTAATAATTGCATTCCATGTGACCACATTTCTTTGAGGCATTTTTTCAAACAAGTCACGTGCCTTCTGTATGCTTCCACATTTGGCATACATGTCTACCAGGGCATTCACAACTGGATCCCACAGAAATCCACTTTTAATTATTTTTTGATGTATCTCCATACCCTGTTCCAAAGCTCCCATTTTGGCAGAAGCTGGAAGGATGCTGGCAAAGACTGCAGAGTTTGGCTTTACACCTGCCAATTGCATTTGCTTAAAAATCTCAAGAGCTTTACTAACAAGCCCATTTTGTGCATACCCTACAATCATTGCATTCCACGACACCACATTTCGGTGAGACATTTTGTGAAATAATTTGTGTGCCTTCCATATGCTTCCACATTTTGCATACATGTCTATCAGGGACGTCACAACTACAATGTCTGATAAAGTCAGGCTTTCAATTATAATTTTGTGGATCTCCGTACCCTGATCTAAATTTCCAGTTTGAGCACATGCTGGGAGAACGCTTGCAAATGTTGCTGAGTTTGGCTTTACACCTGCTACTTGCATTTGTCTAAAACACTCAAAAGATTTATCAACAAGCCCATTTTGTGCATATCCTACAATCATTACATTGAATGTGACCACATTATGTTGAGGCATTTTTTTAAACAATTCCTCTGCCTTCTGCATAATTCCACATTTTGCATACAAGCTGATCAGCGCAGTCACAACTATCACATCGGATAGAACACCGCTTTCAATTATTTTTTTATGGATTTCCACACCCTGCTCCAAAACCCCCATTTTGGCACACTCTGGAAGGACGCTTGCAAATGTTGCTGAATTTGGATTTACATCTTCCAAATGCATTTGCTTAAAAATCTCCAAGGATTCATCAGCAAGTCCATTTTGTGCATATCCAACAATCATTGTATTCCATGACACCACGTTTCGTTGAGGCATTTTTTCAAACACTTTTTGTGCCTTCTGTATGTCTCCACATTTAGCATACATATTAATCAGGGTATTCTCGACTACAATATCTGGCAGAAATCCGCTCTCTGTTATAGTGTTGTGTATTTCCATACCCTGTCCCAAAGATCCTACTTTGGAGCAAGCTGCGAGGATACCCGCATATATTGCTGAGTTTGACTCTACATCCGCCAATTGCATTTGCTTAAATATCTGCGAGGCTTTCCGAAGAAGCCCATTTTCTGTAAATACAGCAATGATTGCAGCCCAGGATACCACATCTCGTTGAGGCATTTTGTCAAACAGTTCACATGCATCGTGTATCCTGCCACATTTTGAGTACATACCTATCACGTTATTCATCACAATAATATTAGATGCAAATCCACATCTAATAATTTTTCCATGGATTTGCAAACCATGTTTTAAAGATGCAGCATTGGCACATACAGGAAGAACAATGGACAAGGTGAACTCATTGGGTTGGACAGTACTTAGTTGCATTTGGTGAAAAAATGTCAATGCCTCTTGAGGAAATCCATGTCTTTTGTAGGCTGCAATTATCATATTCCATGAGAAGTCGTTCGGTTGAGACATATGGTCGAAAACTTTGCGAGCATGAACCAAACTCCCGCACTTGTCATACATGTTGAGAAGAGTATTTTGTATTAAAGTATCTGCGGCGAATGTAAATCCTCTGTCATTGATGAGAGAGTGAACTTGTTTACCCTCTGAAAGGGTTTTCTTGGCAATGCATGCCTGCAATAGTTGAAGACAAGTTGAAGAGCTTACAGGAGGGTTGTACATGGTAAGCAGAATGTGTAATGCCTCCTTTAAACGACCATCTGCATAGAATGCTCTGAGTTTGAGATTGGCATGGGCAATGGAAGGCATTGTACGGTTGAGCTGTGGGAAAAGTTGTTATAGTTCATTCTACCGCAACAAACGATCAACTCCTGGCTGCCCCGAATATTTGGTACAAATGACTAAGGGTAGGGTCCCATGGAGGGGCTTGAGGATCTACTTTTAAGGAGCAGGTCTTATGAAGTGAAAAACAAATTGCTACAGGACTAATTCAAATCTTTTCCTAAAGAATAGCAGCTCCTACCTTTTAGGACTGCAGATTTGAGGGGGTGAAAATGGGGTGGGGCTGGAGATTGCCCCTACAGTTTAGAAAATTTTATCTGCCATTTGTCAATCATCTCAACTTTCAAGCTTGCTTAAATTCCGGAGCTTAAATTCTAAGCTAAACTGCATACTAATAAGTTCATGGGATCACCAGCTTCCTTAAAATTTGGAGTTTCATATTTTAAGCTGAACTGTGCTACAAAGCTCATGGGATCACCACCTTAAAAAAAATTCCTAAAAATTCTCAACAGCACTGCTGAAACTTTTCAGGAAGCCCCCCTCCATGGGACCCCACCCTAATCTTTCCTTTCTCAGATTTTCTGTCATTACACATCAAAATCGACATATCAAATCCAATTTTCAATGCTCTTTCCAACGGGTATGCCCTATGAATCTGGGATATTACATTATCATTATAATTATAATTAATATATTACAGTGGCTAGTCTGCTTTTGTTTAAAAAAAGATATTAATAATTATAGAATTTTTATTTATATTTAATAATTGTTATTATATCATATAAAATATATAATATTCTATACAATAATAGTTATATTATATATAATATAAGTTGTATTTTATACAATACAAATTATTATTTTTAGGTAAATACATATAATATAAATTATAAAATATTTATATATATTATATATTAATTATATATTGTATTATATTTATATGTTAATTTTATTTGTATTATATTACTATATATTAATAAGTAATTTTATTAATTTTATAGTTGTATATAATAATTTTTATTATAGAATATAATTTATATATAGTAGATATTATAAAAATATATATAATTAATAATTTTTATAATAATAGTTATAATGGAAAGAGCGTAGAGATAGAGAGAAAACACTTTGCAAGTTGGGCCGACTCTGGTTAGGGTTTCTCATCTGTGTGCAGGGGAGGCTTTCCTCCCTCAAGTACGGCCTTTGTACTTCGCATTTACACAGCCTTGTTGGGCTTTGGAGTCTTCAGATGTCTTAATGGAGGGGGGTACGAAACCCCTTGACCCCCTAGATATTGGTGTTGGCTCACAAATGATGGAAGAAGCACATCCCAAAATTTTATGTTTGTGGCTAGGAATTTGGCTCCTATCACAGCAAGGGTGAGGTTTGCAGCAGGCTCTTGCTATGGTGGCGAGGGCTTCTATAGTGATAGCAGAGAGAGAGGTAGGGACTCCTCTACCCTGCCTATGAGGCTCCCCATTCACCAAATGATGCCATGAAAAGTGTGATTGTTTCAAGAAGGGAAAAATTGAAGAAAGTTTATTTTTTCTTTATGGTTGTGGATGTAAACAATACACCTTCGAGAAAATTTCTTGATAGTGTTTTTGCAAATATCTGGCATAAGAAAATGGGTATCTCGGTGTCATTTTGCCGTATGATTCAAAAGGGTCTTTTCCTTGTCTTTTTAAAAACTCATGAAATACATCAGAAAATAATGAAAAACCCCCTTCTAAAAAGTAGGGAAGAGCACATTCAAAGCAATAGCTTGGACACAAGGGGCAAACATGAAAGAAGTTTTTGCTTTATCTAGCCCTGGATGGTTGTTGCTAAAAGATATTCCCCATGAGCTTTGGGCACTTATTCCTCAATTTCTCATGCCTTTAGGCACAATGTTGAGAGTGGAAAATATGAGGGTTTTCCTCCTGGATATGAATGCAAGGGTATTAATTGCCCTTGCACCCAGTCAAGAAATACTAGACATTTTGGATATTCAAATGCACTAGAGATTCACTCCTGTCAGGTGGAAATTATAGGGGGAATTAGAGATTGCTATCTTTGCAGGTGTGAAGGTCATTTGAGAAAAGAATGCCCTATTATCCAGAAAAATAAAACCAGGGGAAACCCTAACCCTAAGATAGCAAGCAGTGAGGCAGCCATGGACTACTCCAAAGAGGTCATTATGGAAGGAAACCCTAACCCACCCCCTGACCCCCTTCTATTATTTCCATTGATCTTGGTGAAAACTTAGGCATGAACTCTTCTAATCAACCCTCCCTCAAGGAGGCGATTGACATTGCAACCCTAGCCCCGACCCCTTCAAAATCGGTGGCTCTACATAACCCCTTCAACCCCCTGTAAGAAGTGGATGAAGGAAGGGTTATTGCTTCTGAGATAAGACTAGGATCCCTAATTCGTGCTCATGACACCTGCAAAGAGGCAGGCAATAATGTTTGGAATGGGGTAACTAAACTAAATGCTCGACAATTAGCATTATAGAAGTCAAGGAAAACTATGAAAAAAGATAAAAATTGTGTCTCTAAGAAACCAGAGTAAAAAACCCTCCTTTATAAAGGCTTCAAACTGTCAGTTTCGCAGTTGGTTAAAACCCCTTATTGCAGGTCGGTTGAAGGGGATTCATACCATGGTGTTGAAAAGGGAAACACTGATCAAAGTGACCTCCAACCTGGTATTGGATACCCCCTAGGCACTATGACCCATTTGGCCTTGGGCCCTAGGTAGAAAGAATTCTTTGAAACCAGTATATCCATTGATGGGGAGGAGGTTCAAATGAGTGATAGTACCCCGAGGGCACCCAACTATCAGGGTGGAAGTCTTGGAGTGGATTCCCCAATAGAAAATGGTGGGGATTCCATAGTTGTGGGGAAGGGTGGGAAGAACTCAAACCAGGTCATTGAGAGTGTCAACAAAATGCAAGAAAACCTAAACACCTTAATAAAAAGAAGTGATGTTGCTATGGACTACTCAAGGAATAAAGGGGCTAATCATGTGGGAAATAAAGAACTAACCACTGAGAAAGCACCTGAGGCTGTTGTAGAAAAAGGCAGTGAAGTTGCAAGGGTGTTTGGGGGCTTGGTTGTAGAACCTAATGAAAGCCAAGGGATTACCTTGAACATTCCCCTTGGCCCAAAAAGCAGAGGCAAGAAAAAAGGTTCAGTCATCAAGATTAATGGTGATAGTATCATTCTAAGCAAGAACAAAATTAAAAACACAAGCATTGTGCTTCCCACCCCGAGCACTAAGAGGTTGGAAAGTGACAACACTTTTGCTAAATATTTTGAAATGTTTAGGAAAGATAAAGAGGCCAACCCCAACCCTACTCCTAATGAACATTAATTGCACCTCATGGAATGTGAGTGATTTGGAATCCCCAAATAGGAAATACTTGGTCAGGAGGTTTCTCAACATGGAAAAAACAAGGACTTTGTGCTCCTACAGGAAGTAAAAGCTACGGGGTTCACACTTGAAACCAATATGAGGTTTGTATGGAACAATGCCTCATCCCTGGTCACCAAACATGAAAAGGGAAAAGGGGAAACAACTAAACTAATGGCCAAGGTCTGAGATCAATTCCTCATGGGAAGTGGGATGTCCCCTTGTAGCAGGGTTGTGTGGGAAACACTTGAAAAAGGAGCCAAATTTGGCATTTGTTCAGTTTAAGCCCCAAATGACTACACATAATGCACTGAACTTTGGAAATGGCTTGCAACCCTTCCCAATATCACATGGATATTTGGGGGGACTTCAATATGGTGGAAAATTTGAAAGATAAAAGAGGTGTTCTTGACATGGACTAGAAAGGAAATGGAAAAAAATTCTCGTTGAGGTTCAAAAGTAGACTTGGCCTGATTGACCCCCTAGAGAAGGAAAAGGATCATGCAAGTCACTGTGGTTTACCTAGTGCAATGCCCAAAAAGGTGGGAGGAGGATCTATTACAAGCTAGATAGATTCTATGCAAACAAAGACTAGTACAACTTCACTCTGTTGGATGGGGGCAAAGTGTAATGGTCCGCTCTTTCACACTTTCGGATCACCATCCAATTAAAGCCTCCTTATTCTTGAACTTTGTCAAGGAAAAATAAAGGAAAAAGGGTCAAAACTTCATTCTTAATGTGAATTTGTTGAAAAATGAAAGTTGCAAAGCTGCCATATGCACCCTTAGGGAAATTAACAATATTCTCCTTGGGGGAGAAGGGGTAATCCAAAGATGGAAGGCTAATGTAAATGGTTGGAAATTTTTATGCCAAACAATTGGAAAGCATATGGCAATGGAAAGGAGGAGAGAGGAAAATGCTTTCCAAGATGAGCTGCGAGGAATAGAAATAAAATTGCAAAATAACCCAATAGGTGAGGAAGCAAATGAAGAAATGATAGCAACAAATAATTCCCCTAGGAGGCTACAAGCACACAAATTGTAAGGCCTAAAAATAAGGACCAAACTCAATTGGCTAGAAAATGGGGATAAAGGGTTCAAGTTCTTCTTCAGATACCTAAAGGAGAAGGGTGTTAAAGAGTGGATAGATCAAATATGTCATAGACACCCTTTCACTTCACAGGAGGATATCCTAAAGTAGTTTTTCCTCATTTTTAAGGGGCTTTTCTCCTCTGAAGGAGAAACTGAGGAAGAGAGGGATGCAAGGAATCTTATCAAGAGAATGATTCCCACAAAAATATCCCAGGAGGATGCTGAGCTCCTAGATAAGGACATCAGTATAGAAGAAATCAAGACTGCCATCTCCTCAATGAACAATGATAAGTGTCCAAGAGTATATGGTCTCTTGGTTGAGTTCTACAAGTCTTTTTCAAACTAGATCTACAAGGATTTACACCAAGTATAACTGGAAGCCTTTGAGAAGGGCTCCCTAGGGACCAACATTAATAAGGGAATAATTAGGCTCTTACCCAAAGAAGGATAAAAAACTAGCATGAAGAACCAGAAACCAATAACACTCTTGAATGTCTCCTATTAAATTTTGGCCAAAGTACTGGCATTAAGGTTGGTCAACATTCTTCCAAAGTTCATAAATAGCACCTAGACAGGGTTCATAAAGGGAAGATACATTATAGAGAACCTCATCACCAGTTGGGAAGCTATGGAATGGAGTAGAGCTTCCAACCAAAACTTTGTTATGTTGTTTCTAGACTTTGAAAAGGCCTATGATAGGGTGGAATGAACCTTCCTAAGAACAACTCTTGAAGCCTTTGGCTTCCCACAATTTTTTTGCAAAATGGTGTGCACCCTACTGAAAGATGCTTCAACACAAGTAGATGTCAATGGCTCACTTTCTGAAAATTTTATGCTTGAAAGGTCCACAAGGCAGGGTTTCCCCTAGCACCAACCCTATTTTTCATTGCCTCAGATGCTTTTCACTTCCTCCTAAGAGAAACTATTGCAACACCAAAGGTAAAAGGTATATGTCTTCCAAACAATAATGAATTGATAAATATTCAATTTGCTGATGACAACCATTTTTGTTGAACTAGAAGAGGTGAACATTCAGAGGCTACTATGTAAAATTAGCTTGTATTGCAAGGCCTCTGAATCCAAAATCTCTGGGGAAAAGTCTATAATATTGGGTTGGTCAGACAATCCTCCAAATTGGCTACAAATATTTGCCTTTTAGTGAGGGGGCCCAAACAAATAGGTGAGATATCTTGGCATCCCATTTGCAGTCATCCCATGCCTTAAGGACACGTGGAATTGGATCAAGGAGAAAATAGAAAAGAAGATGGATAGATGGAATAAACATTGTATACAAAACATTTGGATAAAATAAAAATGATAAAACAATAACATGCATTACTTGATCCAAATCTTCAATACCTCAAATAGATGCAATGATGAATGAATTGGTTGATTGATTTGATATGTTGATTGCTCAATTCAACAACATAACATTGATATGGAGATGATAGATGGAGGATGATAGATAGAAATGGATGAATGATTCAAGAATGATTTATACAACATAAGGATGCTTGAAGAATCTACCCCCAAATGGCTTATGAGAGGGTTGATTTATAGACAAGGTCTGATTATGAGATAATTTAATCAAGGTCTAGGATTAGATGAGATGTCAAGAGATAAGATTTGATGTGGAAGATAAGGTTGGAATGGACAAAGAGGTGATAGGAGAAATTAAATAATAAAAAATATTTAATCTAGGTGGCCAATGAATAATTAAATAGTTAAAATGATTATTTAATTATAGAGGAATGTGACAAAGAGGACCTTTTGAATTAAATAATGATTTAATTCAAAATTCAAGAGAGTGGACCAGATTAAATAAATAAAATTTATTTAATTTAGGAGAGAAAAGGCTAATGAATAATTAAATAATTAAAAATAATTATTTAATTATAGTGGAAAGTGGATAAAAATTAAATAAATAAGAATTTGTTTAATTTTAGAAAGAAAGGGACTTAATTAGACTTAATCAAGGAAGAATAAAGATAGAAATGAATTAATTAAATAATTAAAATTATTTAATTAATAGAAGACATATGACATTAGAAAATAATTAAATAATTAAAAATTATTTATTTATGAAGAATGAAAGAGGAAATGTTGAAGAAACTAAGAGTTGTAGGCCTAGGGAAATTTTTAGTGTCTACATTTTGACCATCTTTGAGATGATGTTTGAGATGATGAGATTTGTGTTGAGTAACATCATTTCAAAGAAGCTAAGGTATGGATAGAGGAAAATGGATGATGATAAAAAAATAGGATGATGATGAAATAAGAGTGGGATGATGATGCCCCTTCGAGAGGCTAGGCAGGCTAAAAGAACACGGGTATGATCTCGAAATGAAATGATAAGGATGAACAAGATGATTGATGTACGATAGGAAGTGGATGAAGGAGATGAATGATACATTATGCTGCAATAAAATGAGCAACCATGATGTTTGATGTAACACTAGACATGACGCACCAAGGTATAAGGACCAAGGTGACGATGTGTCTCGTGCCCCTTTGTAATACAATCTTGACTAGATACAAGATATGAATATTAGCTAGAATGATATGGATTTGATACAAATGCAAGATAAAAAAGATAACACACACAAGCAAGCAAGTATAGCCCCCGTCAAGCTGTAAACCAATGAGTAATTGATTGATTTATGATGATGATTAATGCTGATAGTGTTGTCATTATAGGGAAAAATATATCCCTAGATCAACACCAAGATGATTGATCAATTGATTGATTGAATTTGATTGATTGGGTTTACAACAAGATTAGGATCAAGACCAAAGGATGTGATTGGATAATTTAGCAAGATTGGTC
The DNA here is from genome assembly GCA_007258455.2 of Sequoia sempervirens. NCBI lineage: Eukaryota > Viridiplantae > Streptophyta > Pinopsida > Cupressales > Cupressaceae > Sequoia > Sequoia sempervirens. Next base: position 267,710,978 of record VDFB02000008.1, read on the forward strand.
GACTTGATTGGTATGGATTAAGGATTGCCTTGCATTTGGATTATTGGTCAAGGATCAATTCAATTGATTTGATTTGAAGAAGATTAATTTGATGATTTGATGATTTTATTGGATGAAAGGATGTGATGAATTGAATAGAGGAATTGATGTGATTGGAATGATTTAGGTTGAAGCGATTTGATCAGAGGATTGATTGATTGATAATTTGAAGATTGATTTGAAGGAGTTGAATTGATGCATTGAATTGTTTGGAAGAAGAATTGATTGGAAGAACTGATTTGGTTTGATTTTATTGCTTGGACTTTTGTTGGCTATTTGATTTTTTTATCTTTTTTTTTTTCAGGACCTTTTTCCATTTTTTTGTATTTTTGGGGATTTTGATTTTTTGTATTTTTTGAAATGTTTTGATTTTTTTAATGTATTTTTGAAATGTTTTATTTTTTCATATTTTTGAAATGTTTTGAGGTGTCAATGGATGAAAAATTGAGTAGTCTTTGTGCTAGATACTAGTGACAAGGGAAAACCAAGTCTAGGTGCAAGGAGATAGATGGGATTGATGGATGAAAGGGTAGGTGATAGGATAAGGGATAAAAGGCTCATGATAGATAGATGGATGAAAAGGATGTATGCATCATGAGAGCAAGGATGTGATCTCCAAAGGCTATGTCGCATAGGAATAACATGCCCCATTCTAGGTAAAATACTTAGGATTTTTCTGGACAAAGCATATTACAATAGGATAATGATATGATCAGTTGGAAAGGATGAGGTATGTCAAGAGATACCCAAAACATATTTCAAAATTTTTCCCCTATATCTTCATCAAGATCAAAAGGAAGAAGGGAGGATGAAAAACTCAAATATGATAGGTAGGTATGATGGCTAAAGATGGTAGGATGGTAAGATAGAATGATATGACATGAAAATGATAGGTTGGATAGATGAGACATTGTGCCCCCAAGTGTAAGTGACAGAAGATCAACCTACACATGACACTTGTTTGCCAGGTTTTCATCATGGTACTTATCTAGGGCACTGTTTGCTAAGTTTTCACCATTGGACGAAGGGATTTCTCTTTACCATTTTTTTAATAGGAGAAGGGGAATATGGATAGGAGGGACTCAAGTACCTAGTTCCATGAAAGGTGATAGTCCCACTAGAGATGAATATCATTGCATGGACCATATCAAATGTGCTCATAGATGTTGGTAGGGGATGCATGAGAGGGAGATGTATTAGGTAGATAATGGATTATGATGTGGATTATGGAGGAAAATAGTGGATTATGATAGAGATTATATAGGACTTATGGAAAGGGAAAGACGAAAGGCTTATGCAAAAGCATGAACCATAGGGATGTGATGGGGAAGATATGTAGGATAGTGGATGGGAGATGGAAAGATGGATGTATGCGGGAATGGAATCATGACCAATGGTTGCACACACTGTGATAAACATTGAAGCTTTTGATGTGGACAAGGTGTAGGAAGCAATGGAGATGTTTGCTTAGGAGATGGGTGACAAAGTGCTTTAGGTACCCACATAGACTTAGTATTTTTATGACTTTTAATTTGCTTGTGGGATGGAATATGAAATTCCTGAATAGAGTGGGAATGTGAGGTGGAAGTGGATGGTTGGGATTTTTGTGATGTAGATGCTTCATTTGACTTGCTTTCCTTTTTCTTAGGTACCCAAACCATTTTGTTTTTATACCTTTCTTTTGAAAGTATGGTCTTATATAAATTTTTAGATGGATTTTTCTTTGATTCTTTTCTTTTGTGCCCTAAGGCATGAGGACCCTTAGGATTTTTTACTTTATAGGTAGAGGTATTGAATTTTTTTCTTTTGAATCCCATGGGTATGGTGGAATGAGTGGAAGCTTCATGTTTAGCCAATGTGTGCATTGCTTGGTCATGATTAGGATTTTTAGAAGATTCATGGATGGATGGATAAAGGGATTGTATAATGGAGATATTAGGTGTTGGGAGTAACAAAGGTAGATTAGATGGAGGGATATTAGGAGTTGGAAGCAATGGTGGCAAAGTTGATGGTGGAAGGTGTATAGTCACATGCTTTTGACATTTGTAGGATGGTGGAGGGATGGCAACATATGTTTTAGGTGTATGGTAGGATTTATGATGGAAGGAGGTGGACTTAGGATGGATGGAGGTAGTACCAACATCTTTAGCTTGTTTTCCTTGGGGTGAGTATCCAAGGCCAAATGAGCGTGGAGGGACTTTGACATGGATGGGCTCCAAAATACCTTGTTCATAAAGGCCTAATCCTTTACCCTGGCAGTTCATGTTTCGGAGTATGCAATGGACAATGGGACTAGGTGTAGGTGGAACACTAGACACGAGTTCCTTATTGGATGGAGAAAATGAAGCAAGGGAAGATAATGGATGTTGTTGTTCTAAGGAGGAACATTCATGAATGAGGGTGGAAAGACCAATAGGATATGATGGAGGACTTGCAATGGGGTTGATAGTGGGTGATGGAGGATCATTAGGAGCTTGATTAGCATTGTGTTCACTTAGATCCAAGGTATTTGTTTGATCTTCTATGTGTGCTTGGGAGGCATATGTCTCATCAAGGGAAGTGGGTGTTGATGGATCATGTATAGGACTAGGTGAAGGTGTATTTGGAATATCTTGCTCATGGATAGATATAGGATCAATTTTCTCATGGATAGATTCTTCATCATTATGGATATCATATTTATCATAGAAAAGATATAGATTATGGATAGGTTGGATGAAAGTGAATTGATCTTGATTAGGACCAGGGCTTGATGTTTCCACATGTTTGGGAGTAGGATCTTGATATAACTCTTGGGTTGCTTGAATGGAAGTGGAAGGGGATGACTCTTGAATGGGCTCAACATGTTCTAGATGGTCAACAACATGGAGACATGATGGATGTTGAATTGGGCTCAATGGGGTAGACTCTTGAATAGGCTCAAGGGGGAAACTACATGATGGGGTTGTAAGGATGGGCATGATGTTTGAAGAATTTTTGGTAGGTTCAAACATATGAGTTGGATGACATGGCGATGCTTTATTCCTTGCTAGTAGTTGTTGGGTCACATCCTTTGTAGGTGGATGGGTGGATTTGGGTAATGCCATAGGTTTTCTTTTGAAATTTTTGAATTTAGGGTGTAGAGATGATGGTGGTAGTAATGAAGAGTTTGATGGGTTAGAAGGTTGAGAGGCCAATGGATTAGGACTAGGACATGGTGGCTTAGGGATAGGCATTTGATTGGATGGTGGTATGATAAATTTATTGGATGCATGAAGTAGATTGGTGTTCCCCTTGTCAAATGGAGCATGAGAATTGAAAGGCTCTTGATTTTGTTGCTAAGGTGGACTTGGGCTCCTATGTTCTTATTGTGATATGGGTGGATATGTTGATGTGGCATTGACATGATAGGTAGATGGGTTAATTTGGCATGATGATGATGGTGACACATAGGATTGTGGTTGAATGTGTTGAGGTTGGAATGGTGTTTGGACTTGCTGTGGTATGATTTTTTTTTTGTGATAATGATGGAGGGGTTGCATAGAATAATGGTTGTTGAGAGGTGAATTGATATGGATAAGAGTTGACATTGGGAGAGGTGTGATAGGTTGATGATGTTGGGAATAAGATGCCATTTAATTGCAATCCTAAACATATTTCATGTATCTCCTAAGTCCTTGGAAAGTGTTCCCCAATACTAGGATTAGAAAGAGATTAAATTCAAATGAAATGAACATGTTAATTGACATTTATAATTATTTCTAAATGATAGGAACATGTGGGGACACCCAAGAAGAGCTCTTACAAAATAGGAACACATGGGACACCCACATGGAAGGTGGAACCAACCTTGCTTAAGTTAACTATTTGGAGGAAACATAACACTTCAGTAATGCATGTAAAGATCCTAAAAGTTAGGGATTGATATTTACATGAGTGGAGTTCAGTTTAGTTTAGTTCAGTTCAGTATCAATTCAATTCAGTTTAGTTCAATTCAGTTCAGTTATCTTTAGTTGCATGTTAGTTGACTTCAGTTGACTTGAGTTGCATGCTAAAGACTTGAGTTGCATGACAAATAACAGGTGATACATTCAATTAAGTGGGGATGATCAATCATGCATAATATTTGCATGAATTGATGGAGAGATATGTTTTAGTTAACAAATATTGACTTGGACCCACCTTGGGTGCCCAAGTTGGAATCTTGGAGTTAACACCTTTTGTATGAGAAAATATTTACAAGGCTCAGTTAAGTGGGCCCATTCTTGGGTGCCAACTTTGAGGAGAAGCTTGGGAGATATTTTCTTGACCAATGATTAGTTAGGAGTTCAATTCGGGGTGCCTAAATTGAGGAGACATTGGTTTTGACTTCATGTTACATGATGGAACTCTACTTGTACAAAATAGGCGTAGGTTTTTGAGAGGAGATTCAAGCTCTTGTAATTGACAATTCTTTGGAGTTTTCAATGCTCATTATTGTCTATTAATTGTAGCAAATTGAAGAGAGTTTTATTAGAGTTTATTGCAAGTTGTGAAGAAGAATTGTTGAAGGAAAAAGAGGCATATAAATCAAGGATTCATACAGTGTTATTGTAATCTTGTTATAAGGTTAAATAATACAAGCACTATTGAATCTGGTGGTTGAGTTTTTTCTCAAAAGGGTTTCTCCACATATATGATGTGTCACTTAGATATCTTCTGGTCTCATTCTTCTACAATCTTCTGTCTACTTTCTATAATTGATAATTGATCTAAACAAATAATCATACACAAATAATTTGTAACAAAGAACACTTAATTAAATCTATAGTCACATAGTTTTAGAAGTTTTAAGCTACATAATTACCTCCATTTTCAACAGATGAAGGGGTAACATGATATGTGGATGGATGAGGTTGATATGATGATATAGGTGACACATAGGATTGATGTGAAATTTGTTGATGTGGTGATTGGATTTGATGTTGTGCTTGTTGGATTTGACAAGTGGCCATGAGGTATTGGGATTGTGCTATGAGTTGTTGCATTTGAGGTGATTAGTTTTTTTGAAGTTTTTGGATCATGTCATGGATTCCTTGAATGGTTTGTTGGTTTAAAGGTGATTGGATTGTTTAAGCTTCATGAAGTATGTGAATGGGCTCTTGTTCTATGTCTTCTAATGTTTGCATGGTGTTTCACATGCATTTACGTCATTGTATGTCATCTTGTCCCTCAAAGTATGCTACATATTTCTTGTCATCATTTGAATTAGGAGGAGGGGCCCTTTGAAGTATGATTTTAGGTCTTGGATTGTTCTTGTGATTAGTATTAGGGAGAGGGCCTCCTTGAATTATGATCTTGGGCTTAGGTTTTGTCTCATAAATTGGACTAGAGGGATAGCCCCCTTGGATTATGACTTTGGGCTTATGAATAAGATTGGGCCTGTTTATGATTAGGACCATTTTGACAAGTGGTGACTAGGACAAGATTGATGATGATGTTGAAATGATAAGATTGGATGATTAAGATGATGTGGCAAGTGTTTATTAGAAGTTTGACTTGGGCAATATCAAACACAAGATCTCACATGTAAATGCATGAACACACACACCAAACACAATGATAGATTTTTCTTTCAAGATTAAATGTTATAATTAAGCAAACACTTGAATACACAACAAAAAACTTCGTATTAGTCAAGTGGGTATGGCCAATTAGGTCTTAAGCTAGGATGCACAAGGTTGACTAGGGATGATTTGAAAGAAAAATCCTACCACAAAGTTGGGAGAAAGGGGTAACCCACCCTTCACCTTCACTTCCCAAAGGTATAAAGTTCTTTGGGGCTTAGCCAAGAGTGACAAGATTTCAACTTCCAAAGAGGCATGTCTTTGGATTCACACCTTGATTAAGGTCATCCCTTGGAGGTGTGTGTTCTCCAATTAGGCCTCCTACGAAGGGTATGACAAAAGTGAACCAAGTGAGGTGTTTTGGAGGACACACACACTTGATTCACACTCGTAGTCGTTAATTTCCTTTAAGAAATGAAATATGCGTAAAGAAAACAATGGAAGCACTTGTTATTTTTAACCCCAAGTCAAGATGTGTGATGGAAGACAATGGTTCCTTTTAATCCCAATTTCAAAGTGTGATTACAAACAAGATGTTTGTTTTAAGCCCCAAATTGAAGTGTGTGATGAACAAGATTAAGAGATGAAAGATGAAATGTGTGCACCTAGAATTTCTTTAGCTCCAAATTTTTGTCCACTTGATCCAATTTGTCTTTTGAAGTGTTTATTTTTTTGCACATTCACAAAACCCACAACAAATCCAAAATCCTAACAAGATAATTGATCACTAATATTAGAGGGTTAGCTAGTCAAGAAAAATCTAATTTTTAGAAATATTTTTGGCATAAAAAATAAAAACACAGAGAACAAACCATTATTGAAATTTCAAGAGCTTTCCAAAAATGTAAAGAAATCTAAAAAATTTGTTGTTTTTCACCCAAAACTAATTTTTCATGAAAAATCATTAAAAAATTCAAAACAAGTCCAAAAATTCTGATTTTTGGACTAAAGGTGCCTGACATCATCCCAGATCTACAATTTTTTTTGGTGAAAATATCTATAACCCTTTGTGAGATATAAGAAAATATTTGTAAAACCCTAATTTTCAAAGATATGTTTTTTGTTTAATTATTCTTCATCCAAATTAAAAATATAAAGAAAAAATCTCTATTATAATTTAGAGAGATTTCCAGAAATATAAAGAAATCCAAAAAAATCTCTTTCTCTCAAAATTGATTTTTCATGAAAAATGACAAAAAAAATATAAAAAATTAAAAATAGATCCAAAAAATCTGATTTTCAGATTGAAAGCTCTCGATATTGTTCCCAACCTATAGAATTTTTTTGTGAAAAGATATGTAGTCATTTGAGAGATATGGTCAAATCATTGAAAACTAGGGTTTTGTCCCAAAATGATGCAAAACTTGCAACAAAAAGCTAACAAAACCTACAACAAAAAGGATCCAACTCCAAAATTCATCAAAAAATTTCAAAATATTGAGCCAAAAATCAGTTATGGGGTTCACATTGGGTTCACCAAAATGTACAAATTTTTTGGGTAAAATAAAAACAATAAAACAATAACATGCATTACCTTATCCAAATATTCAATACCTCAAATAGATGCAATAATGAATGAATTGGTCGATTGATTTGATATGTTGATTGTTCAATTCAGCGGCATAACATTGTAATACCCCTCATACTGTTTAGACTTGATACTTTTGTGGTTTTGATTGATGCTTTGTGACTGTGATTGTACTCCTTCTAGTTTGGTTGGTGGATTGGTTAGTTTAGAGTGATTGATGATTATGTTACTTCAGTTGATGACATTATGATTACATTGGATTGTGATGTTTAACTTGATTCAATAATACATTGTGATGCAGTGGTTTAATAATGAGTTATGATGTGATCAGTTAATTTAGGAATGTTATTTCATATTTGATATTGTAATTGTTAGTATAGCTTAGGTGAGAGGACAGTGTCGCACCACTCATTTACGAGTGCCCTGCTACGTTGCAATTCCTTCTCACAATATGATATTTTTGATTATATATACATGTGTTACTTGATGTCTATTTGGATGCAGGATTTACAGGAATAAAGTCTCGATTCCACCTGCTTTGACAGGACAGGGCGAGCATTAAATTAACCCAACGGGTAAAATGTTGAAAAAGGGAGTTGATTTGGAAGTGTCCCCGTCCCAAGTTCGTCATCCTGTTGTGAGTTGTTGTGTCATGACTGAGGTTTTGTCCTTGTTGTTGTGGAGTTTGATTGTTGAGTATTTATTTTATTTATGGTTAGTGTTTATTTAATTAATCTTATTTTATAAGATTAATTAATGTTTTGTTATTTTTGATTAATTGTGAGTTAGTTAAATGTTGAATTTGAAATATATTGTAGTTAGAAAAGTTATTTAAATAATTAAAAGTTCAAGAAATTAATTTAAATTAGAATGAAGATAATTATATATTATCTTGTTTCTTGATAATAAATTAGAAATAAAGCTGAGGATAATATCATGTGGAATTAATTAATTTTTAATTAAAAATTGTAGATAAGTGTGTGCTTTTAAAAGTTGGAAAAAGGACCAATGAGAAAAGAGGATTTTTGAGGAAAAAAATGGAAAAGTTTTATTGTTTTTTATTTATTTTTATTATGAGGGATTTTTTCAGGAGATTTTTTTGGTTGTTTTGGTCTGTAAAAGAAAAGAAAAGAAAAGAAAAGAATAGTTTGTGGGTGCTTCTGGGTAACAAGAATTATTTTGAAGAAAGGATTGGTTCATAAGGGAGCTGAAGGTAGGAATCTGAGAAAAGCGATAGAGGGGATTCTTTGTCGAACGAAGGACTCTAGGTTTTCTTCTTTTAATTTATTATTATTTTATAAACAATATCTAGTTTGCTGCGTTTTGAAAACCCATTCTTCTATTTCTTTTGAAAGTAGTTCTGTGATCGAAAACTTGTTTGTCTTAAAACTCTCGAATCTTCTATAGAAAACATTAGTAAATCCCTTTTGAAGTTCTTCAATATAATTTAAATAGTGAAATTTATTGTTTTGAAATAAAAATCAGTTTACTTGTGGGTTGAATTTACATGCCAGAACTTTATTAGATTTATTGGAAAATCTTATGTTATATTATTGTTCTGGATCTTTTGTTAAATATATATATAAATGCTTATATATATATATAAACAAAAATATATATACATATATATATATTATTATTCTATTTGTAATTATTTAAATGTATATATTTAAATTTGGTGTCCCTATTTGATTTCCAATTTATGTGAAATGAATAAACGATTATACTTTGTATTTGAGAATATTGAGTTATATGTAATATTATACTGTTCTTTTTATTTTAAAATATACAGAACAACATATAGGGTTCGGATTTCAAAGACGTTATATCTAATAAAATATGTAATAAAAAGATAAAAATTATATATATATATATATATATATATATATATATATATATATATATATATATATATATATATATATATATATATATATATATATATATATATGTACCTTATTGGTCGAAATTCTTATGTCACAGTGTCTTTGGAGAATAAAATATTTATATTCATTTTTATTGAAATCTGAAATCGTGCTTTTGAAATTTTTTAATATATTAAATAAAATAAAATAAAAATTCATAAAAGAAATTTTATTTAAATTAAAATATTTAAAATTAATAGAGGTGGGAGGTCGGAAGCTGTACCCTCCCACGGCCCTGTTGTGGTGATATTACGTAGTCACAACGGCTACGCACAATAGTCGAGGTTGCTAGGCGCAGTTCGTGGGGACTGCGGCCTCCCCACAGGGGGAGGTACATAGTACCTCCCACCTATGTGGAGGTTCTGCCCTTATAAAGTTTATTTTATTTGTTTTTTTAATTGCTTTTATTTAATTCATTTTTTTTGTGTTATTTCGATTTTGACTTTATATATATATATATATATATTTATATTATAATTTTAAAAATATGATATTTATTAAAAGTTTTATTAAATGATTATTTTATTTATATATATGTGTTTTATTTATATATATATATATAAATACACATAAAAGTGTATATATAAGTATATGTATATAATTGGTTATATATGTGTAGTTGGTTGGATATGCTTCGAGCATGAGTTTAATAGGATAATTTTAAGATGATTTAAATGTTATAATATAATTGTGCAAATTAGAAGATAAACTATATGCTTTGAATTTAGTCAAACTTTCTCGAGTTATTGATTTATGAAGTTGGTGAAATTTATTGTGCTTGTAGTTTGTTTGACGTTGATCTACGATTTATGCACTATTGAGATTATTCATTTTGTTTAATTTGATTTTCTTTAATTCGGGTTTGGGTCATGTGGGAAACCCTAGAGTTGATGTATCCTGTTATAAGAGCTTAATTTGTTGTTTAAAATTTCCAAAGGCGGGAATATTGATGAGTAATTATGATCTCGTATTTTGATGCTTGGTCTATGTTTTGATCATGGTTGTGATTTAGTTTGCACTGGGATTATACCATTTTGTGAATATGTTTTATGTGTTTTAGCGAGATGGTTATGCCTCGCGGATGGTCCATGTGATTGGTTCAGTATTTCTTGTTGGTACAATCCTTTTTTGTGTTGGGTATTTTGTGTTTGAGTGTCTAGAGAGAGTGGCTTTAGTGGGGACCGATGCACAAAGGGGCTGTCAGGGTAACCCACCTAGAGTTAGAGTAATCAGTGATAATCTAAGTAATAAATCATGGGTGGGGTTTAACATTAACAAGATAATTGTGATGCCTCGTCCGCCTATTAGTGCTATCACAGACTAAAGGGGACTGAGAAGGCCGTGGTTGGCAAGATCGTTGCCTTGTCTTCACGAAAGGTTAACGATTCTGCATGAGTAACCCTGTGGAGCGGTGCCTTGAGATAAGCTGTCAGGAGAACCATAGATGGAGGCGACACCTTAAACTAGGTTGTCTGGATAATCCATGTATAGATGGAGGCAACACCTTGTGATAGGTTGTTTGGATAATCCATGTTAAGCCATGCGATGACACTCTCCTCTAACATTCCATTTGTGTTATTTTATTGAAGTCCTCTGGAAGTAGCCTTTGATGTTATGACTTGAGATTTATTGATGATGTGTTTCGTGAATTATTGTTGTGTTATTTGGAAAGTGATTTATTGTTATGTTTTGAAAGTGGTCTACGGTTATGTCTTTTGGTGATTTATCATGGTTTAGTTCAGTGTGGTCTTTAGATATGATGTTATCTTGTCTAGATTTAGTCTTGTGTTCTATTGATGTGCTTGGTTGGGGATCCTTCCTTGTCTACTCCCAGCACGGGAGTGGTTGGGTGGAACGTGCTTCGCACCCCATTGGGTTCCCTTTGGTTGCAGTTGTTTCTTTCATTGCAAGGTTTTGGCAGATGTTGTTGATTCAGGATTCATATGCTCCAAATGTGCATTGTACTATTGATGTATTTCATTTATTGATGTATCATCTCCCACGTGTGTTGGGAGGATCTTGATGTAATTTGTTATATGTTCATTATGTTGTACTATCATATTGTTGCAATGTATATTCAGGCCATGTAATCATTTGTGAACTATCATTTGTAATTACTAATTATGTTGTGTTATATCTATCGAAATGTATATATATTTATTATCTTTATGATTAATTTATTTGTGTATTACATATATGGTTTAATATGGATTACTTTTATTAATATGGTTATTGTTAATGGATATTTTAAATGGTGATGTGAGAATGAATGGATTTACGTTATTGGTTATTTAATCTTTTATCATTGTTATGGGTTAGTTTAGTAATGTCACCTCGTGTACCCCAAGGGATTTAGTTGTGTAACTTAGAACATGGTTATGATGGAATACATAAGTACATTACTTATGTTCTTTTAAAAAAAAAAAATTGTGTCTTTATTAGTTCCTTTGGGGTTTGCGCGGTGGGGCGTTACAAACATTGAGATGGAGATGATAAATGGAGGATGATAGATAGAAATGGATGAATGATTCAAGAATGATTTAGACAACATAAGGATGCTTGAAGAATCAACCCCCAAATGGCTTATGAGAGGGTTGATTTATAGACAAGGCTTGATTTGGATTGATGGTTGAGATTGGATGTCAATAAGATGTCTTAATCAATGGCCAAGATTAAAAGTTGTAGTATGACATAGGGTCAGGGCTAAATTAGGGAAAATGATAAGGATGAAGGGTTGAGATTGAATTATGAGATAATTCAATCAAGGGCTAGGATTAAATGAGATGTCAAGAGATAAGATTTGATGTGGAAGATAAGATTGGAATAGACAAAGAGGTGATAGGAGAAATTAAATAATAAAAAATATTTAATCTAGGTGGCTAATGAATAATTAAATAATTAAAATGATTATTTAATTATAGAGGAATGTGAGAAAGAGGACCTTTTGAATAAAATAATGATTTAATTCAAAATTCAAGAGAGTGGACCAAATTAAATAAATAAAGGAGAAAAAGCTAGAATGAATAATTAAATAATTAAAAATAATTATTTAATTATAGTGGAAAGTGGATAAAAATTAAATAAATAAGAATTTATTTAATTTTAGAAAGAAAGGGACTTAATTAGCGATGTAATTAAATAAATAAAATTTATTTAATTAATCAAGGAAGAATAAAGATAGAAATGAATTAATTAAATAATTAAAATTATTTAATTAATAGAAGACATATGACATTAGAAAATAATTAAATAATTAAAAATAATTTAATTATGAGGAATGAAAGGGGAAATGATTAAGAATCTAGGAGTCACATGCCTAGGACAATTTTTAGTGTCTACAAACATTACCTCTCATTGGCTGGCAGGTTCCAAGTCTGCCAAAAAATTCTCTCATCCTACTCTATCTGCTTTGCCTCGGTATGGTTTTTCAGTACCTATCAAACAAAGGAAATTCAAAAGAAGATCATAGACTTCCTTTGGTCTGATGGGAGAGGTAAAAGAAAGAAACATTTTGTGAGGTGGGACTGGTGTTGCATGGGAAAAGACCAAGGGGGGATGGGTCTTAAGGATCTAGAAAAGCATAGAATTTCCTTGGCCAGCAAGTGGAACCTTAAAGCCCTAGAAGGCAATGAGCCCTGGAAAGTTCTAATAGGGAACAACATTCAGTTGGCCTCTCCCAAGCATGCAAAAACATGGAAAGGTCTACATTTCAATGATCTTCTCCTATAAAAGCACCCAATTCCTCATGTTGGTTCAAAGGTATTCAAAAGCATATGGAAAGCATGGGAAAGTATTAGAAAGGATGTATCCAACCCTATGTATACTATCTAGGTCCATTTGGTGGAACTTGGAACACAATGGGAAATCCTTGACCTTACTTCAAGGCTACTCAACCAAGAAATGGGCACAAGTTGGGGTGAAAACCTTGAATGAGATCTTGATAAATAAATGGCAGATTAAAGGATTGGGAGGTTGTGCAGGCTGAGTTCCAACTTCCTCCTTCTAGTGTGAAAACATATTTTGTGCTAAAACAAGCCTGGGAGTGCACCCCCCTCTTAGTCCAAGTAGTCCAAGCAACAACTTTGTAGAACAGTTGGTGTGGAAAGGCAACATACCACTTAAAAACCTTCAAGAAAAATTCATATATAAGACCTAACATACAGAGAATCCTTAACTAAGCACCTAAACAAATCATGAAATGCAAATCTAAACAAGGAATGGAAAGAAATATTTTCCCCAAACTGGTCCCATATGCTTGATCCTAAGAAGCATGTCCAAGATGGTTAATTCTATTGCAAAGAGTTCCTATTAGATGGAAACATGATGATATTGAATTTTGTAGTATTTGCAGATTACCTGAGATAGTTGATCACATTTTTTTTATTGTTTATATGCAAATGAAGTTTGGAAACTTGTTTGTAATAATCTGCTAATTTGGAAATACAACAACAAAGTGAATTGGAAAGTTATCTTATTATGCAATGATAAAAAAATATGGGAAAGAATGCCATTTTTTTTGCATTGTTTAGCTAATGAAATCCTTTGGAATTTGTGGAAAGAAAGAAATGGGGAAAATTTTAGTGACAAGAGGAGGATCCTTACTGAGTCAACAAAAAGACTCATATTGTTTAATATTGCTTCATAATTAGTTTTGATAGTAAATGTTTCTAAAGGAAAGTTCCTCAAGATCCTAAAGGATGGGGTGGTGTTAATCAACCAGAATGATGTCAAATTTGGTCACAATTGGCAAGTTGGGAAACCTAGCTTAGCCACTTCATGGTTGCACTTGAAGACTTCTAGAAAGAGTTCAATGAAAAGGCTAAAATAGAACAAGACCAGCTTAATATCAGGGCTCCAAGAGTCCACACCAATGAGAACTAGGAAGTGGATGAAGACTTCTCTTTGGATGAACTCCTAGCAGCATAAACACTGGTTGGATGGAATGACATGGACACATACAATGAAAGCAAAAACTTGTGAACATACTACATATACATGATATATAGTTGTTATATCTATGTTGCACATATCTTGTGATGTTTATATGGTTCAACTCCTTTTTGTAAATGTTGCATAGTAATTATAATGTATAGTAGCTCCAAGCATACTTCTATGTATTTGACACATTATATATAGGGGGTTAGATCATCTAATGCAGGGTAGAATTGCAATAGTTGATGGCTTCAATGTAATACTTTGATGAAGTATCTTGTTGACTATACTATCTTTAATACAAAAAAAATAGTTATAATATATGTAATATACCATATATGCTATATTATATAATTATATATTTTTAATAGGTTATATAATATTTTTTTGTCAATAGTAGCATGGTGTGATGGTTAACTTGTGTTGTTATTCTTGCCATCCAGGTTCAAACTCCATTGGGGTGTAATTGTTGAGAATTCATATGGGTGTAATTCTTGAGAATTCATATTGGGAACCCTCGTTTGTCACCTCACTGGTTCATAGCTTTGAGTCAAAAGCGTTTACCCCTGTAAAAAAAATTATTATTTATATTTAATAATTGTGATGATAAGATATCTTATATAATAATAAATATAGTTATATTATACATAATGTAATTTTTATTATATATAATGCATATTATATATTTTTCGGTAGGTAAATATATATAATACATTAATTATAACACAAATTATAGAATATTTATATATATTATATATTAATTTTATATTGTATTATATTTATATGTTAATTTCCTTTGTATTATATTAGAATATATTAATTAATAATTATATTAATGGAATAGTTGCATATTTAATAATTTTTATCATAGAATATATTATATATATATAACATATTATTAAAGAATATAATTAATTATTAATGATGGTGAGGGAGGAAGGCCAAAAATTTGTAGGAAGACTGGATGGAGAGGAGAAATTGTCTAAGGAGGATGTGCGTGACAATTTGCAAAGAAGATCACAAGGGTTGCACACAAGTGACAAGGAGGCATAGGCTAAGGAAGCGAATTTGGTTGTTTCTCCATAGCAACTGCAGGTTAGGGTTGCAAATGAAGATTGGTGCCAAAATTCAAATTTTCACAGAAGGGTGGATTGTAGTGTTCAAGGATGGAATGGGTGGCATTGGAATAGGAGTAATAGAAGGCCAAACCCCTGTCTAAGGGGCAAAGATGGCTCTCCTTGAAGAATGGGCATAGTTGGGGATCTTGGTGTTCACAGCCCTAGGGATGACTATCGGGCTCCTTTAGGAGTATCAAGGGGGAGGAATGGTGTTGGTTGCGCCAATAAAGGGAATAGAGTGAAATTGGTGGTTGGATCAAACCTACTACAACCATCTATATCCTTTTTGGAGCAACAAGGTTTGATTGTTCATTGGTATGGGAAAAGCCTAAATTGGGATAGTTTAACTCACTAGTGGCAAGGGCACTAGGGTGCAAAGACGAAATTCAAGGTTTTGGCGAATGGTTTCTTTATGGTCATTTGTTCATCAACTGACATTAGGGATCAGATCTTGAATAGGATATGGCTAATGGATGGCTTCAGTTTTTACATCTGTAGGTGGGAGATAGGCTTTGATTTGATGAAATACCAATTGGAGTGGATTCAGGATTGGTATGGCTACCAAGCCTTCCCCTAGAATTTTGGAAGCTAGAAATTTTGGAAAACATCAAAAATCATCCTAGGAAATTCATTTATGCAGAGGAAAGTTTCAATCAGGATGGTGTAAGTACATATGTTTGAATCTATATCGAATGTAAGCCCCGCAGTTCCTTTTGGAGAGAGATTGAGATTTTCATGGACTAGGGAAATTTGCTTCAACCCTTGATCTTGGATTCAAATACAAAAATGCACTCTTGGACACCATTGGCTGGAGGTTGTCAGATAGAGGAGGCTATGGCCCCCCTTCCAACCAAGCCTTCATGAACCAAGCTCAAGATAGAATGGGGAATGTTGGTGTGGATCTTGGGATTGACACCTGAGGTACCTCTCTATTGACACCTATGGAGAACAGGGCTTTGAACACTTCTCCTACTGAGGGGAAGGAGCATGGGGAGGAAATAGGGTCAGTGGATGGTGGGATGGATCCATTGATTGAACAGGGAAATTATTTGGCGCGTCAGTTTTTGAATTCAAAAATTGAAAAAGTGTTAGAGGTGATGGATCCAAACATCAAGGAGGATGATCTTGACTCACTTATGGAGGTTGGATTTGAGCTCGCTGAGCTAGCTAAAGCTACCAAAGCTGGGTAAATCCCTCTTGGCAATGCGGGGCCTACTGAGGATTGGTTGGATGGTATCCAACTGGATGAACCACAACAGGTTGATACTGCCTTCCCTGGTTCCCCTCCTATGCATGAATTGTTTATACCTACCCATGTAGTAGGAGAATTGGGTATTTGTTAGAAAGAAACATGCAAAGCATCCCCAAATTGTGGAGATAACAAATGACACGGTAGGATTCCTAACCAAGAGAAATTGAAATGGGATGGGGAATCTTGTGGCCAGTTGAAGATCAACAAAATGATCAAAGTAGGGAAGGGTGAGGCCCTTCCTGAACATCCATGAAGATCATTACCTAGAATGTTAGGGGATTGAATGCCCCTAACAAGTGACACCTTATTAGGCATCAAATTGAGGGATTTCAAGTAGACATATGTTTGTTCTAGGAAACCAAAATTAGTGAGTTAGAGAAAGTGTATTTTTGCAAGAAGTTGAGAGATTGGAGTGGAATTGGCGTGAATGTAGAAGGTGCCTCTAATGGAATTCTTACCCTATGGAAACCGCAAAGCATGTGCTTGGAGGAATTAGTTTTAGTCAAACAATGGATGACATGTAAGGTAAGAATTTTGGCTTCTAATCTGAATTTCATTTTGATTAATGTTTATGGTTCAGTCACTTGTATTCAAAAGAGGGAATTGTGGTGATATCTAAGTGGCTTTTGCAATGATCTTGCTTTGGAATTCATCATCCTAGGTAGCGACTTCAATGAAATTCTAAGATATTCTGACAAAATTGGGAGAAGGTTGCAGTCACAAATAGACTTCAAAGGATTTGTAGAGGCCAATACTCTACTTGAGATCAACACAAGCAATGGACAGTACACCTAGACCAATAGAAGGGAAGGGTTCTCCAATATTGTCAAAAGATTGGACATATTCTTGGTTAAAGGGGACCTTCGCAAATTCCCTTTTAATCTTGAGGGAAAAATTCTCCCAAGAGCCAGTTTAGATCACTTTCCGGTCTTGTTGGACATTATTGGAGAGCAATCTCCCATGCGTTGCCCCTTTAAGTTCAAAAAAATATGGTTATGTGATCTCCTTTTCTTTGATCTTATTCAACAATGGTGGTCAAGCTACAATCCAAGTGGTTCGAAGATGTATAATTTCATGGAAAATTTGAAATTCATCAAACAACATTTGAAAATTTGGAACAAGGAGTGTTTCAAAAACATCTTTGAGGAAAAGAGGGCAATTGAAGATGCTCTGCATTCTTTAAATGAAGAAGTCATTAGTGAGGGGATGGAGCTTGATAGGTTTCATCAGAAAAAAGATTTGTTAAATAAATTAAAGGATCTGTTGGCTAAGGAAGAAATGTTCTAGTGGAAAAAATCAAGGGAAATCTGGCTATGGGGCGACAAAAAGAATACTAAATTCTTTCATAACTCCACAAAAACTAGGCGGGAAGTAAACATGATCTCCTACATAAAAGGTAGCAATGGTAGAATGCTGGATAAAATTGAAGACATCAGAGTTGCCACTATGTATTTCTTTCGGTCCCTTCTCAATGAACCAGAAGGATCTCGTTTGCAAGATCACCGGGCCCTCATAAGTGGGATTCTGCACCTCATCTTGAGTGAACAAAATGAGATGTTACAGAGTAAGTTTTCAGAAAAATAATTCAAGAAGGCCCTCTTTCAATTGAACTTGGACAAGGGTCTAGTTCCTTACGGGTTCCTGACTGGCTTCTTCCAAAAATGTTGGGACATTATTGGCACTGATCTAGTTGAAGCAATATAAGATTCAAGAAGTTCAGGGAAAGTTCTAAAAGAGATACAACAATACCTTCATAGCGTTGATCCTGAAAAGAGAAAAACTAGATTCATTTGATGATTTTTGGCCCATCTCCATATGCAACATAGTAGACAAAGTCCTTGCCAAAGCAATTGCCAATAGGGTTAAAAGTATCCTGCCACAAATAATCTCAAAAGAACAAACTGGTTTCGTGCCTAGCAGATCCATTTTCGATGGGGTCATTATCGCCCAAGAAGTGATTCATTCAATCTAGAAGATGAAGAGGAAGGAAATGTTGGTTAAGTTGGACATCAAAAAGGCCTATGACAAAGTTAATTGGAACTTTCTTTTCAAGGCCATGGAAGCCTTTGGGCTTGATAGCAATGGCTGAAATGGATCTTTGAATGGATTTATTGTCTGAGATTCTTTGTTCTCCTAAATAGCTCCTCGGAGGGTTTTTTCGGCGTCTCAAGGGGGGTTAGGAAGGGGTATCCCCTTTCACCTTTTCAATTCATAATAATGGTTGAGGCTCTTGGATGGGATTTCATGAAGGCAAGATTGGAGGGCTACCTAGAGGGGGTCCAGATTACCTGTGGAGTTCCCGAAGTCACCCACCAACAGTTTACAGATGACAATATGTTGTTTGGTGTCTCCTCGGTGAAGGAGGCGAAATGCTTCAAGAAAATATTGGATCAATATACCCAAGTGTTTGGCCAGGAGGTAAGTTAGGCCAAATTTGAGATTTTTTCTTTAATACTAGCAGTGAAAGTGAAATACAAATCTCATCTGCATATTGGGCTTTAACAAAGGTAAGCTCCCATGTAAATACCTGGGCCTTCTGCTGGAAAATGTGTGCAACGAGGTAAGCTCTGGGATCCAGTGATTGATAAGGTCGAATCCAAACTTGCATCATGGAAAAATAAGTGGCTATCATGGGTTGGTTGCTTGACAATGTTGAAATCAATGATCATAGTTATTCCCATATTCATGCTTTCATATCTAACTCTATCAAGTGTGGTGTGCAAAGATATCAACTAAAAGATGAAGAATTTCTTCTGGCAAGGGAATTCCAATCAACACAAGTTTCTGCTGATAAAGTGGAAAAATATTTGCCAGAGGAAGGAAGTAGACGAAGCAAGTCTGAAGAACTTGGCAATGCAGAATTAGTACCTAGGAGCAAAGTTAGTATGGACAATACACTCCAAACCAGATCTAAAGTGGGCAAAGATTGTGAAATAAAAATATCTAGATGAAGAAGAGCATAGCATCTTCACTGCGAGCTTTCTCCTGAAAGGTTTAAGAATCTAGAATTTTTTAAACAGTTGTAGGCATTTGATTTTAGATCATTTGATGTAGGAGATTAGAGGGGGTCGTAAGGCCCTTTTCTAGGATGATTCTTGGGAAGGGTTTGGAAAATTGGAAGCCAATGCAGACTTAGCTCAAGTTAGGGTGGTTACTAAGCGTGCTTGGGGAAACAAGGTGAGTGACTATTTGGCAGTCACCTAGGTTAGCAGATACTCTAGTTATAGATGGAAAATTCCAAAAGATTTGTGCTTGGATCCCAGGTTAGTTTCAATTTTTGATGAGGTGATGGCTGGTCGGACCGTGTGTCCAAGACAAGGCAGTGATGTACTAAGATGAAATGCTTCCCCAAATGAGATCTATAATGCGAAGGATGGCAATAAGGTTCTGGTCGGATTAGATAAGCCTACTCCCCGACTACCAACTAACCTCTACTAGAGTTTGGACTACCTTCAAAAAGTAGGAATATTTACCTGGACGGTGGTGCAAGGAAGAGTGTTAATGGAAGAAAGGTTTGCTCATCTGGGTTACCAGAGCCCTTCAAGACGCGTCTTGTGCAAACAAGCAGAAGAATCATGTGATCATCTATTTTTTAATTTCCCCTTCACCCAACATTGTTGGACTTGGCTGAGAGTGAAGCTACAATGGAAAACGGCATTACAAAACAACCTCTGGGGCTTACTCCTAGGGTGACCACAATATTTTAAAAGCAAAATTTTTGGTGGCCTTTGGACCATGAGTCCATCTTTGGTTATATGGGAATTATGGAAGGAACAGAACATATGCATATTTCAAGATAAGGTGATGCCCAAGGAATCTCTACTAAACAAAATAGAAGTTGAGTATTGTGGAAACAGTTAACGTGCAGCTAGTAGAACATAAAGGTGGTTTAGGGACTTGGACATTGTGGGATGCCCTGATGCAAAAAATTTGGCACGGTCTCAAAATTCCACCACAAACAGGGGTCAAGGATCAACAACGCAACTTGAGAGGAAGATTGTTGTTTGGAATCCCCTAGAGATTGGTTGGATGAATCTCAAATTTGATGGGGATACTCGGGGTAATCTAGGAATCTCAGGTGTTGGGTGCATTGTCAGAGATTAGCAATCTAGATGTGTTGGGAGGCTGGCTGCACCTCTCCCTATTGGAACCAATAATGTGATAAAAATGCAAGTGTTGATATTGGGCCTATGCCTTTGCCAAGATTTTAAGGTGAAGAACCTAGTAGTTGAGGGATATTCTTCCCTGGTTATCAATGCACTTAGAACCAGGCAACATCACTGGAAACTGAGAGCTAGTTTAGAACTAGCATTGGAACTTTTGGATGGCTTTGAATTGGTGGTCATCAATCACACTTTGAGGGAAGGAAATTCAAAAGAATACTTGCTATCAAACTAGGGGGTGGATGGTATACTCCTACGAGAAATTCACCTAAAGGCTTAGCTTCGACACTCTCAAGATGTGTGGGTAAAAGGGTAGGCGACTTGCTGCATCAATGGTGGCAAGTCCATCTTGTGGGGTGTGGATGAGGTGGTGATGGGTTGGATCGACATTGGGGTGTGGATTGGCAGGGATAGAAATGCATTGATTAGGTAATATTTATGACTCTTCTTGCATTGGTAACCGAGGTTGTTTGCGTGGGCTTCAAAAATCATGTCATGATTGTCTTGCATCATTTCCTGACAAGCCCACTCATCTGAATGATGATAGTATAGGATAATATGGAATATTTGAGTTGGAACACTTATGTTGTATAGCGTAATAATGCAGGTGGCAGTTTCCCTTTCTATTTGAGAAGTTGGTGAGGCCTAAGAAACTTATTTAGTTTCATTTTCTTCCTACTGGTGTAACACTCTGGTGCAGGCATCAATGGTAGAGCACTCTAAATTTATTGTGGAAATGTTAGCAAATATGTTGGTTTGTTTTGGGGTGGACATCCCAATTTCTCTTGATAGTAAGGATCAAAAAAATGCATTCCAGGTGGTCACAAACTAGTGCCTCAAGCGTATTTTGCTAAAAAATGACCCTCTCACTATGGTGGCTATGAAAATGATTCTAGGCAAAGGGAATTTGGTGGAAAAAGAAAATTTTAGGAAAAATACGTAGATTGTGTCGAGGTTTATAGCGTCGTATGCCTAAGGCAGAGGCAAAGGAACTTGTGTGCAAGCTTTTCAAGAAAAGACTGCTAGGTGGCTTGGAGGAGACCCTGAAAGCTGCCTTTCTTGGAAAGGGAATTTCATGGCCATGAGATCTAGACTTGTTAAAATCTTAGGTTGAAGTGGTTAAGATCTACCCTTTCCTTTTGGACTTAAAGGGGATGGCTTTGGTGAAGCACAAAATGATTGTAATGGTTGTGGTAAATTTCCTAAAGAAGATTTTTCGGATGGAGGAGGTGAGCAACTTCGAATGGGTCAGAGAATTTGATCAATTTGGAAAATACAATGGCTTCCTATGAGATTTGGGTGCCTCCTATTTTTTTGTGTCAAGGTGTTGAGTTTGGGTATGTTAAATACATTTTTTTAAAGTCTCTATAAATGTTTGTGTGTTCTTGAAGGCTCAATTTAAAACTAATTTTTGTAAAACTATTAGAAATCTATGAAAGTAATGGTGGAAAGATAGGGTTAGGTTACTTGTCATCATAGTTTGGTCTAGTATGTAGTCCTCTAAGCTCAAATGGTGGGTTGGCATGAATTGCTAGTTTTTTAATGCAAACTGTAAAGGATCTATTGTTGCTTTCAGTCTCGGGCATGGTTGGTTCTGGGGTTGGTTCTCAAAGATAGTGGTTTCCTGTAGTGCAGACGCCTATGTTTTCTTTCGGAAATATAATATACTCAATCTTATGAAACAAAAAAAGGAATATAATTAATTATTGATTATATGTACAATATATTAGATATTATATATATCTAATCATTTATATTATAAAATATAATAAATAATAATAAATATATCTGTAATGTTAATAGTGGCATGGTGTGATGGTGAAGTTGTTATGTTGTTATATATTCTTTCCATCAAGGTTCAAACCCCATTGGGGTGTAATAGTTGAGAATTTATATTGGCGATGAGGTCCTTCATTTGCGACCTCATCATCCATTCATAGCTTTGAATCAAAAGTGTTTAATTTTAAGTATCGAGTCCTCAATCTACAACAATTATTTTATGGCGATTGTTCATGGAATTTTGACATCTCAAAATCTATAGTCATATCAAACAATACATGAATACCATCACCAAATTTATGGTCATCGTAAATATGATGTTTGTTTACAAGTGGGTGATATAAATGCAAGGAAATGAGTTTTAGCATAATAAAATTCCACCAAAAGTCATGGGCAGACATTGTAATCCCAATCATCTTGCATCAATATAGATGCTTTCATAACGGTAGATCCACTAAATCATCTCTCTCTACTTCACATAAGGAATGCCTTCAGTGTAATTATATTAACCACTAAAACCATCTAAAGGTTGTATTATATGGTTAATAGGCGTAACCTTCACATAGATCTCATCCACTCTGCATGCCCCTAGCACTACTCTTTCCCACTCCTATGGACTACTATTGCAACCCTATATAGTTTCCCTTGGTCCAACCAAGCTCTCGCCCTTGTGTCCCCAAAAGATAGGCTCCTCGTGGAACTCCAAGTCCTCACCTCCATCTAGACTTATTCCTTGAACCTCTCCACTCATCCCATAGGTATGTCCCCATGAATTCCCAAATAAGCTTCCAAATCCAACATGGATAGACTTCTTATATGCACCTTTATTCTTTGCACCCCTAGCCTCGCTCCTCCTCAAGCTTCCCCAAGTTCTTTGACTGGTTGAAAATCCTTGAGTCCTCTTCTCACCTTTGCACACTCTTTGAGCATTCCCAACACTCTCCTCAATACTAGCATCCTATCTTGGCCCTCTTTGGTTCTATAAACCCCTCAAGCCACTTCTCCAGTCTATCAACTAGACTCCATGAGCTAGCTCTATGTCAATCTCCTCATAAGTTTTGGATAGATTGGAACCAAGCCCATGTATACATGACCTCATCAATGAACCTTATTCCTCTACATCCAATGTATAACAATTGTCCCCATACACGACACATCCAACCCATGATCTCTTATGAATTTTCCTTCTCAACTCCTATGCTTTTCTACTTGAGCTCCTTGAACCCATATTCATGATTCATTCAAATCCATCTAACACTAGACTCATCTCCAACTTGATGGTGCTCCCTGAACAACTTGCCTATGGACCACAACCACATTTCGGCCTTTCACTCAAACTCACTTTTATCACCCACATAAACTTGCCTCATGGTATGGCTCCTTCCTAAGAACTTGCTTGGGACCCTAGTATTAATGCCATCTTGTTCCCTCTCCCATGGGACTATGAGATCCTTGACCTCAATACAACCTCTACAACCTTTAGGAAACAAGGTTATGCACCCAAACAACACCCCACTCTCACTTTTGTACATGTAACCTAATTTTTGTGCAATGCATCCAATATTGCTTGCCTAGCTCTACAATCACTAACAACCAACATAGACAACCCAAACCTTGGAGGCACCTCCCACATTCAAGGCTTAGCTACTACACTTCATTAGATTTAGCTCAACCAAATCCCTCTAGAAATCATCACCTCAATTGACTCAACTACTTTGCTTCACTAGGATAGGGACAATGTGCTTGCTTCCACCCAAATATCTCACCACTTTGTGACAAGTCATGGATACTCTCCTTCATCCCTAAAATCCATGTAGAAAATCTAGCTTCTTAGTAAGCCTATATGTTGGGACTACTCTTCTTCATCTCTAAGGGAAGTTCCCCTAATCACCCTCCTAGATCCTAATGCTCCTGGACCCCTATATGCACTATTGGCACCTTCAAACAATATTACCCCCTTATATAAGTTATTTGTCTAATTCCCATACCTTGATAGTTTGAACTCCCAAATCGACCAACAACCACACATATTGGCTTCATCAACTATCACACATTGCAACATGATCCTATCATGTTGAACTTTCACCATAAATTTTAGTTCAAATGAGCTACCCAACTCTCCTCTCACTTCATTGCTTCTAAAATTAGACTTAAGGATACCATGACCTAATCCTATTTTTAGAGCCATGGACTCATTCCATTTTCTTTGAACACCTTGTTGCACTTTTTGGGACACCCTATACCAAATTTCGGATGCCTTGGTCCAACTTTTGGGATAATGAAGCCCACTTTTGGGTCTATCTTAGTTCACCTTTTTGTGCCCATATCATGAGTAACTAATCCCTTATATCCTCCCCCACTCAAAATAGGCGATTCCCTTGATGTCAAAACAGTAAGATCAAGTTTAATCCTCCACTACCTCCTAATGAAGACTTGGTTAAGGAATCCATGGATACATGCCATGCATTTAGATCATACTCCACCTCTTTTGACACCTTTTTGATACTGTCATACTCAATGTTGCCAACATACCTCATACTATTCCCACAAGGATACCATCCTCGACTTCTCTAAATTCATGATCCTTGTTCAACCTTCTCTCTAGTTTTGCAGGATTCCTACCTTAGACTACCTCCTTGGAAACACTAGTCGTACTGATTGTCATTGTTACAATAACATTCCTTTTATCCCTAACTTACTCCACATTGCTAAGTCCCCAACTTAACAACCCTGTAAGAACCTTATCCTTGAATTCACCTCTGATTCTCCATCCCTAATGGAACTTTGAGTACTACATCAATGAAAACCCTGCTTAGCTATTTCCTCCCACTTTCACCTTGCTCCAACCTACCTTGGCACAAGCTCTACTCCACAAAACTCCCAACCCAACAACACAAGTTCCAAACTATTCCATGGCACCTTGAATCCAAGAATAGTTCTAATGCTAGATACACCAAAACCACATGAACACCACTCACATATGCTATTCACTCAACACCATCAATCTTTGGGCCTCCATTCTTGATACTATTTGTAATTCCCTTCCTTTTGGTGAGTTTGCTACCCCTAATAACCACCAACTCCAAACTAATTCTAATACAACCTTCCTTAGTGTTACCAATTTGAGCCCAATTCCTTATGATCTAGCCTGTGAGAGTCCCACTCCTAATCTACCTTTGAAATATCCAAGTCACTCAACTAGCTATCCATCCTTCAATAGAATTTCTCTTGGCATTCTTTTTTCAAGTACTCTATATATATATATATTAAATTTATTCTATGTAATACTCTTGTCAAATAGAATTATTTATATATGTCCATATGGGCCATCCAATAGTAAATTTAAGTGTTTTTACTAGTTTATATAGTAGTCTCATGGATTTAATAGTTTAATTTTTTCTTATGAATGTATTATAAAGAAATGAATTTTAAGGTATCATAATTTATCAATATCAATAGTCATTTGCAACAACATGAAGAATGACTATAGAAAGTATCAATTACAAGAATTTTAATTTATTTAATTTCTATTTAGACAAATATTTTTATATCACTATAATTATTTCAAAACAATGAATACATAAATTTATATCATACTCACTAAAGTTATTGAATTTCCATTTGATTGTTATGTAACTTACATACTTGACACTCTAAAATAATTGAAGGATTATGAAACTCCAAACAAACTAAATGCTTTGACACTAAAATATTTGATAAACCCTATTTCAAAATAGAGAGAAGTAGATTAAGCATGTCCTTTGTACCCTCAAATAGTTCATGCTTTATAAGTTCTTAAGGAAGAGAGAGCTTCACAATTGTCTAAATCTCCCACATATTGATTGCATTCTTGTTGTAGGGAACAATGCTAGTTGCCTCATCGATAATTTTCTCAAAGATTTCCATGATTTTTGGAATTCTTCACGATCCATGGGAATGCATTTATATTGACTACCATGGAGGTCTACCATATATAAATTAAACTTGACCTTTGTGAATTTGAGTTTAAAATCAACATGGTGTCCACTTTAGTTAAATGATTTTCTTCATATTATACTATTGTTTGATAGCATTATTTTAATTCATTTTCCAATTGGTAGGTTCAATAAAGTCAATATTTGGCATGAAGAGTTGCATGAGTGAGAAAACCTAATCATGTTTAAGCTATCTAATCCATCTAAATATTGATATATAATTTTTTTAAGTAAAATTTCTTTTTGAGGTAGAAAATCTAAATTCTAAAAATTTATGATTTTCAAATATATTTAAATAGTATTTATGAATGGAGAGTGTTGGTAGGAAAGTACAATAGTTCAAACATAGTCAAGTAAATCCTATTGTATCTTGCTCTAACAAGCTCGTAGAGCACCTAGCCAAAACACATGGGAGAAATTTTTTTCTAAACTCAAGGAGATATATAAGGATATTCTTCCAATAGACTAGTGTTGACTTCAGGACAAGTCAACATTTTGAAAGGGGGGATGATGTTGATAGGAAAGAGTAATAGTTCAGAAATCGTCAAGAAAATGTGATTGCATCTTTCTACAAAGAGCTTATGGACAATAAGATCCAAAATATACCACCAAGGGTAGGGATAGGATAGATTGGTCACATCCCATCCCATAGATATTTGTATAAGGAAATATATGAATAGAAGAGAGAGATACAATTGTGTATGTGAAATTATATGTAAGAAGATATATGAATGTACTCCATTGATATAAGTAATATAATGATACCAAAATTCTACATGAATGATGATATTTTACATTATGTGGGTCTACAGTAGATTAGCCAATCCTTTTTCTAAAGCAAACCATTACTCTCTTTATATGTTTAATTCCAAGGTGTAAACTACAACACTAAGGAGTACTCGGGGCTCAAAATTTTGTGTTTCCCCAATTTTCTTGCTAACACATCCCAATTGATCTTTCTGGTTATATGCAATCTTGAGGTCAGTTTACAATGCTCAAAGCCGATATTAAAATAATAATTTTTGAAATAGGGAACCTTTAGGTCAAGGGTACCCTCACCCTTGTTTGGGTGTTTTTGGCCCAAATTTCTTGGGATGTTGGGGTTTTATATGTATATTCTCAATCTTGTTGAAAATGGAGGTAATTATGTAGCTTAAAACTTGTAAAACTATGTGACTATAGATTTAATTAAGTGTTCTTTGTTACAAATTATTTGTGTATGATTATCTGTTTAGATCAATTTTACCAATTGTAGAAGTAGACAGAAGATTGTAGAAGAATGAGACAAGAAGATAGAAGTGACACAACATATAGTGGAGAAACCCTTTCAATAAAAAACTCCACCACCAAAATCAATAGTGCTTGTAATATAACCTTATAACAAGATTACAATAACATTGTATCAATCCTTGACTGATATGATTCTTTTTCCTTCAACAATTTTTCTTCACAACTTGCAATAAACTCTCTTCAACTTGCTGCAATAAATATACAATAATGAGCGTTGAAAACTCCAAAGAATTGTCAATTACAAGAGCTTGAAGCTCCTCTCAAAAACCTACGCCTATTTTGTGCAAGTAGAGTTTCATCTTGTAACATGAAGTCAAATCCAGAGTCTCCTCAATTTAGGCACCCCAAACTGAACTCCTAACTGATCCTTGGTCAAGAAAATATCTTCCAAGCTTCTCCTCAAAGTTGGAGCCCAAGAATGGGCCCACTTAATTCAGCCTTGTAAATATCTTCTTATCCAAAATGTGTTAACTCCAAGATGCCAACTTGGGCACCCAAGGTGGGTCCAAGTCAATCTTTGTTAACTAAAACATATCTCTCCATCAATTCATGCAAACATTATGCATGATTGATCATCCCCACTTAATTGAATGTATCCACCTATTATCTGTCATGCAACTCAAGTCATTAGCATGCAACTGAAGTCAACTAACATGCGACTCTATGATGAACCCAACTGGCTCCTCTTCAAACCCTTGTTGTTTTAATTATCTTTTTGTGTTCTTTTGAGTTTTTTAAGAAAGTTTCTAGAGAGAAGTAGAAGTGGCGCAGCATATAAAAGCTCATAAAACTCATAATTG
Organism: Sequoia sempervirens; assembly: GCA_007258455.2. Classification (NCBI taxonomy): domain Eukaryota; kingdom Viridiplantae; phylum Streptophyta; class Pinopsida; order Cupressales; family Cupressaceae; genus Sequoia; species Sequoia sempervirens. Next base: position 267,739,363 of record VDFB02000008.1, read on the forward strand.
AGCTTAAATATACCAAATGGAAGTGCAAAGGGTATTATTTAACTGAAACAAATAGATCACAAATGATAAATGTACCCGAAAGCTTCCAGATTATTTATTTAAGAAAATAAGTCCAGTTTGCTAGCCAAGATGGTGAAAACTGACAATCTCAAGCATAGAATGCAATGGAATGCAACCTCCATCCTGAAAAATGAAGCAGATGAAGGGAACAAGCTAAGCGCCAAAGGAGAATGTAGAAAATCCCTAAAGAATAAGGCATTTCTCCTCAAAAAGACCCACACACTTGCTTGTAGAGCCACGTAGAATGAGGAGAAATCATGTCCTTTGCCTGGAATGTACGGCTATGAAACAAATTTGACCTCTAGATGCACAAGAATCCAAACTCACAAATCCTCCTATCTTTTATTGTAGAATACTGAAAACTGCACAAAAAATTCCCATTGAAGCACTGTAGAACTCCTGAATTGAAGCCCCCACTGTTGCAATCATTCAACTGATCTTTCACAATCTCACAATCACAAATCTGTGAAGAGTTTTCATTCTCCAAAGATAAACAATCTTGAAACCCTTGTCTTAGAGGAAACCCAGCTCAAGCTAAGCCAAATAAGAAAATATCAAATAATCAATGAATGAGTTTGATTTTTCCCTTTGGTTGCTTATAAACCCCAAAAGTCATGCATCTCCAAAAAGTGACACCAATTTCACTTTAAAATACATTTAAAATTTATTTAAAACATTTCAATAGTCAATGCATTAATAAATGGGCGCCCCTTTTGATAAAGTGTTATAATTTTTCACTTAAATAAATTTAAGTGAATTCTTTATTATAAAGTCAATTCAACTTTATAATATTCCATTAAATAAAGTTAAAACACTTCAATTTCACGAGAATATTAATATCTTGCTCATAACTTGTCATATTGACGTGCTGTTAGAAGCTGCCAATCACTGAACTGCCAAGGCCTGTTGTGAGCCAAACACTGAAGTCAAAGGATGAGAATGACAAAACCCATAAAATAATGCCACTGACCCTTTAACCCAACCTGTTAGCCTATGAGAGTCTAAGTAATAGGCTAACCACCATCAAACACGATCATGCCAAAAAAGGGGACATTACAAACTCAAACTAACTACATGCAACTAAAGATATCTGAACCATAACTAAACTGAATTGAATTGAATTGAATTGAATTGAATTGAATTGAACTGAACTGAACTGAACTCCTCTCATGTAAATTTCAATCCCTATCTTGTAGGATCTTTACATACATTACTGAAGTGTTATCTATTCTCCAAACAGTTAACTTAAGCAAGGTGGGTTCCACCTTGCAAGTTGGCGTCCCATGTGCTCCTATTTTGTAGGAGCTCTTCTTGGGCATCCCCACATGTTCCTATCATTTATAAATAATTGCAAATGTCAATTAACATGTTCATTTCATTTGAATTTAATCTCTTTCTAATCCTAGTGTTGGGGAACACTTTCCAAGGACTTAGGAGATACATGAAATATGTTTAGGATTGCAATTAAATGACATCCTATTCCCAACAAATCTAACCCTAAAACCATAAATTATTAATATATTTAATTCTATAAGAAAAATAAGGTGTCATTATAGTGTGAAATTGTCAAGGGTAACAATTTTATGATGCTACAATTCCTTCCTCAAAAATTGAGGAGAAATGGACTATGGTTTTACACCATAAAATAATCCCAATTTCAATGGTTCTGATCCTGGATCCAACTACCAAGGTGTTGTTGAATATGACAAATAAGAGGGTGAATCAGTTGTCACATAATTAATCTTTTAATTCAATCACTGGAACTAATTCCTAATATTGCTTAGATGATTAATCATCAAATGCTAATTCAGAACCTTAAATAACACACATACATAATAACACTAGATTTACGTGGAAAACCCAATAAGGGAAAAACTAGGGTTAGGATTAACTCACACTATAGAGAATGTCAAAATTGATTACAAGAGGCTCACTGCCTATGAAATAAGACTCAATGTCTGAAACATGAGTCATTGTCCAATAGGGTTGACAACCTAGAGGGCTCACTACCATAGAGATACAAAGAAGAAAGAAGAGATATGTTATAAAGAGACAAAAATCTCAATGAAACAAAGGATTCCACCACAATCACTCGTAGACATGTATGAATGATAGAGTTCACCTTCTACTCATTTCATCTAGAAACTCAGCATTTAGGCTTCGTACTAATCTACCACACTCACATCACACACTCACTGGATAGCATCAATGTCGCATATATTTTCTCTTTTTCTTTTCACTTATCACTCTTCTTCTCTCTTGTATATTTTTCACCACTAACTCATCCTATATTTATACCATCTTCAACTTTGAAACATATCCAAAGTCGGCTATCCAAATTTAAATTCAAATTAGGTCAATGCCAAAACATCCTAGGGTGAAATTAGAATGAGGGAAACCCAAACACATGCTTCATCAAGACCCAAATAGGTCCAACATGCTTCTCTAACTCCGAAAGTAGTATTCCACACAAGTTCAACCAAACCAATGTAAAACACATAGAACCATTAAGCACAAATCTTCTAGATACCAAATTTATCTTCAATACAATCAAAACAACTCAACTATAGAACCACAAGTCATAAGACTTCATCAAAGAGAAATCCGAATGAACAACATTCCTCCCGAACCTTAACCAAAAACATAGAAAACCACAATTCACAACTGGTGAACATAACTTGCACTATATAATGAATCGCAAATAAAAATATGGATATAGCATCTTCCAAAAACCATGAACACACATATTTGAACCACACAAACATAAGAGAAAATCTTGACCAAAGCCTGGAGCAACCACTGAACACTTGCAACATATTTTCATTACAATTTTTTGAATATCCTTGACATATACAACCAACAACAACTAGTTGATAACTAGTTGACCAGTTGAAATCAATGAAAACACCTTCAATCTTTCCATTCTTGCGAAAATCTCCCCCTTTGTCATTGATGGAAACACATGATGTGAAAAACCATCAAATACACCATACTAGCTCTGAATACACTTCTCAATATTTTTCTGTCTGTTTCTCCCCCTTAGTAGATAATCTCTTACATGCTTCCTTTCCTTTTTCACATGCTTCCTCTCTTTTTTCATATGCTTCCTCTCCCCCTTTGACATTAATGGCAAAGGAAAAAGATATTTTACATTGATTTCTCCTTTTGACATAAAAAATAGAATACTCACAATGACAACACCTAATACTACCCGCTCCCCTTGAGAGGTAGCCACCAAAACATCAGTCCAGAAGAAAGATAGATCCATAGATACATCAGAATGATGCATCTAGTTCAAGAAAGGAAGAGAAATTACCCCTAACTTCTCCCAGAGATACTCAAAAGTATCTTTAGAAAGAGCCTTTGTAAATATATCAACAATCTGATCCTTCGTCAAAACATACTCAAGCTTTACTTCATTCTCCATGACCTTCTCTCTCAAGAAATGATACCTGATAGATATATTCTTTGTCCTCAAGTGCATCACAAGATTCTTTGAAATGTTAATTGCACTTGTATTATCACAGAAAATAGAAATAAGATCATCATATACCACTGTGATATCTTTCAATGTTTGTTTCATCCATAGAACTTGTGTACAACAAGATGCAACAATAATATACTTAGCTTCAACAGTAGAAAAGGAGACTGAATCTTGGTTTTTACTCAACCATGCCACCAATTTGCATCCAAGAAAGAATGCACCACCACTTGTATTCTTTCTGTCATCTACACATCCATCCCAATCTACATCTGTATAAGAACTAAGTGTAAAGTCAGTATCTTTAGGATACCCTAATCCATAATTTGGAGTGCCATTCAAATATCTGAATATTCTTGTAACAACATGTGCTTCCTTAGGATCTTCTTGAAATCTAGCCATAAGATATACAACATGCATAATATCCAGTCTAGTAGAAGTCAAATACAATAGTCCACCAATCATAAATCTATACTTGCTTTGATCAGCCTTAGGTACATCATCATCTTTACCCAATTTGCAACCAGTCACCATAGGAGTACTTACTGGTTTGGAACCATCCATCCCAAACTTCTTCAACATCTCTTTCACATACTTGGACTATGAAATAAAAATTCCTATCTCTGTTTGATTAATTTGTAGCCCAAGAAAAAAATTCATCTCTCTAAACATAAAAATTTCAAATTATTTTTGCATCTCTTCCACAAACATCTTGCACATATTTTCATTTCCTCCAAAGATAATGTCATCAACATACACAACTACAATAAGGATTTTGTCATTTTCAATCTTAAAATGCATATTACTATCTGCCATGCCTTTGTTGAAACCTTGTTGAATCAAATACCTATCCAACCTCGCATACCAAGTTCTAGGAGCTTGCTTCATTTATATAAAACTTTCTTCAATCTGCACACCATATCCAATTGATCTGTCAATTGAAATCCTTCTAGTTGTTCCATGTAGACTTCTTCTTCTAGCCCACCATTCAAAAATGATGACTTGACATCCATCTGATAGACCTTAAAGTCTTTATAAGCAGAAAATGCTAAGAAAATCCTTATAGCTTCCATTCTTGTTACCAAAGCAAATTTTTCCTAAAAATCTATGCCTTCTACTTGTGAGTAACCTTTACACACAAGACTTTCTTTGTTTCTAACCACTTCTCCAATCTCATTCAACTTATTTTTGAATACCCACTTTGATCCAATAATGTTTTTATCTGTCGGCCTTGTGACCAATTCCCAAGTTTTATTCTTCTCAATCTATATGAGTTCTTTCATAGCTTCCATACAATGTTCATCTTTACAAGATTCACTTATAGTCTTTGGTTCAATTTCAAAAAGTAAACACAAATTCACTTCAGCAACAACTCTGCTTCTAGTGAATACACTTTTTGTCTTGTCACCAATAATCTTTTTGAATCAATTATTCTGTACATATCTAGGTGACTTAGGGGAAACCACCAGAGCTTCTTCTTCTCTTTCATTCTGATCATCCTACTTTTCTTGTTATTCAATCTCTTCTATTCTTACACAATCAGGTTCATTAGATACATATCCATTAATGCCAATAGAATTCTTCATTGTCTCATCAACCTTGACATTTGCACTCTCCACAATATTTCTCAATATTTTATTGAAACATTTGTATGCCTTGATATTAGTAGAATTTCCTAGAAAAATGCCTTCATCACTTCTTGCATCAAACTTTCCAAAAGTTTCTTCATCTCTTTTGATATAACATTTACTTCTGAATACCTTGAAATACTTAACAGTAGGAATTCTTCCTTGTCATAGCTCATAGGGATTTTTTGTGCCATTTTCTCTTGCTTGAACTTGATTGAATACATAAACAACAATACGAATAGCTTCTTTCCAATAAACTTCCAATAAACTAGCCACAGTAATCATTGATCTAGCAACCTCTTGAACTGTTCTATTTTTCCTTTCAACAATTCCATTCTGCTGAGGAGTTCTCAGAGCAAATAACTATCTCTTTATTTCATGCACTTCACAAAACATATTAAACTCATGGGAGGTGAATTCTCCACCTCTATTAGACCTTAAGCATTTTATCTTCAAGTTTACTTCATTTTCAACCATAGCTTTGAATGTCTTGAATCTATCTAATGCATATGATTTCTCTCTAAGAAATGTAACCCATGTATACCTAGAATAATCATCAATTAAAAGCATAAAGTACCTTTCACCAAGTAGAATTATCATTATTGTAGGACCACAGAGATCTGTATGAACTAAATCCAGTAGTCTAGTAGTGGAATGTTCCTTTGATCTGTAATGATTTCTCGCTTGCTTTCCAAACTGACAATTCCTACAAATAGCATTAACAAGCTTTGTAATTCTTGGTAAATCTCTCACGGTTTGAACACCACTAATCCTTGCCAAGTTATCAAAATTCATGTGACACATTCTCTGATTCCATAACCAACTATCATTAATTTGTGTCATAAAGCATCATCCATCAACACCCTTAAGTTGATAGATATTTCCTTCAGATTTCTTTCCTATAGTAATCAATGTTCCAGATCCTTTTCGGATCTCACATATCTCATCCTTAAACACAAGATCATATCCCTTACTGTACATCTAACCAACACTCAAAAGATTATGCCTTAAGCCTTTAACATAGTAGACATCATCAGTATGATGCTTTCCATCAAAACTTACTGAACCTATTACACATATTTTAGCACCAGTATCATCTCCAAATATAACCAAAGCCTCCATCATATTTTTCAAGCTTAAAAAACTTACTTTTATCACTAGTCATGTGATGTGAACAACCACTATCAACTACCCAATAATTCTTCTCTTGTTTAGCATGTAGGGCAGAGATAACCATACCTTTATTTTTCTCCTTCTCCGGAGGGCTTTCTTTTACCTATTTTTTAGAATTAGCAGAAGTAGGTTCATCCTTTATAGCCAAGAACAAGCATTCATTATCATCAGGATCTTCATATTCTGAATCCTCATCAAATATACTATCATTCTCATTCACATAATAAGTGAGTTAATCTTTTTTCCTTTATTTTCCTTTTCATACCTTTGTTTATTCCTTTTAGCTCTTTCCAGACACTTTGCAGCATAATGACCTATTTCTCCACAACTAAAGCATTTAGAGGGTAACTTACCTTCATACTTTTCAGAGCCTTTCCTCATCCTTCTTACAAAGTTAGCTTCTATCTCATCAAAGTTTTCTTCTTTCAGATCTTCAACTTTTGTAGCCTTAAAATCAATCTTTGATTTGCATCCATTCTTTAGATTCAACTTCCTCATCCTATAAGATGTCAAAAATCCCAACAATAGATCTTTAGTACAGGTCTTATAATATATAGTCTGCTCAATAACACACACTTTCTTGTTGTAAGCATCAGGGAGAGTTCTGAGAACCTTCTTTACAATCCTAGTTTCATCTATAGTAGCACCAAGTCCTTGCATTCCAGCCACTATCTCATCCAATCTCTATACATAAGCTTTAACATTCTCATCTTCAGACATATGTAGAAGCTTAAAGTGTGTCTCCAAATTCTGTGATTTCACCTCTTTGACTCTTTCATCACCATCATGCGCTCTTTCCAAAGCATCCCAAATGTCTTTAGCAGTCTTCAAATTCTGAACCTTAATCAACTTAGAATGTACCAAATTGTTCTTCAAAATGTACTTCACCTTATTGTTTGCTTCATGTGCTTTGATCTCATCAGGTGTACTTAGACCATTAGTAGGAGGAGTAAGGATTCTTGTAAGCTTTCTCCACATCATATCTGTAATCCTCTAGATATTCTTCCATCAATACTTTCTAGATAACATAATTAGTTCCATTGAACCTCAAATAATCATAAACCATTTTGTCAGCCATCCCGAACCTACCTCAAGTGGTTAAGCTCTTCACCAAGGAACCAAGCTCCAATACCAATTGTTGAATAGGACAACTAAGAGGGGGGGTGAATCATTTTTCATAGAATTAAAATTTTAATTCAATCACAAGAAATAATTCTTAATACTGCTTAAATGATTAATCATCAAATGCTAATACAAAACCTTAAATAACACACAAACATGGTAACACCAAATTTACGTGGAAAAGCCAATAAGGGAAAAACCACAGTGAGGATTAACTCACACTATAGAGCATATCAAAACTAATTACAAGAGGCTCGCTTCCTATGAAACAAGGCTCGCTGCCAAAACAAGGACTCACTATCCGGAATAGGACTCACTATCCAATAGGGCTAACAACCCGGAGGGATCACTGCCATAGAGATACAAAGAAGAAAGAAGAGATATGTTATAGAGAGATGACAATCTCAATGCAACAAAGGATTCCACCACAATCACTCACAAACATGCATGATTGATAGAGTTCACCTTCTGCTCACTGCATCCAGAAACTCAACATTTAGGCTTCACACTAATTTTCCACACTCACATCACACACACTCACTAGATAGCATCAATGCCATGCTCTTTTTCTTTTCACTTATCACTCTTCTTCGCTCTTGTATATTTTTCACCACTAACTCATCCTGTATTTGTATCGTCTTCAACTTTGAAACATATCCAAAGTTGGCTATCCAAATTCAAATTAAAATTAGGTTGGCGCCAAGAAATCCTAGGGTGGAATTAGAATTAGGATGACCCAAACACACACTTCATCAGGACCCAAATAGGTCCAACATGCTTCTCTAACTTTGAAAGTAGTATTCCACACAAGGTCAGCCAAACCAGTGTAAAATACATAGAACCATTAAGCACAAATCTTCTAGATACCAAAGTTATCTTCAATACAATAAAAACAACTCAAATCTAGAATTGCAAGTCATAAGAGTTCATCAAAGATAAATTCATACCAACAACATTCGTCTCGGACCTCAACCAGAAAAACAAAAAACCACAGTTCACAACTAGTGAACATAACTTGCATTGTACAATGAATCAATAGCTAAAAATATAGATATAACATCTTCCAACAACCATGAACAACATATTTGAACAACACAAATATAAGAGAAAATCCGGACCAAAACACAAAGCAACCACTGAACACTTGCAACATATTTTCATTACAATTTTCTCAATATCCTCGACATATACAACCAAAAACAACTAGTTAATAACCAGTTGACCAGCTGACATGAATGAAAACACATTCAATCTTTCCATTCTTGCAACATGTGTAACCAAGTGAAGTTTCAAACCTTTTTGAGAAAGGTGAAGAGGTTGTACCACTTAGTTGTGAGCCTTCCTCTAGGCCAAGATTCTCTTGAATATCACAATTGACATCTATTTGATCTTGTCAACTAAAAGGTCATATTCATTTTCCCCCTCTCCTAAATGTTTGTGATATTATTGTAGCCTGCTTGGGTGGTTGAAAAAGGGAGAATATATTGCCAAAAATCTAAGAATATCAATTCCTAACATCCAATCAAGTAGGTTTTCAATTTTTTTTTATAAAATTTATATTCTTCTCTCCAAGAGGAATAATGATGAGATGCCTCTTATTGTCAATGAATTTTATCTCTTGGAATGTTCTAGGTCTTAATAAAATCCCTATAAAATATACAACGAGGGATTTTTGTTAGAAGTAGTCGACTTTAGATGTTCTTTGTTTACAAGATGTTAAAATATTTAATTTTTTTCTTTTTTTTTGGTTGTTGTGTTATTTGCTAGATAGCTTTGTGTTTTACAACAATCATGATGTTGCTTATGGAGGGGTTCTCACCTTTTTCTCTCCTAGGTGGATTTATCATGTTGTGACCATGATTATGAACACACTAATTGTGTGATATGGATCCTCTTAAATTCCAACAATCATTCTTTTGACATTATAAACATTTATGCTTCCAATATTGAAAGATATATTTTTCAGCAATGGATAATTAATTTATTACCTTCCACAACTTAGGTCATGTGTGGGGATTTTAATATGGTTGAGATGACATATGATAAAGATAGGACTTTGCCTTTATGTTGGAAAAATAGAGAAAATGAGGCATGGTATTACATATGTAATAAATTAGAATTTTTAAAACTCAATTTGGGTCACCGCTATAATCATTTCTATTGGTATATGTGTAATAGTTTTTGGGTTGGTCCTAATAGAGTCTTTAAATGCCTTGATCATATGCTATGATTTCTACACATTCTGTTTTTCCTTTGCAATTTTTTATCACTCTTGGTCGAGCCTTTGTTGAATGTGGTATGCCTTAGAGTTGTAAAACTCAATTTAAAAAAATAACTTCCTTATTGAGTCATCAACCTTCATTGGCCCACATCTGGCATGCATAGAACTTAGAAGATCCGTCCACTTAACTAGCTTGCTAGATTTATTGGTGGAATAGAGCCATCAAATATACTTCTCATTTTCTTCCCATCTATGGTTGTCAATTGACTATATTTCAACAGCATGCATATGTGGCCACAACCTTAGAGCTTCACAAGGCTCCTAAAATTCTTGACGCTTACCCATTCTCCCCTACTTTGTAGGTTAAGGTGGTCAAGATTCACCATCACAAGAAAATTACTAATAACCATTTGGTGAAAAATGTTCAAATCAAAGCCAAACTACACTAGCTTAAGGTTGGGATAGAGCTTCTAAGGAATTCTTCCAATCTCTCAAATAATACTATAATTTACATGGAATTAAGAAAATTAGAGATGACTAGCATGTTCTCAAAGAATTTCTTGATATTCTCTAGGCTTTTGTCAAGCATTATGAGAAATTTTTCATGTCTCAGGAAATTTCTCTCGATTGTGACCTTTCTTTGTAGGAGTGCCTAAAGGTTGTTCCTTGTTAGCTTTTGTCCACTCAACAAGACTTTTGTTATTGACCTCAAAGAAGATATACATACCATGATCAAAGTCAAGGCTCTTGATTGTGATGGTTTCCCTTGTGAATTATATAAGGCCCTTTGGGATTGTGTTGGTGAGGAATTACACAAGTCTATCTTGAAGCCTTCCATTCCAAATTATTAGGAAAATCAATCAAAAAAGGGAATATCAAATTCATACCTCATTTTTTAGAGTTAGGGGATATTTGGAATTGGATTCCTATCACCTTGCTCAATGTCTCTTATAAGATCATTGCTAAAGCCCTGACTCTAAAATTATGTCATCTCCTTCCTCAAATTGTCAATGATCTTTATTTCTCAAAATTGATTTTGCTAAGGTCTATGATTGCATTGAATGGCCTTTTATCGTACCCATGCTATAGGCTTTGGAATTTGGGCCTTGTTTCATTCAATCAATTGAAACGCTCTTTGTAGATTCCTTTGCTTTCATTATTATTAATTCTTAACAATCTAATGCCTTTGGGATTTTCAGGTCCATTCAACAAGGTTGTCCCTTGACTTCATCTCTTTATGTGCTTGTTGCCGAAGGATTTGGTTACCTTCTAGCTCACTCAATGTATCAAGGGATAGTTAAAGTTAAACCTCTACTTAATTCCTCAACCTAGCTTGTTAATGGCCACTTTACATTTAATGATTTTTCTCTCTCCTAGAAGAGGAGAAAAATATTAAATCGGAAGTAAAATTCTTGGATGTTTTTTTTTGTAAATCCTTTGTATCTTCCATTTAGTGGCATTAGACTCAGTGCTACAAACAATCCTTTCTCATCGCACCTTCTTGGCTCAACTCCTATGGCTAGAAATGAATTGGTCATAGAGAAGTTTTTATCATTTTTTGTATTCCTTTTACTTTCAAGCATCCCATACATTCCATGCATCCTTGTGGAAAAAATTTCTTACCATTAATAAAAGATAATTTGTCTTACCAGGTTAGAAAACCTATCTCTTTAATAGGGAAATTTTAGGTCTATTCTAAGATTCTTGCAGCCACTCATATCTATTATTCTTCATATTAAGTTCTTTATAAGGCTTCCTACATGAAATTAGAAAAGGTTCTTCATGATTTTATTTGGGATTCTTAAAAAAATAATAGGGGATTCCAAAGATTTGCTTAGGAATTTCACAACCTCCCCTAGGAATTTGGAGGATTGGGGATACTATCCACCTAGTGCTAGGGTTTGGCTCTTTGCACTAAGTGGATCATTTGTGCACTTCAAGGAAAAAAAATCCTTGAAAATACTAGTGAGGCATGGTATCTCATTTGTTAATCCTACTAGGTAGCCTACATGGAAGGAGATTGGGCTTCAAACCCTTCTTATCATGATTTTTTTTGTAGATCCAAGGTAGTTTAGTGATAAAAAGCATTTGGAGAGCTTGAAAAGTCACAAAAGCTTGTCTTTTCTACAATTTTTATGGATTTCATAATGGTATTTTCATTAATCAATAGAACATTTTGTGGTTCCCTATTTTGAAAGATCATAACCACCCTTTGGTGAGAATGTCTTGGATTTGTGCCTTGAGATTTTATAAAAAAAAGGAATTAAGACTTTGTAAGACCTTTTATGTAGGGCTTCCATGATTTTGAAGTCATGGAATGAAGCTAAAGCCAAGTTTCACCTTTCCAGTCAAGATCATGAAATTTTTGATACAATTATGGGAGCCATTTTGGCTAATATGGTTCATAAAATTGCCATCAATTTTTGCAAACCCTGGTGGAAAGATTGGAAGTGGCTTCCAAACACCACTTTCCAGAACTACAAACCATGGCAAGGATATCATTGGATTTTTCCTCATTTCCCCATAGTTCCCACTTTGAATCAATGATGGCATTTGCAATCAATAGTCTCTATTTGGTAACATATATTCCACACCGTTTGGTTGACAATTTTGGAACCAAAATTGAATCACTTTTGATACAATTATGGGGGCCATTTTGGCTAATATGGTTCATAAAATTGGAATCAATTTTTACAAACCTTGGTGGAAAGATTGGAAGTGGCTTCCAAACACCACTTTCTAGAACTACAAACCATGGTAAGGATATCATTGGATTTCTCCTCATTTCCCCATAGTTCCCACTTTGAATCAATGACGACATTTGCAATCACTAGTCTCTATTTGGTAACTTATATTCCATATTGTTTGATTGACAATTTTGGAACCCAAATTGGCTCACTTTTCCTGGCATATTCTTTTCCAAGGCCTTCCCATTGGTTTTAGGTTATCCCATTTGTGAGTTCTAGACCCCCTTTGCCCATTTTGTGGGCACCGAGAATTTCTCAAACATTTCTAGTTTTATCCTAGAGCTTAGAATGTTTGGACTTGGATTCATGACTCTTTCAAGCCTTTCAGATCCAAACCTTTTTCATAGCATATGGTTCTTTTAGGGGATTGGCCTCACATTCTTCACAAATTCAACTAGATTTGACATGCTTTCATGGTGGAGATCTTCTATTCAACATATGGAAAGATAGATATTCAACTATTTTTTCCAATTATTATGTTGATGATCATATTTCACTTTATACTAAAGCAATGATTTGTTCCAATGTTTTACTATAAATTCAAGTGCAAACTAACAAAATTGTACTTAACTTATTTATAGATGCTCCTTGATCATTGGGCCAATGCCCCTTGTGCAGTGGTCATAATCTCCCTCTTCCTCTACAGGTCACTCACATTCTTGTGGGTTTCGTAGCAGACTCTTTGCTTAAGGTACTAAGAAGACTCACTCCCAAGCTTCTCTCCTTTATGTGAGAAGGGATCATGGTTAGTGGGGTTAGTCACGACTTTCTCTTCAGTGCTCCACCTCTTCACCATATGTTCAACCTACTTTACGAAACATGCAGAAACTTACTCTACTTACCCTAACCTCATTCCTTAATTGGTCATGGCACGCATTGGTTTTTCTGCAATTCCTTTGTTTGATTTTGATTTGTATGCGACAGGAAACAAGTTAGATACATATGAAGATCATGGTGTTTAACTTTGATAGAATGATTATCATCACATGTATTTTACAATGTCACCTCTTGCCTGTCTGAATCTCAATATCAGAGCACTCTGTGAAGAGGGTTGCTTGAAGAAGGCAATACATTTTCTGCTTACCACGCTCAACACTCCTGTTTACTCTGCTCCATATATTCATCTACTACAGACCTGCATTGCTAAGAAAACCCTTTCAGAGGGTAAACAAATCCATTCCCACATCACTCAGAGGGGAATCGCATTCACCAACAACACGTTTTTACAAAATACACTTCTTAACATGTATGACAAATGCGGAAGTTTGGCTGATACTTCCAAAGTTTTCCACCACATGATTGAACCAGACGTCTTCTCATGGAATATGATAATTGCAGCATACAAAAGACATGGGTTTCTTCCAGAGGCATTGACATTGTTTAACCAAATGCAACGAACGGATGTCCAACTCAATGAATTTACCTTTTCAACTGTACTCCCTTTAATTGCTAGTGAAGATTCTATAAGACACAGTTTGCAGATTCATGGAAAAGTTATTAGATGTGGATTCCAATCCAATGTTATTGTGATAAATACGCTGATAGATATGTATGCAAAATTTGGAAACATGCACAAGGCTGGTCAACTGTTTGACAAAATGCCTGAACGAGATGTGGTCTCATGGGCTGCAGTCCTTGCAGGATATAAGCGAAATGGGTTTATGGAAAAAGTCTTGGAGGTTTTTAAACTAATGCAGTTGGCAGGTATAACACCTAACTCGGCAAGCTTTGCCAGCATGCTCCCAGTGTGCGCCAAATTGGGAGCCTTGGAACAAGGCATGTATATCCATAGAAAAATAATTGAAAACGGATTGCTTTCAGATGTTGTTGTTATGACTTCCCTGATAGACCTGTATGCAAAATGTGGTCGGATAGCCAAGGCACGTGAGTTGTTTGACAACATGCATAATGCAGATGTCGTCTCATGGAATGCCATGATTACAGGATATTCACAAAATGGTGTTCCTGACGAGGCTTTAAAGCTTTTAAAAGAAATGCCTCAACCAAATGTGGTGTCTTGGACTGCAACCATGTCTGGATATGCACAAAATGGGCTTTCTGAAAGAGCCTTGGAGATTTTTAAGCAAATGCAATTTTCAAGTGTAAAGCCGAAATCAACAACCTTCGCCAGTGTCCTACCTGCCTGTGGAAAAATGGGAAGTCTAGAGCAGGGTATGGAAATCCATCAAAAAATAATTGAATGGGGAATTTTGTGGGATGTTGTAGTTGTGACTGCTTTGATAGACATGTATGCCAAATGTGGAAAAATACATAAGGCACATGAATTGTTTGACAGAATGCCTGAACGAGACGTGGCCTCATGGACTTCAGTCATTTCTGGATATGCACAAGATGGGCTTCCTGGCAAAGCCTTGGAGATTTTTGAGCAAATGCAATTGGCAAGTGTAACGCCAGACTCATCAATCTTTGCCAGCGTCCTCTCAGCTTGTGCTAAAGTTGGAGCTTTGGAGTGTGGTATGGAAATCCATGAAAAAATTATTGAAAGCTTATTTTTGTGTGATGTGGTTGTGACTGCTCTAATAGACATGTATGCAAAATGTGGTAGCATACATAAGGCACGTGAGTTGTTTGATAACACGCATAATCCAGATTTGGCTTCATGGAATGCAATGATTGCAGGATATGCGATGCATGGATATATCAAGGATGCCCTAAGACTCTTTGAACTAATGACACACTTTCAAACCAACCCAGACCATGTAAGCTTACTTCATGTTTTATTTGCATGCAGCCATGCAGGTTTAGTGGATGAGGGCTGTAGATACTTGAATAGCATGAGTGACTCATATAACATTATGCCTACAATAGATCACTACATATGCATGGTTGACCTTCTTGGCCGTGCTGGTCATCTTGAGGAAACTCTAAACTTTGTCATCAAAATGCCAGTGAAACCTGATATGGTTGTGTGGATGTGTTTGCTTAGTGCTTGTAGATCACACAAGGATATAGGGCTAGGAGGATTTGTGGCGAAACATCTCTTCGAATTGGATCCTCAAAATGCTTCACCTTGTGTTCTTCTTTCAAATCTTTATGCAGAAGTGGGCAGATGGGGTGATGTTCAAAAGGTGAGGAGATTGATGAAAGATAAAGGCATTGTAAAGACACCTGGGTATAGTTGGATTTAAGTCCATAAAGTGGTACATGCTTATTATGTAGTAGACAACAAAGAGATATATGGAATGCCGGAAAATTTCTGTAGGGAGATGAAGGCAGCTGTGCTTATCCCAGCTACAAGACCTGTTTTGAATGATGCAGAGAAGAAGGAATCACTACTTCTCAACGACAGTGAAAAGTCAATTGCAACTGGGTTGTTAAACATGTCCTTGGGACAGCTATTACACTTGTGAGAACTGTTTGTAGTGACTGCCTCACTGCAACCGAGTTTATTCTGTTAAGATTTGTTGCAAGAGAATAGTTCTGAGAGATGCACACGGTTCCAAGCATTGCAAAATAGACAACGTTCTTGTGGAGGCTGTTAGTGATCTTAAGTGAAGCAAGCTATAAATACAGGTTGCACTATAACAAGTTGTGTGGCGTCAGACATGCAGTGGAAAGAAGGTTGTGTTTTTAATTTTCAGTTTGAGAAAATGTTGTTTCCGAAATATAAACCATGCTTTGAGTTGATTAACGATAAATACATTTTTGTATACATCAGTTTATCTAAAGCCCTGTTATATAATGCCATGGAGAGTAATAACATTGAACTGTTTTTCAGGAAGCTGACAAATCTCTGGCACTGAAAAGACAAAGGAACAGAAGAACGGGAAATTTGAAAGGAGAGGGATGCTTGAAGGAAATGTGAGAGGTCTTACTTGTCTAGGATGATGAATGCACCTCTTCATCATTGTTTAATCCTACGTGTGCTGATTAATTCTGACATTTTCTGCGTATGTCAAGTCTGCCACTGAGGTCTAGATTATTTGCATCAAATTGCATATGCAAATTTATTTTTGTGCAGGTGGATTTTGAGCTCTACATGATCATGGAATATCGAAAACATTTTGCTTTCAATTAGATCCATTCCCCAATCAGGTTAACTGCTAGATGCTGTTATTTAAATGTGATTAATGGAATTCCTAATGGAAGTGAAAAATCATAACCCTTGGTTGTTGGATAATGACAACAATTAAAACAATAAATCACAAATTTTATCTTATGAAAAAGATAAAACAATAAAACAAAGTTAGATTTTTCTATGTTTGATGGTGGTTGTTATTTTGAAGATATTATATAAATTTCGTTGCTTTGAAATTGTAATTGAATAGCAGTAGCTGTGTGAATATTGTAATTAGTTTATTTGAGCAATAAGAATACCAATACTTTGCTCCATAGATGTTTCTTTGACATGTTGTCAAAGTTTTACCATATAAATCTGTGTCTTGTTTGTTATTTTGTTATTCTGTTTAATCTTTCTTATTATTTTTTTGTAACTAAGTGCTGCAATATTATTTAAGTTTGTGGGTTTTATGTTTCTGTTTCGCAGCAAATGGTATCAGAGTAATTATTTTGCAGCATCTTCTGCGTATGTTTTCTCTCTTTTGGAGAGATTTTTCTTATAGATTTTCCTCTTTTACTTTGTGGTAGATCTTTTGTACATGGGTACCTCACAATGTTTTGTTTCGTGGATCCATCTTTGTATCTTTGGATTCTTATGTTTGTTAGCTCCTCCCTAAGTTGCAATTAAGGGGTGTTGGTGTAAAAAAATTATATTATCTAAATGGTTCTTATCTAGATTCTATTCACACTTAGTTAAGTTTATTTAGGGCACTTTTATATTATTTACATTTTGTATCTTATGTCATATGATTGACATTTATCATAAACCTATGTTTTTCATCTCTTCACCTTGCATATATAAGCAAGGCTCCTCTTATACATTGTGTATCCCCATGGATCCATTGTACAATCTTCCATTCATTCTTTGCTACTCTCTTGTAGAACGTTATTTTTTGGTTTTGTAGGTGATCCTAGCTACTTGAGTCTATTGTGTGACTTCCACATGATGCGCTCGTCATTTTTCTTGAAGATAAAAGATCTTCTACACACAACTCCCACTTAAAACTATGATTAGTTTAAAAAATATTTTTTCTAGATCACCTAGGGAAAAAAATGATCGAACTTTGATACTAAATGAAAGGAAGTTGAAATAAAAAAAGACTTACTTAACCAACTAAATAAGAGAGACATGCATGCAAAATCTAACAATTTTAGAAAATGAAAAACTAAATACAAAAACATTCACCTTAATGAATTTACCTTGAGAAAACCCTTTTGGAAAAAATCCAACCACCAAAACTCAAATCAATGTATTCATAGCGACAAATATGGTTACAATATGTCAACAAGCTCAAGCCTTTGCAAAATAAAAAGAATACAAGTTTGAAGAAATTGGTAGCATAAAAACCATGCATTACTAAATTATGAGTCAATGTATAAATACATATACATATGCATATGCATACAAATACGTATATAGGCAAGACCCATAACTATAGACCACATATAATTTCTAAAATCATGATAAAAAAATTATAAAGTTAAAAATGACACCAAAATTTCCATGCAAATCCCAATGTCCAAATTAAGAAGAGAAAAGCTAGAAACTTTCTCTAACTCAATTTGCAATCTTGATAACATGCACATGTGAATTGAAGATATTCCTTATCTTATCCAAGTCCATATATATATATAAAGACAAGATCCACAATATATATAAAGACAAGACCCAAAACTATAAACCACCAATGGTTTCTAAAATTATGAGAAAATTAAAGATTAAAAATGACACCAAAATTTCCATACAAATCTCAATGTCCAAACTAAGAAGAGAAAAATCTTTTTTTATAACTAAAGCACTCAACTTGTGATTTTATGTATCTTTTAAGTAACATGCACATGCCAATTAAAAAAATATTTCTTATCTTACTGAAATCCACATTTAATTCTTTCTAATCCAACAACTATTATCAACTTTATAAATTATTATAACTAGATTTAACAACTTTCACCTATAGTTGGTATGAGTTTTCCACAGTCCATGAAGATACAATTTAAGCTTATGGATTCGACTGTGTCAATTTTTTCGTCGACGTTTCGGATCACACTCAGTGATCCATCATCAGGAAGAGGAAAACAAATGAGATGAGATTGCAGAACAAGTCTTAATAAAGGGAGAGATGGAGGAGGAAGAGAGAAGAGACTTACAAAACAATAAAATAATAATGCCAAGGAAAGAAAAAATAAACACGTAAAAGCCAATAATAGAATTAAACTAAAATAGAAAGCTAGAGAAAGTTTCACCTACTAAATAACTAGCACATTGCACCCCAATGAGCTGCAATGCTTACACCAATAGGCTGATTTCCAACACGCAGATGATGTGTCCAGCGGCTTAATGTGCTGCACTTTATTTATATTTAAATATTACTTGTTTTGGAGGACAGGACCGTCGGAGCGGAAGAAGGACCGGTGAAAGAAAAACAGAGACTGGAGGAGATCCCCGTGGGGTTCCCCACGTAATAGCCTCTCGGCTAATAATTACAAATTACCAATTTAATACAATTAAATAATGAGATACAGATACTAAAAGAAAATTGAGACACTTATTCCCCAGCCGGCAGACCAATCTAGGCATTACAAGTGGTCAAAGCAGTTACACTTCATACATTCAAAACTAATAATTAAATTCAGGTGACTTGATTATCGACACGTGTAATCAAAATATTTGCCGCACAATTGATTTCAAACATTCCAAAAATGGATGCCACCTGTCATAGAGCAGACAATTTTATTTTTGGCTGGTTCGTTGGCGCCGAAAATGCCATGTGAAAGTTTGCGTAGACAGAAAACATTCCCATCTAAAAAACGTTTATTCGCACCAAGTCAACAGCAAAATGCCAAAAAAAATAATGAAATCGTGGGAAAAAACAAGAGATAAAACGTGGCGCGGTCGCATTCGAACTGCACAAGTGTTGATATTTAGGGGAGAGGGGCCGGAAAGTTCGCACCCTAATTTGGAAGGTTCACGTGGAGTGCCACGTGGATCTGTAAATTTTTTTCTTTATTTGATCATTAAATAAATTAGTTTCAAACATAAAAAAATCTTTTTTTGGCTTAATTTTTGATTTTATATGACATGTGGACTTACGCAATTTGGTCAAGGTGTCAAAAAAATTGGTTTTATGGCTAAGTGATCAATACGTGCATGGTCCCACTTCCCTTGGTGCGTGACACGGTGTCCAAAGTGAACCGGATATAAGAATAACTCAAATAATTCTTCTTTTAAGACAAAAGTTTAAGAGAATAGATGTTGGAGTTTTTACTTTTTAAGAAAGAGATGTGTTTAAATTATTGTAATGCTGAAATTTGCATATTCATGCCAACTCTCATTTAGTTTTGGCTTCATTCCGATGGAATATTTTAATACAATTAAAGTCATACTTTTGTGTTAAGAATGGTTCATGGTCTAATATTTATTTCTATCTATTTTACACTAATTTACACCTATTTTTACATTTGTTGTTTCATGTGAATCCTTAGTGCCTTGGGAATAATCTTAATTGGCTAAAGATCCATCTTGAGTGTTTGGATATTGACCCCAAAAATCAAACATTCAAGTCTGAAGCCTAAAACTCCCATCTTTTCCCATTAATGACTATGGGTTGACTTGGTAAACACTTGTGTGACTTTTTCCATTTCTTGATATTTAATGAAATTCAATATGCACTTAATTCATGTGTTCGAACAAGGAGAAAATACTCTTACAAATATTTAGATCTAGAGCTTAAAAAAATGCATCTACATCATAACCGTATAGGCAATCTGAATGCTTGAGAACATTGTATTTGATCATTTGCTTAAAAAATGTATAACCAATTTGAACAAGGAGTTGACCTATAAGAAATTGACACTAGCAATCTATAAATCTCCCCTTAGATGTTTGTAAACACTTCCTTGATAAATCTAGACATCAAGAAGATGACAAATAAAAGAAATTCTACCATTTTTTGTTATATCATTATGGGTTGTATTTATTTCCACGTATCAAGTCATCCCAGCAACACTCATGATTAGACTCACAACACTTGGTACTAATTTGCTAAATTATGAGAGAAACACAATTCAAATTTTGTCATTCTTCTTTCAATGCATATAAGAAGTTGTGGTTTTAAGTTATGCTCGAAAAGTTATGATAGAAAACAACAAACAACTATCAATTAGCCACCAAAATCAAATAGGTTCTTTCATTAAATATGTATATTTTAGATTTATATGGGTGATTCTTAATAGCTCTACATCAGGTTAATTGATTATCTTATTCATTAAACCTGATTTTGGTAAAGGATCTACTTATTTCTTTACATTTTTATGAACTTGAGATACCAACACCCCTTAGGGTTTTATCTTATGGAATTATGATTTCAATTCTAGTTTTTCTATTGCATTAGTTCACATCATATTCAATTAGGGTTTGATCCCCTTTACTTGTGTTTCATTGAATTTATCATTTTCTTAGGATTTTTCTAATAGATTACATACCATAATATTTATACCCAACCTACTCAACACTTATTTTCCTAGAGGCCTTAAATTTGTTGATCTATTTCAAATCTAATAATTCACTAATTTTTAAATCTAATTTCTATTTTATTAACTCATACCTAGTTCATCCCACCTACCCACCCTCGAAGTGTGTCATTTTTTATTATTGAATGGATCATCATAAATCATACACTCAAATTTCTCATTTATCTTTTCTGACTTTTGATCATCCTTGATCCATATGTCTTTTTATTATATGGGTAAGTGTGCACGTTGTCCATAGAAGCATTATTCTATCTTGTCTATTTTAAACTTCTTATGTGGACTTAACATAAATTTTCATTGCTTAATTTTGTAGGCTTAGTGCACACAAGGATATTATATATCTATTGATACTGACTCATGTGCTTTACCTTTCAATGCTTGGCCACCTAGTACACTTACCAAACACATCTTTCTAGACTTTAACATTCAATTATGGATTCTCCTACTTATGCCTCTTTTTTTCATCTTTCCTTGAGGATCCTAGTGATGATGATACAAATGTTTTACCTTCACACAAGTTTTCTATCTATTCTTATCTATCTTGTGGCTCATGATCTATGGATGATATTCTTAGGATTGATCATAGTTATAATTTTTTATCATCTCATGATGAAATTGACAACTTTGTGTCATAATGATTCAATTCTCACAAATATTTTATAATGTGCCTTCTTTGGTGGACCCTTGAACTTTTCTATGCATCATCGTGATATATTTTTTTTGATGAAGATCATCCTTTCAATCCATTCATGATTTTATGGGTAAATGCAAGAAGATGATTTCACTTCTAGTGGAAGTTTCAGACTTAGAAAAAAATCCAAAATTAGGCAAATTGAAACATGATCCTGTTATTTAGCAAAAGGGATCTCATTTCGCTTTGAGATGCCAAGCCAAAAACTGGATCATGTTTCATAAAAAAGAACATTTTTTATGCTTTTATGAAATGAGATCCCATTTTGTAAAATGGAATCCCATTTTATAAAAGCATAAAAATTAATTTTTTTATGCTTTTACGTAAAACGGGATCCCGTTTCATAAAAGCATAAAAAAATATTTTTTTATGAAATGGGATCCCGTTTCTTAAAATTTGAATTTTTGGCCAAGTTTGTGCTTTGTTTTTCAATTTGGGAAAAGGCTTGGGGACCTGAACCTAAGCTTTGGACCTAGTTTCACTTGCAACTTGAAGGTCATAGCAATGTCATAAGAAAAGAGTGACTTTGGACATATGTCTGAAGATCTTTTTTGCATAAGTTTTTGACGAAATTAAGACCCATTATAGATGAGACTGTGTAGGTTCCCGATATGTAATTTTTTTTACAATTAGATTATTTTTTCTATTTTTAAAATATTTTTTTATGAAACTGGTCCATAAGCTTGAAATATCAGGGTTTTTTAGTATTTTAATAACTTTTTATTAATTTTTTTTTTGAAAAACGAATTATACGTTAGCATTCTTTAGACAATTCTTTTCAATTTGAAAAAAAGTAAAAAAATGATAAGTTTAGGTCATCTTATGCATGACGTACACAACGATTTTCCAAAACAACAAAATATGGCCAATAAAAAATTAACGAAAAAAAATTCAAAAAAATTACAAAAATATTGTGAGCATTCTTGAGTGTGTTACAAATCTTTTCCCAAAAGGATTCAGAAAAATATGATTATTTAAGTGAAAATATGGATGACATATACGTGCATGGTATGGTTAAAAAAGTGACTTTTAAACAGCGGTTTTTAGACACCTTATTGAATATCACTTTATGTCATTTGGGTATTAAAATAAATTACATATTTGGAAACTAGACTCTGAGTGCTACATTTTATGAGTAGTGGCTTTTTTTAAGATTCCATCTCTAAGTGCTTCAAATTTTAAGGTCAAATGTGACAAATTCTGAAAATCGGGGAAAACACTTCCACTTTTTCGCCAAAAAGTGGACTCAATTTCTTGCACACACCCTTATATGACATATATTTTAGTAATTGTGGAATACCTCCACCTACATCTTACTTTGTAGTTGATTTGGCTATAAGTAAATAAGAGGATCATTTACAACGGTTACATGCCATATGTGAGGATAATGGAACTTAGTTGATGATAAATCTTCTCCCACTATCACACATGATATATATGCATACATATGTAAATATGAGACATGTTGAAATTCATGTCTCCTTATGCAAATTACCTCATTAGTGAAATAGGGCCCATCTACAAAAGTGTGTTGATTGTTAACAAGGATTTAACTACAAAGATCTTATCAAATTGATATTACATATCTATTTCATGCAGTTCTATTTTAAATTATCATAAACCATTAGATTTGTGGCACCTTACAAATTTCAAAGTATGGTCCAGTAAAGGTGGTCCATTATGAAATTTACAATACCTCCAAGTTATGTGCCCCCTTATTTCTACAAGGATTAATTTCTTGTTAAGGTGTTCCCATCAAATTTGAGTGATTATGTACTTAACATAATTTTATGTTTACTGAAATTTTTATCACTTGTAAGATTTAGCTAAGGCTTTCATGGAATATTTTTATTATAATATCAAACCTAGGGAATATGCTCTTGACCTCATGAAACACAAACAATAAAATAAGAGATAATTAGAGATTACATATTATTTGAAGATTTTGCTACTAACATAGACTTATACTTTAGGTGATTATGAACTTCAAAACATATTTAGGGATGGTTTGCATCCAATCAAAAGTCTAAATTACATGCTTGGTCATTTATTTTTATATTTATATATCATTGTATGTAAATGTGAGCATGCTTTATCAAATAATATTTTTTTATATCAATTCATTTCTAGAACTTTGTTGTATTCAAAGAGTAAAATTAATGATAATGTACCTAATGATGATAATAAAGAAAAAATAAAACCAAATAAGCATATAAAATTCACTAAATTAAAGGATTCTACATGTTGTATTGGAACAACTTGAAGCTAATGAATATATATATAATCTTGTATGACAATTATTTACTTTTATTCTTATCATGTTGTACACATGGAAATTCTATAGATATATGAATTAAATTAAGACGTAAAATTTAAGATCTCATTAGTACAATGACAATACAAGTTGATTATAATCATATTTAATTTCATGATAAGGATCCTTATAATATTATTTTCCTTGACCAAGGGTGATAATGGATCACCTATATAATAATTTATATTAGTAGAAAAAATAACATCCAAGTATGAGAATCCCAAAACGATATAGCCCTGACCATATAGAATATTGTACAAGATACATTAGTGAGAGCATACCCAAAACATCATAGGTACCAAAATGAAATATACATAGAGAGATATTAGTAGAGGAGATCATAGATAACTAGAACAAAAGAAACTACCACCAATTGTTGGTAGATAAAAAGAGCCAAAAAAGTAGAAAAATATAATGTTCATAGCTCCAACTAGAGCTAGCAGTTCATCCAGTGCCACATATTAGAGAATAAGAATCGAGCTACAAGTTTTATTTACAACATGAGTAATTGAAAAATATAGATCTTTAAATTTTTTATTGAGTTTTCAATAAATAGTTCTTCCCAAATGTCTTCTTTGATCAAATTTAGGGTGGTGAGGGTAGTTTGAAGGGAGTTTTCTAGGATATCCAACCTTATTGAAATAATAAATAGAGTATAGGAGGTGAATTCTACAACTAGAACTTGGATCAAATTCCATCAAGGTTATCTACGCCAAGGTTTACACCATAACAATTGAGAGCTTCATCAAGAGATTGAGGAGAGAAAAGACCTGGGAGTATGCAATTTTATATGATGTACTTTAGAGTACTAGCATCCCCAATATTATACATCACATTTAATAGGAAAATGGAGGAAACACTTGTGAGGGAGAGAGAACCAATAAATTATACAATAGAGGTTTTCTAGTGATCTTGTAGATGGTGACCTCAACTAAAGAACATTGAAGCATAAAAACCCTTCCTATTGTCAAAAGGGTGAATATCCTTATACTCCAAATTATATGGAGGGGGTTGAATTTTTTCATTTATAGTAGGGTCAACCATATTCATGAAAACACCAAATGAAAATTGAATTGTATGAATAAAGGATCTCTCCTCTAAAGAAATAGGTGATGCCTTCAAAGTGATTGGTCCATTATTGAATTGAAACTGAAGATTATGGGGAAATAATATCAAAAAATTTGAGGGCGATGGAGAAAGATGTCAATTCATAAGACACCCTTAAAAAAAACCCTAAATTTTAGAAGCAATTGACTTGTCAATCCCAAGGGGAATCAACATGCCAATAAAATTTAAGTAGGAGACATCAATAAAAGACGCTATTGAAACACATGAAATTTTGTAGAAATAAACATTAAGAACAAGTGAGTAGGGATGAATAAGGAGCTACCAAAGTGTATAGGAGTGAATTTGCACCCCTTGAGAAAATTCCCCTTTCACATACCCTCACCTTAGAAAATCAAATTCAAAGGCGAAATTCCACATCACCCACCTGCCTTCCATCCACCTGGCATTTTTTTTGTGTGTCGGTGAGAGAATATTTGTTGGGGACACACACACAATGTGTAGACATCTACGCAATGCACTATTGTCCCTAGCGGATTCCTGCGTTTGAAGTTGGCAGAGGTGTTACACACCCGATTAGAGTTGAATTGTAACGTTCCTCTTTGACCAATTGATCCAAAAATGACAGATTCTTCTCATCCCACCTTCAAAAAAATTCTCCATTCATTCATTCCTACTTCTGGACATTCACATTCGATCTCTCAAGAAAATTCTCATTCACTCCAACATTCTAGCACTCTATTTTTGAGCATTGCAGTAGCATTGATACTTGATCAATTCCACATTGCAAGTGTGAGACAACCATAAAAGTTGTGGGCTTGGATTCTTGTGAGACCTCCCTTCATCATCGCTGTGGCTGTGGTGACTTTTCCATACCTTGCATTCTTCCTCCATTGGCTAGTGAGCCTTTGGGGGAGGTGGTAATGCTTCACTCCTCTCTTTTGTGATTTGATAGAGTAGGGTATGTGTAGGATCATGATGGGACAAAAAGTGGCAATATGTAAGTGATATGATGGTCCGTGTGGCTGACAACTTTTTTTTTACCCAAAATTGATGAAACGAAAAGGGTTTTTAAAGGAGATTCTCAGCTTTCCACTAATATAAATTATGCTTTACTTCAAATTTAATAAATAATTATTATTCATTTTTTATTTGAATTACGACAAAAGTCCTAATTGATAGGCTTATTGAAAAGCATCTATAGCTTTCAAAAATCACATTTTTTGAATCTAAAATATGCATCACATTCTATGCTTCAGATACTATAGGATTAAAAAAGAAAAATTGAATTTCAAGAAGTTTTGACCAAGTTAAGGTGGTCGACATATGAGTTTTATATTTTTAAAATTTGTAATAAAAATCATAATTAATTATTTACTTGGAAAAATTACAAAAATATGCATCACATCCCATGAGTACTCTACTTATATCTAAAATCTTATAAATTTTTTATTATTTTATTGTGCTTAGGGTGGTCAGACAGATACCTACTTCTTATTTTTTCCCTGAAATTTAAGTACTATTACATTGAAATTTCAAATTTTCACCAAATAGATTTTTTTTTTATAAATAAACCTAATAGTTTAGAAACTTCATTCAATTTGCTACAAATTCTATTCTTACATATTTTTGAAATAATATAGATAACTTATTCAAAATTTTACGTCAAGTTGCCTAACTCTGATTTTTCTGAATTTTTTGCCACTTAAGGGCCTATTTTTTCCATGATGATCCTGCACATACCCAGTAGCATAGTATTATTTTATAGTGTTCAACAATCTTTCTTGCTACTTTATTTATCACATACTCTACTTTGTTGCTTTCTGGTTGTTCGTGGAGGTGGAAACACCAAAACGAGGGTTTGACTGAGGCAGACCCCCACTAGTACATTTTGACAATTTTTTTGACGACGGCTCATCGGAATTTCGACGGCTATTCATCGCTATAATTGTGTTAGAATTTTGACGACATTTGAAACGTCAAAATTTTGGCCTGACATCAAAATGTACCAATGCCCTATTCAGCCCCAACACCTTTCCCCTTCTTGTTTGTGTGTAGGTGGACATGCGCATGGAGCTAGCTAGCAAACAAATTCTTTTGTGAGATCATCTTCATCACCCTAGCTTTTATTTACTTACTTTATCATCTTCATCTTTGGTTTTTGTACTTTCTCATTTTGTTCTTCTTGTTAAAATCAAATAGCTAGGTTATGAGTGACTTTTTAGGTAGTTTTTACTATACTTCATGTTTTCTAGTCATACGGACGATAATCCGCTAGAGAGACGCCAGCATGTCACACTATCATCCTAGAATTGTGCTTCTATCCTCAAACAAAGAGTTGTCTAAGGTGCAATACTGACTCCAAAAACTAGCTCACCTAGCCTAAACCTAAAGTTTAGGTTTATAGAGTGACAAAAGTACTACATAGTGCTCCTCATTCTCAATCTTCAGCCTAAGACATCCTTTAGAGTGATTTAAGTTAAGACAACCCTCCACTCTTGGCTCTCCATGACCTCAGGCCTTAACATGGTTGTTCCCCCTCTCTTACATTTTTGGTGAACTCAACGTGAACAATTTCTACCCATTTATCTATGTTGAGGATTTTTCCTCGTGCCTTGAGATTGTTGTAACACTGAGTGTTGTGAAGGTTTATGAGCATCACAACCCAGTCTACGACATTTGGGTATGTTGTTAGAAGAATCATGTGACACTTACCGATGAAGAAGATGAAGGTCACTTCTAGTTTCACCTCCAATGTTTCCACTGGTTTAGCTAATGAGTTTGTACCACTGGTTTTCCTGTGGGCTTCACTAATGAGATGGGTTTCATAAACGAGACCACTCTCATTCCTACTCCTCCAGCATCCCCTACGGCTTCATCCATGGATGAGAATGAGGTTGTGCATGTACCTATAGAAAACATTTTAACGTTGGATAATGCCAGATTGGCAGACCTTATGAATTATTTGGAGAAAGCACCAAACATGGCGAGAGTTGCTAGGCTTACTAGAGTGAAGTGAGACATTTGTTAGGAAAGGATCAGACAGACATATAATTCTTATGTGGCTTGGTTGATCTAATTGAAGCTTATGTCCCTTCATATAAGACTAGATCGGTTACTACCCAAGGGGAAGTGCTCAATACCTATAAAAGACAAATAGGCATTTCCATTCCTACCACATCTATATGCATGGTCGAAACGGGCCCCTCGATCAGTGTCTCTTCTACTTCTCAAAATCCCCCCACTATTAAGGCAAATAAAACACCCCTTGGGTTCAGTTTCACCCCTCCTACTGCCCCTGGTGGGAGAGGATTTGGTAGAATGAGTGGTAGTGGTTCTGGTAGCAAAGGTGGCACTAGCGGAGGTGGCTTTGGTGGAGGCCATGGAGGTGGCTTTAGTGTAGGTCCTATTGGTGGTGGTGGCTCCAACAAAGGCCATGACAATGGCTCCGAAGGTGGTTCTAGAGGCTCCACTGGTCCTTTATCATCTACTGACCCTGTTTTGAATGCACCGCTTCAAAATATGGGTCTATGCAAAACTAGTTGGAAAATCTCTCCCAAGCCTCGGCCCAACCTATCTTTCAACCCTTTTTTTGACATAGCCCATTGTCGATAACAATCTTAAGTAGTCCCTCCCCACAAGGAATGGAGATTCCAAAATTTGATAAATATGGCGGCAAAGGGGACCTGCAAATACGCGTCCTTTAATTCCATGTGTACATACTTCTTTCATCATGATGCGTTGATGACAAAATTATTTCCTTGATCTCTTAAGGATACAATGCTCGAGTAGTACTATTCCTTACATGACAACTCTATCTTCTCATTTGATCAACTTGTAAATCTGTTTCTTCGACAATTCCAAGCCAACATTAGACCAAAGATGACCTTTTCGGATCTTGTCCGATGCAAGCAATGGGATAACGAGAAGATAACTAATTTCATAGCATGGTACCAAGCGCTCATTTCACAAATCTCATACCTATTTCCTGATTCTGACGTACAAAAGGTGTTCATAGGGAACCTGCAAAGACCATGGATGGAAAAGTTTTCCCTTATGAAATACCCCTCTTTCACACATTTGTGTGTGGCATTATGAGAATATCAACAGATGGTAGTTTAGTTCAAGGGATCCTCCTCGCGCTCCTATTCATAAGGAAAATCTATTGTATCAATCTTAGGAAAAGGTAAGGTTGTTGTGAATGTAATAGCCACAATGAATCATAACGGCCTCAGATGCAACAAAAAGTTCACAAAGTTAGTAGAATCTTATTCTTACATCTTGTAGAAGTTTCTAAAGGATAAGATCATAACCCTGGAGAACCCTCAACCTCTCAAGGAACCTTACCTTGATTGGTACGATGTAAATACCTTTTTTCAAAACCATCAGGTTAACATAAACGATATTGAATGTTGTATGCACCTACATCACAAGATACAAGACCATATCGAGGACTGTACTATGATGGGAGTAAACAAAATGAAAATAAATTGGCAACGAAGGAAAATAATGAGTTGCAGATATACACGGACCCATTTTTCGTCTCATTTTGCTAACATAATTATTGATCCTTTTGATTCTACCACTCAGTCCTTAGCGTACGTTAACATGGTCATACTTACTCTTTCCATGCAACCTATGATTGGTTCACTAGATGTGACATTCACCTCGCAGGATATGCCCTTGAACAACAAGCTCTCTCCCCTTTACATTGTCGCTCGCCTCAATGGGAACATTATGATGGGGGTCTTAGTCGACCTCGCAAGCCGAGTGAATGTTACCACATAGGAGACATTATGGTTGAATTCATTACAAAGGGAGGAGTACAAAGAAAAAAAATCTACCATTCGTATGCAAAATGGCCTCTCTCTCAAACTATATGGCTCAATAACTCTTTCTGTCCTAGTTGGACCTAGGGCCATGAACACAACTTTTGATGTTACCTCAAAATCTAATTTGTTCATAGTGAAGTTAGGCATACCTTGGCTAGCTTCCATGAATGGAATCCTTTCGTCATTCATAAGTGTTTGAAATTCTCCCATGAAGGTGTTGTGCACGTCGTGCATGACATTGGATACCAACCATTGGTATCCCGGGGGGGCTACTCATTGGATCATTTTTGGCCCGCCCTAGTCGGTCTACTTCCCCCAAGAATAGACCTACTTTACCGAAATTATGTGAAGTATAAGATCAGGGGCAAAGGACAACCATAATTGACCCTTTCGGTAGTGAAGAAACAAGTTGCCTCCTCTTGTCAAAAGGGAAAGGAGAGGCCTGCCTATCCTCACGGTGCCTCTTCCACCCCTCTTTTTGAAGAAGAGTTTTGGATGAATACTCTTGGATTTTATATGAGAAGACTGATGGTGCCTACTTGGCGCAAAGGTAAGATTAGGATATTAGACCTTCCTACCGTGCCTCCTGGACCTTGGCCCTACCTGTATGGTAGAAGGAAGGGTCCCCTTGGGGAATCCTCTATGTCCCAACCTCTGTGGCCTCCCACTACTCTTGCTCCTAAGATAGTGAATGAGAAGATGCCTACTGCCGTGCGCTAGAGCCAACTCCCCCTATTGTTCCTCAACCTCTTCCTTCTGATCCTATTTATGAGTTTGTCCCTTTGCTAGAGACAACTTTGATGGACACCCCTATGGTTAAGCAGGAGCCTTCTATTCCTTCGCAGCTCCTAGCCTCTAGCATAAAGAGTTGTAGAAACCACCTTGCATGTGAGAGAAAGCGTCGACAAAAGGATCTGGTAGCTGAGTAAGCCGCTTTGAAAAGAAAGGAAGAGGAGATGCCCACCCCTGCTTCAGGGCATCCTGATTTGACTTCTCTCCCCTCTGCTTCTTTTCAATCGAGTTTAGTCCTGCTTCTGGCTCCTACTGTGAGTGTGATTTTGCCTGACCTTAAAAAGGTGCAAGTGTTTATCGCTCCTTTGATTGAGCTTCCCTTGTTGATGTCCCTTCCAGACATCTTGCCATTTCTTAAACCCGTGGACATGTCGAATACCTCGGTGATATTCATCGTGGTTTTCTCCTCCTCCTCTACGCCTCTTGCCTCATTTGTGGGGATTTCACATCCCCTGACAAAGTAGAAAGTAGAGGTTGTCCCTTTTAGCAATGGAGGGCATAAGAGGATCCCACCTTCTCCAAAGGGTGGTCCTGCACTAGCTTGTTTCATACTAGTGATGGAGCAAGTTCCGACTTCCCTTAAGTTTGTCATCGCTCCCGAGTCACTCGGTGAGCCGAATGATGAATCTCAGGTGTTCTCCTCCCCGTCCATTTAGGTACGACATGGAACTCTTGTAAATTGCATGTTTAAATATTTAGATGAAGTTCTAGCCTTGTTGACAATCTCTGCAAAGTCACTGACCATAGCTCTACAAGAGATGAGGGGAGAAGACCTTACAGGGCCTTCTTCCTTAGCCCTTGTTGTGGGAGGGTTGGAAGCACCTCCCCTTAATATTCCACCATTGCAAGCTCGTCTGTGTTCCCCTTATAATGATCTAGATCGGGAAGCAGATGAACTCTTGGTCGATGAGTGTTAGGGGGAGGCCTCTTCTTTACCTTTAGATTAGATGTGTGTTTTTTGTGATTTTTTCCCCCATGCTTATGTTATATGTTCCTGGATGACCCTTGTCACCCTTGTTGGTGCTTGGATACAGGAGTGATTATGTGTTGTAAACCTTCTTCTATTTGTATCATCATTCTTCCTCTGTTATGTGCTTTGATTTTTGGAAAATTGGTTAGATTGCAAAGTGTTGGGGGCATTTAGGCTTCCCTTCCATGTTGACCCAATTTTTTATTTTTACTTTGTCTTCTTGTGCATTCTTCACATGGTTTGATATAGTAGGGGGTTGATGACAGTTCATCTATATACTATTACTATAATTATATATATTTATGAGCAGCTCTAACCCTGAAATATCATATCACACCTGTGTCTCTTGTTCATTATGTTGTTATTTCTCTTTCGCTCTTTTATCTTTCTCTCTTCTTTGCTTGAGTTGTCCCTCCTATGTGTGACAATGTCACTTTCACAATGTTTCAATTTTTTAGAAAATGTATTTGTTGTCAACGAATCTTTTTTTGAAAATCATTGCAAGCTTTTTCAAAAATTGTATTCACAACTTGGACCCCTAGCGGAACATGTTTCCTTTGTCATGGGTTCACAAAGAAAGAACTTGAGAACTTTCCTTTGAGGTGGGAGTGACCTTTTCCTATAGGAGAAGCCTCTATCTTCCCCTCGTGAGGGAGCATCTTCTTCCTTTTGAATTCCTTGATGGAGTGAACATCTTTCGAAACGATTCCTTGATGATGAGTTGATTTGAGAAAAAAAATAATTCTTTTACACTTTCAAACAACGCGTCCCTTGAGTGGACCCCTTTGAAATCCTTTCAGTTTGTTGACTGTTTGTGTGATTGTCTACTTGTTTGCCTGTGCGACTACTTTTTTTTTGACATGTTCTATTTGTAGATTAACATGTTGGTTTGTAGGTGCACCTGTGAATCCGCTTTCTAGTCTAACTCTACGGAGTCACCTTACACTGGGCTTCCTTCATGAGAGAGAACTTGAGGGTTGCCTTCTTGTAGGTCTAAGGGCCTATAAGGTGCTTACTTCATTGGGATTCCTTCATGAAAGAGTACTTGGGGGAACACCTTCTTGCAGGTCTGAGGGCCTATGAGACACTTACATCCTATGGGATTTTTCCATCATTGGTCTGAGGGCCTTCGTTGTACTTTGTGCAACTTCATAGTTTTGCGGGGCTATGGAGTCCTTTTGTTTGAAACTCCCCAAGGAGAGTACCTGTGGAGTCCTTTTCCTGCCCTGCACCTTCGAGTTCATCATATCACAGTTTTCTTCCTCAATAGTTCAGGTATACATTTCTAACCCTTCAATCTACTTTACCAAACACTCATCGATATTTGTACTCGCTAAAGTGGGGGGGAAATTTATAAGAGAGAATTTGCACCCCTTAATAAAATTCCCCTTTCACATACCCCCACCTTAGAAAATCAAATCCAAAGGAGGAATTCCACATCACCCACCTACCTTCCATCCATCTAGCATTTGTTTTGTGTGTTGGTGAGAGAATATTTCTTGGAGATGCACGCATGGTAAATAGACATTCACAGGACGCACTATCGTCCCTGATAGATTCCTACATCTAAAGTTGGTAGAGGCATTACACACCTGATTGGAGTCGAATTGTAACATCCCTCTTCAACCAACTGACCTGAAAACAACAGATTCTTCTCATCGCACCTTCAAAAACTTTCTCCATTCATTCATTCCTACTTTTGGACATTCACATTTGATCTCTTAAAAAAATTCTCATTCACTCCAACATTCTAGCACTCCAATTTTTAGAATTCCAACATCATTGACACTCCATCAACTCCACATTGCAAGTGTGAGGCATCCATAGAAGTTGTGGGCTTGGAGTCTTGCGAGACCTCCCTTCATCACCACTGTGGCTGTGGTGAATTTTCCAAGTCCATACCTTGCATTCTCCCTCCATTGGCTAGTGAGCCTTTGGGTGGAGGTGATAACACTTCACTCCTCTCTTTTATGATTTGATAGAGTAGCATAGTATTGTTTTGTAGTGTTCAACAATATTTCTTCCTAGTTTCTTTATCGCATATTCTACTTCGTTGCTTTCTAGATGTCTGTGGAGGTGGAAACACCAAAATGGGGGTCTGACTAAGGTAGGCCCCTATACAACCCCAACAATTTTCCCCTTCTTGTTTGTGTGTAGGTGGACATGCTCATGGAGCTAGCTGGTGAATAGGAACTTTTGTGAGATCATATTTTCCACCCTATCTTTTATTTACTTACTTTATCATCTCCATCTTTATTTTATGTACTTTCTCATTCTATTCTTCCTGTCAAAATCAACTAGCTAGGCTGTGAGTGAGTTTTTAGGTAGTTTTTACTATACTTCATGTTTTATGGCCGTACAGACACCAGCGCACTAGAGAGATTCCAACGCGTTGTGCTATCATCCCAGAACTGTGTTTTTGTCCTCAAATAGAGAGTTGCCTGAGGTGTAGTATGGACTCTAAAAACTAGCTCACCTAGCCTAAACCTAAATTTTAGGTCTATAGAGTGACAAAAATACTACATAGTGCTCCTCATTCTCAATCTTCACCCCAAGACATCCTTTAGAGTGAGGTAAGTTAGGTGAGCCCTCTGCTCTTGGCTCTCCATATCCTAGGGCCTTGATGTGGTTGGTCCCCCTCTCTTACACAAAGAATTGATAGAGATATTCCCCATGAAAATTCACATGCTTGAATCAAGTAGGATCCTTTTTCATCTTAGAAACATTCAGTACAAAAATAATAATCAAGATGTAAAAAATTATGAAGTAAGGATTTCAAGGATGAGTCCAGTCAACATATTTCAAATTTGTTACCCTCTAAGAAGCTCCTAGGATCTAAGTATATAACTAGATGTGATAATATATTTGCAACATTATTAGATTCCTTGAAGCAATGAACACTCTTAGAATGAACAAAGAAGGTTAAAAGACAAATTTTTTATAATGATTTGAAGCCTCTTATTATCTATTTTTATCTTTTTTAGAGTGTTAATCACCAACATAGAGTCGCCTTCAATTATTATTTTTACATGTAGAAAATAAGAAAGACCTAACCCCAGTCTTAAGGCCTCTGCCTCATTATTAGTACTCATAGAGAGATTCTTAGAAGCAATATGGATCACCTTCCTATTATGATATTTTAGGATAAATCCTCTCAAATGACCCAAGTTACCCTTAGAAACACCATCAAAATTTAGCTTTATTAATGGGAATTGAGCAACAAATCACTTTACATTTTCTCTCAAATTGATTGGTTTTGTAATATATACTGAACCATATAGGTGAAGAAGAGGTAAAAATTTCAAAAAATTCTCATCTCATGAAGAAAAATTATATTTTCTTAAGAAAGTGAAATAATTGAAGACATGACTATTTTTTTCTTTGGAAACTTCTCGTTGATGGATTGTTGTTTCAAAAGATGAAGCTGAATTTATAAAAAATTCTATGATTCCTTTCCCTACAAAAGTGGTAAATAATTATAGATGGAGAAAATCTCCAAATACAACCATAAGTTGAAGACTGGCACAATGTAGGCCAAATTGAGAAGAGATCATAGATGGAGTTTGGAATATCACATGCCACTAGTGAATTATTTCACACAACTAATGCCAACTTATTCTCGAGACGTTACATTGAAGAAATAGATGATTAAGAGTTTCCTTGCAAGCCCTCACTACAAAGAGGACAAAAAACATTTAAAAATAAATGAATTGTGTCTAATATTTCCCTTATCAAAACCCTATTTTTTAGAGCTATCCATGCAAAAATCCTAGCTTTAAAGAAGCATGATTTATCCTAGCATTGTTGAATAGGATATTTTTGAATTACTTGGAAATTCAATTGACTTAGTTATCCCAATTTTATAGAATAAAAGACTGAAGAAGACCCCATCCAACAAAGCTCATCATCTAGGTGAGAATAAAATACTTTTCTTTTCAACATATTAGATAAAATAATAAGGTTTTGTTTATTTTTAAAATGAAAAATGAAAACTTCCCTCCACTAAACAAAAGGGATATAATTCTCCTAAGAGACAAAGAAGTAGTTTTTTACTTTATATCCCAAGACTAGCAAACAAGAATGTGATTGGAACTAAGTGGATATTTCAGAACAAACTGAATGAGAATGGAGAAGTGATGAGAAACAAGGTAAGGCTTGTAAGGGCTACTCATAAGTAGAAGAAATAGATTTTGAGGAGACATTTTCTTCAGTGGTAAGAATGGAAGCTATCAAGATGTTTTAAGCTTTTTCAATACATAAGGATTTCAAGGTTTATCAGGTGAGCTAGAAGAAGAGGTATACATTGAACAACCAAAAGGATTTTAGTTATTAGACAAACTGAATATGGTCTGCAAATTAAAGAAATAATTATATGGATTGAATCAAGCTCCCAAAGCTTGGTATGCAAGGTTGGATATTTACTTGATACAATAAGGATTCAATAATGGTACCATAGATAGTAATATTTATTTCAAAGTTGAAAAAGATCAAATATTGATTGTGGTTGTGTATGCTGATGATATAATTTTTGGAGGAAATGAAACTATGTGCAAGAGATTTGAAGAAGAGATGCATAAAGAGTTTGAGATGTCTATGTTTGGGGAGATGAATTTCTTCCTTGGACTCCAAATACATTAGACAAAAAGATGTATATTCATTTCACAATCAAAGTATGTCAATGAAATGTTGAAGAAGTTTGGAATAGAAGACTCTAAAATAGTATGTACTCCTATAGTTACTGGTTGCAAGCTGAGTAAGAATGATGAATATACTAAGGATGATCAGAGAAATTATAGATCAATGATTGGATGACTACTATATCTAACTACTACTAGACTGGATATAATGCATGCAGTTTGTCTTGTGGCTAGATTTCAAGAAGATCCTAGAGAGTCACATGTTGCAATAGTAAAAAGAATATTTAGATATTTGAAGGACACTCCAGAACATGGTTAATGGTATCTAAAGGATACTATTTTTTCTCTGAGTTCTTATACAAATGTAGATTGGGTAGATTGTGTGGATGACAAGAAAAGTACAAGTGGTGGTACATTCTTTCTTGGAAGCAGATTGGTGTCTTGGCTAAGCAAGAAGCAAGATTCAGTGTTTTTATCTATTGTAGAGGTAGAATATATTGTAGCAACATCTTGTTGCGCATAGGTGTTGTGGATGAGGAAAACCTTGAAGGATATCAGAGTTGTATATGATGAACCAATCTCTATCTTCTATGATACTACAAGTGCTATTAACATTTCAAATATCTCAGTGATGCACTCAAGGACAAAACATATCTCAATCCAATATCACTTTTTGAGAGAGAAGGTTGCATAGAATGAAGTGAAGCTTGAGTATGTGCCTACAAAGGATCAAGTTGTTGATATATTCACTAAGGGTATTCCTAAGGATTCTTTTGAGTATCTTTGAGAGAAGTTAGGGGTTATTACCCCTCCTTCTTTGAACTAGATGCATAAGGATATGCGTCAAGCGAGTGGATTTCAAATTTCATTCCTTGTTCTAGATTGATGTTAGAAGCTACCTCTCACGGGGAGTATGTAGTGGATTTTTTGGTTGTTACAGTTAGGGGAGTTAGTATCAATGCAAATTGGTGTTGTCCTTAATCAATTTTGTCAAAGGATATTAGTAGTGGTTGCTGGTTGGTATATTTTGTTGTGTGCTCCTAAGGGGGAGTATGCAGAGTAGTATAAAGAAAAGGTAGTTTCAGAGTAGTTGTCCCTTATAAGTATTGCTTTTGGGGGAGAGAGAAAGTATGCATGTTTGATGTCAAAGGGGGAAAGAGATGCAAATGTGTTTCCCTTTTCTATTGATGTCAAAGGGGCAGAGAGAAAGTAATGTGAAAAATGTTCAATTGTCAAAGGGGGAGATGTTGGATGTTGTTGATATGTGGTTGTCATTGATGTCAATACTATTGGCCTTTAAGGCATTAGAAGCTGTATATGTCGAGGATATTGAGAAAATTGTAATAAAATGTGTTGCAGGTTGTCAGTGATAAAGTGAAGTTCAATCTGTTGGTTATCTCAATACATTAATGATAAGAGGTTGTGGATTAAAGGGGTTGTTGTCGAGTATATCTAGTTTATCCATGTTAATTTTTAGAGATCCGCATTAAGATTTGATCGAGTTATGAGTAGTTGTGTTCTGATAGTTTTTTTGTTGCTTTAGTTGATGTTCCTGATTGAAGATAATATGATTCCAGTAATTTCAGTTGTTGTAGATGCTTCTCTGGTGATTCATGATGTTTGTGGATGTTTCTATATTTTTCTCTATCTGTGTTGTACGTCCACATTGATCGTTGTTCTTGCGATTGGTGATTTTCTCTTGTGTGATCGTGTTTTTCATGTTCATGGGTGACAAGGTGTTTGTAGCGTGTTGTGGATCTTCGAGGAATAATTTTTGAATGTATTTCATGTTCGAGGATGTTGTTTTGGGTCTTCATTATGTTGTGGCTGACATTGGTTGGTTCGCATTGATAATTGTTATTGTTTTGGGATGATAGTTTGTATTCATTTTATTATTTTGTTGAAGCCGACATGTAGTGATGTAATCTCTAGTTGTGGATATATATAAGCGATTGTTTATTCCATTTGAAGGTGTGGTGTGCGTGAGATGTGTGAATAATGTCCTAATCATTTGAAGGAAAAATCAGAGTGTGAGAAGAGTGTGAAGAAGTGTTGATGTGCTTAACTGGAATTGTAATCAGGCACTAGCAAATGCTATCTTCTCAATTCAAAGTCCTACGAATGTAATCTGAATGTTTATGTAATATAGTGTGTCTTCCTTTGGGCAGTAAGCCTTGTTGTATTTGAGCAATGAGCTCTAGGCAATGTGCCTGAATGCATGTGCATTCCCCATTTATTCTTCTTTATACTTTTAACAGGGTATAATCTTTTAGACTGACCTCCACTGTGGTTTTTCCCCTAATAGGGTTTCCGCGTAAAAAATGTTGGTGTTATGTGTGTTTCTGATGTGTTGATGATTTATGCTTTCATGGTTATTTATCAGATCTGAGAATAAGGTTAATAAGTCTGAATTTTTGTGACAACTGATTCACCCCCCCCCCTCTCAGTTGTTTGCCCTTGTGTTGCCAACAATTGGTATCAAAGCAGGTTCCTTGGAAGAAGTTTAATAGCTTAAGGTTATCCAAGACAGTGACATATAAGAAGGATAGTCCAAGATTTGATGGAACAAATTATTCTCTGTGGAAGACTCGAATGGAGTGTCATCTGAGATGCATTGGTGAACCCTACTAGAACATTACAAGGAATAGGTATGTTATCCCACATAATGGTCCTTCTACTACTGCTAAGATTAAGGATGATGAGTACAATATCAGGGCTAAGGAAGCATTGTTGAGTGATCTGACTGATTTTGAGATGACAAATGTTATGGATCTGATGACTGCTTATGAGATTTGGAAAAAGTTGGAAACTTTGTATGAAGGTGATGCTAATGTGAAGATTACTAAGTTGAAAATTCTAAAAGGGAAATATGAAATGTTGATAATGGGTGATGATGAGAACATTACTTCTTTCATGAAAAGAGTGAATGAACTTGTGTGCGGTATCAGATGTGTTGGTGGACAATTGGAAGAATAAGAGATTGTTGCTAAAGTGCTTAGGTCCTTGCCTGCTGCATACAAAGTCAAAGCTACTGCTATTGAGGAGCTCCAGACTATAACGAATGTAACTAGAGATATGTTGATTGGTAAGCTTACTGCTTTTGAGTTGAGTGAATTTGGTGATGCTCTTCCTAAGAAAAAATCTGCATTCAAGGCCACTACCTCCGGAAGGGATAAACAGGGATATGATTCAAGAGAAAGTTCTTCTAGAAAGATATTCAAGTATGAGGAGGAAATGAGAGAGATCAAAGAAGAAGAGAGAAAACTGGATGAACTTGAAGCATTTATTGTTAAGAGAGAAGCTAGAGGAGAAGGTAAGTATAAAGGGAAGTTTCCTATTAAATTTTTTTCTTGCAATAAGATAGGTCATTTTGCATCAAGATGTCTGAAAAGAGTTCCTAAGTCCAAACCTAACAAGCCTAGATTTCAAAGGAAGTGTTATTATGTTGCTGATGAAGGTGTGATAGATGGTGAATTTGATAAAGGGAATGTAAGTGAGGACAAATGGGTATTTATTGCTATCAAGGAAAATAATCTTGTGTCTATTGAATCTGCTAGCTGTATAGATGTGGAGAGAGCCCTAGCTGCTCGAGTTGAAGAGAAAGATGAATAGGTGATTGACAGTGGATGCTATCATCACATGACAAGTGATAAAATTAAGTTTGTGAGCTTGGAAAAGTATGATGGTGGTGTTGTAAGATTTGGTGATGAAAAACTAGGTGTAATCCGTGGCAGAGGATGAATTTCTCTTGATGGTAAGCATAATACTGATGATGTCTCATATGTGGAAGGCTTGAAGCATAATCTCTTAAGTGTTGGATAGATGGTTGATAAGGGATACAATCTTCAATTCAAGGATGGAAAGTGTAGAATATTGGGGAGTTCCGGAAATGTGATTGCATTAGGTACAAAAACAAAAGGTAATATTTTTCACCTAAATGTTGCTAGTAAAAGTTGTCTTATTGCTCAAGTTGATGAAAGTTGGTTGTGGCATAGGAGGCTGTGTCATATAAAATTTCATAATATTATCAAGATAAGTTCTACTCAGGTTGTGAGAGATCTTCCTAAGTTGATGAAACCTACTAATGCTATATGCAAGGAATGTCAGTTAGGAAAGAAAACTAGAGTTTCATTTTGGAGCAAACATCATAGTTCAAATGAAGTGTTGAAGCTTGTGCATACTAACTTGTGTGGTCCTTCTAGAGTCAAAATTTTACAAGGATACATGTATTTCATGTTTCTTATTGATGATTATTCTAGAATGATTTGGGTTATTTTCTTAAGAGAAAAATATGAAGCTTTGGAGAAGTTCAAGATCTTTAAGGCTATGGTTGAGATAGAGATAGGTCTGAAGATTAAATGTTTTGAGATCAGATAGAGGTAGTGAATTCACTTTCGGTGAGTTTAATTCTTATTGTGAAGAACATGGGATAAAGAGATAATTATCTGCACCATGGACCCCTCAGCAAAATGGATTTTTGGAAAGGAAAAATAGGACAATTGAAGAAGCTGCTAGAACTATGATGTTAGAAAGAAATATTCCACATATCTACTGGAGAGAAGTTGTGAGTACTGTTGCTTACACTCTCAATCAGGTACAAGTCAAAGGTGATACTGGTAAGACTCCTTATGAGCTATGGTATGGTCATAAGCCTACTGTTAGATACTTCAAAATCTTTGGGAGTACATTCTATATTAAAAGAGATGAAGATATAGGAAAGTTTGATGCTAGGAGTGATGAAGGAATCTTTCTTGGTTATTCTACTAAAAGCAAGGCCTAACAGTGCTACAATAAGATATCAAGGAAAATGGTTGAAAGTGAAAAGTCAAGGTTGATGAAGACATAGCTAGACCATCCAAAACCCGTGGATATGATTCAGATGATAAGAATGACAGTTCAGATAAAGGAAATAAAGTTTAGACTTCAAATCAAGTTTAGATCATTTCGGTGAATCAGGAAAATCAAGAGGAATGAACTAGTGAAGGTGCAGAAGTGAGATCACAAGAGCCTGAAGTTCAAGAAAATCCTAAGACTCCAAGGTATGTAAGATTAAATCATTCAGAAGATCATATTATTAGTGATAAGAATGAAGGTGTCCAAACTAGGAGAAAAATTATAGAAGAATACTATTTGATTTCAAAGACTGAGCCTAATAGTGTGAATGAAGCATGCAAAGATGAACATTGGGTTGAAGCAATGAAAGAAGAATATAGAAGATTGAGAAGAATGATACATGGATTCTTGTTCCTAGACCTAAGGAAAAAAATGTAATTTGAACTAAATGGGTCTTTAGAAACAAACTAAACGAGCAAGGTGAAGTTGTTAGAAACAAAGCAAGACTGGTGTGTAAAGGATATTCTCATATGGAAGGAATTGAATTTAAAGAAACTTTTTCCCCTGTTGCTAGGATTGAAGCTGTGAGATTATTTCTTTCTTATGAGTTGCTTACAAAAAATAAAAGGTTTATCAGATGGATGTCAAGTCAACATTTATAAATGGTGAACTGGAAGAAGAGGTGTATGTTGAGCAACCTGATGGATTTCAATTGACTGATCAAGGAGATATGGTTTGTCAGTTGAAGAAAGCATTGCATTGACTCAAGGAAGCCCCAAGAGCATGGTATGCTAGATTGGACAAGTATTTTTTGAAGCTTGGATTTAATAAAGGTACCACTGATAGTAATTTGTATTTCAAGATTGATCATGATAAAGATTTGATTGTTGAAGTCTTTGTTGATGATATCATTTTTGGAGGAGATGATGGCTTGTGCACGAAGTTTGCTAATGAGATGCAAAGTGAATTTGAGATGTCTATGATTGGAGACATGAAATTCTTTTTGGGATTGCAAATTACTCAATTAGATAAAGGGATCTTTATATCTCAGTCCAAGTACGTGAAAGAATTGCTGAAGAAGTTTGGTATGGAACATTCAAATCCAGTCGGTACACCTATGGTGATCGGATGTAAGTTGACACAACATGATGATTCACCTAAGGCAAATTAGACTAGATACAAATCGATGATTGGTGGATTTCTTTATTTGACTCAAACTAGGCCTGATATCATGAATGTCATATGCATAGTTGCAAGATTTCAAGTTGATCCTAGGGAATCTCATGTGACTGTTGTGAAGAGGAATTTTAGATACTTGAAGGGGACAGTTGATTTTTTCCTGTGGTATCCTAAAGATGATGATCTTACTTTGAGTGCTTTCACTAATGCTGATTGGGCAGGAGATGTGAATGCCAGAAAAAGTACTAGTGGTGGTGCATTTTTCTTGGGAAAGAAGATGATTTCATGGTTAAGTAAGAAGCAAAATTCCATTTTTGTATCTACTGCAGAGGTAGAATACATTGCTAGTGCTAACAATTGTACTCAAGTATTGTGGATGAAGAAAATGTTGAAAGATATTAGAGTTGTGTATGATGAACCTATTGCTATATTCTGTGATAATTCAAGTACAATTAACATTTCTAAGAATTCAGTGTTTCATTCAAAGACCAAGCATATATCTATCAAGTTTCACTTTTTGAGAGAGAAGGTGAGTGAAAAAGAAGTCATATTGGAGTATGTGCCTACTAAGGAACAAATTGCAAATATCTTTACCAAGCCTTTTCCTAAGGATACTTTTGAGTATCTCAAAGGGAAGTTAGGGGTGATTACCCCTCCTAATCAAAACTAAGATGCATTGACTTAGATTAGTCCATGCATTTCACAGTCATATCTTGATCCAGATTGATGTTGTGGTGGCTACTAGTCAGGGGGAGTAGTTAGATGTTCAGATATGTGGTTCAGAGCTTGTGTGGTGAAAAGAGATCTTTTTCATTGATCTCAAAGGGGGAGAAGATTCATGTGAAAAACTATGAATTATCTGGGGAGAAGAGTCATGTGGGGAGAAGAGTCATGCGAAAGAGTTGAGGAGAAAAGAGTCAGAACCTAAGCGAGAGTAAGTGTTGAGAGATAGTTGTGTTGATGGTGTTTTCCACATCATGTGTTGCCATCAATTCCAAAGGGGGAGATTGTTGGATGTTGTTGATATGTGGTTGTCATTGATGTCAACACTATTGGCCTTTAAGACATTAGAAGTTGTATATGTCGAGGATAATGAGAAAATTGTAATAAAATGAGTTGTAGGTTGTTAGTGATGAAGTGAAGTTCAATCTGTTGGTTAGCTCAGTACATTGATGATAAAAGGTTGTGGATTAAAGGGTTTTTTGTTGAGTATATCTAGATTATCCATGTTAAGTTTTAGAGATCCAAATAAAGATTTGATCAAGTTATGAGTAGTTGTGTTCTAACAATTTTTTGTTGCTTCAGTTGATGTTCCTGATTGAAGATAATGTGATTCCAGTAAGTTTAGTTGTTATAGATGCTTCTCTGGTGATTCATGATGTTTGTGTATGTTTCTAGATCATGCTCTATCCGTTTTGCATGTCTGCATTGATTGTTGTGCTTGCAATTGGTGATTTTCTCTTGCGTGTTCATGTTTTTCATGTTCATGGCCGACAAGATGTTTGTAGCATGTTGTGGATCTTCGAGGAATAAGTTTTGAAGGTGTTTCATGTTCAAGGATGTTGTTTTGGGTCTTCATTATGTTGTGGCCGACATTGTTGGTTTGCATTGATAATTGTTATTATTTTGGGACGACAGTTTGTATTCATTTTATTATTTTATTGAAGCCGACATGTAGCGATGTAATCTCTATTTGTGGATATATATAAGCGATTGTTTATTCCATTTGAAAGTATGGTGTGCATGAGATGTGTGAATAATGTCCTAATCATTCAAAGGAAAAAGCAGAGTATGAGCAAAGTGTGAAGAAGTGTTCATGTGCTTAACCAGAACTATAATTAGGCATTAGTAGACGCTATCTTCTCAGTTCAAAGTCCTACGAATGTAATCTGAATGTTTCTATAAGATAGTGTGTCTTTTTTTGGCAGTAAGCCTTGTTGTATTTGAGCAGTGAACTATATAGGCAGTGTGCCTAAATGCATGTGCATTCCCCATTTATTCAAGATTCTTTATACTATTTAATAGGGTATAATCTTGTGGACTGACCTCCACCACGGTTTTTCCCCTAACAGGGTTTCCACGTAAAAAATGTTGGTGTTATGTGTGTTTCTAATGTGTTAATGATTTATGCTTTCATGGTTATTTATCAGATCTAAGAATAAGGTTAATAAGTTTAATAAGTTTGAATTTTTGTGACAACTGATTCACCCCCCCTCTTAGTTGTCTTCCCTTGTGTTGCCAATAGGAGAGAGAGTAAAGTAAATAAGGAGAGAAAGAGAAAGAGTTGATATGGAGGGGTATGTTGATGATCATAGATATTATGTTTTTTGTTGATGGTTTTTCACATAATGTGTTTCCATCAATGACAAAGGGGGAGATTGTTGCAAGAATATATAGTTGGTGTTGTCATTGATGTCAATAGGCTTATGTTTTTGTTGTCATTAATGTTTTTTGGTGATGGCTGAGAAGTTGTGATGATGCTTCTTTGATTAGTTTCACTATGTTGTTATTAGTAAGTGTTACTAGTGTCAACCTCTAGTGTTGCTTTGATAAGCTTTTATTTTTGGATATTGTTTGGTTGAGTTCCTATGTTGTAGTTGGTCTTGTGATGATGAGGA
The DNA here is from genome assembly GCA_007258455.2 of Sequoia sempervirens. NCBI lineage: Eukaryota > Viridiplantae > Streptophyta > Pinopsida > Cupressales > Cupressaceae > Sequoia > Sequoia sempervirens. Next base: position 267,784,336 of record VDFB02000008.1, read on the forward strand.
AGTGGTGAAGATTATAAGAATGTGTTTTTGGTGCTTGGTTTCCAAGTACTTTTGAGAAAATTTGAATAAAAGAGGAAACAGTGTGTTGTAGAGGTGTTCTAGCATACAAAGTGGTGTTTTGGTTTTTCTTTTCTTTTCTTCATGGTTGAATATTTTCTTGTGCGGTTTAGATATGTTGGAAAAAGGTGTTCATAAATGTTATATCTAGAATTTATTGGTCTAGATCATTGTGCAAAAGAAGTTATGTTCACCATTGTGTGAACTGTGTTGTAGTGTTGTCTGGGAGAAATGGTTTTGCTCCACATTTTTCTGCAGTTTGGTTTCTGGTCTTGCGGTTCTGGAAGTGTGTTGATAAGGTTCATATCTACCTATGATAAAAATTTTCCATGGTTTGGTGCTCCACAGGTTAAGCTATTGAGTTACAATGTGTGGAAGATTATCTGGGTGTATAGGATGAGTTTGTTCTTCAAGTGAAAGTTTTTGTGAAGTAATTTGTTGTATTTTAGGGTGTTTGTGGAATATTTAAGATTTTGATTAAGTGTTTTGTGTTGTCCATGATTCATCTTGGTTTTGAGAAAGCATGTACTTAAATGTTTTATGATGTTTACATAGGTTCAATTGGCATTGGGTGTTTACACTAATTACAGATTTGCTTTGGTGATTGTGGAAGTGTGGCATGGTGTATATGTATGATTTGGGTTTGAGTTAAGATGTGGTGTGGTTAGCTTTCATTCCTTTCCATGAGGAGAATGATTAGTTCCAACCTAATCTAAATTTGCACAGTTGAGGTGCATAGTTGACCTTGGAAAATGTTTTCAAGGTTGAAGAATGTATAAATAAGTGTTGTTTTGATGGAGGATTGTGTGTAGTGTGTGTGATGCGAATTGCAGAGTTGTGAAGTATAAATTTGTGAAGTGTAGTGCAAGATTTAATGAGTGAGACCATTGGCAGTAGTGAGTGGAAGGTGTCTACAATCTTTAGAAAGGCTGCGAATGTGTTGGTGATGTTGTGGTGGAATTTTATGTTGCATTGAGATGGATTTCTCACTATAACATTCTTCTTTTTTGTAATTTGGCAGTGAGCCCTTCTTTCTTTTGGGTAGTAAGCCCTCTGGAAGTGAGCCTTTTGTATTCAATGTTAGAATTACTTTATATTGTGAGCTAATCCTCACTATAATTTTCCCCTTTTTGGGGTTTCTAAGTAAATCTGGTGTGAACTATTGTGTATGGTGTTGACGTGTTTTAGTTTTAGTTATTTGCTTTCATGCTAAATCATTCTAACAAATTAAGGGTTAATTATGTTGATGTGGATCTAAATGTTTATAAGGGTTTTAAAGTTTTAATGTAAAATTGATTCACCCCCCTCTCAGTTGTCTTATGCATTCAACAAGAGGAACTATGGCCATGAAGAATGTTTACATGAGGTATTACCACCATCATATATGGGACATAATTGAAGAATTTGAAGCCTTCAACATCTAGATCATCCCAAGATCTATGAATGCAGAGGCAGACAAGATAAAAATAATTGGTTCTTAGTTTGAACCAGTAATCAATTTGATAACAAATAAGCATGTAGTGGGAGTGATTATTAGACCTGTTATCCCAAATGATGATCAGAACTAGTAAGTGTTTGAGAATGATTCCCAAATTGTCATGTTTCTTCAATAGTCATGCAAGTTTTTAGAGTAGTTACAACCAAATATTGAGGAAGCCTATGAAGACCAAATTATCTAATTGAAGTCTAATAAACTTCCAAAGGGACTGATCACCCTAGAGAATCTATTTGATTCTGATGATGCAATAAATGAAAAAAGGAAGTTTTCCACAAACAAAAGTGACTACTCTAATCTTCATGTCAAAGATGGGAAAAAATTGAAGGTGAGAACAAATATTTCCTAAAAAGATAAGGATGATTAATGTCCTTCTACAACAATTATGAAGGGGTCATGTCCTGGACCTAGCATGACCTGAAGGGGTATGACTGTGAGGTGATCCAACATACTATGGACTTGGTTGAAGGGGCCAAGCCAGTCTACCAAAAGAAAAGACTGGTAAATCCAAAAATTGAGTCTCTCATGGCTCAAGAGTTGAGGAAATTAATTGATTCAAGGATCATATACCTAATCAAACATTCGAATTAGGTATCCAACCTAGTTAATGTAAGAAAGAAAAGCAAAGAAATTGGACTTTGCGTAGATTTCAGGGACTTGAACAAGGAATCTCTAGAAGATCATTATCCCATTCCTTCCATGGAACAGATCCTCCAAATAGTTCGAAGCACAAAATTTTTCTCTTCGCTCGACGTATTCTTAGACTATAACCAGGTATGGGTTAAAGAGGGGGACCAACATAAAACCACTTTCATTACAAAGTGGGGAACCTTCACATATGTGAAAATTCCCTTCGACCTCTCTAATGTAGGAGCCACTTTCTAGCAATCCATGGATATAGATTTTCAAGGCCTAAACAACCTAATCATTCTCATCCATCTAGATGATCTAATAGAGTTCTCCAAAAAAGGGAAGACCATTTTGACCAACTAGAGAATTTTTTCAAAGGTGCCAAGAGTTCGGGGTATCTTTGAAGGCCAAAAAATGGATCTTCAATGTCCGCAAGGAAAGCTACTAGGATATGTGGAATCCAAATAAGGTCTCTATCGACCCTGAAAAAGTGAAGGCCATCAAGGTCTTGACCCTACTAGTAAACACGAAGGGGGTCCAGTCTTTCCTAGGGAAGATTAACTTCATCAGCCTATTCATATATGGCTTCGTGGGCTAGTAAGGCCAATTACATTAATGTTGAAGAAAGACTAGACTTTCAAATGGACCACTACAGGAAGAATAGTGTTTGACAAGATCAAGGAGGAAATATCCATTGCTCCCTTGCTAGTCAATCTCAACTTCTCCAAAGACTTTTTATATATGTTTATGGGAGTGAGCATAGCCTAGCAATTGTGTTAACTTAGAAGGATAATGAAGGAGAGGGTGAGAATCCTATTGTGATCTATTCAATAACCCTGTGTGGATAGGAGACTAATTATAATTTTGTTGAGAAGCAAGCTTTCGCCATCATTAAAGGCCTCAAGAAATTTAGGCACCTAGTGGTGGGAAGCAAGGTAATGATATATGTGGCACATATAGCATTACATAATACATCATGGATGGAAAAATCATTGAGAAAAGAGCCAATTTGATCACTAAGATCTTGGAATACAACGTTGAGGTCAGACTAACCAAGGTCATTTGAGGAAGAGGACTTTGCAAGTATTTGACCCAATGCACAAATGTCCTTGTCGATGAACATGATACATTGGAAATAGTTTTAGTGAACCAATATGAAGAGGTCGGGTCCTAGGTTGCTAATAAAACTCGATTTATGGATGTTAGTACCCAGATGGTCTCCACATGCACAAGAGTAGATTTTACAGGTTACAAGGATCTATTTATACACTACTTCAGGGATTCCTCTTTAAAAGGAACTTCAATGGGGTACTACTTAGGTGTTTTGACGATACCTAAGCTAGCAAAATTTTACAGGAAATAGATTTCAACCCCCCGAGTGATCATTTCTCAAAAAAAACAACCATAATTAAGACCATGCACACCGGGTTCTATTGGTTTACCTTATTTTTAGATTTCTTTCAAGTGGTTAAAAAATATTAGTAATGCCAAATTTTTATAGGCTAGTGAAAAAATTCAACCATGTCACTGAAATTGATCGTGACTAATGAGAATTTTGCACAATGGGGCTTGGATTTCATTGGGATGATTAAACCATATCTATTGCAAGCCATAAGTGGATACTTATGGCCACAAACTACTTCACAAGATGGACTGAAGCCACTCCTTTGAAGGAAGCAACTGAAAAATGTGATACTCAACTTCCTGGAAGAGTTGATAGCAAGGTTCATCCCTCCGAAGATAGTAATATTCGATAATGTAAAGGCCTTTCTCGATTCAAATATTTTAGAATTTATGCTCAAAAATGGCATTTTCTTCATTACTTCATCCAACTACTACTCGTAAGGAAATGGGTTGGCTGAATTGACCAATGTAATAACCTCATAAGGTTAATTAAGAGAATGAGTACTGACATAGGGAGTGGTATAAACATCTAAAAATAAACTTGTGGGCTAATTGGATCACCCCCAAGTAGATTTTAAAAACATCCCCATAGGAATTAGTATATGGGAAATAAGTGGTCATGCCCATTTCAATGGATATTCCCACTTTATAGTTGTTGAAAGCTTCTAAAATTGTGGAGAACAAAGCAATGGAGGTCAGGTTGGAGGAACTGCTTAGTCTTCAAGAAGTAAGAGAAAAAGCTAGTGGCACTATGATCAACCATGAGAAAACAATTAAGAGGTGGTTCAATAAGAAGCCATGTGACCTTGGTTTCAGGCCGAGGGACTTGGTTCTAAAGTATGAAGAAAGGGCCATAAAGCTAGGCTAACACACAAATTTGATTCCCTATGGAGAGGACCTTTTTGCATTATTGGAAGTAGGTAGGGCAATGCATTTTGGTTTGTAGATGAGGGAGGAAATTCCTTAGAGATTTTGATTAACAAAATCCACTTGAATCACTTTAACAGATTCATCGACTTTGCTTGTACATAGTTAGGTTAGTTTCCCTTTTTTCTATTATTTCCATTTTTGCTGCTATTTCCCTTTTTACTGATGTTTCCCCTTTTTCTAATAAGTGTTGCTAGCACAAGTTTTTTTTATCCCTTGGATATTTCCAAGTGTCTGCACCTCGGCTCACCCTTTTTGAAAATCCTCTATGATAGATGATTATCTACCCCCTACTCCCCATAAAATTAATGCTTGAGTGCCACATTTACATGACCTCTCATAAAAATCTCTCCAAATATTTTGAGAGTATACCCTCAAGCATGTGTTAATAATCTTTTCATTAATAGGAAATAAACTCAAAAAGTTGCATGATTATTACACTAAAAGTGATAGATGATAAATACCCACTTCTTGATCAAATGAAGCATTTAAACACTCTAAAGTTTCCTAGAATATTGAGATAAGCAAAGAATATTAAGTGAAGAGTTGTGTGTAGAATTGCAAGAAAAATTCACTGACTCAGTGCTCTCTGAAGGCAAGTGGCAGTGGAGGCCAATGAGTTCCTAAGCTACAACAAGGCAACATCAAAGTGCAAGGAATATTTGAATACCTTAGAGCAAGTGGGTCAGGCCATGAAGGGACACATTGAACAAGTAGTCCAGTTAGGTCTCCCCTCCCTGTTCCTCTCTGACAACATGGTCCTCTCTGAGGATGAGATCAAAGAGATGATAGTCACAAATTAGAATTACTAGACCATCTTTGCAAGTTCCTAGAATCAAGCGCCAAATTTCTCTGAAGTGGAGGTTATTTTGCATCCTCTCGTCCAACTCAATTTTTAGATGCGAGAGGTAGTACAGGGTCTTAGTAGCTTCTCCGTCAAGGAGATAATAGATCTAGATCAAGCTTTTGAAGCTCTAAAGAAGAAATCTCAACCTTTGAAAGAAGAGTGGGTGTCTTTGAGGGCAGCAATTCAAAAACTATAGGTTTTATGGGTTTCCTATTTTTGCAATTTTTCTTCTTTTGTGCAAGGGAAAATATTTTTAGTTCTTCCATTCATAGGAGAATTCCCCTGCAAGTCGCCAAGACTATGGATCAAATTCATTTTTTTGAGTTTTTGGGAAATTATCTTTTTGTCATGGACATGCTTGAAGAATTGGGCAGATTATATATTGGCCTCCCTTTTCCTCTGAGCCCCTTAGGAAATTTTGGCTAAGTATTAGCTCTTATTGCTTGTGCCACATGGCATCCCCATGCTCAACCTTTTCAAAATATTTCTTGACTCCCTTTAGGAACAATGCCAAGATGCCATGTAGTGGCTCTGATGTTGTTGGCACATAAAAAATAAAAGAAACTTAAAAGGAAGTGAGCCCCCACATGGCGTCACTACGTGCCTTGAGAGAAAAGGAAGTTCCTTTATGTTGGGATTAAGGTGTCTCAACCTTAGAGTCCTAATATTGATTTAATTTGATATAATAATGTATTTATTTGTATTATTTAATTACCTATGGTTTCATGTCATTAATTGGGACTTGCCGGTTGGGTGGCATCCCCGTTGGAGGTGTTTGGATGACACATCATCATACCAAGTGGACATAGGCATCCCACTTTGGAATCTATGACATATGATAGATTTTATGATGCATCATAAGGCATCTTTGAATGCATGGAGAAAGTTGGTGCCCAACTTGGGCTATGATAAGATGTAAGAGAATCAACTATTTTTTAGTCAATTATCACAGATTCTTTTATAGCTGTAAGTGATTTCAGCTATGGAATATTCTATGAAAACTATAATATGTGTAAGGTATCTTTCATAGCCTGTTTTTAGCATATATTAGGCATCCAAGCTTGGAAGAAGAATATTTGCATGTATGGCAACTATAAGGGGTGTAAGGGAATATGTCACATTTGTCCAAATACATGCCTAAGGCATTGGAAATTGTGCCATGTGGATTTGGATGCCCCTCACCTTCTAGATGCTTCTTGAAGCTTGTATCACTCTATTTATTGAGTACCTTGAGTTGTAGAATGCATAGTTTGTTTGTAGGTAATGAAGTGCTACCAATATCACTCCATAATAGGTGTTTGTTTGAAGCACTTGTAGAGGAAGGCTATGTACTTACTGATGTATTGTAACTCCTATTTGAAGTAATACAATAGTATTGTGCTTTTGGAGGGTGGGGTTTTTTACCCAAAAGGGTTTTCCCCACATATATTTGGTGTCACTATTTTATGCTTTTTTGTTGTTCTACTTCTATTATTCTATGTATGTGCTTCTCTTATTGTAACAGTAAAGGGTGTTAAACAAAAATTTTGTAACTCTTCCTTGATTAGATTAGTGTAGGAAGATGCTTCCACTCACCTAGCTTCCTTTCAGTTGGTATAAGAGCCTGGCTAGCCTTGGTTCCTTTATTGGGTAGAAGGGTTTTTTAAGCTAATCTCTATTTTAGTGGGAGTTTTGTAGAAGTGTGTATTTCATAACCTTGTTGTAGGAAAGAGATGGCAGGCACATCTGGGAGGATTGAGATGGAAAAATTTAACGGTGGTAATTTTGAGTCATGGAAGCTCAAAATGGAAGACATGTTAGTAGACTGAAACTTATGGGTTGCAATTTATAGAACCAAACCTTTAGGAATGAAACAAGAGGATTGGGATCTCATGGATAGGAAAGCCAAGGGTCTTAGTAGACTCTTTTTGTCTAATTTTGTTCTCCTGAATGTCCATGAAGTTAAAAATTTTGCTCCCTATGGAAGAAGCTTGGTAATGTCTATCAGGCTAAATCCCCGATAAACAAGCTTTTCCTAAGAAAGAAGATGTATTCTCTGAAAATGGAAGATGGAGGATCTGTTGTAGATCACTTGAACTCTTTTAATATGTTGGTTGCACAACTGGGTTCCATTGGAGACAATAGATGAACAAGACCGTTGCCTGCTCCTTTTGTGTTCATTGTCAAAATATTTGGATCACCTAGTAATGTCTATTGGAAGCACTAATCCCACCTTCAAGATGGATGAGGTTGTTACCTCATTACTATCTGAGGAGATGTGAAGGAAGTCTTCTAAGATGGATAAGGAGGCCCTTGCAATTCGTGCAAACCAAAAGAGAAGCAAAAAGAAAGACAAGAAATCTAAGTCAAAGTCTCTAGGGAGATCAAAGTCTCTTGGTAAGAAGTCCAATGCAAAATGTTAGAATTGTGGTGAAGTTGGTCACATTCAAAAAGATTGCAAGAAGGAGTAGAAGAAAAATAAGTCTTTCTCTTATTCTAAATCTGAGAAATCATCCCAAGATGATGGAGAAGCTTTTATTGTAGCCTTGGAAACCCATGCATTAGATGATGTGTGGTTGATAGATTCAGGTGTATCTTTTCACATGAATTCTCATAGAGATTGGTTCTCAAAGTATGAGGAGTTCAATGGTAGAGAGGTGTACCAGGGTGATGACTCTCACCTGAAGATTGTTGGCCGTGGAAGAGTCAAAATCAAATTTCTTGATGGAAGAGTGAAGGGGATTGATGGTGTCTTGCATATCTCGGGTTTGGAACGAAACCTGGTTTCTGTAAGTAAATTGAATGATTCAGGAGTGCAAGTTGTTTTCTCTGGAGGAGCATGCAAGATGACAATAGGAGCTATGGTGTTGGCTAAGGGTGTTCGTATTGGTACTTTGCTTTAGCTTGATGCATGCACTACGTAGTGTAATAATTCTTCTGATGTACCAAAGAAGAGACCTTTAGATTCTTCATCCTCACCATCCGATTATGTAGAGAAGATGCATGTTGTAGCTACATCTGATGGCCACACATTTTGGGTACCTAAGGGTGCTCATTCCATGGAAATGAAGCTTCTTGCAAATAAGACAATGTTATGGCACCAAAAAATTGGTCACATTGATGAGAAGGGTCTTAGAACCCTGAAAAATAAGAGCCTTGTTGAAGGCCTTGATGATTGTAATCTTGAGTTTGAATTTTGCAAACATTGTGTATATGGAAAACAACGCCATGTTTCATTTTACTCTAGTTCTCACAAGTCTTCTCGGGTCTTGGATTATGTACATTCAAATGTTTTTGGTCTTGTAAATATTCCTTCATAGTAAATATATATATATATTTTGTTTCCTTCACAGATGATTATAGTAGAAGGACATTTTTTTGTTTCCTCAGAAGTAAATCTGAAGTATTTAGTCAGTTCAAGGAGTTTAAGGCCTTGGTAGAAAATCAAACTAGCAGAAAGATTAAGTGTTTGAGGACTGATAATGGTGGTGAGTTTTGTTCTATAGATTTTGACAAGTTCTGTAAAGAGCATGGGATTGAGATACATAAGACAAATCCCTACACTCCACAACAAAATGGAGTTGTAGACAGGATGCATAGAACAGTGATGGAGAGGGTTAGGAGTGTGTTGAAATCCTTTGATGATACATCTCAGAGTATTTGGTTGTGAAGCTTATGCTCATGTTCCGATTGAGAAGAGGTCTAAGTTGGAGAACAAGGCTGTTAAGTGTATCTTTATCAGCTATGGTGTTAGTGTGAAAGGGTACAAGCTTTGGGATCTAGAAGCTCAGAAGGTTCTCTATAAAAAAGTGTTATCTTTAGAGAGATGAAACCTTCCTCTATTGAGCTACAACTAGAGAAAGAATAGAAACAAAAGGAGGTAGTGTAGATTCCACCTACTCTGAGAAAGAACTAGGTACTCCTATTGGAACTTTTGATGAAGAGAGCTCAAGTAGATTTGAAAGTTCTAAAGAAGAAGGAGAACCTCAACCTCAACCTTTGAGGAGTTCTACATGAGTTAGGTAGAAATCAAAAAGGTTTGGTTGTTCATTATTGGATTCTAGTTGCATATTTTCCTTGATTACTAATACTGATGAGCCTAGGACAGTTAGAGAGGCATTGGGTATGAATGATTTAGATTCCTAGATGCAAGCCATGGATGAAGGGAGGGCTTCATTATAGAAAAACAAGACTTGGGATTTAGTACCTTTACCTATTGGACGTAAACCTATTGGTTGTAAATGGGTTTTAAAGAAAAAGTGTGGCCCTGATGGAAATATTGAGAAGTATAAGGCATGATTGGTCGTTAAGAGGTATTCCCAATGGAGGGAATTGATAATGGGAAGATATTCTCTCTTGTAGCGAAGCTGACATCTATCTGGATTCTATTGTCACTTGCAGCAGCATATGAATTAGAAGTGGAACAGATGGATGTGAAAACAACATTCCTTCATGGTTATTTGGAGGAAGAGATATACATGTCACAACTAGAGCATTTCATTGAAAAAGGTAAAGAAAATTTGGTTTGCAAACTGAAGAAGTCTCTTTATGGTTTGAAATAGTCTCCTAGAATGTGGTATCAGAAGTTCGATACCTATGTGTTGTCATTGGGATTTAAGAGATATAAATCTAACCATTGTGTGTACTTTAAAATTGATAATGGCTGCATTCTCATTATTGTCCTATATGTAGATGATATGTTGTTTATTGGGAATGGTAAAAGTATGATTTCAGATTTGAAGTTTCAGTCGTTAGAATAGTTTGAGATGAAAGACCTAGGTATAGCTAGGTACATTATGGGAATGGAAATCACGAGAGATAGAGCTAATAGAAAGCTTTGGTTAAGCCAGAGAAAGTATGTGAACTCCATGTTGGAGACATTCAACATGGTAGATTGCAGACAATTAGTTGTTCCTGTGATGCAAGGAATGAAGCTTTTTGTGAATGATTGTCCAAAATCTCCTATTGAGATGGAGGACATGACTATAGTACCATATGCAAGTGCAATTGGTAGTTTGATGTATGCGATGGTGTGTACGATTCCAAAAATTTCCCAAGTAGTGGGAGTCCTTAGCTGTTTTATGGCTAATCTTGGACGGGTACATTGGGATGATGTTAAGAGAGTGTTCAGATATTTACGAGGTACTTCCGAATATGCCTTTTTTTTTATAGTTATCCTACTGGACCTTAGCATTCTGTGAGCATTCAAGGATATGTGGATTCAAATTGGATAGGTGACATTGACAACAAAAGATCCACCAGTGGTTATGTAGTTATGATGTTTGGTGATGCTATCAATTGGATGAGTAAGTGGCAGGTTGTAGTCACATTGTCCACAATAGAGGCAGAGTATATGGCAGCCACTCATGCATGTAAGGAATCCATTTGGCTTAAGAGATTTTGTTTTGATACTGGTTTAGATGCATGCCATATTACTTTTTGTTTTGATAGTCAAAGTGCAATTTGTCTAGCAAAGAATCCTACCTTCCATGCCAGAACAAAGCACATTGATGTTCAGTATCATTTTGTTCATGATATGGTAGAGGATGGAAAGGTGAAATTGGAAAAGGTTAACACTTTGGTGAATGTTGCAGATGCACTGAAAAACTAGTGAGCATAGAGAAGTTCAGATGGTGTTTCGATTCCATGGGCCTTCGAGCCCTGAGTAGATGATTTTGTATGACTCTTGGAAGGTCTTCGACAAGTGGGAAAATGTTGGGATTAAGGTGTCTCAACCTTAGAGTCCTAATATTGATTTAATTTGATGTATTAATGTATTTATTTGTTTTATTTAATTGCCTATGGTGTTATGTCATTAATTGGGACCCATTGGCTAGGTGGCATCCCCGTTGGAGGTGACTGGATGGCACATCATCATCCCAAGTGGACATAGGTGTCCTTCTTTGGAATCTATGACATATGACAAATTATATGACGTGTCATAAGGAATCTTTGAATGCATGGAGAAAGTTGGTGCCCAATTTGGGTTATGAAAAGATGTAAGAGAATCAACTATTTTTTAGTTAGTTATGATAGATTCTCTTATAGCTGTAAGTGCTGTTAGCTATGACATATTCTATGACAACTGTAAGATGTGTAAGGCATCTTCCATGGCCTATTTTTAGCATATTCTAGGTGTCCAATATTGGAAGAAGAATATTTGCATAAGGGGTGTAAGAGAATATGTCACATGTGTCCAAATGCATGACTAAGGCATTGGAAATTATTCCATGTGGATTTAGATGCCCCTCGCCTTCTAGATGCTTCTTGAAGCTTGTATCAGTCTATTTATTGAGTGTCTTGAGTTGTAGAATAAATAGTTTGTTTGCAGGTAACAAAGTGTTGCCAGTATCACTCCATAATAGGTGTTTGTTTGAAGCACTTGTAGAAGGCTATGTACTTGGTGATGTATTGTAACTCCTATTTGAAGTAATACAATAGTACTGTGCTTTTGGAGGGTGGAGTTTTTCTATCAGAAAGGGTTTTCCCCATGTATATTTGGTGTCACTGTTTTATGCTTTTTTGTCATTCTACTTCTATTATTCTATGTACGTGCTTCTCTTATTGTAACAATAAAATGTGTTAAACAAATTTTTTGTAACTCTTCCTTGATTAGATTAGTGTAGGAAACTGTTTCCATTCACCCGACTTCCTTTCACTTTATAGAGGAATGATTTGGCATTGGTCGAGGGAGATGGGCCCCATTTCTAGAAGGAATTTTAGGGGAATTTTGAAGAGGGACACATGTCACCACAACACTTTCTTTATGCATCATGGGAATCATAAGGCATTAAGGTTGTGCCATCTCTAGGATTTTGAAGACCATCTGCACGTTGAGTTGAAGCACTCCCTTTAGTTACAATGGCCTCATCATGAGCATGAGTACTAGGCCCCAATTGTCGCTTTCTTTTGTCTTGTAATCTCCACTCTGTCAAGGTTATTGTGCCTATATATTATGAGGTTCTACCTTTTGTAAGGGGTTCTAAAAGTTAGATCACAATGGTTACCAGAGAGAACAATATTTTGTAATAGTTTTAATTTTGAATAGAAATAACAAAAGTTTTTTTCCATTCTTAGACCTTAAAAGGCGTCCCTTGTAGGAAGGATTGATTGTACCTTTTATGGCCTTTGTAATTTTTTCTCCACCCAACAATGAAGAGGATGTGGCGTTCTATGTCTAAATATATGGAATCAATTACTATTTGTTGTTTCTATTTTTTGCTTCTACAGTGCTAGAGCTTTTGGTTTATGTTATAGAAGTTAAATCATGCACATGTTTTTAGCATTATCTATAGCGATTCAAGGGGTTTAGGATATATTATGTAATATAAGGAAGTGAACTACATTAATAGTTTTGGTGCATCGCCTTAGATAGTTTTATTTCAGTCTTCTTTTGCTTTCCCTTCTTCCCCTTTTCTCCTCAACTTGTATTTGAAGAGTTAGCTCTAAAATCCTAGAGGTCACTTCATAGACAACAATTTTGGTCCCACATCTGTAAAGATTCCCATAGGACATTGTTTTCTGAGAATGAAAGTTTTAAGCATCAACACACACCAAAGTGGAGAAAAAATGGAGAGAAAATTCATACCCTTACACCTTTCTTCTAATATTTTATATCACTTTTTGGATTGATGAATGGTTTATAGCATATTTTTAATGTTTTGGTCATATTCAAAAGACTCAAGAGCCAATCCAATAATCTATCACACCACATCTATCTATTCATAGATTACTTAACCTAGTTTCCATTATCTTGCCTATCTTGAAAGGTACATATTAATTAAAATTCTATCTCTTAGAAATGATCATAAATTTGACCATGTCACCATTTTTCAAATATCAAATTACATATATTCTATGACTGGAAATTATAGACTTGAATATTCCCTATCAATGTGCACGCCAAAAATTTAAAATATGTGTCCAAAGCTTATATTTAAAAGAATAACTCTAGTTTATTTTAGCATCATATATTCAATTAAAAAATATAGGAAAATACATTTGTGCATGCATATCTAATCATTTATGGCCTCATCACATTGACTACTTTGTCTACATCAATGCATAATCCTATGATCTATCTTTTTTATTGTTGTTAAGTCAATATTGAGGCTTGAATAAGGCACAAGGAAACCATTAGCATCAATATTTGTATAAAAATCCCTTGATTCTCCTTATCACCACCACTATTTTTTGTTAGAGTAAATAACATATTTACGCTTAAGTTTACTTAGGCTTGCATTATAGTTTAATAGTGCATTTAATTAATCGAGAGGTTTTTCTCGTGTGGGTTGTTTTTAACCCATTACCTGATTTTATTGCCTTTATAAGGCACATTGTACATTTGTAATATATCTAGTTCTTAATGCATTTCTCTTCGGTGAAATATCTTCTCATTCTTGTGAAGGTTTATTTTTGCAGTTGGTCATCCTAGGTGTGCTGCTCTGATACCATGTGAGAGCATCATATCTCACTTGTATAAGAAGGTTTTAAGTTCAATAATGTTTGACTTCATTAGTTGAACTCCACTTATAGCATCATATCTCACTTTCTTTGCTCACACAAATTCATATGCAATACAAAATCTTTCAAGTTTATCCACTTTTGCATTGCCATTTTCTCGTTGCACATACTACACATGCTCCTTCCTCAAATTCTCAAGAGCAGGAAGAATATCTTCAGTTAAAACATTATCTATCTCATTAAGTCTGATCTTCTTCTTTTCAAGTGTTTTTAGAGCATATCCTTTTTTGATTTCATAATGTATAGTACCCGTTGCCTCCAATTTTGCATTATCTTTGTTCCTTTGCACATACTACACATGCTCCTTCCTCAATTTATCAAGAGTAGGAAGAATCTCTTCAGTCAACACATTATCTATCTCATTTAGTATGGTTTTCAATGCAAGTGACCTTCACAATTTATTAAAAGTGTTGTTTAGAGTTAAAAATGCATTTCAAATTCTTCATAAGTTTGACAAATAAATGCACAACAAAAATTGCAAGTTGTACAACACGTTGGGTGTTCATTTATTTCCTTCTGCTTGTTGAAAGGTGAAGGGTCAACAGGTCAGGTAGCTCTTGCACGTGGGAGACACATCAAACAAATCAAATCGAGGTGAGGGACGACTAACAAATTGGTCTTTTATGTGTTTAATGACTTCTAAATAGTATTAGGCTTGCAGGATTCATAACACCTAGTGTTTTTCAACCTGCAATTTCATAGTGGCATAGGTCAAATTTTAGAGTAGACTCTTCATAATGGACATGATTTTTGCTATAACAAATAGTTGTTAGTAAGATATGATTAGTATTAATGGAAAGAGATAGTATGATTTCTAAGTTGCACATGATTTATTAATTATTGTAATGTATTTGAAATTTCACTTTCTTTTTTCATCCATAATTTGTGATGAAATATGCAAAGAACAAGGGAATGAATTGGGATTTAGTGTTGTGATGAAACAAATGGTTTCCATTCAATGTTATCTACAACATATTTTTAGACTTATTATTTCTTTTGTTGGTGTAATCGAGCTATGATTACTCATGCATTATCCCCATTCGAAGAATGTTTCAACCTATGCAAGGAAAGTAAATTTGTCAAATTTTTGTACTAGTCAGAGAGTGAAGATGGAAGAAAAACATGACTGTAGACTTGAAAATTGTGAATGCTTGAATGAAATATTTTCATAGTTCATAAAAAAATATGGGTAAGAAGTTACCCACATATACACGTGCTCCACACCCAACTTGTGTTGTATTTTCTTTTGTGTTGTTCATTTCTATAGGTAAAGACATTTCATTTTCCATGTTACCATTTTAGGCCATAAAAAAGGTTGCAGGTTCAAATAAACATTATGTTGTTGAAGCTACACAATTGTAGTTTTTCATGTGTAAGATCTACTTTTCATCCTCATTTAAAGCTAAATAAAACAAATGGTTTGATTATACAACCTTTTTATGCACCTAAAAGATGCATTACCACCTACAACAAAGGGAACCTTTTTCACATTTTAGCCTATGTTCATTCACTCCTTTACTAATTCATTATTTTATCAATAGACGAAAAGAATGCTATTTTTCTTTTGACATTGCTTCCAACCATAGAAGTAATTACATATTATTATGCATGTTACACTTATGTGATATACATACAAATTTGTAGGTTGGACTTCTCATCTTGTTGTTCAATTTGCACTTTTTTAGTTCATGCATTGTCATATATGCTTATGCTAGTCATGTTAAGTGACCTCAAATAGAAGGTTTTATATCACAACATGCCTACTTAGGTAAATGAGGTTTGTACACCCCATATACTTTGAAATCTTATTATTTTACTTGTAGTCTAAGTTATGCTTGCTTGGAGATTCAACTAGACAATGTGTTTTCCAACCTACATTAGATTACATCATGGTTGATAGGAAATTTTACACCTTTATGCCTTTCCCGATTTAGTCGATTACTGATTCATTATTTTTTCAACAGATGCAAAAAATGTGTTATTCTTTTGGTATTGGTGGCAACAATGGATGCACATTTTGTGACATAAAAGGTTGTCATAAAAGGTTTTGGTTTCCCTCTAATGTTTCATCTCCATTAACACATACACATGCACCACAACCAATGTATTTTCCCAAAATAATACATTTGTTGAACTGCAACTGTAGAAGTAATTACATACTGTTATGCACATTACACTTGTACGCCACATATAAAGTTGCAGGTTGAGCCACTCATCATGTTGTTCAACCTACACTTTTTTATTTCATGAATTGTCAGATGTTCTTTTGTTTCTCATGTTAAGTCACCCCAAATGAAAGGTTTAATATCACATGCCTACTTAGGTAAAAGAGGTTTGTACACCCCATATACTCTGAGCTCTTAGTTTTATTTTCATGTGGGGTTATGAATTAACTTGCAATCATTATGTCCACTTGGAGTTTCAACTAGACACTATTTTTTCCAACCTACATTGGCTTACATCATGGTTGATAGGAAATTTTACACCTTTATGCCTTTCCCAATTCTCTCCATTACCGATTCATTATTTTGTCAACATATGCAAAAAACATGTTATTCTTTTAGCATTGCCGACAACAATGGATGCAAATTTTTTTACATACAAGGTTGTCATAAAAGGTTTTGGTTGACCTCTAACCTTTCATCTCCATTAGCACATACAAACACACCACAACCAACATATCCTCCCAAAATAATACATTTTTTGTTACAACTGTAGAAATAACTACATACTATTATGCATGTTACACTTGTACGCCACATACAAAGTTGGAGGTTGAACCACTCATTGTGTTGTTCAACCTACAATTTTTTATTTCATGAATTTCCAGATGTGTTTTTTCTGCTCATGTTATGTCACCCCAAGTGAAAGGACGATATCACAACACACCTACTAAGATAAAAGAGGTTTGTAGACCCCATATACTTTGAACTATTAGTTTTATTTTCACGAGGGGTTGTGATTTTCCTTGTAGTCTTTATGTCCACTTGGGGGTTCAATAGACACTATGTTTTCCAACCTTCATTGGCTTACATCATGGTTGATAGGAAATTTTACACTTTTATGCCTTTCCTAATTCTCTCTATTATTGATTCACTATTTTGTCAATAGATATAAAAAAGTGTTATTCTTTTGGTGTTGTTGGTAGCAATGGATGCACATTTTTTTACTTACAAGGTTGTCATAAAAGGTTTTGGTTGACCTCTAACCTTTCATCTCTATTGACACATACACACACACCAAAACCAACACATCTTCCCAAAATAATATATTTTCTGTTGCAACTGTAGAAGTAAATACATATTGTTATGCACATTACACTTGTACGCCACATACAAAGTTGTAGGTTGAACCACTCATTATGTTGTTCAACCTACACTTTTTTATTTCATGAATTGGAAAACGTTCTTTTCTTGCTCATGTTAAGTCACCCCAAATGGAAGGATCGATATCACAACATACCTACTCAGGTAAATGAGGTTTGTACACCCCATATACTTTGTGCTCTTAGTTATATTTTCATGCGGGGTTGCAATTTTACTTGCAGTCTTTAAGTCCACTTGGAGGTTCAACAAGACATTGTGTTTTCCAATCTGCATTGGCTTACATCATGGTTAATAAGAAATTTTATACTTTTATGCCTTTCCTGATTCTCTCCATTACTGATTCATTATTTTGTCAATAGATGCAAAAAACGGGTGATCCCACAATACTTGTTTACAATTTTTGGCCAAACTGGACACTGAACTGATTTTTCTAACTAAATCTTCACTTTCGGGAACCTATAATGGCTAAACTGTGAGGAATTTGAAGATGATGCAAACTAGTGATTTGTGACACTTTTTCTATAGATTCTAAATATATATTTTTCAAAAATTATGGAATCAGATTGCACTTCTTTTTCCATCTCCTTCAAAAACTAATTTTTATCAGTAAACACCATTTTTAAGGAGTGATGCTCACCATATATAACAAATTTTTTTCTATGAAGGATAAAATTCTAATTTTTTCAAATTTAGATTTGTAACTATGATATCTAATTAGTTCATTTGGTTTCATAGTGTTTTATGGAATATTTTTTTCTTAATAAAGTTTCGAAGTCAAACCAATTACAATTCAGACATAGGTGGATTGTATATAACATAACTTTTTTTGTATGTATCGAAATTCATTTTTTTTTCTGGATCAAGGACATCAATACCTAGCATGAACATTATTTTTAGAATTTTATTTTGATAATATGTTATTTTTCCACATGTGCAGAACAAAGAGCTTGATTTTTTGGTGAAAAACCTATGTTTAATCAAACTAAAAAAAATACATAATAAAACCAAAACATATTAAAATTATGTTCGATGGATAGCTCGTTCCAAGGACTACCATCATCCAGTTGGGTCTGTGAAGTCTCCTCCATTTTCATCCTCAACTCGAGCTTCGAAGGGAAAAATTCTGTAAAAAATTGGTGCCAAAGGGGGATAAGGGGGAAAATGGGGGGTTCTAGATAACCAAGGTTCGCTAGAACCCCCCTTCTAGTGAACCCCTCTTTAATGCAATTAAAAAATAAAAACTGATTAAAGGGGGGTTCACTAGAAGGGGGGGTTCTAGCGAACTCCCTAAAGTTTTTTCCATTCAAAAATGCATTTTTCCTTCCTCAATGGAATTGTAAACCAAACCAATTTTGTGGGTTTACCCAAACATGTTATTATTTTGGCATTGTTGGCAATAATGGATGCTCATTATTTTACATAAAAGTTTGTCATAAAAGGTTTTGGTTGACCTCTAATATTTCATCTCCATTAACACATACATGCACCACAACCAATGTATCTTCCCAAAATAATACATTCCATGTTTCAACTATAGAAGTAATTACATATTGCTATGCACGTAACACTTGTATGCCATATACAAAGTTGCAAGTTGAACCACTCATCATGTTGTTGCTCAGGAAACACAACTTTACTTCAAAAGGATGGTTGGTTTTCACAACCTTCATCTTCATGTAAAATAGGTTTGTGTGCCACACCTAAAATGGACTCTTCATTGAATGTCCATGTATGCTTGCGATTGTGCTGTCAAATTGTCTATGTCCACTTGTACATTAAGTTACACACTCCAATTTCCAACCCACATTTGTTACATATTTTATGCCTAGCTTGATTCAATCTATCACTTATTATTTTGCTCAACAGAAGTTGGCAACCTCCTATTGCTTTCACGTTGGTGCCAGCAATGCAAGCATATTTTATTTATGTTCAATGAATAATTTCTTTCATTTGTTCTACATGATCTACTCAAATTTTAAATGTTCATCCAATTCCTACTTTAACTAGAATGGGGAGAGATTTGAAATGGAAAAGAGAAGATGAGTTGGAGGTGCAAGATGTATAGGACAAATTCTCTCCTTTTTCCTCTTGTGATTTGGAGTGGACTCTTGTTGCCATCAAAGAGGATGGGGTCACTGACCTTGTCGCAACAATTCATTTTAGTAGATTGGATGTTTTCTTCATGGCGAAGGGTTTCTTGAATTCTCCAAAGCTTCATTTTTCCACTAGAAAAAGAGAGAAAAATAACATCATGGGTCCCATCAATGACAACAATTACACCACAAAATTATGTGGCACATGTTTGTACCTTTCAAAATTCATGTGTACGGTCTTATGATATTTTATTCTCTTGCTTGAAGATGATGAGATGATGCTTTTTTTATAGCTACTAGTGTGCATACGGTCTTGAAAACCACTGGAACAAGCCTCCACCATAGAAAAGATGATGAATGTTTATAAAAAAGCAAGGCTATCAATGCCACTTCATTGTAAAGGTTATGCATGGTAGACTCGATGCTATGTATCTTCTCTTCAAATAAATATTTGAGCATTCTAGTACATGTTGCTCCAGTTGTATCACATCTATTTTTTGGAGAAAAAAATGCATTTTAATTTCTTCGTATGATTGAAAAAAAATGCACAAAAAATTGGTAGGGTGGAAAAAATGATGGGTTATGTGTTTTTTAATTTTTCTTGGTCAAAGCTCAACTTATTGAGAACAAGTAGAATCTCTTACTATAATACATGCACCTTGGACATGCACTAGATCTATTTGTTTCAGCCAAAATTGCATTTTGATTTATTTGTATGATTAACAAAAGAATGCAGAACATATTGGCAGTGTGGAAAACATAGTGGGTTCTATGCTTTTTAATTATGCTTGGTCAAAGATAAACTTCTCAAGAATAGGTAGAATCTCTTAAGTCAATAAATTTACTTTCAACATGCACCACATCTATTTGTTTGAGAAAAAATTGCATTTCAATTTCTTCATATGATTGACAAAAAAATGCACAAAATATTGGTAGGGTGTAAAACATAGTGGGTTTTGTGTTATTTAATTCTGCTTGGTCAAAGCTCAATTTCTCAAGAATAGGTAGAATATCTTAATTCAATGCATGTACCTTGAACATGGCCCACATATTTTTGTTTGAGAAAAAAATGCATTTCAATTTTTTCTTTTGATTGACAAAAAATGCACAAAAATATTGGCAGGATCGAAAACACGGTGGGTTGTGTGTTATTTATTCCTGCTTCTTGTAACTTTGCTTCATATGGTCAGGATGTGAAATATAATAATTTCTTTGATGCAGGTATACAAGATGTCGTGTAATGCACATACATGGGTTTCTAGTTGGTTGACCAACTACCATCAATATTTTCCATGTAATGTCCTCGCTCGGATAGAGAATTTGAGTCTCCCATACAAGTTAAGGGAAAAGATGTTAAGGAGAATTTTTACACATGGTCCAAATTGTGTTGACATCAAATTTAATAATTATGCTCATCACTTTAACTACCTCTATGATCTATGGTTGAAAATGAGCCTAGACATTAAATATCATAATCTACAAATAGAGATTGTATATTTTTGTGACTAGCCATTTCGTCTTTACGAAGAGCTTCGAGACCTTTTTCTAGTTGGATGTATTTGGAAGGTATCCATTAAACCAATAATAATTATCAACAAGCATAGTCTTCCCATTGAGACGAGCATGAAATTCATGAGATTCCTTAAGGGGGAATCTCAAATTAGTTCTCACATGGGTCCTATTGAGGAATGGTTGCTTGATGTCTTCAAATTGAATTACAATGCCAGGTTTGAGGTGCACCATGTGATACCGTCATTCAAGCTATTACATGCAAATTATGGGATACTATAATGTCCCTTGTGCGTGGCTACCTAGGGTGTTAAGGGCACTACACCAAAAGACCGATCTGTTAATAAGGGCGGCTACCTAGGGTGTTAAGGGTGACAACTAGGGAGGAATCTTTCACCACCGAAGCCACCACCGAAGAATCTAGGGTCTTACGCAAGCCCTCTAGAAACGTGGTCACCGAGACACACCCAACTGCACACAGGGGACATTACAGCCCACTACGTTCCGCAGGTCTCGACCTTGAGACCTCGGCTCTGATACCACTAAGGCTCGACCACTACACCAAAAGACCAGCCTGTTAGTAAGGGCGGCTACCTAGGGTGTTAAGGGCGACAACTAGGGAGGAATCTTTCACCACCGAAGCCACCACCGGAGAATTTGGGGTCTTACACAAGCCCGCCAGACACATGGTCACTGGGATGCACCCAGCTACACACAGGGTACATTACAGATACCTATGTTGTATGCGGTCAAGTCTAACTTGACAATCATAGTGCAAAAAATTCTTCTTGATAATGATGATGTAAAAATGTTACCTGTTCATAAATGGTTGACCTAGTGACAATGTTTACAAACTATTTAGTTATTATAGCCAATATTTGTGAAATTGTTAGTCACAAATCTTTGTAAAGTTTTCACACATTGTATATATGAGTATATCCAATTTCAATAGCTTTATGATGTCATTAGTGATTGTCTCACACTTGTTAGCATGTGGTATATTTATAGTGCTATTTGGAACTTTTATGGACAATAAATACATAACACACTATGTAAATTACCATAACGAATATGATTTGTAGTTCTTTTATAATGATTAGTTATCTATTACATATGATTTTTTAGTTTTTTGTAGATGGATAAATAACTACACTTACTTGTTTTATACGATATTTGTGTTGTTTGCTTATGTCCAAGTCTGATTCCTTTATTATTAAAATATCTTGTTTCCCTTGGTATGGTATGACTTTATAACTTGATGAAATAGGCACCGCTCTTGGAATAAAATGATCCACCATGCATGCCAAAAGAGAACATATTTAACACATAGATCACAAGTAGAACCAAAACCTTGAGGTTCCAAGTTCCTGTTGGGATTAAATTTTGGGAAGGAATAGCTAGCCAGGTAGCTAGAGTGAAAGAAGTCACTGAACTAGAAGATTGAGGTTCTAGGTTCTTATCAAGGCCCAACTTATGGGAAGGAACTATGGGTTGGGAAGTGAGAGTGGAATCAGGCTTGGAATGGAAACCTTGAGGTTCCATGTTCCAAGTTCCTTCCGAGTTTTGAGATTTGAGATTTGATGCAAAAATTCTCACACAATCAAATCCAAAAATCACTACAAATGAGGTACAATGGGTCAAGAAGTAAGAGTTGAGGCAGACCTAAAACTAAAATATTGAGGTTCCAAGTTCTTATTGGAGCTCAGATTCCAAGAAGGAACAATGGGTTGGGAAGCAAGAGCAAAAGTAGACCTAGAATTGGAACCTTGAAGTTCTAGGTTCTTTTTGGGGCTTGGATTCTAGGAAGGAACAATGATTAGGGAGAAAGAATAGACATAGACATGGAATTGGAACCTTGAGATTCTAGGTTCCACCTAGGGTTTGGGATCTACGAGGGAACATTGGTTGGGGAGGGCGACCAAAAGTAGGCATAGAATTAGAACCTTGAGGTTCTAGGTTCCTATCGAGGCTTAGATTTCAAGAAGGAACAATGGGTCATGGAGCAAGAGTAGAAGCAAACCTAGAACTTAGATCTTGAGGTTCCAACTTCTAGTTTCCTTTTGATTTTTTGGATTTGGGGATGTTATAGGTTCTTGGCAGGGCCCAAGGCCTAACAAGCACCAAAAGAAAAGAACAACCATGTGGCTTGATAAAAATCCCAACTCCTACAAAATTTTAACAAGTCTCAACATGTTGTTCACAAGTCTTTGTAGTTTTTTGGATTGGTTCTAGTTCATTGCATATTGTGACATCATTTGATTCTAACATATGGCACTTGATAACTTTTCAAAAGCATCTATCATGAGACTTCTTTTCTCATCTCTATTCTCAGAGTTGAATTTTTTTGTACATAGACAATTGAATTGAATTTTTTCCCAAGGAGAGAAATGTTGTTTATTGATTTTAGACAATCTTTAACATTCATTTTCATCCATTCATCATTAGCATAAAAGTTCCTTGATTATGGGGGGATCTCTAGTCTCACTCTTTCATTACTATGGGGGATTATTGATTGTACATTCATGATGAATGTAGTCTTCTGGGATCATGTCAAGTCTTCCTTCCATCACTTGTAATCACTTGTGTGTGTGTATATATATATTATATGTTTTATCTCTTTTGGAGAGAGATTTTTTCCTATAGATTTTCCTCTTTTACTTTGTTTGTGATAAATATTTTGTACATGGATACCTAACAATGTTTTGCTGCTAGGATCCATCTTTGCATCTTTGCATCTTTGGTTTGTTAGTTCCTCCTTAAGTTGCAATTAGAGGGTGTTTCTGTTAAAAAAATACATTATCTAATTGGTTATTATCTAGATCCTATTCACACTTAGTTAAGTTTATTTAGGACATTTTTAGGTTATTTACATTTTGTATCTTATGTTATATGATTGTGGCATTTGTCATAATCCTATGCTTTTCATCTCTTCACCTTGCCTATATAAGCAAGGCTCCTCGTATACATTATGTATCCTTATGTATCCATTGTATCCTAATTTTATAGTATAATCTTGCATTCATTCCTTGCTACTCTCTTGTGGAAGGTTAATTTTTGGTTTTGTAGGTGATTCTAGCTACTTGAGTCTATTGTGTGACTTTTACATGACACACTCACCATTTTTCTTGAAAATAAATGATCTTCTACACACAACTCCCACTTAAAACTATGATTAGTTTAAAAATATTTTTCTAGATCACCTAGGGAACAAAATTGATCAAGCTTTGATACTAAATGAAAAGAAGTTTATAACAAAAAAACTTCCCTAACCAACTAAATAAGAGAGACATGCATGCAAAATATAACAATTTTTTTTAAAAAAATACAAAAATATTCACCTTAATGAATTTACCTTGAGAAAACCTTTTCGAAAAAAATCTAATCTCCAAAACTCAAATCAATGTATTTATAGCAACAAATATGGTTACAATATGTCAACAAGCTCAAGCCTTCACAAAATAAAAATAATACACATGTTTGAAGAAATTTTGGTAGCATAAAAAACATACATTACTGAATTATGAATCACTGTATAAATACAAATGCATATGAATACATATACGTATATAGGAAAAACCCATAACTATAAACCACATATGGTTTCTAAAATCATGAGAAAAAACTATAAAGTTAAAAATAATATCAAAATTTCCATGCAAATCCCAATGTCCTAATTAAGAAGAGAAAAATTAGAAACTTTATCTGAGCACTCAACTTGTAATCTTCTAACATGAACATATGAATTGTAGATATTCCTTATCTTATCCAAGTCCACATTTAACTCTATATATATAGAGAGTTAAATATATCTAAGAACTCTTTTTATATATATATATATATATATATATATATATATATATATATATATATATATATATATATATATATATATATATATATATATATCCCAAAACTATAAACCATCAATTTCCATACAAATTCTAATGTCCAAACTTAAAAAAGAATAGTATCTCTTTTAATTAATGCACTCAATTGTAATCTTATGTCTCTTTTAAGTAACATGCATATATAAATTAAAAAGATATTCCTTATCTTAATGAAGTTCACATTTAACTCTTTGAAATCCAACAACTTTATCCACCTTATAAATTATTATAATTAGATTTAACAACTTCACCAACTAAATAATAATTATAAATTACCAATTTGAAACTACATAAATACAATATTAAAAGGAAATAGACACTTCTTCCCCAACCAGCAGACCAATGTAGGCATTACAAGTGGTCAAAGTAGTTACACCTCATACATTCAAAACTTTAATAATTAAATTCAGGTGACTTGCAAGTGTAATCAAAATCTTTGCCGCACAATTGATTTCAAACATTCCAAAAAAAACCATCAAAACATTGGATGCCACCTGTCATATACGAGACAGTTTTATTTTTGGCCGGTTCGTTGGCGCCGAAAAAGCCACGGGAAAGTATGCGTAGACAGAAAATATTCCTATCTAAAATAACGTTTATTCGCACCAAGGCAACAGCAAAATGCCAAAAAAATATTGAAGTCGTGTAAAAAACAAGAGATTAATCGTGGTGTGGACATATTCGAACTGCACACGTGTTGATATTTAGGGGAGAGGGGCCAGAATGTGCGCACCCTAACTTGGAATGTTCATGTGGAGTGCCACGTGGATCTGTAAATTTTTTCCTTAGATTAGTTTTTAACATAATTTCATATGACACATGGACTTGCGTGATTTGGTCAAGGTGTCAAAAAAATGGGTCCCAGTCCCACCTCCACTTGATACGTGGCATGATGTCCAAAGTGGACCGATATAAGAATAACTCAAATGATTCATCTGTTTTGGGTAAGTAAGAATTTATTAGGTTTTTATTTTGTAATTTTTAGCTAAATTTATTGATTTATATTTTGTTTGAAAGGTTTATAAGAATTATTATTTTTTAAGTATATAATGTTTATTAAATATTTTATATTTCATAAGTATGAATGGTTTATTTAGTATTATTGTATTTAAGTTATGTTTAAAGGGTGAAGTTATGATAGAAAACAACAAACAACTATCAATTAGCCACCAAAATCAAATAGGTTCTTTCATTAAATATGTATATTTTAGATTTATATGGATGATTTTTAATAGCTCTACATTAGGTTAATAGATTATCTTATTCATTGAACCTGATTTTGGTAAAGGATCCACTTATTTCTTTACATTTTTATGAAATTGAGATACCGACACCCCTTAGGGTTTTATCTTATAGAATTATGATTTCAATTCTTGTTTTTCTATTGCATTAGTTTTCATCATATTCAATTAGGGTTTGATCCCTTTTACTTGTGTTTTATTGAATTTATCATTTTTTTAGGATTTTTCTAATAGATTACATACCATAATATTTATACCCAACCTACTCAACACTTATTTTCCTAAAGGCCTTAAATTTGTTGATCTATTTCAAATCTAATAATTCACTAATTTTTTTAATCTAATTTCTATTTTATTAGCTCATACCTAGTTCATCCCACCTACCCAAACTTGAAGTGTGTCATTTTTTATTATTGAATGGATCATCATAAATCATGCACTCAAATTTCTCATTTATATGCATACACTTAAAATTTTGAAATGTTCCCATCTTTTTTGACTTTTGATCATCCTTGATCCATATGACTTTTTATTATACATGGGTAAGTGTGCACATTGTCCATAGAGGCATTATTCTATCTTGTTTATTTTAAACTTCTTGTGCGGACTTAACACATATTTTCATTGCTTAATTTTCTAGGCTTATATCTATTGATACTTACTCATGTGTGCTTTACCTTTCAATGCTTGTCCACCTAGTACACTTACCAAACACATCTTTTATACATCTCTTTCTAGACTTTAACATTCAATTATGGATTCTCCTACTTATGCCTCTTTTTCTTCATCTTTCTTTGAGGATCCTAGTGGCGATGATACAAATTTTTTACCTTCACACAAGTCTATCTTGTGGCTCATGATCTGTGCATGATATTTTTAGGATTTATCATAGTGTAGACATAGAAAATATACAAATTGATATCGCACACTCGATCCTGATCTACTAACATCGCCTCATCCTGAATTATCCCTCTATCTAACCATTTAATCGAATAAGCCTTATTTGATTAAATTTGTCATAATTCCCCTTTTAATTAAATAAATCCCTCGATTTAATCAAATCATTGTCTCTGTGTAATTAGCTAGGTCACTTCATCTTCCTATCTTTGATTTAATTAAATAATCCATATTATTTGATTAAATTTCTAAAGTTCATCTAACTAAATTAAATAAATCAAACATTTATCTAATTTAATCTAACATCACCCCCTTTGGTTAAATAAATCAAAAATATTTATTTAACTAAGTCTAAATCATTCTCTTCTCATTTTGAGTTATTTAAATCCTAAAATCTAAGTCAAAATGGTCAAATCAACTAACATCATTTAAATTAATCAAATCATGATTAATGCTAATCCTAATCACTCCAATCCTCTAGATTTTGCAACTTGCACAATTAAATCATTTATTTGATTTAATAATTCTCTATTTACTTTCAAAATGGCATAAAAAAGGGAATATTCCTCCAAGTTTGAAATCTCCCCCCAAATAGACTTATCCATCCAACAAAGCATTTAAAGCTCTTACATCGTCTCTTACATGTCTCCCACTTGGCATTTAACTCATCTTTCATCCCCCCTAAACATGTCATCTCATCAAATTCAAATTTCAAACTTGCATATTGGTCAAAATGTGCTCAAGCTTCCTCCATTCACAAGTTGATAAGTGGCACCTTGCCATTGGTTGAATGTTAGTCCCACATTGCTCTATTTTGACCATCTCTTCAACTTAGCATTCTATAAATGAAGAGCTCCTCTCCTCATTTGATCATCCACCAATTGAGTAAACTTACTACACTCAAATTTAGAGCAATCTTCATCCATACTTTTGAATCCATAGCTAGGTTATGAAGGTTTTTTTCATCATGGAGCACACTTGAATCTTCAACAAAGTGGATCATCATCACGATTCATCATAAAAGCTTGCAAAGGAGTTGGGAAAGGGCCAATTTCCACAAAAAATTGGCGCCAACTCCCCCATAAGATCAAGAGCTTGCATGTTCTCAATAGGATTTAGCTTATTTTCATCTTCTTTCATTGTGTTCTTGTTTTATTTCTATTTTGAATATGGTTAAATGGATTTTATGGGGAACCTCTATTCTAACTTGCATTTGATCTTATTAATGTGTTCATTTGTTATATTCTTGCATGTATTAGGATTTAGGGTTCACACATTTGACACTAGAAGGAGGGCTGGATATCATTCTTTATCATATTTTCTTAAAATTTTCGCATTTTTTGTTCATACACAGAAAAATTCAAACGCTGGGAGCTCAGCGTCACTGTTTTGGCACCATTGTCTCTTTAGTGTCGCTATATAGCGCCGCGGGAAACTCAAAGTGCGATGCTGGACTCTTCCCGCTCAAAAAATTTGAATTATAAACTCCGTCGCTGGACTCATTGACTCACATAAATTTTCAAAAATATCAAACTACGACGTTGGAAGAAAAATCTAACGCTAGGCGAAAAGTGTGACACAGTTGAGCTCTCTGTCCCGACACAAAGTGACGCTGACTGGCAAGCGAAACTGTTAGAGAACCACTTGGAAATCAAACTGCAATGCAGTTACGAGTTGCGACGCTGAAAGGGAATAAAAAGTGGAAATTAAATTTTAGCATGTGCTTTTTGATTAGTGATCAATTTGTCTTCTGTTTCGTGCTTTTTGATCTCTGTATTTTCTAGAATCTGATTGGTTTTCTCCCTTGTAGGTTAGAAATTGAAAATGAAGAAAGGAGAAGCATGAGGAGGATGTTTCATCAAATCAAAGTGTTTTTGAACACTTAAGTGTTTTTTTAAACACTTCTTCAAGAAATTGTTATCTTTTCTTTCTTAGAACACTAATGTCATTTGGGTTTAAAAAGAATCTTTCAATTTCTTCTTGGAAAGGCTAAAATGAACATTAAGAATGTAGCTTACTAGATTTTATTTCTTTAATTAACAATTGAACAAAGTATCTCTCACTCATCTTTTGGTGCTTAAAAAGAACTCACATTTTGGCTTTGTAGATTTAAAAAGAACAAGTGCAACTTTGTTTTTGTGAGAGCTTACTTGAACTAACATCATTGAATTAGGTTGAGACAAAGCAATCACCTCCACACTTCGATTTGGGTTTAAAACTAAACAAAATATTGTGTGAGTGTGAGTGGGGGCATTATTGCGTATATTCTCTCTCTTTGTTGCCAACAAATATTGATTGAGTTACGAATATTTTTCTTTATTCAATTTTGTTTATCCTAGAGGGCCTGCCTTGGGGAAAAAGTACTCACCCAAGGGAACGATTCAATCGGTAACACTCTAAAGACAAGAGTATTTTCAACCTGGATATAAATGTGGGTATTGGAGTAAACACCAATATCACGTGGTTGATTTTGATAAGATGGATCCAAAAGGGGACTCTTTCCATATGGGTCAATCTCCATGAATGAAAAGTCCTTACTAAAACCCATATTCTAGAATTGCCAAAATCCTTAAATCTATTTGCTGGTGCAAGAACGGTCATTCTGAAGCCACTGCACAATTTTACAGTCTTTTAGTAGAAATGGAAAACATGCCATGAGAGTTTCATGGGTGTTGATGCTTGGCTGCCCCATATAAGTGAGTGTCGTGGAGGGGAGCTAGTGGGGTCAAGCATCTAACCATTCACTAAAGATAAGCGTAGCTGGACTTGTCCAAGTGGGAATCCAACAAATATTGTCTTTCACATCCATAGGGTTGTACTTATTCTTGGGTTACAAAATGCATTGCTTGATCGAAAACATCTTGAAAACAAACACTTAACCTCATCATCCAAAATTTCAAACCCTTTAGGAGACAAATATAATTGACTCAATCCATATGTTATTTCTTTCCCTTGGGATTCACATCCTTAGAGGTTTCTAAACATTGGATTACATCTCGATTTGTCTACTAAAGTAAACAATAGGTAAACCCTTGCCTTGAGTTCATCAAAATTCCACATAACATACTTTGTGGGATACAAAGAAATCAAGACATTGGACACTTAGTTGAGAAAACCTAATTAAGAAAGTATTTTTGGTAAAATCAATTCACTAATCAAGATGAAATAAATTGAACCCCACACATGTGCTTGTGTATCTTTTGTCTTATGGTCTTTTGAGCAAACATTGATCTTTTGGTTTGAAGGGAAAAGCATGTTCTTCAAAACCTTGGTCTTGTAAACAAGTCCTTCTTAGGTTCATTCAAGATCAAAATCAAACACTTCATCTATTTCAAACATTTATCATCTCCATCTCACAAGAAACTTTAGAACTTTGCAAACATCATTCTAGACTTGGGTAAATCATCAAAATTAAAATCACCTTGTTTAGTTAGGGGTATGGGAATGCATCCTTTCTCATACCTCTAGTTAATTTAGCACCCCTTTGAACAAGTTCATCCAAAGATAACATCTATGTTCATCTTAGGGTTTACAAGTTCATTACCCAATCAAACCAATCAAAATCAAATCCTAAGTCTAGCATTGATCCAAAGTTCCTAAGAAAATCAACACCCATATCATTCATCCCATTTTCATCCTTCATCTCATCATTGGTCCTAAACATCTTAGGGGTCACTTTTGTAACAAGGTCAAAAAACAAGAAGAACGTGGAATATAATCTTGATCCATACATCATGAGTAATCCAATATAAACTTGATCCATACATCATGAGTAATCCAAGTCAGCCAAACTATCAAAGCCTTACAATGCCAATTGATTTTCAAAACTCACATTTATACATAGATCTTTATCTCCTGCAAACCTCAATGGTACGACAAATGTGAGTATACCCAATCTAAATCTTGAAACACCTTTTTTGATGGTAGATTTAAACCCAAGTCCAACATTGCCACCAAATACTCAATGCATGAGTCTTCAAACGACCAACATTATCCTGCCAAATCCGTACATGCCAAAAGTGAATATACCAAGTACAAGATTACCAAACATGAATCTGACAAGCTTTGGGATAAAAATGTGTGCAAACCATACGAATATTGTTCAAAGTCCAAACAAGATGTTAACGACTCCATGTATTAATCCAAGTCAAGGTAACACCATGCAAAATCAAAGTTACCTAAATCAAGGCAATGTGATTCCCAACACCAACAATGTTCAATTTCAACCCATCATGCCAAATCTGAACATCATCCCAAATTAGAACATTTTCCAAAATTAATTTGTCCATGATCCCACTCAAAAACCACAAGTATGCATCCCAAATCTGCTTGAACAAAAACCAAATCAACTATATCAAGGGATTCAAGATCGAAATCAAGATCAAATTTGATGAGATCAAATTGCTACACTCACCAAAATAGTTGAGTCATTGTGCCAAGAGACATCTCCACCACCATTACCCATATCGACATCATTCCTTGGTTTAGGGCTTCCCCCTTTACCTAGCACCAATCATTCCATCCAAATCAATCCACCTAACACCAATCAAACCATCACATCAAATCATTTGAATATACCATCGACATCGCACCAACGGATGGTATCTAATCAAACAACAACGTCGATCCCAAATCAAAATACGGTCTCCCAAGGACCTATCACCTCGGTCATTGCAACCACCACTATCACATCTCAACCCCTCACTACCACAATCTCTTCAAGCGTATCTCAACCACTTGTCATTACATCCAACACAATTCCAAATATGCCACCACTACCACCAAAACCAAACATAGCAAGACAATATAACATTGCGCTAAAAGCTCACTAGGCCTACCAAAAGGCCATCCAACAATATCTATCCACACAACAAGCAACACAAGCCCAAGCTCAAGTGCAAGCACAAGCTCAAGCCCAATACCAAGCCCAACAAGCAAATTTTGTTCAAAGTCCAAACAAGATGTTGACAACTCCATGTATCAATCCAAGTCAACAATCACATAATCAAAACCTATCCATCAATGAACACATGGAAGATGTTTCTACCTCATCCAAAGATCAAATCAACATACATCAAGAGTCACTTTTTGATCTTGATAAGAATCCTTCAACAACATCCAACAATGATTCATTTCAAGGAGTGTTAACGTTATTTGATCCTGCAATCAACAATCCATCAACCAATGATCATGTTGAAAATGTCTCTACATCACCTAATAAGTTAGAGGACATATCTCAAAAATTTATTCCAAAGCATGATCAATGTCTTTCACCAAGGTCTAGCAATGGACCTTTCCAAGACATGTTTTCAGATATTGAAGGAATCTTCAACTCAACATTTGATCCAAATCCACTTAATGATCCAGAGGATATTGAGCCACCCCCCCTTCCTAATAAAGACATCCAAGGATCCTTTGAAATTGACCCATGTCAAGAACTTGATCCACAACATGACAAATGCAAGTCCAAAATTAATCAAGATCAAGAATTTGTAAATCCAAGATACTACAATGATTTAATGGACACTCTCATATCTATGCAAGATGCACATACTCCTCCATCTACCCATGAGATGCTTTCTATGGATGGACACATAGATGATCTTCATTCAGAACATGATTCTTTTACACCTGACATTATTACACAAAAAGAGACTTAGGTTATTGAGTTGTCAACATTAGGATCAGACATATCCCAAATTCAGACTGGGGACATCATGTATGAAGATATCTAGCAGTATCCACTCAAGGAAATAGGTTAGACAAAACAGGATGTTCCGAAGTCAGTAGAGAAACAAATTCCAATAACATCATCTGCAATGGTCATTTATCAAAGAATGCATTCTAAACAAGAGCTCTCAGAATAGGAAAAATCAAAGCATGAAGGTACTTCTACCACCATACTCGGGGCAACTTCATCTTAAGAAAACATCAACATAGGGAGAACGAAGAATCCTTATGATGAAATTGATGCCAATACTACAACCGGTCACATTATGAATCTTCTTCCACCCATCACCCCATCCATAAATTGGGACCAAATTCAAAAGAAAGATTTGAATCAAAGTACGAAGAACATTATCAAAGAAAAATAAGCTAAGGAGCATAATGGACAAATCAAATACACATGGATACCAAAGAATACAAAGAAAGATCATCCCTATTAAACTCCATGAGTCAAAGAAACTATGGGGAAAAATAAAAAAGGGAAAAGTATCCATCAAAGATGTTCACAAAAGAAAAAACAGGCTTTTCAAGCGACGTACAAAGTGTATCAAGCAGTTTGTCCTAATTCCACACACACTTCTGTATCCACCCATCGTTGCTCATCTTCCCAAGTTTGGAGAGTCAAAGGTTCCAAACTGTCAACCAATCCATCTCTTATCACTAAACACACTCCATCCACACCTCCACACATGATATCCAATTCTCAAATTGACCATGTATTGGCAATGACCTTTCATCATAAGGATTTTGAAGGCACTCTATTGCGATGTGCACACAGAGACAGAGGTAACCTCGATACCAATGAAGCAGATCAAGAATCCCAAAAGTTGTATTCGAGTGCACGTATCTTGGCAAAGAAACTTCTTCAAGTAGGATATCGATGGCACATTATGACAGAAGCATCTACATCGGCACCACTAAGTGGTTCAACATAAGCTTAAAATCTTTCAAAAAAAAAATAAAAATGAAAATCCAAAAAAAAAATCAGAAAAATGATTGAAAACAGTAAAGAAAAAAAATCATCCTCTAGTGAAAACCGCATGGGCGACGCTTTGGGCAAGACCATGATGAAAACATGGAAAACATGCATCATGAGTAGAATCAAGCATCTACGTGCACCACTTCAGGTGAAAGAATCTCATCCCATCCATAATAAATCAAGCATTCCATCCATCTTATCCATAATAAATCCATTCATCCATAAACCATTGATCCAATCCATTTTCATCCATCTACATCCATCATCCAAGTTATCTTGATCTTGATGAAAGTTTGGTGCACACTTTACGCTTGCTTGTGGTAAACATCTTGACATGGGCCATTTTCATTTGATCTTATCCTATGCAACATTATCTGAGCTATGAAGCACTATCCAAATGAGCTTTCTTGATCCAAACACCTTATCTTATCACAAGATAATCCATATCCATCCATCCATACACCTATCCGAGCATCCTTCCATGACATTCCATACATTGCTAGACACTAGGGGTAGATATTTACATCTTGCTTCGGGAATAAATCTTGATCTATATCCTCCAACCTATGTGGTGATCCAAACATTGACAAACATGAAATCAAATTGGTCAAAAAATTTATGATCCAAAATCCAAATCACTAGCCCATGGCACATTTTGACGAGAAGATGTTCCTTATCCAGTTTTATCTTCAATCGAACATTGATCCAAACAATCAATATCAATCGTGCATCTAATTTGCATGTCAACATCACATCAAATCATTCAAACAACTTTTGTTCCAAATCAAGCTTCATCAATCCTGATCAATCAAAATCCAATCAATCCATCATCTTGGGATATCCATCCTAATCCTTTTGTTGTTTAACACTATCCTTGTATTGTTGTGCATCCTCAACAATGTTATCATCATCAATCCCATCAACATCTCAATCCTTGTGTTGCTTAACACTATCCTTGCATTGTTGTGTATCCTCAACAATGTTATCATCATCAATCCATCGATCCGATCAATCAACCTTAGCTTGGTTTTCAACAAAATCCAAAATGGACACATCCATATCTAAATCATCAAAATCATGCGAAAAATCCAAAAACATTAGAAAAATAGAAAAATTCAAAAAACACTAAAAAAGTCAGAAAAGTGTCAAAAACACTAGATCCGAACTACATCGTCTTCGAGCTTAAATGTAGGCAAGGCTAATCTTTGATCAACCCCTGAGACATGAAAATCCAAAAAACATTCAAAAAACACAAAATCCAAAAACAATCATAAAATCTCAGAAAACCCCAAAAAAACATTGGAAAATCCAAAATATCCAAAAACATTTGTGAAACATCTTGAAAATACCAAAAACAGCCTCAAAACATTTCAAAAACGTCAAAAAATCC
This sequence comes from Sequoia sempervirens, assembly GCA_007258455.2. Lineage (NCBI taxonomy): Eukaryota > Viridiplantae > Streptophyta > Pinopsida > Cupressales > Cupressaceae > Sequoia > Sequoia sempervirens. The sequence continues at coordinate 267,819,247 of VDFB02000008.1, forward strand.
AAATATTTGAAAAAATCCATTCGGTTTCACTTTCACCCGCGATAATCAATCATCCATAATAAATTGATCGTCACCTTCATCCTTTGGCAAAACAAACAAAAACAACCACAACAATAAGCAAAAGCAAGCTTCAAATGTAAAATGAAAATCGAAACAACAAACCTTTAAAACAAAATCAAACTCTTGATCATTTTCAGACATGTCAATCAACCTTATATCAATAGCCTATCAATCACCTTATCAAACCATCATCATCCTATACAATGCATGTCCTAGGATATATCATTCGACAATGGGCATCATTTTGGATATCACCTTGGATTCTTATCCTATCAAAACAAATCCCTTTGGCTAGAGGTATGAAGAACATTGGCTTGTTTGCATACTTGATATCTTCTTTTGATTTATCTTATTGTGCTCATTCCAAGGACTTCTCGATGATATCCGAACAAGAGGATTTAGAGAAATAGGAATGGGGCAGCGATCATTATCTTTTGTCTCTGTGCTTGTTGGGCGTTCTTGTAATATAACTTGGTGAATACTTGCTTTGTTAGGTACATCCTAGCAAGGTTTTAGTATGTCAAGTGTGAACAAGAATACTCCTATTTGTTTGTCGAGTCAAAGTCCATCACACTAGATACAACGCCATCCTGGTTCTCTATACCTTGATGCATCATATATAGGTGTGTTATCAAACAATAAGGTAAATGGCCCTTTTAAAATCCCAACTCCTTGGTAAGCAAATAGTCATCATCATCATCATCTCATGTCTTGTTGGAATCTCTTGTTTTCTTCTATCTCTTGCTTTTCATGCTAACATGGTACCATGACTGTTAATCGTAAATCATCGCTAATGCATCCATCCTGCATCCATAGGCCATCTACATATCATATCATATCATATAAGAAACATTGATCATCTCGCATGCATTGCATTTCATCATTGCATAATATAGATTGGTTATTGTAGGCATCTCATAAACCATACATTTATTATCCATTGCATAATCATAAAAGCATCATCATATCATATCATGTACATCCATATCATCCATGCATCATCATATCATCCATTGCATATAAACATCATAATCATCTCATATATATCATTAATAATGTCACTGCCATGGTACAAATCAGGATCAAGTGTGTGTAATATATCAAAATAGGCATGAGGCTAGCCATGGCTGATGACTGTCTACATCATCAAATCTATCTACATCAAATATTCGAGTTGAACTGATCTTGAACCTCTTTTTCAAGAGATCGGCCCTCAAATCAAACCTCTTCGCTTGATCTCTCGAGGGGGCAATATACTGGAGCATAATTCTTCTCGCTGGGGCAACAGTGGGGCATCCAAAAAATAAGAAATTTTTTGAATTTTGATCAAGACAATTTCTTCTTTGAACCAACACAACAAGTGCATTGCTTCAAAGAGGGGAAAAATGTAGACATAGAAAACATACAAATTGATATTGCACACTCAATCCTGATCTACTAACATCGCCTCATCTTGAATTATCCCTCTATCTAAGCATTTAATCGAATAAGCCTTATTTGATTAAATTCATCATAATTCCCCTTTTAATTAAATAAATCCCTCAATTTAATTAAATCATTGTCTTTGTGTAATTAGCTAGGTCACTTCATCTTCCTATCTTTGATTTAATTAAATAATCCATATTATTTGATTAAATCTCTAAAGTTCATCTAATTAAATTAAATAAATCAAACATTTATCTAATTTAATCTAACATCACCCCCTTTGGTTAAATAAATCAAAAATATTTATTTAACTAAGTCTAAATCATTCTCTTCTCATTTTGAGTTATTTAAATCCTAAAATCTAAGTCAAAATGGTCAAATCAACTAAGATCATTTAAATTAATCAAATAATGATTAATGATAATCTAATCACTCAAATCCTCTAGATTTTGCAATTTGCACAATTAAATCATTTATTTGATTTAATAATTCTCTATTTACTTTCAAAATGGCATAAAGAGAATATTCCTCCAAGTTTGAAATCTCCCCCCAAATTGACTTGTCCATCCAACAAAGCATTTAAAGCTCTTACATTGTCTCTTACATGTCTCCCACTTGGCATTTAACTCATCTTTCATCCCCCCTAAACATGCCATCTCATCAAATTCAAATTTCAAACTTGCACATTGATCAAAATGTGCTCAAGCTTTCTCCATTCACAAGTTGACAAGTGGCACCCTTCCATTGGTTGAATGTTAGTCCCACATTGCTCTATTTTGACCATCTCTTCAACTTAGCATTCTATAAATGAAGAGCTCCTCTCCTTATTTGATCATCCACCAATTGAGTAGACTTACTATACTCAAATTTAGAGCAATCTTCATCCATACTTTTGAATCCATAGCTAGGTTATGAAGGTTTTTTTCATCATGGAGCACACTTGAATCTTCAACAAAGTGTATCATCATCACCATTCATCATAAAATATTGCAAAGGAGTTGGGAAAGGGCCAATTTCCACAACAAATTGGCACCAACTCCCCCATAAGATCAAGAGCTTGCAAGTTCTCAATAGGATTTAGCTTATTTTCATCTTCTTTCATTGTGTTCTTGTTTTATTTCTATTTCGAATATGGTTAAATGGATTTTATGGGGAACCTCTATTCTAACTTGCATTTGATCTTATTAATGTGTTCATTTGTTGTGTTCTTGCATGTATTAGGATTTAGGTTTCACACACATAATTATAATTTTTTATCATCTCATGATGAAATTGACGACTTTGTGTCATAATGATTCAATTCTCACAAATATTTTATAATGTGCCTTCTTTGGTGGACCCTTGGATTTTTCTATGCATCATCGTGATATTTTTTTTTCATGAAGATCATCCTTTGGATCCATTCATGATTGTATGGGTAAATGGAAGAAGATGATTCCACTTCTAGTGGAAGTTTTAGACTTAGACAAAAATCCAAAATCAAGCAAAATGAAACATCTTGTTATTTAGCAAAAGAGATCTTGTTTCGCTTCGAGATGTCGAGCCAAAAACGGGATCCTGTTTCATAATTTTTTTTTTTAATGCTTTTATGAAACGATATCCCGTTTTGTAAAATGTAATCCCGTTTTATAAAAGCATAAAAAATATTTTTTTAAAGCTTTTAAATAAAATGGGATCCCATTTTGTAAAAACATAAAAAAATTATTTTTTATGAAATGGGATCCCGTTTCTACAAAATGGGATCCAATTTTTTAAAATTTGAATTTTTGGTTAGGTTTGTGCTTTGTTTTTTAGTTTGGAAAAAGGCTTGGGGACTCGAACCTAAGCTTCAAGGACCTAGTTTGACCTACAACTTGAAGGTCATATCAATGTCATAAGAAAAGAGTGACTTTAGACATATGTTTGAAGACCTTTTTTTGCATAATTTTTTGACGAAATTAAGACGCATTATAGATGAGACTTTGTAGGTTCCATATATGTAATTTTTTTTACAATTAGATTTTTTTTTCTATTTTTTAAAATGATTTTTGCTGAAACTGGTCCATAAGCTTGAAATATCAGGGTTTTTTAGTATTTTAATAACTTTTTATTAAAATATTTTTTTGAAAAATAAATTATACGTCAACATTCTGCAGACAATTCTTTTCAATTTGAAAAAAAATAAAAAATGATAAGTTTAGGTCATCTTATGTATGATGTACACGACGATTTTTCAAAACAACAAATATGACTGATAATATATTAACAAAAAAATTTCCAAAAAATATTGTGAGCATTCTTCAGTGTGTTACAAATCTTTTCCCAAAAGGATTAAAAAAAAATGATTATTTAGGTCAAAATATGGATGACGTATACGTGCATGGTATGGTAAAAAAAAGTGACTTTTAAACAATGGTTTTTAGACACGCCTATTGAAAATCACTTTATATCATCTGGGTATTAAAATAAATTACATATTTGGAAACTAGATTTAGAGTGCTACATTTTATGAACTGTGACTTTTTTTAAGATTCCATCTCTAAGTGCTTCAAATTTTAAGGTCAAATGTGACAAATTCTAAAAATCGGGGAAAACACTTCCACTTTTTGGCCAAAAAGTGGACTCAACTTCTTGCACACACCCTTATATGACATATTTTAGTAATTGTGGAATACCTCCACCTACATATTACTTTGTAGTTGATTTAGCTATACGTTTAAAATAAGAGGATCATTTACAACTATTACATGTCATATATGAGGATAATGGAACTTAGTTGGTGATAAATCTTCTCCTACTATCACACATGATATGCATACATATATAGATATGCGACATGTTGAAATTCATGTCTCCTTATGAAAATCACCTCATTAGTGAAATAGGGCCCATCTACAAACGTGTGTTGATTATTAACAAGGCTTTAACTACAAAGATCTTATCAAATTGATATTATATATCTATTTCATGCAATTCTATTTTAACTTGTCATAAACCAAGTAGATTTGTGGCACCTTAAAAATTTCAAAGTACGGTCCAGTAAAGGTGGTCCATTATGAAATTTACAATACCTCCAAGTTATGTGTCTCCTTATTTTTACAAGGATTAATTTCTTGTTAAGATGTTCCCATTAAATTTGAGTGATTATGTACTTAACATAATTTTGTGTTTATTGAATTTTTTATCACTTCCTTGTAGAATTTAGCTAAGGCTTTCATGGAATATTTTTATTATAATATTAAACCTAGGGAATATGCTCTTGACCTCATGAAACACAAACAATAAGATAAGAGATAATTAGAGATTGTACATATTGTTTGAAGATTTTGCTACTAACATAGACTTATACTTTAGATGATTATGAACTTCAAAACATATTTAGGGAAGGTTTGCATCTAATCCGTAATAGACAAGTCTAAATTACATGCTTGGTCATTTATTTTTATATTTATATATCATTGTATGTAAATGTGAGTATACTTTATCAAATAATATTTTTTATATCAATTTATTTGTAGAACTTTGTTGTATTCAAAGAGTAAAATTAATGATAATGTACCTAATGATGATAATAAAGAAAAAATAAAACCAAATAAGCATATATAAAATTCACTAAATTAAAGGATCCCACACATATTGTATTGGAACAACTTGAAGCTAATGAATATATATCTAATCTTGTATGATAGAGTTATTTACTTTTGTTCTTATCATGTTGTACACATGGAAATTCTATAGATATATGAATTAAATTAAGACATAAAATTTAAGATCTCATTAGTACAATGACAATACAAGTTGATTATAATCATATTTAATTTCATGATAAGTATCCTTATAATATTTTTTTCCTCGACCAAGGGTGATAATAGATCACCTATACTATAATTTATATTAGTAGAAAAAAATACATCCAAGTATGAGAATCCCAAAACAATATAACCCTAACCATATAGATTATTGTACAAGATACATCAGTGAGAGCATACCCAAAACATCATAGGTACCAAAATAAAGTACACACAAAGAGATATTAGTAGAGGATATCATAGATAACTAGAACAAAAGAAACTACCACCAATTGTTGGTAGATAAAAAGAGCCAAAAAATTGGAAAAATCTAAGCTTTGCAACTGCAACTAGAGATAGCAACATCTGATGCCACATATTGGAGGGGAAGAATAGAGCTATGAGTTTTATTTACAACATGAGTAATTGAAAAATATAGATCTTTAAATTTTTTATTGAGTTTTCAGTATAGTTCCTCCCAAATGTCTTCTTTGATCAAATTTAGGGTGATGAGGGTAGTTTGAGGGGAGTTCTCTAGGAGATCCAACCTTATTGAAAGACTACACAGAGTATATGAGGTGAATTCTAAAACTAGAACTTGGAACAAATTCCATCAATGTTATTTGCACCAAGGTTTATACCATAACAATTGAGAGCTTCACCAAGAGATTGAGGAGAGAAAAGACTTGGGAGAATGCAATTTAATATGATGTACTTTAGAGTACTAGCATCCCCAATATTATACATCACATTTAATAGGAAAATGGAGGAAACACTTGTGAGGGAGAGAGAACCAAGAAATTATACAATAGAGGTTTTCTAGTGATCTCGTAGATGGTGACCTCAACTAAAGAACATTGAAGCATAAAAACCCTTCCTATTGTCGAAAGGGTGAATATCCTTATACTCCAAATTATATGGAGGGGGTTGAATTTTTTCATTTATAGTAGGGTCAACCATATTGAAAACACCAAATGAAAATTGAATTGTATGAATAAAGGATCTCTCCTCTAAAGAAATAGGTGATGCCTTCAAAGTGATTGGTCCATTATTGAATTGAAACTGGAGATTATGGGGCAATAATATCAAACATTGTGAGGGAGATGGAGAAATATGTCAATTCATAAGACAACCATAAAAAAAACCCTAAATTTTAGAAGCAAATGACTTGTCAATCCCAAGAGGAATCAACATGCCAATAAAATTTAAGTAGGATACATCAATAAAATATGCTATTGAAACACACAATATTTTGTAGAAATAAACATTAAGAACAAGTGAGGAAGGATGAATAAGGAGCTACTAATGTGTATAGGAGTGAATTTGCACCCCTTAAGAAAATTCCCCTTTCACATACCCTCACCTTAGAAAATCAAATCCAAAGGAAAAATTCCACATCACCCACTTGCCTTCCATCCACTTGATGTTTTTTCTGTGTGTCAGTGAGAGAATATTTGTTGGGGATGAATGCGTGGCACACAGACATCTGCACGACCTGCTGCCATCCTTGACAAATTTTTGTATCTAAAGTTGGTAGAGGCATTACACACCCGATTGGAGTTGAATTGTAACATCCCTCTTCGACCAACCGACCTAAAAATGACAGATTCTTCTCATCCCACCTTCAAAAACATTCTCCATTCATTCATTCTTGCTTCTGGACATTCACATTCAATCTCTCAATAAAAATATCATTCACTCTCACATTCTAGCACTCCATTTTTGAGCATTGCAGTAGCATTGGCATTCCATCAAATCCACATTGCAAGTGTGAGGTAGCCAAAGAAGTTGTGGGCTTGGAGTTTTGTGAGAGATCCCTTCATCATCGTTGCAACTATGGTGACTTTGCCAAGTCCATACCATGCATTCTCCCTCCATTGGCTAGTGAGCCTTTGGGTGGAGGTGGTAATGCTTCACTCCTCTCCTTTGCGATTTGATAGAGTATCATAGTGTTGTTTTGTAGTGTTCAACAATATTTCTTCCTACTTTCTTTATTGTATATTCTACTTCGTTGCTTTCTGGCTATCCATGGAGGTGGAAACACCAAAACGAGGGTCTGACTCTAAGGTAGGCCCCTATATAGCCCCAAAATTTTTCCCCTTCTTGTTTGTGTGTAGGTGGACGTGCGTGTGGAGCTAGCTAGCAAACATGCACTTTTTTGAGTTCATCTTCATCACCCTAGATTTTATTTACTTACTTTATCATCTTCGTCTTTATTTTCTATACTTTCTCATTCCATTCTTCCCATCAAAATCAACTAGCTAGGTTGTCAGTGAGTTTTTAGGTAGTTTTTACTATACTTAATGTTTTCTAGTTGCATGGATGCTAGTGCGCCAAAGAGATGCCAGTGCACCACGCTGTCATCCTAGAACCACGCTACCATCCTCAGACAAAGAGTTGTCTGAGGTATAGTACCGAATCCAAAAACCAGCTCACCTAGCATAAACCTAAAGTTCAAGTCTATAGAGTGACAAAATTACTACATAGTGCTCCTCATTATCAATCTTCACCCCAAGACATCCTTTAGAGTGAGGTAAGTTAGGGCAGCCCTCCACTCTTGGCTCTTCGTGACTTGGGGCCTTGATGTGGTTGGTCCCCCTCTCTTACATTTTTGGTGAACTCGACGTGAATGTCTATCCATTTGTCTATGTTGAGGCTTTTCCCTTGTGCCTTGAGATTGTTGTAACCCTGAGTGTTGTGAAGGTTTATGAGCATCACAACCCAGTCCATGAATTTTAGGTACGTTGTTAGAAGAAGTGTGCGAAACTTACCGATGGAGAAGATAAAGTTCACTTCTAGTTTCGCCTCAAGTTTCTCCACTAGTTTAGCTAATGAGTTTACCATTGGTTTTCCTACGGGCTTCACTAACGAGATGGGTTTTGTAGACAATACCACTCACATTCCTACTCCTCCAGCCTCCCCTATGGCTTTGTCCATGGGCGAGGATGACGTTGTGCATGTCCCTACAAAAAACCTTTTGGCATTGGATAATAGATTGGTAGACCTTATGAATCATTTGGAGTAAGCACCAAACATGGTGAGAGTCGCTAGGCTTACTAGCAAAGTGAGAAATTTGTTAGGAAATGATTGGATAGGCATATAATTCTTACATGGTCCAATCGATCTAATTGAAGCTTATGTCCCTTCGTATAAGACTAGATTGGGTACTACCCAAGGGGAAGTGCTTGATACCTATGAAAGACAAATAGGAATTTCCATGCCTACCACATCTATATGCATGGCCAAAATGGGCCCCTCGATCAGTGTCTCTTCTACTTCTCAAAATTACCCCACTATCGAGGCAAGTAAAACACAAGCCTTGGGTTCAGTTTCACCCCTCCTATTGCCCTTGGCGATGGAGGCTTTGGTGGAATGAGTGGCGGTGGTTTTGGTAGCAAAGGTGGTATTTCCAGAGGTGGCTTTAAGGGAGGTCCTACCGGTGGTGGTGGCTTCAATGGAGGTCACAACAATGGCTCCAAAGGTGGTTTTGGTGGCGGTGGTTTCAGAGGCTCCACTGTTCTTTTGTCATCTATTGACCCTATTTTGAATGCCTCACTTCAAGATATGGGTCATATGTAAAATCAGCTAGTGAGTCTCTCCTAGGCCTCAACTCAACCTATCTTTCAACCCTTTTTCCAACATAGCCCATTATCGGTAATAATCTTAAGTACTCCCTTCCCACAAGGAATGAAGATTCCCAAATTTGAGAAATAGGGTGGCAAAGGGGACCCACAAACACGTGTCTACCTTTAATGCCATGTGTATAGACTTCTTCCATCATGATGCATTGATGGAAAAATTATTTCCTTGATCTCTTAAGGATACAACACTCAAGTGGTACTGCTCCTTACATGACAACTCTATCTTCTCATTTGATCAACTTGTAAATCAGTTTCTTCGATAGTTCCAAGCCAACATCGGAATGAAGATGACCTTTTCAGATCTTGTCCAATGCAAGCAATGGGATAACATGAAGATAACTAATTTCATAGTGCGGTACCAAGTGCTCTTTTCACATATCTCGTACCCGCTACCCGATTTTGATGTACAAAAGGTGTTCATAGGGAACTTGCAAAGACCATGGTAGGAAAAGTTTTACCTTATGAAATATACCTCTTTCGCACATTTGTGTGTGACATTATGAGAATATAAGTAGGCGGTAGTTTAGTTCAAGGGATCCTCCTCACACTTTCGTTCATAAGGAAAATCTATTGTATGAATCTCAAGAAAAGGTAAGGCTATTGCAAATGTAATAGCCATAATGAATGATAATGACCTCACACACAAAAAAAAGTTCACAAAGTTAGTAGAATCTTATTCTTCCATCTTGCAAAAGTTGCTAAAGGATAAGATCATAACCCTGGAGAATCCTCAACCTCTCAAGGATCCTTACCCTGATTGGTATGATGCAAATGCATTTTGTTAGTACCATCAAGTTAATGGACATGATATCGAACATTGTATGCGCTTGTGTCATGAGATACAAGACTGCATTGAGAATTGTACTATTTGTCTCGATGGGAGTAAAAAAATGTGAATAAATTGGTGGCGAAGGCAAATAGTGAGTTACAAATATACATAGACCTATTTCCATCTCATTCTTCTAACTTAATTATTGATCCTTTCGATTCTACCACTCAGCCCTCAATGTACATTAACATGGTCATGGTTACTCCTTCCATGCAACCTGCGACTAGTTTGCTAGATATAACATTCACCTCACAGGATATGCCCTTGAACAACAAGCCATTTTTCCTTTACATTCCTACTCGCCTCAATGAGAACATTGTGACAGAGGTGCTAGTCGACCCCACAAGTTGAGTGAATGTTATTACAAAGGAGATGTTATGGATTAATTCATTACAAAAGGAGTATGAAGAAACAAAATCTACCATTCATACACATAATGGCCTCTCTCTCAAACTGTATGGCTGAATAACTCTTTCCATCCTAGTTGGACCTAGGGCTGTGAACACAACTTTTGATGTTATCCTGGAATCTAATTTGTTCAGAGTGAAGTTAGGCATACCTTGGCTAGCTTCCATGAATGGAATCACTTTTTTCATTCAAAAGTTTTTGAAATTCTCCCACGAAGGTGTTGTGCACATCATGCATGACACTAGATACTAGCCATTGGTATCCTATGGGGGCTACTCATTAGATCATTTTTGGCCCACCCCGGTTAGGCGGCTTCCCCCAAGAATGGACCTAATTTACTGAATCTATGTGAAGGACAAGATTGGGGGCAAAGGACAACCACAATTGACCCTTTCGGTAGTGTAGCAACAAGTTTCCTCCTCTTCCTGAAAGGGAAAGGAGAGGCCTACCTGTCCTTAGGGTTCCTCTTCCACCCCTCTTTCTGAAGAAGAGTTTTGGATGAATACTCTTGGCTTTTATATGAGAAGTGTGATGGTTCCTGCTTGGAACAAAGCTAAGATTAGGATATTGGACCTTCCTACCATGCCTCCTAGACCTTGGCCCTACCTGTACGATAGAAGGAAGGGTCCCTGTGGGGAATCCTCCATGTCCTGGGCTCTGTGGGCTCCCACCGCTCCTGCTCCTAAGGTAATGAATGGGAAGAGGCCCACTACTAAGGAGCTAGAGCTAACTCCCCCCATTGTTCCTCAACCTCTTCCTCTTGCTCCTATTAAAGATTATGTCCCTCCGCCGAAGACGACTATGATGGACACCCCTATGGCTGAGCAAGAGCCTTTTGTTCCTTCATAGCTCCCAACCTCTAGCTCAAAGATTCATAGAAACTTCCTTGCACATGAGCGCAAGCACTGGAAAAAGGATCTAGCGGCTGAGTAGGATGATTTGCAGAGAAAGGAAGAGGAGATGACCACCCCTGCTTTAGGGCCTCTTGATGTGTCCTCCTCTCTCCTCCCCTCTACTTTCATTCAATTGAGTTCAGACCCACTTTTGGCTCCTGTTGTGAGTGTGAGTCTGCCTAACCCTAAAAAAATGCAGATATTTATTGCTCCTTCAGTTGAGCTTCCCTTATTGATGTCACTTCTAGACATCCTGCACGGATTCCTTAAAGCCGTGGATATGCTAAATACCTTGGTGGTGTGTACCATAGTTTTCTCCCCCTCCTTTGCACCTCTTTCCTTGTCTATGAGGAGTTCACATCGTCCAATGAAGCAAAAAGAAAAGGTTGGACCTTCTTGCAATGGAATCTATAAGAAGAGCCCACCTTCTCCAAAGGGTGGTCCTATGCTAGCTTGTTCCATACTAGTGACAACACAAGTTTCAGCTTCCCCTAAGTTTTTCACCACTCTCGAGTCACTCAGTGAGCCAAATGGTGATTCTTGGGTGCCATCCTCCCTGTCCATTGGGGTACAACATGGAACTCTTGGAAAGTGCATGTTTAACTCTCTAGATGAAGTTTTGGCCTTGTCAGTGATCTTCATGAAGTCACTGACCATAGCTCGACAAGAGCCGAGTTGAGAAGACCTTGTGGGGCCTTCTTCCTTAGCCCTTGTTGTAGGAGGGTTAGAAGCACTTCCCCTTAATATTCCACCATTGCAGGCTCATCCGCCTCCCCCCTATAATGATCTAGATTGGGAAGCAAATGACCTCTTGGTCAATGAGTATTAGGGGGAGGCCTCTTCTTTACCTTTAGATTAGATGTGTGTTTATTGTGATGTGTTCCCTCGTGCTTATGTTATATGTTCCTAGATGAACCTTGTCACCTGTTAGAACTGTAAAATTTTGAATATTTTACAGTCAATTACATTCATGAGTTTCCAAGATAAGCCCTCATCATAAGCATAAAATTCCTTCCTCATGTCATCATGCTCATATTTTGTCATATGATCCATTAGAATTCATCTAGTCCTTGATATTTCATTGTATCACCCATATCGGCAAGACAGAATGAAGGTCTCCCTGATCCATTTGACATTGTTACTAATATATACTTTTGCATACTATCGACAGGACACATCCTTTGTTTCGGTGACAAAAAAGTCATATCAGCAAGAGAATTACTATCGGGATGAGTCATAACGAACTCATATATGTCTCACCAACCAATGCATGGAGTGATGTATCAGCTAAACAAAAGATCATCAGAGTGAGGTCTTTCCGATAAAGTAGAAAGGGGTTCCATCGGAAGGCTATCAGGAAGAAGCTATGTTGTCTTGCCGACTCAAATGTCACACCAATAAAGATATGCATCAGCAAGAGAAAGGGTCATCGGCATGAATTTCACCGAAATTTGAAATTTACACCAATAGAATACTTCGGGGAAAGTCTCACCGAATAGAGTAATCTGGAGGAACGGGTTCAGCGAGACATTTGGAATTGGTATGAGTCTTTTCGAAGATTCATTATCTTGCCGATGAAATCTATTTCATCGGTGAGAAAGTTGAAGGTCACGCCGAAATGTGTTTTCATCAGCAAAAGGGTGGTTACGTCTCAGCGACCAAAAAATTTACCATGAGGTGCATCTCAGTAAGATGCAATGTGATCTATGAGATGTCTCCCTGACTTGGAATTGTCACGACATATAAAACTAAAACGATACTTATCGGTGAGACTACAAGATGTTTCAGCGAAAGATCTAATGAACGTTGCAAAAAAGATTTCGCCCCAGATTTGAAAATCTCTCACCGATAAGACATTTGATGCAACAGTGTATGTTTCAAATAAATCTTCATTTGTGCTTCAGCTGACACATTAATGGCACGACGGGATATAACAGGGAAAATTCAATCAAACGCATTAGTGTTGAATTGATTGCAGAAGAGTCAGTAGCGCGAATAGAGAACCAAGACATCTTCCAGCATGAGGAGCTCGAGCAGTATAATGTAAGTGATTGCATCTTAGCTTTCCAAATTTTAACTTTTGTAATCTTGAAGAATGGAGTCCCCTGGTTCTAAAAAAGTTAAAAGTAGAAAACTTGGTGAAAGTAGTTAGCCAAAAGGAAAGAAAAAGAAAATTGAGACAAAACATGAGGGCACAGAACGAAGATTAAACTAGGACCTCATTGATCAGTTGCCTGGCTCAGGGCCTAAAGCCATAAGGTCTGCACAACTTAGGGTAGAAATTGATAAAATGGATGATAAATGCAAATTCATAGGAGACGTTTGGACTACCATAAGGGGGTATGAATTGTTTAATTTTCATTATCATCGGAGAAGCTGTTTTGAACCAGTTTGCAATCCATGGAAATTGAATGTAGGAAAACTGGTGTGCCCTAACATATTTGTGAATGCTGAATTAGTAAAAATTTTGCTTGATCACTATGACCCAAAGAATAAAGCTATATGTGACCCATCTGGAAAGCCACAAATATATCTGTCAAAAGAGGCAATTGGGCAGGTTTTCAATTTGGAAGGGTTTTGCAATGAGGAGATCATACACGAGGAATTGGAGAAGGAATTCTTGAGAATGGATACAATCTACAAGGGTTAGAGGTTGCCAATTCACAGAGTTAAACAAGGCAGCAAGCCAGATCCTTTGCAGGATAGTGAGGGACCTTCTTATCATGTGGACCTGTTTGAGCCTTATATGAAATACACCTACCTCTCAGTGTGCCAAGTATTAGGAATGGATGCCCCGGAATACATGTCAATTGTGCCCATGATTATCACAGTAGATATCCAGTATCATAACTCTCGACCATTTGAATATGCCTCGTACATTTCTAAGGGGATTGATTCAGGACTGATGGCTATAAAAAGTGGATCATCTACTTTTTATCTTAGGCATTATTCTTTGTTGATGCATCTGGTACTCTATTTTGGACAGGAGTTTGGAGTATGGCCTCCAGAAATGAGAATTTCTCAAATTGGTAAGGATGGTGAAGCATTACCAGTTCAATTGTGGACTGTTTTTTGGGATAGCAGGTTTGCTAATGCTAGTTTCATTCATTTTGAAGAATATTTTGTGAAAAAATTGTACAGATTGTATAATTATCCCTGTAATTATTCATTATTTTATGAGATAAAGAGATTTCTTCGGCCAAATGATTTCAATGGGCCAATTGATCATAACTGGGGAGATTGGTATTGTTTGGAGGGAGCTACAATGATCAGAGTCTATGGGTTTGAAGATGCCCTTTCATTCTGCCAAAAACAGTCCCAAACAGGATTGCATATCTAGAGATTGTCAGACAAATGGATTACTGCAATGTAATGAATTTCAGCTCTTTTGGGAAGCAGGCTTTTATGCCTAGTACATTATGTTTTGGTGATTTTACTGTATTGTCCAAAGATGGGTATAATTTGATCCTTGACAAACTGCTTCAGTACAACATGAAGAGAGGACAGCCCAGAAAAAATTTTGATCCAAAAGAATATATCAATTTGGCTAAAATGAAGATAAACTTTGAGGGTATCAGCATGTGCCCTATCCATTTGATGATATGATTCAGAATCTGGAGGAGGATGAAGCTGAAATGATGGTTGAAAGGTATAATCAAGGGCTGTAGGATGCAGAGAAATTGTCTTTAGGGGGAGAGACACCTAAGAATAATGTGCCACAAGGCCAACCTGAAAAGGTATCTAGGTTGAGAACTCAATAGTATGTTTTCTGAATCAAAGAATTGAGTGTTGAAGAAAGTGGAGAGGCAGATGTAAGGAATATTGAGTATAGATAATTTGTTTCAGATGATGAGTTCATAAATTCCCCAGAGTTCAAAAAATTTCTATACAAATAGAAAGGGAAATAAATAAGGGATAAAGTTGATGATGTTACTACAGGGAATGAAGAGCAATTGCTGAATCAATTGAGAAAATCTGTGGATGAGGAAATGACAGGTATGACCCCTAAAAAGGGGAGGAAAATGTTGCAAGATGCTGGTGTCATGATCTTTCCCAGGCTAGATCTCAATTCTACCCTTGTCTTTGATAGTTTCTTATGGGACAACAATGCTAGACACAAGCTTGACAAAGAAAGTGTAACAGAGGTGTATACTGGATCAAAATACAATACTGATGAAGGATCATTAATGATCTAGGCCTTATATCCACCCCACAGGAAATTAGTAGTTATTGATACAGAAAAGGCATTTGGACATGTCATGAATCTAAAGGTTGGAGAAGCTGACCCTGTGGCTATTGCAGAAATTGGGGTTAATATTGCGAAATTGAACAAGGCACAAATTTAGATGTTGATAAAGGAAAGAGAGATGTATAAATTAAATAATGAAAGGATGTTGAGGGAAAATGATAGATTAAAAGATTTTCTAGGCATCACTATGGAGACACCCAGGATGCTTACTCAAGGTGAAAGCTCTCAGACAAAGGATCATTGGGCAGGATCAAGTGCTTATTCCTAGGGAAAGCATGATGCAATTGTAGCAATAATCAATAAAAGGCAGGATAGTTTAACTCCTTGGTTGAATAAACTTTGGGGAAAAAATTCACATACCCTTGCTGCATTAAAGGAGCATAAAAGGATGGATGGACGGATTATGGAGAAGTTTCATGAAATAGACCAAAGAGATGCTTCTAACAATGCAACAATTGAAGCTACAAATCATATTATAAATCGACATTGAAACTTTTACAATGAACTGCAAGGGGACGAACATGGGTTGATAAACGCTGCCAAGAAAATGTTGATTGCATTCTCTGATAACAAAGGGGAACTTAAGGAAGCTGCCAAATGGAAGAATGAGAGTGAGTCATTACTAAATGAAGTCATGAGGATAGCTTCTACGAAGGATACAACCTTAGAAGAAGTGAGCGAACAGAATGAGAAGATGATAAAGATGGAAATCACGATCCAGAACGTAGTTGGAGATGTAGATACATACGAGCACCAAGATTATTTGGATCATCTTGCTAAAACTCACTTATGGCTAAATAGAGCTTAATTATCCTCTAATCTGTTTGTTATGTAAACATATGGAATTTCCAATTTCTGAAAGGGCACATCCTTTTGTATTCTCGATGTATAAATATCCATTTTGGAAACGAAATAGGGATAAGCGATAAGTAGAATATGATAGAGGATAGAAGATATACAAGATAATACAATGTTTCGCCAATATGAGACTATGTTGCATGTTTAAAATCATGGAGATATCAATTGAAATCTAATAATATGGTGCAGTTGTTTCTGGTATCAGTTGTTTATGGTGTTCGTTGAAAGCATTATTTAAGTTGTCTCCAATGTGGTGTTTTCTAGTTAAATTTAAATTGGTGTAACAAGTTTATATCCAGTTTGTTAGTGCACATTTGCTACATCTGTATGGTGAATTGATTGGTTCTTTCCAGTAAAGATTAAATTCTTTAAGTTGATCATAGTAATTAGGGAATGTTAGTTGGATCACTAAGAAGAACTCGGTAATCATAACCTTGCATGTTTATACAAGCTGTAAACTAAATCATATGCTGAACAACTTGAATGTTTTCCAGAATGAAGTACTTGTTTTTAGATTTCTCTTGACTCCACATACCCTATAAGGCACTAGTCTCCACAGTTTCATCATTCAATTTTATCCAATTCTTTTTTTACATCTTCTAACTGAGCATATTAGGATTTAGTTTTGAATATTGCTATACAATATATACCAAATTTTATTTTATTTGTCCATTTTCATCTGCCATTGTGAAAAAATCACTGCAAGAGAGAAGATCATAAGTCAATTCTGCCCAATTCATATATGTATACCTGCCTAGGTCTAGTAGCACCTAAAGAGTAGAAAGCTTAAACCATTTGGCTTTGTCTGTTACCCTAAAACGTACCAAGATATTGGCAGCCTCTTGAGGTATCCTTACCTGTGTTTTTGAGAGCTAACATCACCCTTGTTGGTGCTTGGATATAGGAGTGATTATGTGTTGTAAACCTTCTTCTATTTGTATCATCATTCTTCCTCTATTATGTACTTTGATTTTTGCTAAATTGGAGATGATGCAAAGTGTTGGGGGAATTTAGGCTTCCCTTCCATGTTGACCCAATTTTTTATTTTTACTTTGTCTTCTCGTGCATTCTTCACATGGTCTAATATAGTAGGGGGTTGATGACAGTTCATCTATACACTATTACTATACTTATATATATTTATGAGTATCTCTGACTTTGAAATATCAGATCACCCTCATGTCTCTTGTTCATCATGTTGCTATTTCTCTTTCGCTATTTTTTCTTTCTCTCTTCTTTGCTTGAGTTTTCCCTTGTATATGTGACAACACCGCTTTCATAATGTTTCAATTTTTAGAAAACATATTCATTATCAACAAGTATTTTCTTGAAGATCCTTTCAAGCTTTTTCAAAAATTACATTCTCGACTTGGACCCCTAGCAGAACATGTCTCCTTCATCACAGGTTCACAAAGAAAGAACTTGAGAACTTTCCTCCGAGATGGGAGCGACCTTTTCCTACGAGAGAAGCCTCTATCTTCCCCTTGGGATGGGGTGTCTTCTTCCTTTTGAATTACTTGATGAAGTGAACATCTTTCGAAAGGATTCCTTGATGATGAGTTGATTTGAGAAAAAATGTATCTTTTTACACTTTCAAACAGTGCGTCCCTTGAGTGGACCCCTCTTATTTTGAAGGATTCCCAAGGGACTCCTTTGAAAGCCTTTCAGTTTATTGACTGTTTGTGTGACTATCTGCTTGTTCTTCTACGTGGTTGCTTTGTTTTTTGACATGTTCTATTTGTGGATTAACATGTTTCTTTGCAGGCATGCCTATGAAGCTGCTTTCTAGTCCAACTCTGCGAAGTCCCCATACAATGGGATTCCTTCATGAGAGAGAACTTGGGGGTTACCTTCTTGCAGGTCTGCAGGCCTATAAGGCACTTACTTCATTGGGCTTCCTTCATGAGAGAGTACTTGGGGGAATTCCTTCTTGTAGGTCCAAGGGCCTATCAGACACTTACATCCTACGAGATTTTTCCATCATTGGTTTGAGGTCCTTTGGTGTACTTTGTGCAACTTCATAGTTTTGTGCTCGAGGCTATGGAGTCCTTTTGTTTGAAACTCCCTAGGGAGAGTACCTTGAAGTCCTTTTCTTTCCCCACGCCTTCAAGTTCATCAGATCACGATTTTCTTCCTTGATGGTTCAAGTATACATTTCTAACCCTTCAATCTAATTTACCAAACACTCATTGATATTCGTACTCACTAAAGTGGGGGAAAAATGTATAGATGTAAATTTTTACCCCTTAAGAAAATTCCTCTTTCACATACCCTCGCCTTAGAAAATCAAATCCGAAGGTGAAATTCCACATCAGCCACCTGCATTCCATCCACCTGGCATTTATTTTGTGTATTGATGAGAGAATATTTTTTAGGGACACATGCGTGACATGTAGACGTCCGCATAACACACTACCATCCCTGAAGTTGGTAGAGGCATTACACACCTGATTGGAGTTGAATTGTAATGTCCCTCTTCGACCAACCATCCCAAAAGTGATAGATTCTTCTCATCCCACCTTTAAAAAAATTATCCATTCATTCATTCCTACTTCTAGACATTCACATTTGATATCTCAAGAAAATTCTCATTCACTCCAACATTCTAGCACTCCATTTTTGAGCATTGCAACAACATTGACACTCCGTCAACTCCACATTGCAAGTGTGAGGCAGTCATAGAATTTTTGGGCTTGGAGTCTTGCGAGACCTCCCTTCATCATCGTTGCAGCTATGGTGACTTTTCCAAGTCCATACCTTGCATTCTCCCTCCATTGGCTAGTGAGCCTTTGGGTGGAGGTGGTAATGCTTCACTCCTGTCCTTTGTGATTTGATAGAGTAACATAGTATTGTTTTGTAGTGTTCAACAATCTTTCTTCCTAATTTATTTATCAAATATTCTACTTCGTTGCTTTCTTTCTGTCCGTGGAGGTGGAAACACCAAAACAAGGGGTTGACTGAGGTAGGCCCTTATACAACCTCAACAATTTTCCCCTTCTTGTTTGTGTGTAGGTGGACGTGCGTGTGGATCTAGCTGGAAAACAAGCACTTTTGTGAGATCATCTTCGTCACCCTAGCTTTTATTTACTTACTTTATCATCTCCATCTTTATTTTTTGTACTTTATCATTATATTCTTCCCATCAATATCAACTAGCTAGGTTGTCAGTGAGTTTTCAGTAGTTTTTACTTTACTTCATGTTTTTTGGCTATATGGATGCCATTGCACCAGAGAGATGCCAGCTTGTCACGCTGTCGTCCCAGAATTGCATTGCAGTTCTCAGACAGAGAGTTGTTTGAGGTACAATATCGACTCCAAAAACCAACTCGCCTAGCCTAAACCTGAAGTTCGGGTCTGTAGAGTGACATAAGTACTACATAGTGCTCCTCATTCTTGATCTTCACCCCAAGACATCCTTTAGAGTGAGGTAAGTTAGGGAAAACCTTCGCTCTTGGCTCTCTGTGACCTGAGGCCTTGACATGGTTGGTCCTCCTCTCTTACACAAAGAATTAATATAAATATTTCCCATGAAAATTTACATGCTTGAATCAAGGAGGATCCTTTTTCATCTTAGAAACATTCACTGGAAAAATAATAATTGAGATGTAAAAAATTATGAAGGATAGCAAGGATGAGTCTAGTCAAAATATTTCAAATTCTTTACCCTCTAAGGAGCTTCTAGGATCTAAGTATATAACTAGATTTGATAATTTATCTACCACATTATTAGATTCCTTGAAGCAATGAACACTCTTAGAATGAACAAAGGAGGCTAAAAGACAAATTTTTTTATAATGATTTGAAGTCTCTTATTATCTATTTTTTTCTTTTTTAGAGTGTTAATCACCAACATAGAGTCGCCTTCAATTATTATTTTTACATGAAGAAAATAAGAAAGACCTAACCATAGTATTAGGGCCTCTATCTCATTATTAGTATTCATAGAGAGATTCTTAGAAGCAATATGAATCACCTTCCTATTATGATATTTTAAGATAAATCCTCTAAAAGGACCCAAGTTACCCTTAGAAACACCATCAAAATTTAGCTTTATTAATGGGAATTGAGCAAAAAATCACTTTACATTTTCCCCCAAGTTGATTGTTTTTTTAATATATATTGAACCATATAAATGAAGGAGGTGAAGAAGAGGTAAAAATTTCAAAAAGCTCTCATCCCATGAAGAAAAAATCTATTTTCTTAAGAAAGTGAAATAATTGAAGACATGACTATTTTTTTCTTTGGAAACTTCTCACTGATGGATTGTTGTTTCAAAAGATGAAGGTGAATTTATAAAATTTCTATGATTCCTTTCCCTAAAAAAGTGGTAAATAATTATAGATGGAGAAAATTTCCTAATACAACCACAAGTTGAAGACTAATACAATGTAGGCCAACTTGAGAAGAGATCATAGATGGAGATTGGAATATCACATGCCACTAGTGAATTCTTTCACACAACTATTGTCAACTTATTCTTGAGACATTACATTGAAGAAATAGATGATTAAGAGTTTCCTTGCAAGCCCTCACTACAAAGAGGACAAAAAACATTTAAAAATAAATGAATTGTGTCTAATCTTTCCCTTGTCAAAATCCTATTTTTTAGAGCTATCCATGCAAAAATCCTAACTTTAAAGAAGAATGATTTATCCTAGCATTGGTGAATAGGATGTTTTTGAATTACTTGGAAATTCAATTGACTTAATTATACCGATTTTATAGAATAAAAGAATAAAGAAGACCCCATCCAACAAATCTCATCATCTAGGTGAGAATAAAATGCTTTTATTTTCAACATATTAGATAAACTAATAATTTTTTGATTTTTTTAAAATGAAAAAATGAAAATTTCCTTCCACTAAACAAAAGGGATATAATTCTCCTAAGAGATAAACAAGTAGTTTTTTACTTTATATCCCAAGACTAGCAAACAAGAATGTGATTGGAACTGAGTGGATATTTCAGAACAAATTGAATGAGAATGGAGAAGTGGTGAGAAACAAGGTAAGGCTTGTAAGGGCTACTCACAAATAGAAGAAGTAGATTTTGAGGAGACATTTGCTTCGATGGTAAGAATGGAAGCTATTAAGATGTTTTACATCTTTGCAACACATAAGGATTTCAAGGTTTATCAAATGGATGTGAAGTCCGCTTTCTTGAATGGTGAGCTGGAAGAAGAGGTATACATTGAACAAACAAAAGGATTTTAGTTATCAGACAAAACCGAATATGGTCTGCACATTAAATAAATAATTATATGGACTGAATCAAGCTCCCAAAGCTTAGTATGCAAGGTTGGATAGATACTTGATACAATAAGGATTCAATAAAGGTACTGTAGATAGTAATATTTATTTCAAAGTTGAAAAATATCAAATCTTGATTGTGGTTATGTATGTTGATGATATAATTTTTAGAGGAAATGAAACTATGTGCAAGAGATTCGCAGAAAGAGTTTGGGATGTCTATGTTTGGGGAGATGAATTTCTTCCTTGGAATGCAAATCAATTAGATAGAAAGATGTATATTCATTTCACAATCAAAGTATGTCAATCAAATGTTGAAGAAGTTTGGAATAAAAGACTCTAAACTGGTATGTACTCCTATGGTTACTAATTGCAAGCTAATTAAGAATGATGAATATACTAAGGCTAATCAGAGCAATTATAGATCAATGATTGGATGACTACTATGTCTAACTACTACTAGACTGGATATCTACATGTAGTTTGCCTTGTGGCTAGATTTCAAGAAGATCCTAGAGAGTCACATGTTGCAACATTAAAAAGAATATTGAGATATTTGAAGGGAACTCCAAAACATGGTTAATGGTCTCTAAAGGATACTGATTTTTCTCTGAGTGCTTATACAAATGTAGATTGGGTAGGTTGTGTGGATGAAAAGAAAAGTACAAGTGGTAGTACATTCTTTCTTGGATGCAGATTGGTGTCTTGGCTAAGCAAGAAGCAAGATTTAATGTCTTTATCTACTGTAGAGGTAGAATATATCGTAGCAACATCTTTCTACACATAGGTGTTGTGGATGAGGAAAACCTTGAAGGTTATTAGAGTTGTATATGATGAACCAATATCTATCTTCTATGATAATACAAGTGCTATTAACACTTCAAAGAACTCAATGATGCACTCAAGGACAAAACATATCTCACTCTAGTATCACTTTTTGAGAGAGAAGGTTGTAGAGAATGAAGTGAAGCTTGAGTATGTGCCTACAAAGGATCATGTTGCTGATATATTCACTAAGGGTGTTCCTAAGGATGTTTTTGAGTATCTTTGAGAGAAGTTAGGAGCTATTACCCCTCCTTTGAACTAGATGCATAAGGATATGCATCAGGCGAGTGGATTTCAAGTTTCATTCTTTGTTATAGATTGATGTTGGAAGCTACCTCTCAGGGGGAGTAGGTAGTAGCTTTGTTGGTTTTTACAGTCAACTAGTATCAGTGCAAATTGGTGTTGTCCTTAATCAATTGTGTTAAAGGGTATATGCAATGGTTGCTAGTTGGTACAATTTGTTATGTGCTCCTAAGGGGGAGTATGCAAAGTAGTAACAAGAAAGGTAGTTGTAGAGTAGTTGTTGTCCCTTATAGGTATTGCTTTTGGGGGATAGAGAAAGTATGCATGTTTGATGTCAAAGGGGGAAAGAGATGAAAATGTGTTTCCCTTTTCTATTGATGTCAAAGGGGAAGACATAAAATAATGTAAAAATGTTTAGTTGTCAAAGGGGGAGAGAGATTAAAGTAAACAAGGAGAGAAAGAGAAAGAGTTGATATGGAGTAGTATGTTGATGATTAGAGCTATTATGTTTTTTTGTTGATGGTTTTTCACATCATGTGTTGCCATCAATGACAAAGGGGGAGATTGTTGCAAGAATATATAGTTGGTGTTTTCATTGATTTCAATAGGCTTATGTTTGTGTTGTCACTAATGTTAATTTCTAATGGTTGAGAAGTTGTGATGATGCTTTGATTAGTTCCATTATGTTGTTATTAGTAAGTGTTACTAGTGTCAACCTCTAGTGTTGCTTTGATAAGCTCTTATTTGTGGATATTGTTTAGTTGAGTTGATATGTTGTAGTTGGTTTTGTGATAATGAATAAGTGGTGAAGATGATAAGAATATATTTTTGGTGCTTGGTTTTGAAGTACTTTTGAGAAAATTTGAATAAAAGAGGAAACAATGTGTTGCAGAGGTGTTTTGGCATACAGAGTGGTGTTTTGGTTTTTCTCCGCTTTTCTTCATGGTTAAATATTTTCTTGTGTGGTTTAGATATGTTGGTCAATGGTGTTCATAGATGTTATATCTAGAATTTCTTGGTCTAAATTGTTGTGCAAAAGAAGTTATGTTCGCCATTGTGTGAACTGTGTTGCAGTGTTGTCTAGGAGAAATGGTTTTGCTCCGCATTTCTTTGCAGTTTGGTTTCTGGTCTTGTGGTTCTAGAAGTGTGTTGATAAGGTTCATATCTGCCTATAATCAAATTTGTTCATGGTTTGGTGCTCCACTAGTCGAGTTATTGAGTTACAGTGCGTGGAAGATTATCTGGGTGTACAGGATGGGTTTGTTCTTCAAGTGAAAGTTGTCGTGAAGGAATTTGTTGGATTTTAGGGTGTTTGTGGAATATTTTAGATTGTGCTTAAGTGTTTTGTGGTCCATGAGTCATATTGGATTTGAGGAAGCATGTATACTTAATTTTTTTATGGAGTTTACATAGGTTCAATTGACCTTGGGTGTTTACACTAATTACAAATTTTCTTTGGTGATTGTGGAAGTATGGCATGGTGTATATGTATGATTTGGGTCCGAGTTAAGATGTGGTGTGGTCAACCTTCATTCCATTCCACCATGAGAGTGCTTAGTGCTAACCTAATCTAAATTTGCACGGTTGAGGTGCATAGTTGACCTTGGAGAATGCTTTCAAGGTTGAAGAAGGTATAAATAAGTGTTGATTTTGATGGAGGATTGTGTGTAGTGTGTGTGATGTAATTGCAAAGTTGTGAAGTATAAATTTGTGAAGTGCAGTGCAAGATTTAATGAGTTACACCATTGGAAGTAGTGATCAGAAGGTTTCTACAATCTTTAAAAAGGCTACGAATGTGTTGGTGATGTTGTGGTGGAATTTTCTATTGCATTGAGATGGGTTTGTCACTATAACATTCTTCTTTTTTGTAATTTGGCAATGAGCCATTCTTTCTTTTGGGCAATGAGCCCTTCAGAAGTGAGCCTTTTGTATTCAATGTTTCAATTAATTTATATTGTGAGCTAATCCTCACCATGATTTTTCCCTTTTTGGGTTTTCCATGTAAATCTGTTGTTCTATTGTGTATGGTGTTGATGTGTTTTAGTTTTTTTTATTTGCTTTCATGCTAAATCATTCTAACAAATTAAGGGTTAATTAAGTTGATGTGGATCTGAATGTTTATAAGGGTTTTAAAGTTTTAACATACAACTGATTCACCCCCCTCTCAATTGTTTTATGCATTCAACAAGAGGAACTATGGCCATGAAGAATTTATACATGAGGTTTTATCACCATCATATATGGGACATAATTGAAGAATTTGAAGCATTCAACATCTAGATCATCCCAAGATCTATGAATGCAGAGGCAAACAAGATAAAAATAATTGGTTCTTAGTTTGACCCAATAATCAATTTGATTTAACAAATAAGCATGTAGTGAGAGTGATTATCAGATCTGTTATCCCATATAATGATAAAAAATAGTAAGTGTTTGAGAGTGGTTGCCAAATCGCCATGTTTCTTCAGTAGTCATGCAAGTTTGTAAAGCAGTTTCAACCAACGATTGAAGAAGCCCATGTAGATAAAATTATCCAATTGAAGTCTAATAAGCTTCCAAAGGGATTGATCACCCTAGAGAATCTATTTGATTTTGATGATGTAATAAATGACAAAAGGAAGTTTGTCACAAACAAAAGTGACTACTCTGATCTTCATGTTAGAGATGGGAAAAAATGAAGGTGGGAAAAGATGTTTCCCAAAAAGATAAGGATTGATTGATGTCCTTCTGTAAAAATTATGAAGGGGTCATGCCCTAGACCTATGATGACTTGAAGTGACCTACGACTGCAAGGTGATCCAACATACTATAGATTTGGTCAAAGGGGCCAATCCAGTCTTCCAAAAGGAAATATTGGTAAATCCAAAAATTGAGTCTCTTATGTCTTAGGAGTTGAGGAAATTAATTGATTCAAGGATCATATACCCAATCAAGCATACGAATTGGGTATCCAACCTAGTTCATGTAAGAAAGAAAAGCAAATAAATTAGACTTTGTGTAGCTTTTAGGTACTTGAACAAGGTGTATCTGAAAGATCATTACCCCTTTCCTTCCATGGAACAGATCCTCCAAATAGTTCCAGGCATAAAAATTTTCTCTTCGCTTAACGAATTCTCAGGCTATAACCAGGTATGGGTTAAAGAGGAGGACCAACATAAAACCACTTTCACTACAAAGTGGGGAACCTTCACATATGTTAAAACGGCCTTTGGCCTCTCTGATGTAAGAGCCACTTTGTAGTAAGCCATGGATATAACTTTTGAAGGCCTGATCAACCTAACCATCCTCATCTATCTGGATGATCTTATTGCATTCTCAAAAAAAGGGAAGACCATTTTGACCATCTAGAGAAGATTTTGCAAAGGTTCCAAGAGTTCAGGGTATCTTTGAATGCCAAGAAATTCATCTTTAGTGCTCGCAAGGAAAGCTACTAGGATATGTGGTATCCAAAGAAGGTCTCTATCAACCTTGAAAAAGTGAAGGGCATCAAGGACTTGACCCTACTAGGGAAGATCAATTTATCAACCTATTGATATCTAAATTTGTGGGCTAGTAAGGCCAATTACATTAATGTTGAAGAAAGACTAGACTTTCAAATGGAACACTAAAGGAAGAATAGTGTTTGACAAGATCAAGGAGGCAATATCCATTGCTCCCTTGCTAGTTAATCTCGACTTCTCCAAATATTTTTTCATATATGTTTATGGGAGTGAGCATAGCCTAGTAGTTGTGTTAACTCAAAAGGATGATGAAGGAAAGGGTGAGTATCCTATTGTGATCTATTCAATAACCCTGTGTGGATATGAGACTAAGTATAATTTTGTTTGAGAAGTAGGCTTTTTCCATCACTAAAGGCCTCAAGAAATTCAAGCACCTAGTGGTGGGAAGCAAGGTAATGATATATGTGGAATATTCTAGCATTACAAAATACAACATGGATGGAGAAATAATTCAGGAAAGTTCCAATTGGATCACTAAGATCTTGGAATACAACGTTGAGGTCAGACCAACCAAGGTCATCCGAGGAAGAGAACTTTGCAATTATTTGACCCAATGCATAGATGTCCTTGTAGATGAACATGATACATTGGGAATAGTTTTAGTGAGCCAATATGAAGAGGTTGGGTGCTAGGTTGCTAATAAAACTTGATTTATGGAGACTGATCAGTACTCGGATGGTCTCCCCATGCAAAAGAGTAGATTTTATAGGTTACAAGAAGCTATTTATACACTAGTTCAGGGAGTCCTCTTCAAAAGGAACTTCAATGGGGTACTACTTAGGTGTGTTGACGATACCTAAGCTAGCAAAATTTTATAGGAAAAAAATTTCAACTCCCTTGAGTGATCATTTCTTAGCAAAAAAAACCATAATTAAGACCTTGCACACTGGGTTCTATTGGTTTACCTTGTTTTTAGATTGTTTTCAAGTGGTTAAAAAAATTAGTAATGCCAATTTTTTGTAGGAAAGCAAAAGAATTCAACCATGTCATTGAACCCGATCATGAATTATGAGCCTTTTGCACAATGTGGCTTGGATTTGATTGGGATGATTAAACCATATCTACTACAAGCCATAAGTGGATACTTATGGCCACAAACTACTTCACAAGATGGATTGAAGCCACTCCTTTGAAGGAAGCGACTAAAAATGTGATACTTAACTTCTTGAAAGAGTTGGTAGCAAGGTTCAACCCTCTGAAGACAATAATATTCGATAACATTACAAAGGAATTTCTCAGTTCAAATATTTTAGAATTTATGCTCAGAAATGGAATTTTCCTCACGACTTCATCCAACTACTACTTGTAACCTGAAATGGGTTGGCTGAATCAACCAACAATAACTTCATAAGGTTAATTAAGAGAATGGGCACTAATTGACATAGGGGTCTTAAAACAACCCTGTGGGCCAATCGGATCACTCCCAAGTAGATTTTAAAAACATCCCCATATGAATTAGTATATGGGAAAGAAGTGGTCATGCCCATTTCAATGGAGATTCCAACTTTATAGTTGTTGAAAGCTTTTAAAATAATGGAGAATGAAGCAATCAAGGTCAAGTTGGCATAACTGCTCAGTCTTCAAGAAGCAAGAGAAAAAGCTAGTGGTGCTATGATCAACCATTAGAAAATGATCAAGAGGTGGTTCAATAAGAAGCCATTTGACCTTGGTTTCAAGCTAGGGGACTTGGTTCTAAAGTACGAAGAAAGGGCCACGAAGCTAGGCTAACACACAAAATTTAATTCCATATGGAGAGGACCCTTTGGCATTATTAGCAGTAGGTAGGGAAATGCATTTGAGTTTGTAGATGAGGGAGGAAATTCCTTAGAGATTTTGATTAACATAATCCACTTGAAGCACTTTAACAAATTCATAGACTTTCCTTGTACATAGTTAGGTTAGTTTCCCTTTTTTCTATTGTTTCCATTTTTCCTGCTATTTCCCTTTTTGTTGATGTTTCCCCTTTTGCTAATAAGTGTTGCTAGCACAAGTTGTCATTCCTTGGATATTGCTAAGTGTCTACACCTTAGCTCCACCTTTTTGAAAATCCTGTCTGATAGGCGGTTATCTACCCCACACCCCCCCTACAATTAATGCTTGAGCACCACATTTACATGACCTCTCATAAAAATCTCTCCAAATATTTTAAGAGTAGCCCCTCAAGCATGTGTTAATCATATTTTTCATTATTAGGCACTAAACTCAAAAAGATGCATGATGATTACATTAAAAGTGATAGATGATAAATACCCACTTCTTGATCAAACAAAGCATTTAAACACTCTAGAGTTTCCCAGAGTATTGAGATAAGAAAAAAATATTCAGTGAAGAGTTGTGTGTAGAATTGCAAGTAAAATTTAGTGACTTGGTGCTCCCTAAAGGCAGGCAACAGTGAAGGCCAATGAGTTCCTGAGTTGTAACAAGGCAACATCAAAGTGCAAGGAATATTTGAATGCCTTAGAGCAAGTGGTTCAGGCCATGAAGGGACACATTGAACAACTAGTCCAGTTAGGACTCCCCTCCCCATTCCTCTCTGACAACATGGTCCTCTCTAAGGATGAGATCAAAGAGTTGCTAGTCACAAAGCAGAGTGACTAGACCATCTTTGCAAGTTCCTAGGATCAAGCACTAAATTTCTCTGAAGTGGAGGCTATTTTGCATCCTCTCACCCAACTCAAATTTTAGATGCATGCAGTAGTATAGGGTATTAGTAGCTTCTCCTTCAAGGAGATAATAGATCTATATTGAGATTTTGAAGCTATAAAGAAGAAATCTCTCAACCTTCGAAAGAAGAGTGGATGCCTTTGAGGGACGCCATTCAAAAACTGTAGGTTTTTATAGGTTTCCTATTTTTGAAAATTTTCTTCTTTTGTGCAAGGGAAAAGATTTTTGGTTCTTCCATCCATAGGAGAATTCCCCTGCAAGTCGCCAAGACTATGGATCAAATTCATGTTTTTGAGTTTTTGGGAAATTAGCTTTTTATCATGGACATGCTTGAAGAATTGGGAAGATTATATATTGGCCTCCCTTTTCCTTTGAGCCCCTTAGGAATTTTTGGCTAAGTATCGGCTATTCTTGCTTGTGCCATGTGGTTCCCCTGTGCTCATCCTTTGCAAAATAATTCTCGACTCCCTTTAGGAACAATGCAAAGATGCCACATAGTGGTTCTAATGCTGTCATCACATAAAAAATATAAAAGGAACTTAAAAGGGAATGAGACCGGCCACATGGTGTCACTACGTACTGCAAGAGAAAATGAAGTTCCTTTACGTTGGGATTAAGGTGTCTTAACCTTAGATTCCTAATATTGATTTAATTTAATGTATTAATGTATTTATTTGTATTAATTAATTGCCTATGGTGTCATGTAATTAATTAGGACCCACCGGCTGGGTGGCATCCCCGTTGGAGATAACAGGATGACACATCATCATCCCAAGTGGAAATAGGCATCCCACTTTGGAATCTATGACATATGACATAATCTATGACATGTCATAAGGCATCTTTGAATGCACAAAGAAAGTTGGTGCCCAAGTTGGGTTATGATAAGATGTAAGAGAATCGGTTATTTTTTAGTCAATTATGATAGATTCTCTTACAACTGTAAGTGCTGTCAACTATGAAATATTCTATGACAACTATAAGATGTGTAAGGCATTTGTCATAACCTATTTTAGTATATTCTAGACGTCCAAGCTTGGAAGAAGAATATTTGCATGTATGACAATTGTAAGGGGTGTAAGGGAATATGTCACATGTGTCCAAATGCATGTCTAAGGCATTGGAAATTCTGCCATGTGGATTTGGATTCCCATCACCTTCTAAATGCTTCTTGAATATTGTATCACTCTATTTATTGAGTGCCTTGAATTGTAGAATGTATTGTTTGTTTGTAGGTAATGAAGTGCTGCCAATATCACTCCATAACAGGTGTTTGTTTGAAGCACTTGTAGAAGAAGGTTATGTACTTGGTGATGTATTATAACTCCTATTTGAAGTAATACAATAATACTGTTCTTTTGAAGGGTGGGGTTTTTTACTCGAAAGGGTTTTCCCCATGTATATTTGGTGTCACTGTTTTATGCTTTTTTGATGTTCTACTTCAATTATTCTATGTATGTGCACGTCTCTTATTGTAATAGTAAAAGGTGTTAAATGATTTTTTTTGTAACTCTTCCTTGATTAGATTAGTGTAGGAAGTTGTTTCCACACACCCAACTTCCTTTTAGTTGGTATCAGAGCCTAGCTAGCCTTGGTTCCTTTGTTGGGTAGAAGGGTTTTTTGAGCTAATCTTTGTTTCAGTGGGAGTTTTGTAGAAGTGTTTATTTCATAACCTTGTTGTAGGAAAGAGATGGCAAGCACATTTGGGAGGATTGAGACGGAAAAATTTAATGGTGGTAATTTTGAGTTGTGGAAGCTCAAAATGGAAGACATGTTAGTAGATTGAAACTTATGGCTTACAATTTCTGGAACCAAACCTTCAGGCATGAAACAAGAGGATTGGGATCTCATGGATAGAAAAGCCAAGGGTCTTATTAGACTCTGTTTGGATGATTTTGTTCTCCTAAATGTCCATGAAGAGAAAACTTCTGCTTCTCTATGGAAGAAGCTTGGTGATGTCTATAAGGCTAAATCTGTGGTAAAAAGGATTTTCCTAAGAAATAAGATGTAGTCTATTAAAATGGAAGATGGAGGATCCATTGAAAATCACCTAAACTCTTTTAACATGTTGGTTGCACAATTGGGTTCCACTGGAGACAAAATAGATGAACAAGACCATTGCATGCTCCTTTTGTGTTCATTGCTAGACTCTTGGGATCACTTGGTAATGGATATTGGAAGCACTACTTCAAAATTCAAGATGGATGAGGTTTTTCCATCATTACTATCTAAGGAGATGCGAAGGAAGTCTTCTGAGATGGCCAAGGAGGCCCTTGCAGTTCGTGGTAGACCAAAAGAGAGAAGCAAAAAGAAAGACAATAAATCTAAGTCAAAGTCTCCAAGGAGATCAAAGTCTCTTGGTAAGAAGTCCAAGGAAATTTTTTGGAACTGTGGCGAAGTTGGTCACATTCGGAAAGATTGCAAGAAGGAGAAGAAGAAGAAAAACAAGTCTTTCTCTAATTCTGAATTTGAGAAATCATCCCAAGATGATGGAGAAGTTTTTATTGTAGCCTTGGAAACCCATGCATCGAATGATGTGTGGTTGATAGATTGATTGCATCTTTTCACATGACTTATCATAGACATTGGTTCTCAAAGTATGAGGAGTTCGATGGTGGAGAGGTGTACCTAGGTGATGACTCTCACCTAAAGATTGTTGGTCGTGGAAGAGTCAAAATTAGATTTCTTGATGGAAGAGTGAAGGGGATTGTGTCTTTCATATCTTGGGTTTGGAACAAAAATTTCTTTCTAAAAGTAAATTGAATAATTCAGGAGTGCAAGTTGTTTTCTCTAGAGGAGGATGCAAGATGACAAGAGGAGCTATGGTGTTGGATAAGGGTGTTCATATTGGCTCTAAATGTTTCAGCTTGATGCATGCAATGTACAATGAAATAGTTCTTTTGATGTACCAAAGAAGAGACCTTTGGATTCTTCATCCTCACTATTTGATTATAGTGCAAAGAAGAAGCATGTTGTAGCTACATCCGATGGTCATGCATTTTGGGTACCTAAGGGTGCTCATTCCATGAAAATGAAGCTTCCTATAGAGAAGACAATGTTATGGCACCAACGAATTGGTAACATTTGTGAGGTATTAGAACCCTAAAAAATAAGAGCCTTGTTGAAGTCCTTGATTATTGTAATCTCGAGTTTGACTTTTGCGAACATTGCACCATGTATATGGAAAACAACATCGTGTTTCTTGTTACTCTAGTTCTCACAAGTCTTCTCGGGTCTTGGATATATACATTCATATGTTTTTAGTCCTATAAATGTTCCTTCATTATCAAAATTTGTATATTTTGTTTCCTTCATAGATGATTATAGTAGAAGGACATTTGTTTATTTCCTTAGAAGTAAAGATGAAGTCTTTATTCGGTTTAAGGAGTTTAAGGCCTTGGTAGAAAATAAGACTAGAAAAAAGATTAAGTGTTTGAGGAATGATAATGGTGGTGAGTTTTGTTCCATAGATTTTGACAAGTTTTGTAAAGAGCATGGGATTGAGATATATAAGATAACTCCCTACACTCCACAACAAAATGGAGTTGCAAAGAGGATGAAAAAAATGTTGATGGAGAGGGTTAGGAGTATGTTGAGTGGTGCTAGCCTTGAACATAAATTTTGGTCTGAAGTGGTAGCCATTGCATGTTATTTGATCAATAGAGATCTCCTACACCAACACTTGTTGGAAAGACACCCATAGAGGTGTGGTCTGGTAAAAAGCCTTCGATGTGACATCTTACAATATTTGGTTGTGAAGCTTATGCTCATGTTTTGATTGAGAAGAGGTCTAAGTTGGAGAATAAGGATGTTAAGTGTATCCTTATCGACTATGGTGTTGGTGCAAAAGGGTACAAGCTTTGGGATCCAAAAGCTCATAAGGTTTTCTACAAGAGAATTGTGATCTTCAAAGAGATGAAACCTTCCTTTGTTGAGCTGCAACTAGGGAAAGAAGAGAAACCTAAGAAGGAGGTAGTGTAGATTCCACCTACTTTGAAAAAAGAAGAACCAAGTACTCCTATTGGACTTGATCATGAGGAGAGCACAAGTAGCTCTGAAAGTTGTGAAGAAGGAGAACCTCAACCTCAGCCTTTGAGGAGGTCTACACGAATTAGGGGGCAATCGAAAATGTTTGGTTATTCGTTATTGGATTCCTATTACATATTTTCCTTGATTACTAATATTGATGAGCCTAGGATGATTAGAGAGGCATTGTGTACAAATGATTCAGATTCTTGGATGCAATCCATGGATGAAGAGGTGACTTCATTAAAGAAAAACAAGACTGGGGATTTGGTACCTTTTCCTGTTGGACGTAAACTTGTCGGTTGTAAATGTGTTTTCAAGAAAAAGTGTGGTCTCGATGGTAGTATTAAGAAGTATAAGGCAAGGTTGGTCACTAAGGGGTATTCCCAGGTGGAAGGAATTGATTATGGGGAGATATTCTCTCTTGTAGTGAAGCTGACATCTATTCAACTTCTGTTGTCACTTGTAGCAACATATGACTTAGAAGCGGAACAAATGGTTGTGAAGACACCATTCCTTCATGGTGATTTGGAGGAAGAGATATACATGTCATAGAAAGAGCATTTCATTGAGAAAGGTAAAGAAAATTTGGTTTGCAAACTAAAGAAGTCTCTTTATGGTTTGAAACAATCTCCTAAAATGTGGTATCAAAAGTTCTATACCTATGTGTTGTCATTGGGATTTCAGAGATCTAAATATAACCATTGTGTGTACTGTAAAATTGATAATGGTTGCATTCTCATTATTTTCCTTTAAATTTAGATGATAAGTTGTTTATTGGGAATGGTAAAAGTATGATTTCAAATTTGAAGTTTTAGTTGTTAGCACAATTTGAGATGAAAGACTTAGTAGGTACAAGTAGGTACATTCTAGGAATGTAAATCATGAGAGACAAAGCTAATATAAAACTTTGGCTAAGCCAGAGCAAGTATGTGAACTTCGAGTTGGAGAGATTAAACATGGTAGATTGCAGACAATTAGTTGTTCCTGTGATGCAAGGAACAAAGCTTTCTGTGAATGATTATCCAAAATCTTCTACTAAGATGGAGGACATGACTGTAGTACCATATGTAAGTTCAGTTGTCAATCTAATGTATGCGATGGTGTGTACGAGACTAGACATTTCCCAAGCAGTGGGAGGCCTTACCTATTTTATGGCTAATCCTAGATAGGTGCATTGGGATGCTGTTGAGAGTGTTTAGATATTTACGGGGTACTTCTGAGTATGCCTTGTGTTTTCATGGTTATCCTACTA
This sequence comes from Sequoia sempervirens, assembly GCA_007258455.2. Taxonomy (NCBI): domain Eukaryota; kingdom Viridiplantae; phylum Streptophyta; class Pinopsida; order Cupressales; family Cupressaceae; genus Sequoia; species Sequoia sempervirens. The sequence goes on from VDFB02000008.1 coordinate 267,853,139, forward strand.
GACCTCAACATTCTATGAGTATTCAAGGATATGTGGATTCAAATTGGGTAGGTGACATTGACAATAGAGGATCCACTAGTGGTTATGTATAATTTATGATGTTTGGTGATGCTATTAGTTGGATGAGTAAGTGGCAGGATGTAGTCACATTGTCCACAATAGAGGTAGAGTATATGGCAGCCACTCATGCATGTAAGGAAGCCATTTAGCTTAAGAGATTGTGCTTTGATATTGGTTTAGATGCAGGAAAAATTACTATTTGTTGTGACAGTCAAAGTGCAATTTGTCTAGCAAAGAATCCTATCTTCCATGCCAGAACAAAGCACATCGATGTTTAGTATCATTTTGTTTGTGATATGGTAGATGATGGAAAGGTGAACTTGGAAAAGGTTGACACTTTAGTGAATGTTGCAGATGCATTAACAAAGAGTAGTAGTAGACCTATGCATGATCTTCAAGGCAGACCGAGTGACCTCTTGTAGTCTTTTCTCCAAGCTCTCAATTTTGTTCTTCAAATTGACAATCTTCTCCCAGGAATCATCCTATTTACTCTGGCCTTCCTCTGTAGGAGCCTTACCCTCCGCGATGTTAGAAGTGCAATGCTTAGCTTCCTTAATTTTAATGCTGGTAGGGCCCCTTTTAAGGCTTTTTGAAACATGGGAGGAACTGCTAGTAGAACCTGAGAAAGCCTCCTCACCCACATCCTTCTCCTCCTTACTCCTACTCACACTCTCATTCCCATTGTCAGAATCCGAAATCTCTTTGAAACTCTTCCCTTTTTCTTTCTTGGTAACTAGTCTATTAGATTAGCGAGGAGTATTAGTGTCCTCGGTGATCTCAATATCTGAATCAATGTGGTGGAGCCAGAATTTAGTTTTCTTTGAGGCTTTGGCCTTGCCTCTTGGGGTGGGGGGAGTGCATTTTTTCTCCTTGCTTTCCACAACGGGACCCAGCGAGGGGGAGGTGTCATGCGGTGAAAGCTTCAAGGTAGGGTTTTTAATGCATTGCTTCTTACTTGGGCCCAGGGTATCCATGATACTAGTCGACGGGGGGGGGGGAGAGGAAACTTGGGCTTCTTCAATAGAGGTGGGATGGGAGACATCAACAACGGTGATGGGGTGGGGAGGGCAAAGGGCCGAATGAAAATGGTACAACCTAGAAATGAGACCCTAATGAAGAATGATGAAATTTTTACTTGCATTCATGGCTTCAACAACATTGAGCATTATGCTCTCAAGGGAGTGCATGAGAAAAAATAGGAAGGAAATATTGTGGTGGTTCTTAAGGTGATTGAGGAAATTGAAATGATAATAGTAACAAATGTCATACCTTCCTTCCAGGGTGAAGTATTTCATCACCACCATGCACACTCTGTCCCACAGCTCAGGAAGCGCTTCATGATCATATCCTCCACGCATCTTGATGGGTTTCTCATCACCCTAGAAGAAAAGATTAAGGTTAGTCTTGTCAGCAACTTTGGTGGTTTTCTTCCACGTACGCCCATCTAGAGCGAGACCCGTAGCTCTGGCAATGACCTCAGTGATTCCAATTTTAACCCTTCTGTCCTTCCAGGAGGTCACGGATTGCCTGGAAAGGCCCTCATCGTGGATAGTCATGCATTCCACATATTGGGAGATACCACCTTCCCTACATATATTCCAAACAGTGCCATCCACCTTCCAGTCATCACATTTATTAGTATTAACTCAATCTTGAGGCTTGAATAAGGCACAAGGAACCCATTAGCATCAATCTTTGTATAAAAATCCCTTGATGCTCCTTATCACCACCACTATTTTTCCCTACTAAAATATACATTAGACAAGCTCTTTTTGTGCATCCTAAAGAACAAAAATCTTCTTATGATAGAATCACAAAAAATGGGGCATGATTGTGCCTTAGGACATTATTGCTTCTTGAGATGTGGTCTTTGCTACAATTATATCCTAGACATTCAATTTCTTTGGTTTTAGTTGTCTTAGTCTTGTGATAAGTAATTTAGTATTATATTATTAATTGTAGTTCTTTCTTATAGTATGTTATAAATAAAATTCCACCTTTCATCAATTCAAAGGTACACCATTCTAATCCATTTAATTTTCTTTTCAATACATTATCAATTAAAATTTAATTAGCTTACTTAAGACAATTTACATATGAACTCTTATATCTAATAAACACATATATTTAGTTAGTTTACATCAACTTTGCCTATCTTAGAAGTTACATTGTAATTACAATATCATTGCTCAAACATGATCATACATGTGATCTTGCCATGCTATTTCAAATGTCAAATCGCCTAAATTCTATAACTAACAATTCTAGACATGAATATTCCCTATCAATGTACATACAAAAAATTTGATATATATGACCATGATTAATATTTTATAAAAATCACCTAAATCATTTCATTATCATACATTCAATTGAAAAACATAAGACAATACATTTATACATGTGTCTTGAACTATTTGTATCCTCGTCGTATTGACCTTTTTGTTTAGATTAACATTACCCTATATTCTATAATAAACTTCGCTCTCAAAACTGACTAAGTCACAAGAAAATCCTAAATATCAATATAACAAGCCCCACAAACCTCCTTTTTAACACCACCACTATTTTACCTACTAAGATATTTTGAGTAAAGCTGGTCTTCTTGTTCTCTTATGGGCTGCGCCGAATCTGTCTGCGTCTAGTTTTTAATTACTTGTACATCCAATCAACAAATCCCAGAGATATATTTGGCGTAAGCATGACACAAAACAGGAGACTTTTGAGACAGTTTCCATGAAATTGTGCCAAACTTCAGGTTAAAGTCTAAATATACATGATGTTCCTGAGCATTACAAGAGGCGTGAATAATGTAAATTAAGACCTTACTTTGCAGTTTGAAGGCGACGCTCAGACTTCAGTCCTGTGAGTTGGCATCTTCTCCTTTAAAGTTTTCCCTGTCAACGCACTCGTGTTGGCTTTTAAGTGCGAGACAATTAAAGAAATAAAAATCTTCGGACACAACGTATACAACTGTTATTTCTATCCAATGAATTTCTTTAATGGTGGATGTGTAGATGTTTTCTGTCACATCAAATAAATCCACGCGGCTTCATCTGCCAACTAAACAGATCTAGTTTACAGATGTCAGGCATTTAAGTCATGAAAGTATTAAAAAAGACTGTGGTGAGGGATTTGACTGAAACTCAGGTGACATTATCTGTCGGCTGGACTATATTACACGTAACGCGGTCTAGAGCCTTAGACTACAAGTTATGAAGGTCAGTGGAAATTACTTTGAGCCATGATGTTGCTTATATAATCGGTGAAATCTGTTAGAAGTCAGAAAGCGCGGAAACAGACCTGGCAGTTATCTGGATAGCATAAGCATATCTTCATTTATATAACATAGTTCTTGAAGTCTAGAACATTAGATAGAGAGATTCTCTAGTTGCTCATTTTGATCAGTCGCGTTTTTGCTTCAGAGTTATCAATTAGGATTCAAATCTAAGATCTTTAATTTGTTCTTGGAGTGTTATAGCAATTGAATCATTTGTATTTTTAGTTGCTCATTTTGATTAGTCACATTTTTTGATTCAGAGTTATCAATTAAGATTCAAATCTAAGATCTTTTATTTGTTGTTGGAGTGTTTTATCAATTGAATTACTGAGCGTCACTTATTTTTATCATCGTGACAGACAGGTGTTTGAAGCTCTTAACCTGTCTCTGATATCATATGTTGAGTTAGATATCATATATTGAATTACAATTCATTTGAACCAGCTAAAACTCGAATCTAGAATTTTGTATTTGTTATTGGAGTGCTCTACAACTAAACTATTAGCCTCTTTTTGACCAGTCCATCTTCGATCTGGATGTGACTTATTTCCAACAAGATAGTGAACAATGGAAAGAAATGTGAGCTTCACTGGACTGGTTCTTGTGACCGTGCTCCTGTGTTTGGGACTAGAGGAGGCAGATTGTTTAAAGATGCAAATGAAGATGATTCACAGGCATTCACCACACAGTCCATTGTACAGGGAGTTCGCTAGCAGGCATGAGAGGCTGCAAGAGCTGCTGCATCTGGACTCGGCGAGAATAAGATCCACACATTTGGACATGAATTCTCAGCCTGCTGCAGCTCCGTCTCCTGATACATCCTTTTACATGAAATTAGCCTCTGGGGCCACTCTGGGCGCTGCTCTGTATTTCGTGGAGCTCTACGTTGGAACTCCTCCTCAGAGACTTCTTCTGGTTGCTGACACGGGTAGTGATCTCATATGGGTGAACTGCAATGGCAGATCGAGGGCAAATATTACTGGGTTCCCTGTATTCAGTCCTGACAATTCATCCTCATTATCCTACGTGCCATGTTATTCCAGAGACTGCTATGCTGTGTCTCCAGACCTAGGCTGCGTCTTCAGACCCAAAAAGGCATGTCGGTACAGCTATGGGTATCTGGACAACTCCTCCACAACAGGACCCTACATTCAAGATACCATTACATTGGTATCAACTTCAGGGCACCAATTCAAGGTGGAGAATGTGTTCATGGGCTGCGGGATGGATAACCAGGGGCAGAGCCAAGTGGGTTCTGGAGGCGTTCTGGGATTAGGCCAAGGCTTTAATTCCTTTGCTACCCAAACGAGCCGCTTCTATGGATCGACGTTTTCTTACTGCCTTGCAGACTATCTTCAGCCTACTACCCTCAAAACGTCCCTTTTCTTTGGTGCACAGACGGGTGACTCAATGTCTTCATTGCAGCAATCTGTTCAATATACTCCAATTCTGAAGGGCAAATCCTCATTCTACTATGTGGGTATTGAAGATATCACAGTAAATGGCGAAAGTCTTCCAATATCCAGCAGTGCGTGGGAGATGGACGAAGCAGGCAATGGGGGAACAATCATTGACTCTGGAACATCGCTTACCTATTTTGTAGAGGAAGCTTATGAAATAGTGATGGAGGCCTTGCGGGTCTCGACTGTATATCCAACTGTTACAACGAAGGCTCCACAGAGATTTGATCTCTGCTTCAATGTTTCCGGAATAAGTAATCCCAAATTCCCCCAAATTTCAATCGGTTTGAAAGGAGGACTCACATTTACACCATCTGATAAGAATTATATGCTGGAGATTGAAGATGATGTGAGATGCGTGGGCTTCAATCCGCTGGGAAGGCAGTCGATTATTGGAAACCTTTTACAGCAGAATTTCTTCATTGAGTACGATCGGCGTCGTTCCCTTCTTGGTTTTGCTCCAGCAAATTGTTCACTCATAACTGCGTAAGTTTGATCGCAAGAGTAAAACTTTTTCACTGAATTGATTACGGTAATGAATATGAGATTGTTTTCACAGTGTGTGAATTATGTAAAAGGCTTCTGGTTGTAATGGTGTTTTATTTATTTTTATCAACCTTTGAATCACATTCCGGGAAGGACACAAGTTGCAGATATTTTGCTAAATCTTATTGTTATTAGGTAAATTGTGTTGTAATGGAAGTCTTTATCAAATTTTAGATTGCAGCCCGTGATGCTATCATCCAAGATGAAAAAGAATAAAATTAAGCTGTACTTCGGCAATTGTCGTGGAAAACAAAGCTACACCAATGTTCATCCATTTTAATACAAATTCTATATTTTTATTTTTATTAATAACTATTTCAAAGATGTGTATTTAAATATTGGATAGCCATGGATGTCTTTGACTATGATATATAGTGTATTAATATATATATATATATATAGTCTTGTAATTGCATTCACAAATGAATATGAAGAATGTGGAAACAAGTAAAAGGCAAGTCATTTGTTTTTATAACCCTCTAATATAATATTTTATGAACAGAGATGATTGTAAGCATGTATGAAATGGGCTTTAAAAAGTTTCAATATTTTTAAATAAAATTGTTATATGTTTATAAAGTTAAATGTTTGGAATATGGACATATTAATGATTGACTGGTGTTAATCTTGAAGAGTAAAATATTTTGTATTTCATTAATGGAAATGGAATAATGAGAATATTTAGGTTAGTTGGAGGTAGATAATAAAATAAAATAAATAAAAATATAGATAATGATTTGAATTTAAAAGTATGCATTTCAATAGTTTAAAAAAAAAATAAATAAATAAAAATATTTTGATGTTAAAGAGAGAAAGATTAATTTGAACTCTTAACATTTTATTGTTGTTTAATTTTTAAATTATATTTGAGGTGAACAAATTGAGATGATTGCACTCTATAAAATCTATGAATGCATGTGCGACTAGGTTAAGCCTACACCTATAGTTTTAACTTGATATTAATAGTTTTGATCTTCTCAAGTGTGACTTAGATCACAAAGTCTTAAAGTTTTCAAAAGAATTAAATGAAAATACTAGGTGTTGGTGTTCAAGAACACTATAAGAACTTGTGCTAGGAGAGCAAGTTGGCTAGCTTCATAATTTTTTCCTTAATCAAGCAGTTTTTTTATCAATTTGATGATTATGAAGATTATTTGAAAACATACCATGTAGTGCATGCAACAAGTACATAATTTACCAACTATGATGTAGTTATGATGATACTAATTTCTTGAAACTCAATGCAATGAAGTGATGAATTGGCCTAGTGCAAGAACTAGGGTTTTGAGATGTGTTCTTGTAAGGGCTAATGTAGATGATGCAAAAGGATAAGTAGTGACTATCAATTGATCATTTTGAAAGATAGGTGTTGAAGAATTGTCTCAATGATGTATGATTAAAATGGCCTAAGGGTGATGTCCTTTCATACATGTCCTAGGCACACAATTTGAATTTTTTGATGTGGGAGTTGGTGAGTAATGAATAGTTGAGACATATTTGGATTGGATCCATGATTAAATTTAAAATAAAAATGTTAGGCAAAGATACACGTGGCCCTAAATGGGTCAAGACCATATTTATCATGGTAGAGGAAACACTAATTTAAGGGATATAATTGTTCTAATCATATGCAACATGATTTTTATGAACATATATACCAAGTCCAAGGTTAATGGAATCACCAAGTTACTTAAATTTGTGTGTTATAGTAATGCACTTAAGACACCTCTATAAAGTAGTGTAAAATAAAAGGTAAAAGTACAAGGTGTGCACTTTCCACCCTTATATTTTGTCCCTACTTTGATGTGTATGTGAAGTTGAATAAGAAATCATAGTAAAGTAAAAAATAAAAGAAGTACAAGAAAAATTACTAGAAGAATAGTTTAAAGTTTAGCTACATAATTCATTGATCAAATTGAAAGTACAATGTTAAGCTCAATTTTTTATTGAAAGTATTCCACAAAAGCATTGGACAATTTTTTTTATATAAACATAGTGTGAAGAAAAAGCCATGCAAATGCCTTACAAATAAACTGGTAAATTGTTTATCCTCACAAAAATAGTCTAAACATGAAACTTCTAAGGAGCATATATGGAGTTGATCCCTACTCGTAGTTGTTATAAGGACAATCTTATCTTACTGAAAGACAAGATTATATAATGTAAAGAAACATAAGAAACAATGAAATCTATAAACAATTGAAAAAAAATAGTAGAAGTATCTTAGTTTTGTATAGACTATTTAGTCATTTAGTAGCCAGCAGTATGTTGGAGATGGATGAAGCTGGCAATGGGGGAACAATCATTGACTCTGGAACATCGCTTACCTATTTTGTAGAAGGGGCATACGAAATAGTGATGGAGGCCTTGTGGGTTTCAACTGTATATCCGATTGTTACAACGAAGTCTCCACAGAGATTTGATCTCTGCTTCAACGTTTCTGAAATAAGTAGTCCCAAGTTCCCTCAAATTTGATTTGAAAGGAGGATTTGTTGTATAGACAGCTGTTGTTATATCAAAAGATCGATCTGTTAGTGTCCGATACAATCATAGAATTAATGACTAGACGATTAAACCATTTCATGAACCCAAACACTATGCTGTACAACACAAAAAGACCAAAGATGCACACCTTTCAACACCATCAGATAAGAATTATGTGCTGGAGATTGAAGAGGATGTGAGATGCGTGGGGTTCAATCCGCTGGGAGGGCAGTCGATAATTGGAAACCTCTTACAGTAGAATTTCTTCATTGAGTACGATCGGCGTCTTTTTCTTCTTGGCTTTGCTCCAACAAATTGTTCACTCATAACTGGGTAAATTTGATCGCAAGAGTAAAACTTTGTTCATTGCATTGATTGTAATAATGAATATGAGATTGTTTCCACAGTGTATGAATTATGTAAAAGGCCTCTGGTTATAATGGTGTTTTGTTTTTTTATCAACTTTTGAATCACATTCCGGGAAAGACAAGAGTTGCAGATATTTTGGTAAATCTTATTGTTATTAAATTGAGTTGTAATGGAAGTCTTTATCAACTTTTAGATCGCAGTCCGTGATGCTATCAGCCAAGATGAAATAGAATATTTTCTAAGAAAACAAAGATACATCAATGTTTATCCAAAATTTTGGATGTATATTTTATAAAAATAATAAAAAAAATTAAAAATTAAATATAAATTTATATATTTAAATTTTTATTAATAATTTAATTAAAAATGTGTACATAAAATATTGGATAGTCTTGGGTGTATTAAAATATATTTAAGAAGATTGTGATTTTTTTGGGTCACGTGGCTGTAATTGCACTTAGATGGAAGTATAAGGAAGAGAATTGTTTTTAAAATCACTTAATCTAATGCTCCTTTATGAATGAGATGATTGTAAGCTATGTATGAAATAGGGTTTAAAAAGGTTTATATATATAAAAAATTTAAATTTAATAATTTGTAGTTTAAGAGTTCAAAAGTGATAAGTTTGGGATAGTGACACATGAATATTTGGTTAGTGTTTTCACAATTTTTTTAGAATGTTTAAGTTAATTAAAGGTAAATAAATGAATAATATAAATAAAAATCTACATGAATTTGTTGGATTTAGAAATATGTATTTTAATAGATTTTTAAATGTTAGAAAAAATAACCTAGGAAAATCATTTGTAAATAAATCTCCACAGAATATGAGAGAAGTAAACCAGGCTATTTCATAAGAGAAAACACTTTGAGATGAGATATATTACACAATGTACAAAGTGCCTTATAAAGGCATGAAAATATGTGGTGGGTGTAAGACTACCCAAAATAGGAAAAAACCACCCAACTAAATAAATGAAAAACTAATGCCTAAGTAAACTTAAGCATAAAAACAATTTACTCTAGCACCCCCCCTTAAGTGCAACTTAGGGAGAATGAGGATGCAAAAATGAAAAAAAATACAATATGGGTCCTGGCTACATAACCATGTTAAGTACCCATTTACAATGCAATCTTTCACAAGTGGATAAAAGGAGAAAAACCCTGTGGGAAAAAACCTCCCTCGAAAAGAGAGAAAAGAAAACAAAAATGATGCATGGATGGAGGAATCAATCAAACCCCCCAAGGACTACATACATCATGTATATACAACAATCAATAGCCCCCCCATAAGAGGGAAAGATAGAGACTATATATCCCCCCTACAATGTGTAATCACCTACAAAAATGGTAAATGTCTAAAGATAAAACATGATCCAATGTCAAAAAACAACTTACATCTCCCTTTTCGAAGAAACAAAACCAAGTACAAATGCAAGTATGTTTCCCATTCTGGATAGGAATTGAAAGAAGAAGCATGAAGATGTATGGTGATGTCTCTAGAATCTGCTCATGTGTCACCAAAATCTTGGAAGATGATTCCACGAACCAATTAGGAACATGCCCAATCACAATAGAAGGTGAAAAACAAGGTACCATTAGAAAATGATACTGAACACTCTCCAAAGACAGAGATGGTTTGACAAAAGTTGTGCAATAATTGTCATCAAAGAGGAGAGATAGCCCCTAAAATGTGTCCTCCAAATATGAAATGTGAGACTCCACAAACAAGGAACAGATTTCCAACAAATAGAAATCCCAATCAAGAAGACGATCATAATCCTGTTGTTCAGGAATGATGGAAGTACTCAATGAAGATGGATCGACTATCTCTGACAAAGAATCAAGAACCTCTCAAGCAACCACAACCTCATTTGAAGTCTCAAGAACCTCCAAAGGATTGCAAACATGGTTTATCTTCTCTGAAGAACAAAGAGACACATTGGTATTGGAAGGAGGGTCATCGAGAGATACAAGAGTATTAGGATCTCCATATGATTCTCAAAGGTAAGTCCAAAGAGCATAAGGGCTCTCAAAATGACAGTGAATCCAAAAGGTCCTTGTCATTGATATGCTCAAAAATAACTCCATAGACTCTAGCCCTAAATCCTTTCCAAATTGTATACCTACTACATGTGTCTGGAAGAAGAACTTCATTATACAAATATGGCAATAGATTCTCCTCACTAAGATGGATGAGAACAACATCACTCCATTGCCTAAAGTTCCCTTTCGAGCCAAAGAAACCATGATAACTAATAATTCTTCAAAATTTCAAATATAGTGCTTTTAAAGACTTCTAAAAAATAATTAAACTTGATTTGTACGAAAATTTGATGTAGCCAATTGCTTGATCTCCATGCTGGCACCAAACAATTCCATCGAGCGCACAAGCGCCAATCACTACACAAAAGATAACCTCTTCATAGCTTGTGAGACTTGCTCACACCAACCATTCACACTACAATGCTATGTGAATAGAAAAAAGTTGCTCCATGTTGCTAATGTGGGATTAAAGTTACAGCAAGAACTTGAAAAAGTGAAACCCTCAATATTTTGTTGCAACCTTTATAAAATATAAAGTTTGGTAAATGTTTCACCAAAGAAAAATGCCTCAAAATGAAGAAACATTGCACCCAAATGATCATTCCTAAAAGCACACACAACTACAAATTAGATTCAAATGCTTGGAATTGAACTCAAATGCTTCACGTAGCCTTCAATAGTGCACGAGTCTCACAAAACAAATTGCTGCTTATTCTCATCATCTCTCTTGAATGTAATAGCCTTTGGGTTTCAAATGTACAGGCCTCTGTGAAAAAGAAATCGGGCCTCTTAAAGGAAATCAGGGCCTCTAAACAACAAATCGAGCCTAGGAAACTCCAAGTAGGGGACAAAAAGGAGATTTACAACCTCTAAATAGCAATGAGAAAAATGTCCAATGAAATTCATAGCCGCCAATCTCAAAATGATGCCCTCTGATCAACAAATTTAATATGGTCTCCTTTCAAACTGAAAAATTGTAGCAACTGAAAATAACACCCCCAGCAATGAAAAAGGCTCCACAAACAGAATGAACTGGCCTCTCTTCAACAGGAAATAAAAAACCTCCAAATAGATTTGTAGCTTTTAATACCAGTAATAGGAGTAAATGGAGAATTAATTGGTAATGAGGCAACATTGAAATTTAGCTAATTTCAAATACTGAATAATCTCCAACAAATAAATGACCTCAAACTCTTCTGATGAAAGCTCTCATGGGAATGAGTGTAGAATGGGTTGCTTTGATACCATGTTAGAGCAAATAACCTAAGAAAATCATCTGCAAATAAACCTCCATAGAATATGAGAGAAGCAAACTAGGCTATTTCACTAGAGAAAATACATTGAGATGAGATATATTACACAATGTACAAAGTGCCTTATAAAGGCATGAAAATATGTGGTGATTGTAAAACTACCCGAAATGGGAAAAAACCACCCAACTAAATAAATGCAAAACTAATGCCTAAGTAAACTTAAGCGTAAATGCAATTTACTCTAACAAAAAATAACTAAAATAACAAAAATACAAACATCTTTTTATGTTGAAGAGAGAAAGCTTAATTTGACTCTAGCATTCTAAAGTTAATTAATTTCTAAATTATATTTGAGGTAAACAAATTGAGATGATTGTGCTCTATAAAATCTTTGAATGTGTGTGAGACTATGTTAAGTTTTTAGTATTTTCAAATGAAAATATTATGCACTAGTTTTCAAGAGCACTATTAGAACTTGTGCCAAGAGAGCAAGATGACTAGCTTAATAACTTTTACCTTAATCAAACATTTTTTTTATTGATTCAATGATTATAAAGAATCTTTGAAAAGACAACAAGTAGGGCATGCAACAAATTCAAAATTTACCAAATATGATGTAGTTTTGATGATGATAATTACTTGAAACTCAATCTAATGAAGTGTTAATTTGACCTAGTGTAAGAATTAGGGTTTTGAGATTTGTTGATGTAAGAGCTAGTGTAGATTGTGTGATTGATGTAAAATGACAAGTAGTGACTATGAATTGATCGCATTGAAAGATAGGTGTTGAGGAATTGTCCTAATATTATATGATTAAAATAGCCTAAGAGTGATACCTTTTCATACATGTCTTAGGCACATAATTTGAAATTTTTGTTGTGGGAGTTAGTAAATAACGAATAGTTGAGACTGGTTTTTGTTGGGTCCATGATTAAATGTAAAATATAAAATTTAGTCAAAGATGTACATGTGGTCCTAAATGGGTTAATTCCATATATATAATGGTAGAGGAAACAGTAATTTAAGAGATACAGTTATTCTAGTCATATGCAACATGACATGTGTGTGTGTGTGAGTGTCTACAATAAATGAAAGCACCAATTTAGTCAAAATTATGTAGTATAAAAATTCTCTTAGGACACCCTTATAAAGTACTGTAGTGTAGAAAAATGTATCCCTTGACATTTTCACACTTGATATGGGAATAATTGATGATAAATTGGACTTAATATCGCCTTGATCTAGTGTTGTGAGGTGTTTTACACATCCACATTAGGTCTTGGGCCCTTTTTAATCTAAATTAACTTTACTCTGCCTTAATTTAATGTTGTAAAATGTATTTATTTACATCTTCACATTAAATTTGGAGGCTTGTAAATCAAGTGGACCTAATCTAGTGTTGTAATGTCTCCTACACATTCACATGGGATTTAGGGCCCTTCTATGCTAAATTCGCTCAATTTTTCCTTAATTTGGTGTTGTAAAGTGTATTTATTTACACATTCACAATTGATTTTGAGCCTTATTGCATTTATGACCTTTATATCATCATTAATAGGCCCCTATGACCCCATATTGTGCATCTGAAGGCATATTTTGATCAAAGACCCAACAAAATCAACATAAAAACTAAAATTCTTCACTCCCTGACATCCTAGCTAGCAAAATAGGCCTTGTGGGATGCATTCACCACCTTGGGTGAATGAGTCCCAATTGAGCTATTTTCAAGGTTTGAGTGGGAAAAATTGGGTTTTAAGTTTAAATTTATTCAATGACGGCCTTGGGGATCAAATTAACAAGAATTTGAGTGGATTGCCTATATAATCAAGCTTTCAAATCCTCATTTCATCCAAGAAATAGAAGCCTACATGTTATTAATTCAAGCAAGCAAGAGTCAAGCATTCAAGATCATTTCTAAGTAATTCAAGGAAATATTTCTGCATCAATTGTTGTAGCAATTCAAGATCCATCATTATGGCAAGGTTCTAATTGCATTATTTCATGTTCATGCTTCATTATCTTGTTTCATCATTTGGTTTAATTACCTAAAAGGGGTTTGAACAAGGAAAACCCCTATCCCCTAACAATCAACAAGTTTTTCCCTCTTTAATGTGTGATTGTAGGTTTGTAGGTTGAAGAAAAATGGATTGGAAGCTTTCAAGATTGCCAAAATGATAAAGTTGCAAATGTTGTCATGAAAAGTTGTCAAAACCCACAAACACTTAGATCTAGGAAAAAATATCCATCCAATTTGCATGAAATCAGTGGGAAAGTGCTTATTTTATCTATCTTTAGAGGCTTGTAAAGTTTCAGTTCAAGATTTTGCTAGACTAGGATAGTTTTCGACAGGTGAATGAGTCACACTATAAGTGTTTTTCAGATATTTTTGCAGATTTAGATACCCATTTGACCAAAACCTGCTTCAACATAGTTTTCTAGATCTAGGATTGATTCACCCAGAATGGTGAATGAGTACCACCAAGTTTAAAATCAACATTTTTAGGATTTCAGAGCTCCATTCCATCTCCAACAAGTTTCCAGGTGCACACTTACAATTTTACAGTTTTCTATTTTATTCTTCTTGCATTTTCAAGCCATTTAGTTCAAGTTTTCATATCATGTTATCTTTTCCAGCATATTGTCCTTTCCAAGTTTACACTTGGTGGTGAACCCCTCATTCAGCCTTAATTAATCTCTAAACATATCCTAGGATGCTTTATTATTAGATCTCTTTCTCCATTCTTTATTGGATTGAGATCTCTAAGGTGTCCTTGAGTGTGGCAATTGCGAAATAAGATCCCTACCCTTGTGTTTATGCCTAAAAGATGAGAGTATCCATTTCCATTGACTACATTTTGGTGAACCTGCTTTTAGAATACCTTCTTTTCTGATTTGGAGTCCATCATCATCCTAGATTTCGCTTGTATTGATATTGCATTAGGATTTGAATTCACTAATTTGCATTCCATGGTTTCAAATTTTGCATCAGTGAAAGCTCATATAGCTTCCATTTTTTCATTTAATTTCATTGAAAATAATTCAAAATTTGCATTTGCATTTAGTCTTTAGGTCATACAACATAAAAATCATTAAAACAATTGAAAAAATCTTAAAACTTTGAAAAAAAATCCTCATTAGGTCTCATTTGAATCAATCCCTTTACACCACTAAAATTTCCTTTTACAACACTAAAAACCTTATTTTTACACTTCTATTAGCGACAATTAACTATCTGTTTCACTGGGTTGACTTTCTGTTAGATGCATTTCACTAAATATAGCTTAATTTAGCCCATTTCATGCATTTTTCAATTCCAAATTTGCATTTACAATGTGTCATTTCCAGATCACTGCATAGTGTAATCAACAAAACACTTTGTTTGAAATCTGAAAATTGCATTTCATTATAGGCCTTTACATTACATTTTAAGTTTGCATGTACATTATTGTTTAAAAATGTTACTTTCGGTCTTTTCCAAGTTTGCAAAGAAAAATTTAGTCAAAAAACATGCTAGTCATTCGTTCAATGCAGTCCCTCGTTAGGAGAGTCTCTTAGTGCAAGAGAGTGAAAATGGTAATGCTTGCCTTAAACTTACACCCCCTCCTATCTCTCCTATTTGTGTGGATGATAAGATAGAAGAGAATAGAAACATAGATAACCATGATGATCATATTTGTTCTTCTCTTGATACCTCTTCTTTTAATGATGAAGGTATCTTGGCAAAAGAAGATACAATCATTGAGAATCATGAGGATTCTTTGTCCTTCTCATCCCCTTTGGGAAGATATTTTAGCACAAGAGAATGAAATCATAGACATATTCCTAAACATCACCTTACCTAATTTTCATTCTCCTTTGGCTTGTGAGAGTGATTTCAAGGAAGATGAGATTATAAATGATGAGGATATGTTGGTGTTAGATCAAATATTTAAGGTCTATAACAATCCTCTTTATGATCCTTCCCCTACCTATCCTAGTTTGGAAGACAGTAGGGAACAAAGGAATGAAGTTGTAAATGATCATGATAATCATACTTGTTCTTCTCCTAATATCTCCCCTAGTTGTAATGAAGATGATTTGATGTTAGAAAATACAACCAATGAGAGTCATGAAAATATTAGTTGTCCCCCTTCACCTAGGGAAACCTTTATTGAGCAAGATAATTGAACCATTGATCATTCCCATACTTGCGATGAATTCATTTTAGAAGAACCAATCCTTGAATGTCAAGAACATTTGATTTGTAGTTCTCCTAAAAAATCTCCTCCTAGGGAGAATACCATGGTGCAAGAAAATGACAACAATAGCAAGGTGGCTTCCTTAGATAATGATAAAAAGGTGATTCTAGATTTCCCTTTATTAAAGATACATCAAACCAAGACCACCAAGGTTATGAATGTGCAAGTGTCCATTAGATTCCCCTTGATTCCTCCTACATACCCTGTAGGAAATCCTAAAAATCCTCTAATTCTTTACCCACCATCACACAAACCTCAGACTCAAAACAAACCCGAATTCATGCTTTACCTACCTAAGAATAATGTGTCATAGTAGCCGAGTCATAATACATTTGCTAATACATATAACAATAGAAACAATCCGCACCCAATTCAACCAAATCCAACAAACTTACCTTTTCCTAATCCCATCTTACTCGGTCCTCCTCGTTTTCCTTCACATAGTGGTACAAGCAGTTTGATCTTGTTGAACAACTTAAGAATACTCCTGCTAAGATATCACTGTGGGACCTTATTCAAGCATCCCCTCACTATCATAACATGATTCAAAATTCCTTGCAACAAGTTCCTATCCATTTTAATGCACAACCAAATGACATAGCAGCTATGATTCAAGGAATAAATGCTGACATTGTTTTCCACCAAAGTGAACTCCCCCCTTTGGAAGTGCAAAAACAAAATGATGCTTTCATGATCATAGATCAATGCAATATGATAGGGATAAAGTGAACCCTTGTTGACAATGACTTCACCCTTAATGTGTGTAGTGTAAACCTTTTGGATAGGCTTCATGTGGATAAGCCGAAAATTCAACCCAAATGTTTATCTATCATAGGATTTGATAATGTAGGAAAACAACTGTTGGGTATAATTACTTTACCTATTATAGTTGGAAAGGCTGCATTACAAAAACTAATCCATGTTATGCCCCACAATCTTTCATATAATCCTTTTTTAGGAATACCATGGATTCAGGAGATGCATGTATTTCCTTCAATTCTTCATCGTAAAATGAAATATGTCTACAACAACACAGTGCACACACTTGACATTGATCGTGTGCCTTATAGTGTCTTACAACTTGAGAAAAAAAAAAGAGAACCCCTTGAAAACCTTAACACAAACCATACAAGTGGAACCCGTGCAAAAAAAAGACAAATCGAAACACATTGAGGAAGTCACAAAGTTATTAGATGATGATTGGGGTTCCTTAGATTTCACACCAACATTCATGGGAAAATACAAGATCACAACAAAAGACTCTACAAAGGGAAAGGAAAAAGCAGTAATGTCAACACAAAATTTGGAAGACCCTTTGAAAGCATCCTCCTCAACCACTCTAGAAGAAAAGACAACATACACAACAAACTTTGATGAAACTGACTATCAACAACCTTCAAATCCTAAAGAAATGAAAAAAATTTGTGGAAAAGGGTATGAGCTTATGAAACAAGTTGGATATAGTGGAAAAGGATGTTGTGCTAGAGAACAAGGTATCTACAACCCTATAGAGCCTAACACGCTAGAAATGACTCATGTTCTTGGTTATTGTCCTTTGATATAAATAAACAAGCCTTCACTTAATATCAACACTATTACAAAAGATTCTTTGAAAGAAATGCAAGAGACAGAGAAATATTCGCTCCATGTCAATGTCATCACACAAAACACTAATGATTTGAGTTCATTAGATTTTACACCCTCCTATAAAGGAGAGAACAAAATCTCGCAATCTAAAGAGCCTTGCATAGGTATGACATCTTGTACTAAGCAAGAGATATCTTTGTCACATAATAAAGAAATATCTTCACCTATTGATCAAGAGGGTATCTTGTCGAGACTCCTCCAAGATCACTTGATATCCCTTCCTCCAAGAACATGAAAGAAATTTTACTACAAAAATTCATTTTGTGCTTATCATAGAGTTCATGGTCATGCTACTAATGAATGTAAGGCTTTAAGAAAAAAAATTCAACATCTCAAGGAGTGTGGTTCTCTTCCTTGTATTGAAGCACCTAATTCCTCTAGCTGATTCTTACTTTCATCCTATTCAGCTCACCCTTGTCCCGCACTAAGTGAGGGAAAGGGGTTAGATAGCCTTGTCCTCGTATGTCACTTTTCATTGACTCTTTTGTCTATTCGATCACCTTTCATGTACATATAAGAGAAAGCTTGGGATGTGGACGACATGCCTTAAGTTGGATCGCATGTGACATACTATCTTTTTCATGATGTAGTTTGATTCAAAAATATATGACTTGGCATAGGGATTTCTGAATAAGCTCTCATGTCTTCTTCTACTTTAAAGCAATTGCTCATAGTATGGTGTTTAGAAATTCCTTTAAAATGGGGGCATACAATGGCATTATTCTTTTTCATTTTTCCCTTTTTCCTAGTTCTTAGTGCAGTCTTCTTGCTTCATACGATGCGTTTGTCACTTTTTGGATGACATTGGGTGTGATGTCCTTTGATGAGGTAAAAATAACCTCATCATGATAATACTATAAAGACCTAGTTCATACATGCAAATCTCTATCCTCTGCCAATTAATTAAATTTTAGGAGAAATAATTGCTTAATTTTTAGTGAGAAATTGTATAAACTTTATTTCTTTTGATTTCTTGAAGTATTTTTCCAATACAAATTTAATGGGTTATTTTAAGTGTTTTGTAGATAATAATCGGTCAATGAATGTTGTAGATTAGAAGCATCTAGCCAACACATGCTCCAGAACAGGCTGAAGATATATGCTGGAAATATGCTCCAAAACATTAGGGTGATGGACCGAAGATATAGTTACTCTTAAAGTTGTTATTTCTGTTATCCTTTAAGTTAAAGACTTTATTGCTCGACTTGAGCCTCTTAAATACTGTGTAATGGTTTTTAAAGACATACGAGTTATTTGTAGATCTGTTTTAGATATTTTTAATGGTTATCCGTACCATCTGAAATATAGTATGTAATTACAGTTTCTCTATAAAAGACATGATCTCTAGAAGTAAGACATACAGTGAAAAAGTAATGTTATACTGTCAAAATGTTTCCGAGGTTTATGAATAAAGAGATTGTTATCTAAAATTTTTGAGTTATGAGTTATGGATGATAATTACGGTTGATAGAAGTGTTTCTGAAATAACTGTGAATGTGAGTTGAGAATGAATGTGATAACCCATGAGCTGGTCACTCGACGGGAGATGACTTAAGTAGATAAGTGTTTTCTTTTATTATGTTGTTGTTCTGTAGAGAATTATTAAATTTACTGTTATGAAATTTTAGTTCTGAAGTATTTGTTACCTTTCACTTCCATAGTTTATGTTATTAACTATTATAATCTTTATTGTTAAGAAGATGTTTTATGGATTGTTATTAGTTTTTTTGCTTTTATAAATTTTTAGCTTCTTAGTTTAGATGTTTCTGTACTTTTCAATTCAGTTATCATGCTTTCTAAATTAGTTTTCTTATGCTTTCAGTTCAAACATTTCCTGTTTTCTTAGGAATAAATTGCTTTATAGTTTTATAGTTAGATAGTTTGAAGTTATAATTAATATTAAGTTGTTCTTAAAAGTTAGAAAACCTGAGGGAGATACTCCAGACTTCTTCTATTGAAAATTTCCTTAAACATTACCTAGTCGACAAATTGAATTTTATATTCTAAAGTAATGGGACCTAACGACAACCTATCACTTTTTGGCATTGTTGCCGGGGACCCCTTAGCTTCTTTTGCTTGAGTGTTAATAGAAGACACCTAGAATACCTCTTTTAGGCCAAAAATACTATCCTTGGCTTCCTTTTCTGCATGGTCAAGAAAAGAGGCCCTCACGGATGATTTATACCAAAGACCCCCCCAAAATACATCCCAATTATACATAGGGAGGCCCAAGGCTCAAAAGACCACTATGTCGATGAATTACTTGAGCCTAACCCACCAGAGGCTTTCCATTATTTTCCTGAAGATCATCCTGTAGTACAACCTATGGTCGAGGAAATTATTCTTGAGGAGCATATTCCTTTGAACATCATGGGAGATCAGAGGGAAGAAGCTAACCATAATGATGCCAACCGTAATAAAAATGATCCTCAACTACCTAGAACGTTCACTTATCCTATTGCTCTGGATGTAGATGATGATACAACGATAAAAAACATCTCTCCAGCTTTCCTTCCAACCTTTTGTGGTTTATCTTCGGAAGACCAAGACCAATTTCTCTTTCAATTTAAGGTCCTTTGTCAAACCTATGACTATAAAAATGATAACCAAAAATTGAAGTTGTTTCCTTCTACTTTGAAGGATTCAACCATACATTGGTTTATGGGACTACCATCCAAAAGTATTACATCTTGGGAAGAAATGGAGACTGTGTTCTTGAATAAATATCAGAGTTATTATAGGGTGAGTGATTGTAAGGAAGAGCTTTGTTTAAACTTAGGCAGAATGAGGATGAGAGTCTAGAGGACTATTTGGATAGGTTTCTTTTCTTATCTAAACGATGTGGAGAAATGACTATTAGTGTTGAGATTCTCAAGACTACATTTCTTAAGGGACTCGATGATGATGCAAGAAGAAGTCTTGATTTAATGGGAAAAGGTGATGTGTCTCAGTTAACCCTTGAAGAAATATGTGATTTGTGTCGTAACTTCTCACATACTCGAGGAGGAATCCAAAAAACAAATATTTTCAGAGGGAATAACGAGATAGGTAAGCTCCGAGAAGAAACAGAAAATATTAAGACATACATACTTGTTCAATTGAACACTACGTTGGATGATATACAAGAAAAGACACATAACCCTGAGACTTTGTCAATCTATTGTCCTAGGTGTCGAAATAAACATCTTTTACATGAGTGTCCTTTAGACAAGGTTAATGTTTGTCAAATTTTTGAGAAAATCCACCCTACTAATCAATGTGAACTTCTTACTGATCTTAAGAATACTAAGAAAAAAACTGCTCAGGTTGAAGAAGAAATAAATGTGCTAAACCAACGCTAGGGTGGTAATTTTTCTTATGGGAAGAATTCCAACCCTGCATGGAGACCGTAGAAAAACTGGGCTGGTAATCAATGGCCTCCATCTTGGAATCAACCCTATGCTCCATAGCCTACTTGGGGAACTCCTTATTGGGGACCTCCTGAATGGGAAAGTCAATCATGGGGAACTCAGCAGTGGCCAAACCAATCACAACCACAATGGTACCCACAACATATTGCTCCCCAATAGAATCAAGGACATAATCAACTTTATACTGGTCCTAGAAGGAATCAACAACTGAATTTGTTACCACCACCTCAGAATCTTCCTCAGACTGAGTAGGTAAATCAACCTCAACTTCCAGCACAACCACTTCCCAATCCTAAGAACAATTGACAAAATACTCTGGTATATACTACATAACAAGATAATGTCACAAGACTTAATGCAATTCATTGTGGAAATGTTCAGTTATATTCTGGTAGGACACTTCAATCACCCACTATTGAGGAAGTAGTGGACAAACCTATTCCTCAAAATTTTGAGAAAGATACTCCATCTAACTCTACCGTACCCGCAAATATTACTGAGTCTTTTTCAGTGACAAGAGCTGCTAACTTACCTCAGGAGGAGGGAGGTCAGTCTTTGACTAAGTTTAGTAAGGATATCTCTTCAAAGGAGAAAATTCAAGCACCATTTCTAGAGCGTCTGAAATCAACAATTTTGAAAGATACTCTGGAAATGACATTAGCCTCTGAAACTGCATTAATTCAAGAAATTAAACAATTGCAAATAGAGGTTCCTTTGCTGTAGGCAATAAAGGAAATTCTTGAGTTAAATTAGTTGATCAAACAACTGTGTATTAAAACTCTAGGAAGGAAACCAAAGAAAATAAACACTGTGCACATCGATGGTTATCTAGTTGAATTTTTGTGTGGAAAGAATGTTGCTCCAAAATATGATGATCGTGGGAGTCCACTGATTACTATTACAATTAATGAGGTAGAAATACCTAATGCACTGGTGGATTTGGGAGCAACTATTAATGTAATGATGGTGGATGTAATGAAAATATTAAGCCTTACTGATTTAAGTCCCACAACTATAGTCTTATAGATGGAAAATTAGTCTATAGCCATTCCAAAAGGTGTTATTAAAAATGTTCTTGTTAAAGTTGATGGATGGGAATATCCAGTTGACTTTCAAATAATCCAATCATTTACACCCAAAGATAGTTATCCAATAATTTTGGGAAGACCATTGTTGGCTACTATTGTTGCTAAAATTGATTGTCGAGAAGGAGGAATGACCATTTCAAATGGTCCAAATAGTAAAAATTTATTTTAATATCCTCCCGCTAAACCTACCAAATATAATAAAGTATGGGTTGATGAACCAGAAGAATTTAGTGGGCAAGACAATTTAGCCTCCTTGGCCATGGTAGTAATTAAACAACATGGAGAGGAATTAGAGGATGAGTTAGTAAATGAGGTTGCACACCTGGCTATAGGCTCGAGTGAAGAGGTAATAGAGGATGTACTAGAAATTTTGGGACAACCAATTGATATAAGTGGGATGGAACAGAATTATGTTACCATGGGGATGCCTTGTACCTTGGCTAATATGATTCCTAGAACAAGTTATTTCTTTGATGATATTACAATATTTCACCAACTTATACCTCATAGTTTTCCTCTCAACACTTTGTTACGACAAATACATAATGTCACTTCGGCCTATGCAGGAACACAAACAATTATGTTGCTACTAGGAAAAACTATGAATGTCAATAGTTGGTTGACAGAAATATAAGAGGATAAATTATTTAATGTGTTGGTAAAAAGGTTTAAATTTTTTGCTTGGGACTATACAAAGATGAGGGGGATTGACCCGAGTGTTTGTACTCATCACATTTATACTGATCCTAATATGAGACATGTTCATAAACCATAGAGGAGACTCAATCCAACATTAAAGGATCTTGTCAAAATTGAGATTGAGAAACCCCTTCGTGCAGGATTCATTTATTCTATCTTAGATAGTAAGTGGGTGTCACCTATGGTAGTTGTACCAAAGAAAAATGGGAAGTGGAGAATTTGTGTAGATTATAGAGAACTCAATAAAGCCACTTTTAGAGATTATTTTCCCTTAC
This sequence comes from Sequoia sempervirens, assembly GCA_007258455.2. Lineage (NCBI taxonomy): Eukaryota > Viridiplantae > Streptophyta > Pinopsida > Cupressales > Cupressaceae > Sequoia > Sequoia sempervirens. Next base: position 267,875,994 of record VDFB02000008.1, read on the forward strand.
CATTCATTGACCAGGTTTTGGACAATTTGGCTGGGAGGAAATATTTCTCCTTTTTGGATGGATTTAGTGGTTACAATCAAATTCAGGTAGCACCAGAAGACCAAGATAAGACAAATTTTACTTGTCCTTGGGGCACATATGCATACCGAGTTCTTCCTTTTGGACTTTGTAATGCTCCAATGAATTTTCAGAGGGCCATTTTGGCTATATTTGCAGCACTTGTCAATGATTGTGTAGAGGTTTATATGGATGATTTAACAGTATATGGGTCAACCTATGATGAAGCTCTTCAAAGCCTGGATAGGGTTTTGGAGGTTTGTGAGGAAAAATGACTATCCCTTAGCCATGAAAAGTGTTTAATAATGGTGGAACAAGGAATAATCTTAGGTCATCACATTTCCTTAGAAGGAATAAAAGTTGATCCTCAAAAAATTGAATTCATTCAGCAATTGACTATTCCTCAAACACAACAGATGTTTGAAGTTTTCTTGGACATGCTGGATATTATAGAAGGTTCATAGAAAGCTTCAGTAAGATAGCAACCCCTATGTTTTCTCTCCTCCAAAAAGATGTGGAGTTTAATTGGACATCTGAGTGTCAACAATCATTTGAAATGATAAAAGAAAAGCTTGTCTCTGCTCTTGTACTGCGTGGATCAAATTGGATTCTTCCCTTTCACATTTATGCTGATGCTTCAAATGACACAATTGGTGCAGTATTAGGGCAAGAAGATGAGGATGGGGGTAAATATGCCATATATTTTATTAGAAAAAACCTAACATCTGCTTAGAGAAACTACACGACAACATAAAAAAAATTATTGGTTGTGGTTCATGCCATCAAAAAGTTCTGTCATTATATTACAGATATAAAGTTACAGTTTATACAGATCACTTAGCTGCAAAATATTTAATGAATAAACTTGTAGTTAATGGTCAAATAATGAGATGGTTACTACTCCTTTAGGAGTTCAATGTGATAATACTTGACAAGACAAGGAAATTTAATGAGGTGGCATACTTTTTTATCTCGAATCAAACAAGAAGAGGGTGATCGAGCACTTGTACAAGATGAGTTCCCAGATGAAAATTTGTTTGCCATCTCAATAAAGGTTCCTTGGTTTGTTGATATTGCCAACTATTTAGCTACTTTTGAAGTACCTCTTGAATTTGCATCAAAACAAAGGAAGCAACTTGTTCGAGAATATGCACCATTTAAATGGATTAATGGGATTTTATTTCGTTGTGGACTTGATATGATTTTGAGAAGATGTGTCAGGGCTGATGAAACTTATAGTATTCTGAGGGCCTGTCACGATGATCCTTCTAGGGGTCATTACTCTGCAAAAAGAACTCATAAAATTTTAGGTGTTGGATATTATTGGCCTTCAATGCATAAAGATGTTAAAAATTATGTTCATCGTTGTGATGAATGTCAAAGAGTAGGAAGACCAACTGCTTCTATAGAAATGCCTTTGTAGCCTCAGGTAAGTTTGGAACCATTCAAAAAATGGGGGTTAGCTTTTATTGGCCCCATAGATCCTTCCTTTCAAGGGAAAGAATACATATTAGTTTGCACCGATTATCTGAAAAAATGGGCAGAAGTTCAAGCTTTACGAGTTGCTAGAGAAGAGCAAGTTGCTGATTTTCTCTATAATAAATTTTTTCTTTGATTTGGAGCTCTCTGAACTATCGTTATAGATCAGGGACCCCAATTTGTGTCCAAAGTTCTCCTAGCATTTATGGACCATTTTTAGGTGAGTCACAAGAAGTCACCCCCTTATCACCCTCAAGTAAATGGTCAAGTAGAGGTGATTAATAGGGAGTTAGAAAACATATTGACAAAAACTATCTCTTCAGGAAGAAGAGATTGGGCCAGGAAATTGCCTAAAGCCGTTTGGGCGTACAATACAACATGGAAATCTACAACTAGATTTAGCCCCTATGAGCTTGGTTTTGGGAAGAAACCTCTTCTTCCCATTGAGTTTGAACTTCAGACCCTATGTAAAACTATGGAGTTGGGTCTAGATTTGAAATGAGCTCAAATAGAATGAATTTTACAGTTAAATGAGTTGGATGAGCTTCATTTGGATGTTGTCCATCAAATTGAACTAGTTCAACATCAACAGAAAGTTTGGCATGACAAATATATTAAAGAGAGAGAATTTCATAATGGTGAATGGGCCTTGCTATTCGATTCAAGATATAAAGACCATAAAGGAAAACTCAGGACTCATTGGCTGGGGCCATATGAAATTTCTAAAGTTTTTTTGAATGGGACAGTTCAACTAAAACCCATTGATGGTGATTTACGAACTCTCTTAGTTAATGGTCATCGCCTACGTATCTACCATAAACCTGTTAATAAAGAAGAATTTACAAAGTTGGTAGAAATGCAAGGAGAGATCCAATGCATTGACTCTGCCAAGGCGGAGTCTACTTGATTTAATATCTATATGTTATCTAAAAAAAATAAAAATAATAATAATATATGATGAAAAGTTGTAATAAAAGACGTGTACCAAATTTGTTTTCAAAGCATTTTTGTATAAATTTTCATTTCGGACTTAACATGTGTTATCATTTTACAGGACCTTTCATAAAGGAATAACAACTTCCAGAGCACCATTCCAAGATGCTCTGGAACTTGATGATTTAGCTGGCTAATGCTTCAAAACTTGACAATCTGAACGGCCGATGCTCTAGAACCCACTCTTCAGCCTACAATGTTGGAAGCATGTTCTTGTAGAATGATATAAACTCCTAAAGTTCGAGTTAATTGGTGTTCGTCATTTTCTTCTTTTTGGCTGCATCTTTCGAAAATGCTCTGAAACTTTCATTTGGTTGCTACTTTGGCTGCATCTTTTGACGATGCTCTGGAACTTTCATTTGGTTGTTGCTCCAGCTGCATCTTTCGACGATGCTCCAACAATTTCATTTGGTTACCATTTCGGTTGCATCTTTCAGCAATGCTCCAGAACTTATCCACTTCTAGGTTTCAAATGCATGCTTTATGCGTGCTCCAGAACTTATCCACTTTCTTTGTTCCGAATGCATGCTTTACGCGTGCTCCAAAATGTATTCATTTTTCATTCTGCCACCTCCTTTCTAATTTTTTTTTCAAATCTTCCCAATGCTTTGATTATCGTACATTTGTACACACGCCTTCTTTTTCCATTATAAATAAAAGCCGCCATAATAGCTTGTCTTCATTAATGACTTTGTCATCCATGAGCTTCCTCATTCATGTCATAATAACTATACTGTCACCTCAGCCAATACCCTTGCTTCATCCTATCAAATTGGTAGAGGTATGAGATCTTCAAGCGATGATGGAATGGAAGTAAGTACAAATTTTTCCTTTAAATAAGTAGTTATTTTTGAATAAAATATAATTGATTGGCAAGAGTTTCCTTTCCCAATTTAGTAAATTAAGCCACTTGGTGATTAATTGCTAAGTACACTACTCTTTTTGCAGCCCTTCATGCAAATTGATATTATTACACAGCAAGCTCTGAGCAAGAGTAGAGTAAATAATTACAGTCCAATCATATTTTCAAAAATATCAGTGCACAAGTTTCTGGCATTATTGAATTTTTCAACAGGGTGGTAGAGATAAGGTAAAAATGGGCAGTACAAAGAAGAAATTTGAGTTGGCTTCTGTAGAAAAATTGCTAGGTTTAAGTAGCATCTCTCGGCTATTTCAAGAAGTGGGTTGGTTGGATTTTGTTAGGAAGTTCGAAGGGTATAATGAAAAGATGGTGAATGCATTTGTGGAAAACTACTCTAATGGTCAAGTGATTCTGCATGGGAAGCGTTTCAAGGTGAGTTTAAAAATTATCTCTTCTATTTTAGGGTTAGAAAATTCTGGCATTAAAATATCAGAAACAACACAAACCACATATCAGAAATTATCAGAATTGTTTCTTAGACAGGGAGACCCTCAACCCATGATAGTTGTCAGTACTAGGGGAAAAAATAAGGGGTTTCAATGAGCTTCTATATTAGAACCCTGGGGTACTACTGTTGAATGGATTATTAAGTATTTTACTTGTGAAGGTCAACTTACTACTGTGGTAGGACCTACATTCCGCATGTTGATACATTTGCGGCATGGGAAGGAAAACCCTGCTCTGAAGGTTAATTTGCCTCATTTATTGAATGATTCTACTAATTCTTCAATAGAAAGATATAAAATTGGTTTAGGGCCATTAAAACATCATGGGTTAATTCAATTAATTTGTAAATATCACTTCTGTAAGAAACCTAGAAGCAAATGGGAAAATGTTTTGGGGAAAATTGATAAGCCTGCATCAAGAAGGAAGTTAGAACTAGGAGAATCTTCAAAACAAGTTGCTTCACCTTCGGGAGCAACTTCCCCTAAAGACCCTAAGGCTCCTGAAGCCCAAATTCCTACCATTTTTGGTGAGAAAGTGCTAGAATTTAGAAACGATGAGTTTGAAACTCCAACCCAGTTAGAAGATGTGGAGATAATGAATCCAAATGTGGATACTCATCTTGTTAAGAAGAGGAAAAGAAGAACTATTCTTCTAAATGATCCAACAACTTTAAATTATCAGGATACTCCTCCTTTAAGGCGGAGCAAAAGATTATCCTCTAGATCTACATGAACCCCAGTACAGAGTAAAGGGAATAGGTCAAAATCTAAAAAGAAAAAGAAAACCTTGGAAACTTAGTCAATTCACCAATCCTCAGAAAAAGAAATGACTATTGAAGAAGTACATTTTCATTTGGTGTCTGAAGAAGAAGCTGTAGAACAAGAAAAATAGGAAATAGAAAGGGGACAATCTCCACTTCCTATGGAGGTTGATGACAGTATGTTAGGAAATTTTTCTCCGGTTACCAATAAAGTTGTTGAAATAGTTGAAACTAAAAATATTAATATAGAATTGGAAAAATTGAAATTAGAGATAGAAGAGTTAAGAAGTCAGTTGCATAAAAATAAGGAAGAGATCGAATTGCAACAAGAGGAAATAATGGTATATAAGATTGTAATAAATAAAAGGGATCAAGAAATTCAAGATTTAAAGTTGGAAATGCAGGGAAAAGATACATCTATTAGTGAGCTGCAAATACAAATTCATAATTGTAATGAGGAAAACATGATACACAGAGATGGTTTAAATAAAGAAATTCAAAATTTAAAAGGAAATTTTATGCTTATGTTTTCAGCCTTTAAAGAAGAAAAGAAAAGACAGAAGGAAGAATTAAATGCTTCTCTTAGTAAGATTATGGAATTAGAGAAGGACTTGCAGGAAAGCACAAGTAAACCAATGATGGAATCCAGAGAAGTTCAAATCGAACCAACGGTAACTGAATGGTTCCAAATTCAGATTCCTCCATTATTAAAGAAATGGATGGAACGGTGCTATTTCCTAAGGAATGCACAAATTGAAAATAATAGATTGAAAATGTAAATGGTGTTATTAAGAGAAGCATTTCATAAAGCTTATAAGGGGAAATAGGATGCATGTCAAATAGCTGAATTTCTTTTATCTTGTTTGTATTCAATGTTTTTGAATGAACAATGTTTTACATGGAAATTGCTTAGAATTTACAATGACCAGCCTCATGAACCTAACGATAAGGAATTTGTTAAAACATTTGTAGACTCAAAGCCTAAAGAGCAAGATATGCTCTGTGAATTCTTTACTCATGATATTTTGTTAGAAAAGCATACTAATTTCTTTATTAATATTTTTGTGGGGGAAGTGCAATTAAGATCTCTATTGTCTACTATGCGGAATCAAATCCATTGGAAAGAATGTAATAAGGAATATGTTCAAGCAGAGAAAAGTATAGGACTTCAAATGAGATCTCCAAATAGTAGACCAACAACTTTCAAGAAGACATTTGTAGGTCTTTTGCTGGATGAGAAAATGAAGGGGATGTATGATGATAGCCTTCGAGTTTGTTATAATCATTTCATAGAACAGGGTCAGAAATTGGTTGGCAAGGCCTGTAATGCATGTGAAGAGAGATACACTCCATTACCTATATATCTAAAGAAAAGAGAGGTGATCTCTCCTCTTAGCATTAGATGGTCCTTCAGAAGAGCAGATGCCTTGGCAAAAATTTTAGGAGATCTCAAAACAAAATGGATAGGAATGAGGTACAAACCTCCTTTATTGCTATATCTAGCACCTGCTTTCCATATTAATACAGATCAAGATGATAGAAAATTCAATGAATGGAAAGGGGGAGTTGCTTTTCATAGAGCTTTCCACAATTCCCCTGCAAACTTTGATGTTACAACAAAATATTTGTATGATATTAGTGCAAAATATGAAGAAGGGAATAGAGGGCAGAGTTATAATCAAGGGACAGGAGGACCTGCCAAGAATTAGGAAGGGGAGGACATGATGAGGTAAAAATAACCTCATCATGATAATACCATAAAGACCTAGTTCATACATGCAAATCTCTATCCTCTCCCAATTAATTAAATTTTAGGAGAAATAATTGCTTAATTTTTAGTGAGAAATTGTATAAACTTTATTTCTTTTGATTTCTTGAAGTATTTTTCCAATACAGATTTAATGGGTTATTTTAAGTGTTTTGTAGATAATAATCAGTCAATCAAAGTTGCAGATTAGAAGCATCCAACCAGCACGTTCTCTAGAATAGGCTGAAGATATACGCTGGAAATATGATCCAAAACTTTAGGGTGATGGACTGAAGATATAGTTACTCTTAAAATTGTTATTTCTATTATCCTTTGGGTTAAAGACTTTATTGCTCAACTTGAGCCTCTTAAATACTATGTAATGGTTTTTAAAGACATATGAGTTATTCGTAGATCTGTTTTAGATATTTTCAATGGTTATCCATACCATCTAAAATATAGGATGTAGTTACAATTTCTCTATAAAAGACATGATCTCTAGAAGTAAGATATACAGTGAAAAAGTAATGTTATATTGTCAAAATGTTTCCAAAGTTTATGAATAAAGAGATTGTTATCTAAAAATTTTGAGTTATGAGTTATGGATGATAATTACGGTTGATAGAAGTGTTTCTAAAATAACTGTGAATGTGAGCTGAGAATGAATGTGATAACCCATGAGCTGGCCACTCGACGGGAGATGAATTAAGTAGATAAGTGTTTTCTTTTATTATGTTGTTGTGTAGAGAATTATTAAATTTACTGTTATGAAATTTTAGTTCTGAAGTATTTTTTACCTTTCACTTCTGTAGTTTCTGTTATTAACTATTAGAATCTTTATTGTTAAGAAGATGTTTTATGGATTGTTATAAGTTTTTTTGCTTTTATAATTTTTTAGCTTCTTAGTTTAGATGTTTCTATACTTTTCAATTTAGTTATCATGCTTTCTAAATTAGTTTTCTTATGCTTTCAGTTCAAACATTTCCTGTTTTCTTAGGAATAAATTTCTTTATAGTTTTATAGTTAGACAGTTTGAAGTTAGAATTAATATTAAGTTGTTCTTAAAAGTTAGAAAACCCGAGGGAGATACTCCAGACTTCTTCTATTTCAAATTGCCTTGAACACTACCCGGTTGACAAATTGAATTTTATATTCTAAAGTAATGGGACCTAACGATAGCCTATCATCCTTCATGAGCATGATCTATCTTACCATATTGCATTCCTCTTAGTGGCTTGATGCGACACACTGCATCCCCTAAGTTGTGAATCTTCTATTCTTTGATTGGTCCTCTCTTGGAGACATTAGGCACGATGTTCCCTAAGTTAAGACCTCACATGAACTAAGCAAGACTCCTTTGAAAATTCTTTACATGTTGCATTTTGCATTTTTTGTTATATGGCCACCTTGCATAACACAACTTGCATTCCTGTCGAGCCATCCTATTTGTTCATGAGCTCCAAGCATATGGAGTTTTGCTTGTCTCATGAAGCTCAAAAATTCTTTTTTTTGTGTGGCGCCATATTAAAGTTATCAAGAGGTATAACTTTGGTATGGTTGAGTGGGAAGCCCAATCTGAGGCATGACTTTCCCCATAGCCACTTGTGTGTGTGTAAGTACGTACCAACCATGAGTGTATGTGTCACCTTTTAGTACTTCTCACCTAGCAGATAGTCATGAGTTTCGTCACCTCAGATTGAGTATGCATTTTTGGACAAACAACCTAGATTTGACCCACATCGTGTTGGAAAAATAGTCGAAGCTTGATCCACATTTTTATTTTTGCTTATTTTTGTTCTTCTTTCTTCCAGTTATTGTCATTGCATGATCATGTATCTTGATGTTGCATATTATGCACCTTGTGCATGTAATTTTGTGCTTATGTTGGTTTGACTTAAGATCTTGGATCCTAGGGGCTTGACCGCTTCCTCAGTCTTTGTCATCCTAGACTGTCTACATTGGTACACTTCGACCCCTCTTGAATGTCTAGTTTAGTGTGAGTTTGAAGCAAGTTCATCCTCTCACTAAAGTAGGGGCTAAATGTAGTGTAGAAAAATGTATCCCTTGAAATTTTCACACTCGATATGAGAATAATTGATGATAAATTGGAATTAATGTTGCCTTGATCTAGTGTTGTGAGATGTTTTACACATCCACATTAGGTCTTGGGCCCTTTTTAAGCTAAATTAACTTAACTCTGCCTTAATTTAATGTTGTAAAATGTATTTATTTACGTCATCACATTAAATTTGGAGGCTTGTAAATCAAGTGGACCTAATCTAGTGTTGTAATGTGTCCTACACATTCACATGGGATTTAGGGCCCTTCTAAGCTAAATTCGCTCAATTTTTCCTTAATTTGGTGTTGTAAAGTGTATTTATTTACACTTTTAGATTGGATTTTGGGCCTTATTGCATTTATGACCTTTATATCATCATTAATAGGCCCCTATGACCCAATATTGACCCCAAGATATATTTTGATTAAAGACCCGACAAAATCAACATAAAAACTAAAATTCTTCACTCCTCGGCATCCCAGTTGGAAAAATAGCCTCTATGGGACCCATTCACCACCTTGGGAGAACGAGTCCCATCTAGGTTGGACTCATTCATCCAAGATGGTGAATGAGTCCCATTTGAGCTATCTTCAAGGTTTGGGTAGGAAAAATTGGGTTTTAAGTTTAAATTTCTTCAATGTCATCCTTGGGGATCAAATTAACGATCATTTGAGTGGATTGCCTATATAAGCAAGCTTTCAAATCCTCATTTCATCTAAGAAACACAAGCCTACATGTTATCAAGTCAAGCAAGAAAAATTCAAGCATTCAAGATCATTTCTAAGGAATTCAAGGGAAAATTTCTTCATCAATTGTCGCAATAATTCAAGATCCATCATCATGACAAGGTTCTAATTGCATTATTTCATGTTCATGATTCATTATCTTGTTTCATAATTTTTTTTAATTACCTAAAAGGGGTTTGACCAAGGAAAACCCCTATCCCTGAACAATCAACAAGTTTTTCCCTCTTTAATGTGTGATTGTAGGTTTGTAGGTTGAAGAAAAGTGGATTGGAAGCTTTCAAGAGTGCTAAAATGATAAAGTTGCAAATGTTGTCATGAAAAGTTGTCAAGATCCACAGAAACTCAGATCTAGGAAAAAATATCCATCCAATTTGCAAGAAATTAGTGGTAAAGTGCTTATTTTATCTATCTTCAAAGGCTTGCAAAGTTTTAGTTCAATATTTTTCTCTTGGGACTGTTTTCGACAAAATGGGACTCATCCCCCAATAGTGGTGAATGAGTCCCACTGTAGGTGTTTTTTGGAGATTTTTGCAAATTTGAATACCCATTTGGTTGAAACATGCTCTGATAAAGTTTTCTAGATTTGGGACTGATTCGCCTAGAATGGCGAATGAGTCCCACCAGGTTTAAAAACAACATTTTTAGGATTTTAGAGCTCCATTCCATCTCCAACAAGTTCACAGGTGCACACTTACAGTTTTACAGTTTTATATTTTATTCTTCTTGCATTATCAAGCCATTTAGTTCAAGTTTTCATATCACACTATGTTTTCCCGCATATTGTCTTTTCCAAGTTTACTCTTGGTGGTGACACCCTCATTTAGCTTTAATTAATCTCTAAACATATCCTAGGATGCCTTATTTTCAGATCTCTTTCTCCATTCTTTATTGGATTGAGATCTGTAAGGTGTCCTTGAGTGTGGCAATTGTGAAATAGGATCCCTACCCTTATGTTTATGCCTAAAAGTTGAGATTATCCATTTTCATTGACTGCACGTACTATAGAATAAAGGGTAAATGTACAAGGGGTACCCTTTTCACCCTTATACTTTATCTCCACTTTGATGTGCGTGTGAAGTTGAATAAGAAATCATAGTAAAGTAAAAAACCAAAAGTAAGCACAACTAGAAGAAGAATTACTAGACTAATAATGTGGAGTTAAGCTACAAGATTCACATCAAATTTAAATTACAATATTAGGATCAATATTTTTGTTGTCACGAGGATAACACCCTTTAGGCAAGTGTAAAACTCAGCTATCCTATGAAACATTGGATCATCTTCAGACTGTGGGATGTCTATGGCAAAGATGAACCTCCAAAGAGGGTTGGTTCCCTTGGTAAACCTCCTAAAAACTACTCCTTGGTTAGGAAAAGGGATAGAAGAACTAAAATAAAAAGATTTACTAACCTTAGGAGGTGATGCACCAAAAATACAAGTGTTATACATTGTTGTTTCACCTCAAAAATTCTCTCAAAAATCAGTTTTACCCTACGCACAACTTAGCTTTCACAAGCTCATACAACAATGTTTCATAAAAAGGTTGCTCTTCTAGTTCTTGAAGGAAAATTAGAAGTTTTCACAACTACAACTACCGAAAGTAACAACATGACCTATGACCTATATAAGTCTTTCTTATTAGACCGTTATAAACATGATTTGCAATGAGACACAATTCAAGGATTTTGCATTCATAATCACAAAAAATAGATCAAAATCATGCACAAAACACAATCGACATAAGAATTCAAAGACGGAAAAACTTGCTAATTTTATTAAAAAATAGGAACTTCTACTAGTACAAATCTAAAAATACTAATTGAAACTACACAAAACTATTGCTCTATAATCTAAAAATGAGTTACAACAAATTCTTTTGCATAAGTTAGAAAGAGGAATGAAAGAACTAACTCAAAAGAGTTGAAAGACTTTACTTTATAGAAAGCCACCTCATATGACTGAAGGAAAACCTCATGGAGGACATTGAGTGTGCATGGATGTGGAACTAGATGTGAATTGCTTCTAAACTGGGAGTCAATCATGCAAAATTTGGTGTAAAAGAGTTGATTTGACCTCTTTGACTTTATAAAATTTGCACGCTCCTTGAAACTCCACCTCTAACTGAACTTTAAATGCCCTCCAAATTTGGCAAGAAACTGATTGAAAAAAGTTGTCCCTAGGTACTTTGTATGGAGATTTTAAATTTGTTGGGCATATAAGGAAAAAAATCCTTTATTTTAGGGACCTAAAATCTCTCAAAATTCATAATTTTGGCCTCCAACTCCCCCTAATTCTAGTTGTGACGAAAATGGCTTCTAAAATAGGCCAAAACTGCCTCAAATTGCCACTAAACTAAGCATGAGAAAATCATTTAACTTGTGAAAAATCATAGAGACCCTTGCATGATGATAAACATGTGAGAAGATAACTAGTTGCCTTAATGAAGTCCAATACTTCCCTTTGCATTATACTTTAGATGGTTTTCTAAGATCTTGCATGTGAGGACTTGACTACGTCTTTGTTGCATACATGGTGGATTGTATCAAGGTGACTATGCTTGTTATGGTGGTGACTATCTTTAGATACTCTCATCTACTCTACAGTCACACAATCTAAAGTCACTATCAAGAAACTTCAACAAGGTTCAGGGTATGTGTAGGATCATCATGGAAAAAACAAGCCCTTAAGTGGCGATAAAATTCAAAACAATTTGAGTTAGGCAACTTGATGTAAAAATTTGAATAAGTTATCTATATTATTTCAAAAATATGTAAGAATAGAATCTATAGAAAATTGAATGTAGTTTCTAAACTACTAGGTTTATTTAAAAAATAAAAATCTATTTAGTGAAAAATTGAAATTTCAATGGAGTAGCACTTAAATTTCAGGGAAAAAATAAGAATTAGGTGTTTGTCTAACCACCCTAACCACAATAAAATGATAATTTTTTTTATAATATTTTAGATATAAGTAGAGGAATCGTGTCTCGATGTGGTGCATATTTTTTTGTAATTTTTTCCAAGTAAATAATTAATTATGAATTTTTTATTACAACTTTTAAAAAAATATAAAAAATCGTATGTCTAACCACCTTAACTTGGTCAAACTTCATGAAATTAATTTTTTTTTTTAATCCTATAGTATGCAAAGCATAGAATGTGACACATGTTTTAGATTCAAAAAATGTGATATCGTTTGAAAGCTATAGATTTTTTTTAATCAACCTATGAATCAAGACTTTAGTCGTAATTCAAATAGAAAATGAATAATAATAATTTATTAAATTGAAAGTAAAGCATAATTTATATTGGTGGAAAGTTGAGAATCTCCTTTAAAAATCCTTTTTGTTTCATCAATTTTGGGTAAAAAAAAATTCATCAGCCACATACCCATCATATCGCCACTTTTTGGCCCATCATGATCCTGCACATACCCTTCATAGTCATGCATCATCTCACTACCAAAGTTTTCATAGTGATAAAATTTCTTAAGCTCCCCTTTATTAATTTTATTACTATCATGCTTTCAAGATTATCAAAAATGATAATGATTGCCTCTTAGTGTGTCATTTATACTTCTAATCAAAACTCTGTCCTCCATATTTGATGATTTATAAGAACTATTTTGATTATCATTTTGAGGTTGTAACTTGAATTTGAAGTGACTATCTTTTTTGGGCATGTTCCCTCTATACTTGGATGCTCCTTCAAACTTTTGACTTTGACTGTGCATTCATTAATGAATGTTGCTCTTTTGGTTGTTTGATTATGTTGCTGTCCCTTCAAACATATCTTGGCTATCCTCATTTTTTGTGCAAAATTATTTTGACTACCTTTCACCAAGTGCACTATTGTCTATTATCTTTCATGATTGTTCTTTAACATATTTCCTCATCAAAATCCTCTAGATGTATTGAAGTTACTACCCTCTAGATGCATTGAACCTTGAGACTATCCCTTTATCTTAACATTGCATTTATCCCCTTGAACCTAGCTTACTTTGGTGGTTGTCTTCTAAGGCATGATCACTTTTAAGGTCCGCAACTACTGGCCTTACTAATAATTAGTTACACTTGGTATTTTTCTTGTCATGGAACTTTAAAAACTTTTTCCTTCCTTTCAACTTTTCCTTTGATTACTAGCAACTATCATTGCATGATTTCTGGAGGTCTTCCCTTGTGTTTGATGCTTTATTAACTAATGAAAATTTCCACTTGCAAAAGGCTACCATTTTATATTGTCATAACTCTTTCATGGCTGCCATTGCTATCCCTAAGAGCTTTGTACTTCATGACATGTCAACCATATGATAGTTCATTTGATCTTTTACCTTCCCATGCAAATAAAATGCCTCATGGTTCGCCTCCACATGAATGCCAAGAATATTAATATTTCTAGAAGTGGTTGTCCCTCTTGTCATTCTCAATGTCTTTTATATTACAAAGTTAATGTGAACTATCAAAAATTGGTAGGTATATTCTTCCTTCAATTAATTGTTGCAAGAATGAAAAGATTAAAGGTGTTTTCATTGATGTCAATTGGTCAACTGATTATCAACTAGTTGCTATTGGTTGTATATGTCGAGGATATTGAAAAAATTGTAATGAAGATATGTTGCAGGTATTCAATGGTTGGTTCGAGTTTTGGTCTGGATTTTCTCCTATGTTTGTGTAGTTCAAACATATTGTTCATGATTGTTAGAAGATGATATATCCATATTTTTGGTTGTTGATTTGTTGTATAGTGCAAGTTGTGTTCACCAGTTGTGAACTATGGTTTTCTATGTTTCTGGTTGAGGTCTGAGAGAAATGTTGTTGGTTTGGATTTCTCTTTGATGAAGTCTTATGACTTGCATCTCTAGAGCTAAGTTTCCTTGATTTTATTGAAGATAGTTTTGACATTTGGAAGATTTGTGCTTAATGGTTCTATGTGTTTTACATTGGTTTGTCTGACCTTGTCTGAAATACTACTTTTGAGGTTGACGAAGCATGTTGGATCTTTTTGGGTCCCTTGAAGCATGTGTTTTGGTCACCCTCATTCTAATTACACCCTAAGATGTTTTGGCACCGACTTAAGAATTTCAATTTGGATGGCCGACTTTGGATATGTTTCAAAGTTGAAGATGGTATAAATACAAGATGAGTTAGTGGTAAAGAAATATACAAGATCGAAGAAGAGTGATAAGAAAAATGAGGAAGTGCAATTAGATGTGACATTGATTGTATTCAGTGTGTGTGATGTGAGTGTGGCAGATCAGTGCGAAGCTTAATGCTGAGTTTCTGGATGCAATGAGCAGAAGGTGAACTCTATCATTCATGCATGACTATGAGTGATTGTGGTGGAATTCTTTCTTGCATTGGGATTGTAGTCTCTCTATAACAAGTCTTATTTTTCTTCTTTGTATCTCTATGGTAGTGAGCCCTTTGGGTTGTTAGCCCTGTTGGATAGTGAGTCCGTGTTCTAGAAAGTGAGTCCTTGTTTTGGCAATGAGCCTCTTGTAATCAGTTTTTATATTCTCTATAGTGCGAGTTAATCCTCATTATGTTTTTTCCCTTATTGGGTATTCCACGTAAATCTGGTGTTATTGTTTTTATGTGTTAGATTTGATTTTTTGCATTGGCATTTGATGATTAATCATTTGAGTAGTATTAAGGATTAGTTTCAGTGATTGAATTAAAGGTTTAATTCTATGACAACTGATTCACCCCCCCTCTTAGTTGTCCTATTCAACAATTGGTATCAGAGTTTGGTTCCTTGGTGAAGTGCTTAACTGCTTGAGGAAGGTCTGGGATGGATAGCAAAATGATTTATGATTATTCAAGGTTCGATGGAACTAATTGGTATATGTAAAGTATTGATGGAAGAATATTTGGATTATTATGGATATTATGTGGAGAAAGCTTACAAAAATCCTTACACTCCTCCTGCTAATGGTTTGAGTACACTTGAAGATATCAAAGCACATGAAGCAAACAATAAGGTGAAGTACATCTTGAAGAATAGTCTGGTACATTTCAAGTTGATTAAAATTTAGAATTTGAAGACTGCTAAGGAAGTTTGGGATGCCTTGGAAAGAGTGCATGATAGTGATGAAAGAGTTAAAGAAGCGAAACTACAAAACTTGAAGACACAGTTTGATCTTCTACATATTTCTAAAGATGATAATGTTAAAGCTTATGTACAGGGATTGGATGAGATAGTGGCTAAAATGCGAGGACTTGGTGCTACTAGAGATGAAACCAGGATTGTAAAGAAGATTCTCAGAACTCTTCCCGATGCTTAAAGTGAGAAGGTGAGTGCTATTGAATAGACTATAGATTGTAAGATCTGTACTAAGGATCTACTATTAGGTTTTTTAACATCTTATGAGATGAGGAAGCTGAATCTAAGGAATGGATGCAAATCAGAGATTGCTTTAAAGCTACAAAAGTTTAAGATCCGGATGAAGAAAAATTTTATGAAATAGAAGATAACTTTGTAAGAAGGATGAGGAAAGGCTCTGGTAAGTATGAATGTAATTTTCCATTTAAATTCTTTAGTTGTGGAGAAATAGGTCATTATGCTGCAAAGTGTATGAAAAGAGCTAAAAGGAATAAACAAAGATATGAGAAAGAAAAGAAAGGAAAGAAGATTAACACAACTTACTATGTGAATGAGAATGCTAGTATATCTGATGAGGATTCAAAATATGAAGATCCTGATGATAATGAATTATTTTTCTTGTTGATTAAGGATGAACCTACTACTAATTCTAAAAAATAGGTAAAGAAAATCCCTCTGGAGAAGGAGAAAGATTATGAAGGTATGATTATCTATACCCTAAATGCTAAACAAGAGAAAAACTATTGAGTAGTTGATAGTGGTTTTTCACATCACATGAATGGTGATAAGAGTAAGTTTGTTGAGCTTGAAAAATATGATGGAGGCTTGGTTATGTTTGGAGATGGTACTGGTGCTAAAATCTGTGGGATAGGTTCAATGAGTTTTAATGGCGAGCATCATATTGAAAATGTCTACTATGTTAAGGGTTTAAGGTATAATCTATTGAGTGTTGGTTAGATGTACAAAAAAGGATATGATCTTGTGTTTAAGGATGAGAAATGTGAGATTTGAGAAGGATCCAAAACATTGATTTCTACAGGAAATAATTTTGAAGGGAATATCTGTCAACTTAAGGGTGTTGATGGATGATGCTTTATGACTTAGATTAATGATAGTTGGTTATGGAATATGAGAATGTGTCATATGAATTTTGATAAATTGGAAATGATTAGTGTTGTTCAGGCCTTAAGAGATTTACCAAGAATTACAAAGCCTATTAATGCTATTTATAGGAATTTTTAGTTTGGAAAGCAAGCAAGAAATAATTATAGATCAAAGGAACAGTCTACTATTGGAATACTATATTTAGTTCATACAAATATTTGTGGTCCTACAAGAGTGAGAAGTCTACTTGGTGAAAGGTATTTTATGATTTTAATTGATGATTATTCTAGATATACATGGGTTACATTTCTTAGAGAGAAATCAAATGCATTAGATAGATTCAAGACATTCAAAGCTATAGTTGAAAATGAAGTGAACTTGAAGATAAAATGCTTAAGGTTTGATAGAGGTGGAGAATTCACCTCCCACAAGTTTAATATGTTTTGTGAAGTGCATGGAATAAAGAGATAGTTATCTACTCCAAGAACTCCTTAGCAGAATGGAGTTGTTGAAAGGAAAAATAGAATAGTTCAAGAAGCTGCTAGATCAATGATTACTGAGGTTGGTTTACTAGAATTCCATTGGAAAGAAGATATTTATACCGCTGTTTATGTATTCAATTGACTTCAAGCAAGAGAAAACAATAAAAATAATCCCTATGAGCTATGACATGGAAGAATTCCTATTGTTAATTATTCCAAGGTATTCAGAAGCAAATGTTATATCAGAAGAGATGAAGAAAATTTGGGAAAGTTTGATGCAAGAAGTGATGAAGGTGTTTTCCTTGGATATTCTACTAAAAGAAAGAAATACAAATGTTTCAATAAATTACTGAGAAAGATTGTAGAGAGTTCATATGTCAAGGTTGATGAGATAGTGAAGAATTCTATTGACATTGATGGATATGAATCTAATGAGTCTAATCGTGTAAGAATTGAAGAGATTGTGGAAGAACAGGAAAAAGATGAGCAAGAGAAGCAGGATGAATAAAATGAAAGAGAAGAATATGCTCTGGTGATGTCCCCTAAGGCACCTAGATATGTACAGAAGAATCATTTAGAAAATTAGATCATTGGAGATAAGACAAAAGGTGTATTAACTAGAAGCAGAGGTGTTGCTGAAGTGAATTTGTGTGTAAGGGTTACTCACAAGTAGAAGGTATATATTTTTAGGAAACCTTTGGTCTAGTAGAAATAATGGAAGCTATAAGAATTTTCTTGGAATTTTTTGTTCATAAAGACTTTAAGGTCTATCACATGGATGTCAAGTCAACATTTTTTAATGGTGAGCTAGAAGAAGAAGTCTATATGGGACAACTGGAAGGATTTCAGTTGACAGATCAGCTGGATATCATGTGCAGATTGAAGAAAGATTTATATGGATTGAAGCAAGTTCGTAGAGCTTGGTATGCAAGATTGGACAAGTATTTGATTCAGCAAGGTTTTAAGAAAGGTACAAAAAATAGTAATTTGTACTTTAAGATTGAAAACGAAAAAATCTTGATTGTAATAGTGTTTGTTGATGACATTATCTTTGGAGGAATTGAAAATATGTGCAAGATGTTTGTAGAAGAGATGTAGAAAGAATTTGAAATGTCTATGTTTGGGGAGATGATTTTTTTTCTTGGACTATAGATTAATCAAACAAAGAAAGGAATTTTCTTTTCACAATCTAAGTATGTGAGAGAGATGCTGAAGAATTTTGGGATGGATGGTTCCAAACCAGTAAGTACTCCTATGGTCACTAGTTGCAAATTGGGTAAAGATGATGATTCACCTAAGGCTGATTAGAGCAAGTATGGATACATGATTGGTGGACTATTGTATTTGACTGCTATTGGACCATATATTATGCATGTTGTCTATCTTGTGGCTAGATTTCAAGAAGATCCTAAGGAAACACATGTTGCTCCTATTAAAAGAATATTCAGATATTTGAATGGCACTCCAAATTATGGATTATGGTATCCTAAAGATATTTATTTTACACTTAGTGCCTATACAAATACAAATTGTGATGGATGTGTAGATGACATAAAAAGTATAAGTGGTGGTGCATTTTTTCTTGGATGTAGATTGGTGGCATGGTCGAGTAAAAAGTAAGATTTAGTATCCTTGTCTAGTGATGAAGCTGAGTATATTGTTGCTACATCTTGATGTACACAAGCTCTATGGATGAAATAGATATTGAAAGACATCGTAGTAGTATATGATGATCCCATTTCTATTTTATGTGATAATACAAGTGCAATTAACATTTCAAAGAATCCTATGATGCACTTGAGGACACAACATATATCTATCAAATATCATTTCTTTAGAGAGGTCATGGAGAATGAATTAAAGCTTGAGTATGTTCCAATGAAGGATCAGATTACTGATATTTTCATGGAGGCTCTTCCTAAAGATACTTTTGAGTATCTCCAGGAGAAGTTAGGGGTTATTGCCCCTCCTTTCTTGAACTAGATGCATATGGAGATGCATCATTCTGATGGATCTATGGATCTATCCTTCTTCTAGACTGATGTTTTGGAGGCTACCTCTCAGAGGGAGCAAGTAGCATAAAGTGTTGTCATTGTGAATATTCTTTTTTTTTTTTTTTTATGTCAAAGGAGAAATCAATGTACAATATTCTTTTTCCTTTTCCATTGATGTCAAAGGGGGAGAAGAAGCATGTGAAAAAAGAAAGAGAGGAAGAATGGAAGAAGAAGCACGTGAAAGGAAAGGAAGCATATAAGAGATTTTCTACTAAATGGGTGAAACATAAAACTATATTCAAAGCTAGTATGTTATCTTTGATGGTTTTTTACATCATATGTTGTCATCAATGACAAAGGGGGAGATTGTTGCAAGAATGGAAAGATTAATGGTGTTGTCATTGATGTCAATTGGTCAACTGGTTATCAATTCATTGATGTTGGTTGTATATGTCGAGGATATTAAGAAAATTTTAATGAAGATATGTTGCAAGTATTTAGTGGTTTGTCAGGGTTTTGGTCCAGATTTGCTCCTATGTTTGTGTGGTTCATACATCTTGTTCATGATTGTTAGAAGATGCTATATCTAGATTTTTGGTTGTTGGTTTGTTGTACAGTGTAAGTTGTGTTCACCAGTTGTGAGCTGTGATTTTCTGTGTTTCTAGTTGAGGTTCAGGAGAAATGTTGTTGGTCTGGATTTCTCTTTGATGAAGTATTATGACTTGTGGCTCTAGAGTTGAGTTTCCTTGATTCTATTGAAGATAGTTTTGACATTTGGAAGATTCGTGCTTAATGGTTCTATGTGTTTTACACTGGTTTGGTTGACCTTGTGTCAAATACTACTTTCGAGGTTGATGATGCATGTTTGATCTTTTTGGGTCCCTTGAATCATGTGTTTGGGTTACCCTCATTCTAATTACACCCTAGGATAGTTTGTCATCAGCCTAATTTGAATTTGAATTTGGATGGCCGACTTTGGATATTTTTCAAAGTTGAAGATGGTATAAATACAAGATGATTTAATGGTAAAGAAATATACAAGAGAAAAGAAGAAGAGTGATAAGAAAAAAGAGGAAGTGCAGTTAGATGTGATGTTGATTCTATTCAGTGAGTGTGTGTGATGCAAGTGTGGTAGATCAGTGCGAAGCTTAATGTTGAGTTTTCGAATGCAATGAGCAGAAGGTGAACTCTATCATTCATGCATGACTGCTAGTGATTGTGGTGGAATCCTTTGTTGTATTGGGATTGTAGTCTCTTGTTAACAAGTCTTCTTTGTCTTCTTTGTATCTCTATTGCAGTGAGCCCTATGAATTGTTAGCCCTATTGGATAGTGAGTCCTTATTCTAGATAGGGAGTCCTTGTTTTTGAAATGAGCCTTATTTTAGGCAGTGAGCCTTTTGTAATCAGTTTTGATATTCTCTATAGTGTGAGTTAATCCCCATTTTGGTTTTTCCATTATCAGGTTTTCCATGTAAATCTAGTGTTATTATGTTTATGTGTTGGATTTGAGTTTCTACATTGGCATTTGATGATTAATCATTTAAGCAGTATTAAGGATTAGTTTTAGTGATTGAATTAAAGGTTTAATTATGTGTTAGGTCATTGTATTTTCTTCATTCTCACATTGTTATTCTATGACTTTCATCTTTGCACATGGTTGTGCATGCATATTGAGTATGTAGCTCTTCCTCATTGTCCTTTCATACTCTTGCCTTGGTTTTCCTTTTGTTCATTGATGTTAACTGTCTGTACTTCAAAACCTTCATATTTATTCTCACAAGTACATGGAAAATCATGTCATTCCTATTCAAATAATCTCATATCTTCCTTGATTGTCTTCTTTCAAGACTATCATGACCTTGTTATCTTTGATAACCCTACCTTAACTTTCATAGAGTCTTTTTCTTGAATTTATTGTCCATAAGATATTCCTTTCATGGTGACTTCAAAATTTCATGACTCCTCATGTATGATGATTATGGACTGCCCTCAAGTGTACTTCATCAATATTTTAGATTCTCTTTCTAACCCTAGGTTTGTGTGTGATATTTTCATGCATTGAATTAGACTTGCAAAAAACCTTTCCATCTTTCAACTTTTTTGTTCTTGAATATTTCCCCTATTTTGACATCATTCCTATTGCTCCCTATTACACTTGATGACTGTCATTAAAATCTAATTCTTGGCATTGTCAATGGTGATTGCTATGGTTTTTCAATCCCTATCATAATTTTAATGTCCATGTCCTATGGAATGTTATCTATTCTCTACTATCCTTTACTCATGGTGTTTGAGGTGACTTCATTTTCTTTTGCATGGTTATAAATATCCTTTACCTCTATCCTCATGATGAGAAAATATTCATGCCATTCTTGACCTTCAAGATGACTACCCTTTTTATGTTATCCTTACTCTAGTTGGAAGCTTCATGGATTTATATTGTACTAATATGATTTTTATAGATTGCAAACACATGTTACATTACTATTGATTGTCATAAAGTTGTAAGGACTGCCTTCTTACTGTTATCTACTTGAGGTTAACTTCCCTCATGCATGACAACTATAATTTATGACATCCTTGAAATACTTCCTTTGGTCAATTCTCACGGACCTGTTGTTATCTTTGGCATGGTGTCTTTCACCGTGTCTTCCATTTTGCTGACCATGACTCCACTGAAATCTTGAGGTGATTGCCCCCTAATTGTTTCAAGGTGACTGCTCTTAGGAGTTGACTATCCCCTTTTGGACATAGAGATTGTTATCCTTCAATGACTATGGGACTCCTCTAATGACAAAGATTTATTAATAACTGATGCTCTTATTCATTGTTTGTCCTTTTTGTAGTCATAATTATGACTATTGTGCATTGATTCTTTAAGAATGTGATCACTTCCCTCTTTGATTGATCATGCCATAGCTCATCCTATGAGCTTGATGACTGCCAATGCATGATTATTTTCTATGTCCTCTTTAAAGAAGGTTGAGACTACCTAATTTTCATTGTAAGGATTGTCCACATGATTAAAAATACATAAAAGTACTTTGTCATTTATGACTTGTTTGAATTCCCTTCATAACTTCATTACATAGTATTGCTATGAGTTCAATATTGCAATCTCAAGATTCTTTATTATTTCCAAAGAATAATGTTGAGAAAAATTAAATTCTTCCTCAATTTTTAAGTTATTTGCTTCCATTTTGTTCATTGCTTCTTGATATCCTATTCGAGATATTTTCAAATATTACTAGGCCTTTGCTTCCCATTGTCATGATGCTCATAAACTGTTCATGATCCATGATCAAAGACTGTCCTCTTACTCATTTTTCCTTGATTTTCTTATACTACTCTCCAAAGGACTATAAACTTCATGCAAAGTTCATCATATAAAGAAAACCCCCAAAACTTATGCAATAGGTGGCTATAGACAAATAAAAATAGGTGACTCCAAGTTTCACATGTTTAACTGATAGGGTTTTAAGGCTAAACCTCATCATTATTGTCGATCTTGAAGTTCCTCTGCTCTTGAATAAAATATTGATTTATAACCCAAGCATATCTAATGATTGTAATAATGCAAGGGCTTTGATAAAATAATAAACTTACTCCAATGTCTCCAAAAAATAAAACTTAGGTGCCTGTCATGCATACCCTTGCATGGCTAAAATATGTGTTGGCAAATGTCTCTCAACCTTGCAATTATATAAAGGTTATTTTTGATAGGATATATATATCCTAGTCACACCGATAGGTGTAATATACAATGGTAGCAATGGGAGAAGTGGGATGTGTGTGAACAATTTTTTGTTAACTTTTTTAGAAAACTCCTAAAATGGCTGACATACATTAAATAAATGATACATTGTAAATCTAGACCATTAATTATTAGGTTTTAGACCTAATGGTGGATATTTTGTTGGCCTGTCTTGCCCTATAGGGTAACCCTACTTTATGAGGGTGTTGTACTACGATTGAAGACAATGATGTTTTCTGAGAGTCTAATAGCGATCATTTTGTCTCTTGATCTTTGAGTGGTGATATTCTAGTGAGAAGCTTGCTCTGCAAGTATATTGTAATATTTGTGATTTCTAAATAATATACTGGGTGGATTTTGGGGTGTGGGATTTTTCTCCTGAAATGGTTTTCCCCATGTAAATCAATGTGTTTTGGTATGCATGATATTTATGATTAAGTTTTGGTAACTGCTAAAGATCTATAAAAGTTTTGCATTATTATCCTCTCAAGATTAGTTGAGGAATTTGTTTCGCTACCTTAGCTTCCTTACAAGTGGTATCGGAGCTTGATCACCTTTGGTTTCAATTGTGGGTTGTTGGGGTTTTTTAACTAATCCAGATTTGAGAGGGAGCTTGTGCAGAAGATAAGTTTTGTGATCTTGTTGCAGGAATTTTTAGATGGAAAGTTCATCATGGAGAATAGAGGTGGATAATTTTTTTGGAAATAATTTTGAAATGTGGAAGTTGAAGATGAAGGATCTATTGATAGATCGAGATCTATGGGATGTTGTTGATGGGAATGTTTCAAGGCTTGTAGATCCTACTCAGTCTGCTGGATATGATTTTATGGACCATAAATCCAAGGGTCTAATCAAATTATGTTTGGAAGACTCTTTTTAAATTAATGTCCATGAAGAGACCTCTGCACAAAAACTATGGAAGAAGCTTGGTGAGATGTATCAAGACAAATATTTAGTGAATAAGATTTTCTTGAGGAAGAAATTGTATTCCTTGAGAATGGAAGAGGGTGGATGAATCATAGACCACCTAGAAGCATTCAATATGTTGGTGGCTCAATTGGCATCAATTGGTGTCAAAATGAATGAGGAGGAGAAATGTCAAATCTTGCTTTGTTCTTTGTCTAATTCATGGGATTCTGTTGTTATGGCTATTAGGAGTACTTCTATAATTTTGAAGACTGAAGATGTGGTGGGTTCTTTGCTTTCTTAAGAGATGAGGAAGAAGTTATCCATCACTAGCAAGAAGGACCTAAATCCTCATGGAAGACCTAAGGAAAGAGGCAAGAAAATGAGAAGCGTGACAAATCCAAGTCCAAGGGGAGATATAAATCTTCTAGAAAGTCCAAAGTTATTTGTTGGAACTTTGGTAGGAATGGACATGTTCATAAGGAATGCAAAGAAGAAAAGAAGAAGAAAAAGAAGAAATTTGATTTTGATTCTGAGTTCGAGAAGGAAGATAGTGACACATTCATTACAACTTTGGTAAATTGTGCAAGTAATGATGCATGGTTAATTTACTCAGGTGCATCTTTCCATATGAACTTTAATAGAGATTGGTTTCTTGAATATGAAGAATTTGATGGAGGTAAGGTGTACTTGGGTGATGATTCTCATTTAGACATTATTGGCTATGGTAAAGTTAAAATCAGGTTTCCTGATGGTAGAATAAAAAAAATTAATGGTGTGTTGCATATCCTTGATGTAGCGTAAAAAAAACACTTTTTCATGCTTAGTTTGGGAATTAATAATTAATGATAAAATGGACTTAATTGTACCTTATTTAGGGAATTGTAAAGTTTTTTCTTATACTTTCACACTAATCTAGGGCTTTATCAATTAATTGAGGTTAATTAGAGCCTAATTGGCCACTTAAATTCAAATCCGAGCTTAATTTATTGCATTTTCTGAAGGATATATCTTGACAGTCATTAATAATGTTGCATAACACTTAATTTGGCAAGGGTTGAGTCCTAGGATAGTGACCTAGGACCCATTTGCCACCTGGAAAATGGGTCCTCACTATGTCCTAGGTCCTCCTTTTTGCATAATATTTCATAATCCTTGAAGTTGGTCCTAGTTAACTGTGTTAGGACCCATTCACCCAAGGTGGTGAATGGGTCCTCCTTAACTAAGAACACCCCTTTTAGGGTGTATTTGGGTAGGATTTCAACAATTTCAAACCGTAGATCTAATGTCGACTTGTATTATTTAGATTTTAGGACTAAATCTTAAGTTTAGTATAAATATAAGCATGTTTTACATAGTTTCACCTAGAATCTTTATGTGACTTCATAACATCAAAAGAAAGAGAATTATAGAGAATTTCAAGAGAAATTATAAGGAATTCAAGGGAAGATTATTAAGGTTTTATTGCAGAAATTAAAGATCATATCATCATGTCAAATATTTAGTGCATTATGCATGTAGTTGAGCGTATGTGTTAATGTAACATTAAAGATCCAATTTAAGCATTGCTTCACATCGTTATTCAAGATCAAGATCTACATTCTTCATAGAGACTTCATGTTATATTTCTGATTTACATTACAAAATTTCATCCAAGGTATCATTGTTTTATGTTTCATGTTTCATGTTCATGTTTCATTTTTTCAATTCAAGGTTTAATTAACTAAATGGTATTTGACCAAGGAAAACCCTTATTCCCTAAAAATCAACAATTTTTTTCTCCTTTTATGTGTGATTGCAGTTTTTAGGTTGAAAATCAAGTGGAGATTAAAAGTTGCAAAGTTGTCAAGATCATAAAGTTGTAAAAGTTATCATCTATCTTGCAAGATCATGGAAACAAAGCTACAAAATTGATTTTTGACTTTCGAGATCTGATCACCTAGGATTTGAGAGTGTAAACATCAAGGAACAAGACCTCAAAAGTGATTTTCTTGAACCCTAATAGGGACCCATTCGCCATTGGGCGAATGAGTCCTTAGTGACCCCCGAAAGAACATTTTTTCAGCAAGGTACACATTATTGCAACATCTTAAAACCTTCCTTATTGTTGTTATAACAATTAGGATTGATTTATAATTGTTATTTAGGTATTTTTCCTCTCATAATTAAATGAAATGTATCATAAGAAAAATTAGTTTCATCCATAATTTGGCGAATCCCCTTTTGCGTGAACCCAACCTTGTGAACATCCTAATCTTTGATTTGGAGTGCATTAAAAGCCTATATCTTAGTTTGTAATAATTTGCATTAGATTTTTATAACTTGCATTGCATTTAGGGTTCTTTTATTTTGCATTAGTGAGCATTGTATTTAGGGTAAATTT
Source organism: Sequoia sempervirens (assembly GCA_007258455.2). Taxonomy (NCBI): domain Eukaryota; kingdom Viridiplantae; phylum Streptophyta; class Pinopsida; order Cupressales; family Cupressaceae; genus Sequoia; species Sequoia sempervirens. The sequence goes on from VDFB02000008.1 coordinate 267,901,928, forward strand.
GCATGTTTGCATAGCTTATATTCACTAAAAATAATTTTTTTTTGCATTAGATCTAAGTTTATTTTGCATAGTGCTAACATTGACATCATAATTCAAAAATTTATATTCACATTGCATATTAGATTTAGTTACATTGTTCATCATTCAACCTTCGTCAACATTGCACTTAAAAGCCTAAAATATGGGAAATTTGTTACAAAATTGACTGTTATAGACCTAAAATAGAAAACATATATAATCACTCAGAAATTGCACTTTTCATCCTTAAAAAAACCTATACCAAGACCCATTTTTCTAGGGCGAATGAGTCCCTGTTTGGGATACTAGGGCAGCAATTTTTCATAGTTCCTAAGCTTCAATATCAAATTCAGTCTCCCAGAAAAGTATAATACAACCCATTCGCCACTGGGCGAATGAGTCCCTGGAGACCTACAAAAACCACTTTTATGAGCTTTCTAGTGATTTTTTGTACTTGCTAGGCTTACTAATAACCTATAGTATTAGTCTAGAAAGTTTCAGGAACTTCTCTTTTATGCATCTAGGTCAAAATCATCCATTTACTGTAGTCATTTTTGAATCATTCCAAAATCATTTCAGTAACAAAAATCATCAGATCTAAAGATGTTTACATTTCTAAAATTTTTCATAATATGGATAAAAGTAACTTTTCACTTTTTCATACACAATGTTTACATTCATGAAGCTTTGCATAAGTTTGATAAAAGTGCTTTACATTCTTGGATACACATTGCACTAGTAGAATTTGGCAAATAAATGACTACGTGACTAAAAATTTTAGTCACGTGACTAACACTAGTAGAATATTGCAAATAAATGACTAATTTGGTCATTTATAAGTGACTAATTTGGTCATTGGGTAAAGTCACAACTAAATGACTAATATCAGATGAATAAAAATGACTAAATAAATGACTATTACTCCTCTATTCTTTTTTCTTTCGAATTTGATCATAATCCATAGAGTTTAAGCCCCCCTCATGGGACCCCTACCTAAACAGGCCATTTATAATATAATTTTTATATTATATTATATTAATAATAATTATATTATAATATAATATAGTATTTATAATATAATATATTATAATATTATATAATATTATATTATATAATGTTATAATATTATTATTTTTATTTGTAATAGTAGTCAAAGCTGCAAATTTATATTGATAATAGAAAAATGTTACATTTGTTCCATTCATCCCCATATGGTCCATTTACAAATTTTGGCTTTTCGCCATCGATTTGAAAATTATAGAGAAAGCAAGTGGACAAAACACCAAACACCAAAACACTATTCACCCTCCTATCACACAATCACCTAAGCATCATCATAGAATCGGCTAGAGCCCACCAATTTTGCAAAGGCATGGCAACATTCCATGTCGACCATTGCGTCTAAACCCAACCACCGGCTCAAGAACTCATAACCCACTGATGCCCACTACCTATGACACTACAACTCTTCTCCTTTCAAGTCCAGAATGAAAGGATTCCATTCCACTTCTATGCCTCGATCAAACATTCAAACCATGTCATCTGGGCATGGCAATCCAACTCTAGGTAGAGCTACTGCAATGGTGTTGATGTCTCCAACCAGTATTGATCCCTTAAAAACCCAATGCAGCAATAGCAAACATCTCTCCTTTGGTAAATCCATGTCCATTAGTGATACCAAAAGCCTAGAAGAAATGTCTAAATTCACCCTCGTGTGATTGCTTGAGAAGTAGTATGCCTTCCCAAGCACCATTATCACTGCTTCCAAACACAAAATTTCCTTATTGTGACAAATATTTTTGAGTTTTTTATCCGAGATGAAGTCAAGAAATGCAACCTCCTTCTTGGAGCTTTTCAACTTGATTGGCATATCCATTAATTTGATGCCCATTGTTATATCGATTTGCTTGATAAATAGAGAGATAACCTAAATCCACATTTATCATTGGCCACTAGTTTTATTCCAAATTATCCTTTCAATTGCAAATTGGGTGGATCACGTAGGCAATTCAATTAATACACATGAGTCTTCAACTCCACTATTGCCAAATTACCAATTAGAAAATTTAAATGTTTGTACTCAATGGTTATCTCTGGATGTGTTCTGCAGGCTAGTGTTGCTTGGGGTTTCTCACAAGGTAGCTTTCATGTACTCCCAATTTACTTGTATAATTATGTGTCATCCTAAAAGAAGATCCCATCCTTTCCAACCAACCGTCCTTCACTTGCTCCAGTGAGACATTTATGGATGCTTGTTTTCTCACATACCAAGTGTGAAGGCCCATGAGCCAAATCTAGCCATTCTGACATAAACAATAATCCCTAATGGCACATGGGCCAATATATTATAATATTATAATACTATAATATAATATTTATATTATAATATAATATTTTTATTGTATTATATTAATAATATTTTTATTATAATATAATATAATATTACATTAAATATTATATAATATTATAATATTATATTTATATTATATTATTAATAT
>VDFB02000008.1:267904543-267979431 GCA_007258455.2 Sequoia sempervirens
TTAGTGACTTAAAGATGAGATCTTGATATGATAAATAGTGTCTCATGTAATGAAAACCCAACTGTAGTGGCCTGATTATATTTGTAATTTTTTTGGGGTTATATAAATCACCATGGGAATAAAATGACAAAAGGAAGAAGTCTAATCATTCATTTTTTCCTTTTTACCCATGATCATAAGTTATTTATGAATTAATGTGTGTCAAATATTCTTGTTAAATTATAGAGGCCAAGACAATATTAGAGAAGGGTTTTTACTTGTAAATTTTAGAATAAAAAAAAAATTACATCATTTTGAGATAATAATCTCATCTATAATATTATCTAGGATGTTTAATTTGTAAGATCTATAAGAAAAATACAAGTAATCCAAGGTTTAAAAGTTCTTGATTCTATAAGATCCTTGGAAAAATATTTACTAAGTGAATTTTAAAATTGGGAAAGCTAAGTAGGCTAGGGATAAAGAACCTATGAGTTAAATTGAGCTACACTTTGAAATTTCAAGTTATACTATTGAAATTAATTTTTATTTATCTATTAAATATTGCAAATAGTAATATAATAGGTTTGACTAAATTCAATAATGAGGTTGGTTGTTACAATTGGGTAGTCCATTAAATATCTTTCAAAGGAAAAAAATCATTACATGGTACTATTTTCCCTTGTTCTTGGTTACACATCCACAATATAATAATTTTTAATATCTACACATGAAATTATGTATACCTACTTTAGTACATTTTGATAGGCTAATGTATACTTTTATTATTTTGCATGTTACTAGTAACTATCACCAATAATAGTATTTTATTATTTTTATATCTCACTTATTGATGTATGTTTAGATGTTTTGCATTCACCTTTTTTTATTTTAAGGATTAAAACTAACATGCTTACTTATAATTAGTTATTATGTAACTTTGCATTCATATCTATATTTCTATACGACACCCATGTATACTATTGTAATGTAGAATTATGTGCCTTTACTTTTGAATTGGAAATCAAAAGTGCATTTAATATATATTTAATCAATAAATATTTATGATACATTTCTATTGGACTAATAAATTATGTCTTAGTTATTTTAAGAACACATCAAAAAAGGTTTAATAAACACTAAATTATACCTAATAAATTTAAGATTGGGATGAAATTTCTAGATGAACTCACAAATTGAGAAAGGGGTTGTGAAATTTCACATACACATCCCCTATTTATTCAAGGGTTTTATTTTTATTTAGGAGTTATCATTACCATGTCGATTAAGTATATTAATATTTGATTCACAATAATTCTTAGAGATTTATTTTTACCTCTATACTTTAATTTTCTATCACCTTATTTACTTTTCTATAGATTCATTGATATTATCTGAGAAATAATGAATTCATTGTTAGATCCACCATATTTTTTTTATTATTTATTTTGATAAAAGAAGGCATCACTACATCCTTAGACATTGGTTAGATGACATGTACTAATATATGCTACAAAACATTATATCATCAATCTATATAAAATATCATAAAGTAATAAATAATATTCTTCATCTACTTTAACACCAATTATGGATAATTGGCTTGTAATAATTTTGAAAATTATTTAATTCCATTTTCCTACAATTTTTGTTCTTCATCACAAGAGTACATATTTCCATAATATAATATAGGTTCTTATTGTTTATTTTCTTGAGGCTTTCAATTCCATTTAATCTTAAAGGTAATGACACCACTTTAATCTTTTTCATATTACTAATATTAATCCCTTATTTTATTTTCATACTCGAGGTGCTTTTCACTAACTTTACAAGCCATCAATCTATATTGAGAAGATATAATGTATTCATAATCTTCCATAAATAATTTTTTCCCCTTTTATTTTTTATCTCCATCCTCCATCCTTGAAGTAATTTACATTTTCCTTCCTTAATAAGTTTCACTTATGTAGAGTTCTAATTCTATAAAGAAAAACTTAGAGGAAAAAAATCCCATCTCTTGAAGAACTAGTTAAGCCCTACTTATAATGAAAATAAAGACAAGATGTGTATAGCCATATTTTCCTCTAAAGAGAAAATTTATTGAGAATAAACTACAAAAAATAAGGATGCAATCTTTTTACAACATAAATGATTTCCACAAGAATAAATCATATGTTTAAATTTACAGATCTAATTCATCAAGCTATGGAAAAATACATTACAACATATGTGAAAAAATGACCAAGTAAAAATAAATAGTTAGTTCTATTAAAAAAATATAGTTTTTTTACTATAACTAAAGGATTTAACCCAAACATCAATAATATTCAAAATATCTACAAAACTCAAATAGTAGTCCAACAACCAAAAAAAACATGTTATATGATTCACTTAGAATAAAAAGAAATTCGCTTGTGGCATTCATAGCCTTTCCCATAAATAGGAAGGATTTTATTAAGATGCAAATCAATAATATGACATGAAATCACCTCAAATGAATAAGAGAACTTCCATCATCAAAGACAACTAATTAGAAGGAACTAGTCATAGTATCAATAAGCTAAGATTTCCCCATATAATATTGCACATATTATACAATTTTTATATTAATATGTAGATGATTGGTAGTTTAGAAATATTTATTGTAATTATAAAATCATAGAGACTTAGCTTGAAGCTTGATTGGAAATCCCATAGTAGGAACAGGAGAAGGGTCACATATTATCTTCTCCTCGAGGTTCTTCAAAGACCACTTCCATTTAGTTACTAAATGGTGCAAAAAAATCATTGTCCCTATCTTTACAAAATCATAGCCAGGGAAAATTCAAGGTCCTCCTCTGAATAGTCTAAAAGTATACGATGAAATTTGACCATTGAAATGAGATGCTTCAAATTTATTCGGTTCCTTGAAAATCTTTGCATTTCTATGGGATGTGCTTGTCTCCCAAAATAATTGTTCAAGTTAAAAATTGCATAAATAAGACAACAAATATATAATATTCTCTAATTCAATACTTACATTTGATTAGTTTAAATTCCATATAATTAAAAAGTTCATACTTGCTCACCGATTAAAAAAAAAAGTACATATTTGTCATCCTTTGGGAATTGTATAGCCTTCATATTCAATGTCTTCAATTGTTTTCCTAAATCCTCCAAAAATTGGAGGGAATAAACATAATTTTTCTTGGGCCACCTTCCATATATACTTCATTTTATGAATATCTTCCCATCTAAGAGGTTCATTTGGTTGCTTTCCTTCTAGAACCATTTTTTTCTCTATCATATTAAAATAAACATATGAAAATCTAGAGTTAGAGTTTATCATATTGAGCACATATTATTAAAATGAAGTGTACAAGACAAAAGAGGAAACTACATAATTAAATTTACATACATGTATACTACATATCATAGTTTGAATATAATTCTTAAGATTTCTACCATTAAACCAAATCACATTTGTAAAAAATAATTTAAATATAAATTTTAATTTATAGAAAAACAAGATGGATTATATGATAATATATTTAAAACTCAAAAAATAATAACAAAACATATTTTAAATAATTTTAATTATTCAAAAAAAACTACATTATAACTACAAAATGATATATTGTATTCTATATTGAAATTATTTATATCTTTATTTTATTTTTTTCTAATTAAAATCATAAATAATTTTACTAAATCAATAAAAAAAATTAATATTTTAATTTCTCATATATATATATATATATGTCCAAAAAGAAGGGTACACAATACATCAAAATTTAGAAAGATGTATTTCATTGATCTATTAATACTTTCTTTAAAATAATAGGTAAAAATAATAATTCATATCAACAGTCTCGCAATTATACACTTGAAAACATTAATTTGTTATGTGTTATGTTGACTAGAATATACAACTAAAATTTTTATTGAATAATATTTTAAGCATAGTTGGTTAATAGGATTAACTACAGGTTGATTCAAAGCTTGTCCTCCAAAAATATTAATAATTCTCCATGTTTATATAATGATTTTTGAAATTTATTTTAGTTTATGTAAGGGTAAAAATGATACTTTAGACTTTTTATTTTTATTTTTATATTATCTTTATTAGATTATTTTGAATCCAACAATTAAAAAAGTAATAGTGGTTTTTAAAATAGATAATTAATTTAAAGCTTTTGATTAAGGAACAAACATGTTTTAAAGGGATCTCGAAACCCTTAACAGTAAGAAGGAAAAAGATAGAAAATTAACAAATCCCAAACAAAAATCAAAATGTTGCCCACAATGAAGAAAACAATGGAAACCAAGGTAGCACAACAAAACAACCAACCACTAGGCTAGATTCCTAAGGATCTTCGATGCCTCCTGCTCCAATTTGTTCATATTAAGTGCAAACTTCTTGACCTCCTGGATATTCACTAAAGCCTAGTTTGTGTTCCTTTTCAAGTTTGCTATGGTCCTGTTGCTCGGCCCCCCACTATTCGGCTGACCTTATTCTTTGTCCACATCAACAAACACATCAGTCCTAACTTGATAAGCATTTTCCAAATTCTCCACCATGGTATTCATGGTCTTAGCAGTGGATTTTAAAATCTTATGGCTCATAACCATCACTTTGTGGAGAGAATCTTTGATGTTCCTCAACTACTCCTCCATCTCAGATTGGTTGCCTTCGTGGTTGCTTTTAAAATTATGTAACTCATCATCATTTTTCTTGAGGCACTCAACCATATATTTCTTATCATCCTCTATCCATAAGTCAGTGGCGCTAACACTACCTCTATTATTATTGTCATCATCTTTCTCCATTTTACTGCTCATGGCTCTCTAGTTCAGTTTAATCTCCTTAGTTTCAAAGAACACCCATCTAATTAACTTGAAAAAATCCACAGACCCATTGCGGGCTATAACAAGAATATCAGTAGGGAATTCCCGTTCCTCCTTGAAGTAGTGATCCTCTGCCTTGAGATCCATAGGAAAATGGGGCCTCTTATCTCTTTCAGTAGCATAGTAGCGGGAGTACTCAAAGGATGATTCCAACTGTGAGTCCTTGTCATTTACATCATAGGATGGATCCTCTGAAACCTTTCTCTTACCCTTCTTATGGGGAGAATCACTAGATTTCCCTTTCCCCTTAACAATAACCCTATCTTTAGAAGAGGGAGTCTGGTGGGACAGAGCTGACATGGCTTTAAAGAGATCATAAATAAAAACAAGCAAGCCTTCATGGAGAATGGAATGCCTAGTAGGGTTCTATCTATGGCTCTACAAATTGGAATTCAGAGAAGAGGTGAGATAGAAATGAAATGAAACCCTAACCTGATGCCTCAAGTGGTTGAGGAGAACGAAATGATACCCGAAGACTCTTGTGTAATGGCCATCTAGACTGACGTACTCCATTAGCACGTTCAAGACCCTCTTCCAGTGTGAGACAATCCTCTCTGAATTGTAATAACTTCTAGTTGTCCTTCATAGATCCTCCCTTTCAACCTCCGACTTTGGAAATTTATTGACTGCCTGGTCAGAAAGCTTTCTATCCCTATAGAACTTAATACCTTCCATAGAGAGGCCCTTAACCTTAACAACTAATTGCTCATTAATGACCACTTGTCTGCCAAACAAATTTATCTCACTGTCCTTCCAATCTTTGTCAAAGACTCTAGTAACCTCTAGATCCCAGCCATGGAGTTTCTCAATGAAAACATTAATGTCGCCCTTCTCCAACTTCTCCCAGAGCTTTGGATTGTTCCTTAACTGTTCACTACTCATCGGCTCCACCTTGTGACTCTAGCCACCCATTTAAGTTAAAGTTAGTGTAATTGTTATTTTACGTATTTTCATCAATTTTAAATTTGAACTATTTCATTCTTTTTCTTTGGTCAACTTCATTGGATATGAAGATGAACTTGATTCATTTGTACAACACACAAATGATTCTAGATGTTTTAAAATTAAATCTAGTAGCCATGTTAGCTTTCCTTTCTACTAGTTATGTTACATGCCAAATTGAGCATGAATTGTGTTAATTTGTGTGTTAGATAATTGTGAGAAAAGATAAACTGTAATCAACTTTCAAGGATCTTAGGTATATTTAACATCAAGGAATAATAATTTGATCAATTCAAGAGAGCATTACATTGCATCATCTATTTGCATTAGCATCTACATAATAATAGATCAAATCATGCTACATAGTTGTGTGTTTCTTTGATAGATATGTTCCAAAATCATTATATCAAAAAAGAAGTATTTTATAGAAACAAAAGATCCTTGCTTAGAAAATATCCAAAGATGTTCATTAACATACTATTTCTCAAACATAAGTTAGGAGAGATAGGTTTCAAGTATCTAGGAGTGTGTAGTTCATTTACAAGAATGCAAATTGAATCAAAGCTATGAGTTTATTTTTGTAGACACAAAGATTAATCTTATAGATATGGATTCAACGTCTAACAAAGAACTAAAAAATAATTATTTAAAAGAGCTTATTAATCATAATACGCATAATTTACAATGAAATATTTTAAATTCTACGTATAATTATATGTTAACTAACTAGATTAACCAACATCTTATCTAACCTTACCTTACCTTACCTACCCTTTTAAAACCATTAATCTCTTTTATATCATTTTGAAAAATATATTTATCTTCCAATTATTATCTTAACTTGATAATCTAAACTTAATTTCTTTTTATTATGTGTATTACTCTACCTAATTCATTTGAAGGTTGCATAAATTGAATGAATTTCACTTCTAATTGTTATATAACTACACATCAAGATTTTTTATGACTATGTTTTCAATAGACTCATACAACTTATACATTATATAGTATTTTAGAGTAGCTATATTGCAGCTTTCACTACACCAATACCTACTCTCATATGATGCAATCATGATTTTGTATTTGTCTTCTTCTTCATGACTATAAGATAAAAACTCAATATTGTCACCTTAATGGATGATTATATATCAATACAATGAATAGGTTTATCTTCTTCTATTTGACTATAAGATAAAATCTCAATATTGTCACTTTAGAAATTATATATCAATCTAATAAACATATTTGTTTTCTTCCTATCGACTATACGATAAAATCTCACTATTGTCACTTTAATGGAAAGAATTACATATCAATCCAACCACCTTAACTTTGACATAAGGCCCACGAATCCCCTAATTAGATCATGTATACCATGATTTCCAACAAACCTATTTGTCGTCTTCCTCTTGACTATAATCTCACTATTGTTACTTTAATGGAAAGAATTATATATCAATCCATGACACTTAAGTTTGACTTAAAATACAGAAGGCCCATGAATCCACTAGTTGGATCATGGGTGTATATCATTATACCATGATTTCTTAGAGAAAAATATATACTGCAAGTCTATACTCGTTTCTAGAGCAATCGACAAGAAGAATTCAAAAAGAAAATTAATAAAAGAACAAAAAGAAAAGAATGAAATAGTTGATATAAGTTTTTCAGAATTCATAAAATTAGAATGCTTATCTTTTAGATTCAATTGTGGGTATTTTTATGTCAATATTTCAGATCACTCTCAAAAATCTATCATCAAGAAAAGAATGAAGCCAACAAACCCAATGACAACTGGAAAAAACATGGAAGAATGAAAGAAAATACCTTCAACGATATTCTGGTAGACGTCTGGGTAGAGTGCCAAAGATCTGACAAGCTGGGTAAGAAGAGCATACGTATTGTCATGGCCTGCAATCATGACCGCCACAACGTTATCAATGATCTCATCCTGAGTAAGCGGCTTATTCTCATCATCCGTCATTGTGATCATGCAGGACAACAAGTCTTGGGTGGGTGAAGCCAAGCCTTGTTCCAACTCCCTCCTCCTCTTCTCCACCAGCCCACATATCTGCTTGCAAACGCGCATACGAGCATCGAAAGCCTTCCGGAAGGCCGTTCCGGACAAATCCAACGGAACAGACCAAATACCCTTAACCGCCGTATTGAATTCCTTGCCCAGTAACTCCCTCTCTTCGTTGTCACTCAAACTGAAAAACAGATCCCATGCAACTTGAAAAGTAAGCTTCTTGGTCAATGGCATAACAGTAAGACTCTCCTTCCCTTCCCAACAATCAGCAAAATGTTGCCGAACAATGGAATCCATTCTGCCCACAAACTTCTGCAGGGCCTCAGGCTTCAGGAACTGCATGATGGCTCCTCTAATTCGCTTGTGGTCTTCTCCAGAGAGTTCAGTAATCATATTCTCTCCCAAAATCCTTGTGAAATTCTTGGGCACCTTGTTCAGTATTTTGCTGCCGTCATTGTGGAAGAGAAAGCGGTTGCCTGCTTGGCCTGTGAGGACGGCTGTTGTTAAGCCCACAAGGGACGTTTTGAAAACTGGGCCATATTCTGATACCCGTTTTGCTATCCAGTCCATGCTTCTATGGGATTTGTATGCGCTTATAAATTGAAGCGTTTCGCCAAGGAAAGGCAAGCCCAAACTTCCAGGAGGAAGATTTTTGGCTTTTCCAGAGCTCAGATTTTTGGCTATGACCGGCACAACCAGGGCCGGGCTTAACCAGCACACTCTAAGCGTTGACCGCTTAGGTGGCTGGTGTGGGTCCCTCCTTACCCATCCCCCTAAGCCTTCTCCGTTCCCTTCGCTGTTATCCCGCGCAAGTTTAAATTTAAACAGTGTCTCCCGCCCGTAAGATCTCCATGTATAACTACTCCGATCAGTCTTCATTTGTCGGCGTACTTCCGGCCTGTGCCAAAATGGGAGCTTTGAAACAAGGTATTGGCGTCCATCAAAGCACAATGGAAGGACGATTTTTGTCAAGATATTACAATTGGAAATGCTCTGGTGGACATGTATACAAATCGTGGAAGCATAGACAAGGCACGTCAACTGTTTGACCGGATGCCTTAAAGAGCTGTGGTCTCATCGAATTGCCGGATTTGCACCAAATGCGTTTGAAAAAAAGGATTGAGAAACTTTCAACCAAATGCCATTCGCAGGTTTAAAGCCAGACTCCACAATCTTTGTCAGCAACCTTACAGCCTGTGCGAAAATGAGAGCTTTGGAATGGGGTATGGACATCCGTTACAGGATAAATGATGGAAGAATTTTGTCAAATGTTGTAGCTGCAACTGCCCTGAGAGATATGTATGCAAAATGTGGAAGCATAGACAAGGGACGTGATCTATTTGACAGAATGACTCCAAGAATTATTTACAGAATGCCTCCAAAAATTACTTACAGAATGACATGATTGTAAGATACGCAAAAATGTGGAAGCATAGACCAGACACCTAAACTGTTTGACAGGATGCCTCAAACGCACTGTTCTCACGGAACGCTCTGATTGCAGGATATTAACAAAATGGGTTTGTTGAAATGCTTTAGAAACTTCCAACCAAATGCAATTGGCAAGTGTAAAACCAGACTCTACAACCTTTGCTACCGTCCTCCCAGTCTATGTCAAATGGGATCTTGGAACAAGGTGTGGACATCCATCAAAGCATAAAGTGTAGAGGCATTTTGTAGAGGTAGTTGCAGGTAGACATGTATGAAAAATGTAGTAACTCATCTTAGAACCACTCTTGTCGTACCATTTTCTCTCTTCTTTCTCAGGTTGAAGTTAAATTAATGAAATCACAAATATAAACAAGTATTGTCTATTGATATATTGTACAAAGGATTAATTTTTGAATTTTAACTTTCTTACTACTTGCATCACTAGCTGTATAATCAATTCTTAATCAATTTCAAAATTAAACCTAAAATTTTATTCTTAATGGTCCATTAGGTCCTTAGTTTTGCAAAAATTAGACTATTTATTTAATTGAACTTCTTAAGTTTTTGCCCACATTATATAAAGGAATGTAGTCTTACAACATCAATAAATCCCTATAAAAATTCATCCAAAAATTCTCTTGGATCAACATACTTGGCTTCTTAGGTTTGATAACAATATTGATATTAGGCATTCATGATTAAGTCTAAAAAAGTCCTTATTGTATCTTAGCATATGGTGACATCTACGAGATGGGTCTTATGACAAGATTTAGTTTGGCTGAACCATCAAATTTTAATAGAATTAGTATGGTCCAAACATGTGCTCAACTCCAATTGGTACATTCTCGCATTCATTAAATCTTAATCATATTTGGCATACTTTAATTATGCTTATGTATGTGAAAGCATTTTATACAACCTAATTTAATTAGGTTTCTAAGTCCAAAACTTGAATGGCCTTAGACGTGTGGGCTCAGTGGATGCAAGAGTCCTATAAAAAATTACACACACATGACATGCACCCAATTGTTAGGTTTCTTGACTCTCAACATCTTAGGCACAAGCATATTATCAATCCTAATTTATTTGGGAGCTTGGTTTTGGAACTTAAATGACTTGTCTCTAGAGTTCCATAGACCTAAGTCACCTACTAACTTTAAAAAATTTGTGCACTCGAGTTTGAACTTACTAACAATTATCTTCCAACCCTCATGTATCTATGAACACGTGTGTGAAGATTCACTCTAGTAGATCAAAGGATACAAATTTAATTGGGGGCATCAATAGTTAGAAAATCCACTAGTGCTTGCCACAAATGTGAGAACTTCATTAATTCTAACATGCCCAGGCTTTTAATTCCAAAATTATTATGGAAGTATGAATAATAGCATACAATGGACATAAGAATCCTTGAAAAGGTTAACTTGTTAGAGCACTCAATTTCAATCTTGACATGTGATTGATTCTATTTAATTTTTTTTATAAATATATGTATTCATAAATTTGATTTTACTCAAGATCTCAGGTTTGAATTTGAGAATTCTTTATTGCTAAAATTCCTAGTGGATGTGAGGCTCCTTGTAATTTTATCTTAGCATAGTTTTAATTGTAATTTTTTACAAGGGCAACATTCATATTTCCACTTAGACGATAGACATCACTGCATAATTAAATTTGGTCAATCAATGATTTAGATCTCACTTGATAGAGTAATGAATATGGTTTTATCTTGACTTAGAACTCTTTCCAACACGAGATTTACTCTAAGAAATCCATGATCAAGAATTTTCTTAAGGAATTTATGGTTAGAATTTATTAAGACTTGGAAAGTAAATTAGGCTTCAATATTATAAAGGAAGCTAGTCTCAAAGGATAGATTTGATAGAGAAATTCTCATGAATGGAATCTAAGACTAATTATAACTAATTCAAGCTTCAAAACCTCACATAATTAATTTATTTAGACTTTAGATCGTTGAATCTTACAACTTAGAGCCATAAGATAGTGGTTTCAAAGACTATGTTAGAATTTACCTCAAAGAGTTTTGTTATTATTTCCTTTGATGATTTATCCATGGGGTTCACATTATTATCTCTTAATAAATTTTAACCTTTGTAGTGATGCTGGTGGATGGAGATAGATTAAGACACATAAACTCAGAAAATGCAATCAAACAAAAAGCCAATGATTTTCCTAATCTGTTGTTGCACCAGATGTATTCCATTTCTTGATTCAAATTTATTACATGTGCCTCTTTTGATAAAGGTCTTAGAGAGATACGGTGATCATTCTAGTTCTAACTAGATCTTGGGTTGACTTGCCTCACTAACAAATATTTAATGTATTTTCCTTCTTATCGTTATCTCTAGAGCATTACATTAAATAATTTCTTCCTCATTTAATAATTGTGTCGGGTGGGTGCATGAAGTTGGGTACCAATTTTCTGGCCACTTTTGAAATTTTTTTTACAAAACGTGCTCACATTATTTCGTGTTAAAAACAAAGAAAAACATGAAATTATTTTCCTTGGAATACCAACCCAAAGGTTGGAGGGCATTCCCAACAAGGCCAAAGACGTGTTTTTGCAAATTCTACAATTTTTCACATAATCGGGTCTATACTCACCATCAAGATTGCATCTAGTTAAATATCGACAAAATCGAAAACATGGGTAATGTTAGGTTCTCTCTTAGCTATCCAACGATGTAATTTTTTTCACTTTTTGACAATGTTAAGCCTTTCATCCATAATTTATTTTGATTGTATGTCTGTTTTTTGCCAAAAAATAGTGTTTGGTGTTTTTTTTGTTATAAATTAACCATTCATCAAAATTTCAAATAAATTACATTTTTAGAAACTAGACTCCATTCTACAAATTTAAAAAAAAAAAAAGAAAAAAAAAATCAATTATTTTCAAAAAATTAGAGCACGGACAACATTCTGCTTTTCGGAAGTGCCCACTTAGAAAATTAATAAAAAATCAAATATTCATTAAAAAATTATTAGAAAAATTGTGCATCAACTAGATGTTGTTAGCTAACTTCTGACAATAGCGATTTTAAAAATACTAAAAAAAGTTCACCGTGCTCAGGTCATACAAGAGTTGCTATGTTATGTTTTTCTGACAAAAACAACACCAATTTGTGTACATCCCTCTTTTGAACCATTTAATCTCAACCATTTTCAAAATAAATTAGTAGTTTAGAAAGTAGACTCGGATCACTTTGATCCTTGTTTTTGTTCCATCTCAAAATTTTGAGTGTAACTATCCTCAATTTCACGTCCAAGGTCAGCATTTCCTTATTTCAGAAAAAAAAAGTGGACACTTAAGCCCCCTTTTTGGGGACCATCTTGGTGCACTTACCCCGCCCATAACATTTAATATTTGTGGTGTGGGAGAAATTATTACTCCAACACTCCCCCTTAATTTCTATTACACATGCTTCAACATTTACCATTCCCAAATTTTGTCTCACTCTGGTGGTTGCAACCAAGTCTTTTTTGTATTGATTTTGTGGTATCAATATGTGATTTGGGTTCTCATTCCACCTCCTTTTCGTAATTTCTTTCCTAGATAGTTTCTAGGTTACAATCTTTCGAATTCTTGATTTGAGTGTTTAAGGAGATTGTTTATGCTATGTTACTATCATTCACATAGAAAAGTCTCTAAGTGTTAACCATGAGATTAACCCCTTAAAACTCTCAAGAAACCATTAAATAGTATTGGAAATGGCTTGCAAATCATTTTGGAGTATCCCCTTACAAACTCTCCTTGAAACATTAAAACCCTTTATTATCTTTCAAAATAATATTTGGTGTCAAGAATTTAAATTTAATGGATGGTAAGAAGGTAATTTAGAATGAAGGTTTGAACAAGGACCATCAGATATATGGCTTTCCTTGAATGCACCATTAGATCTCTATTAGATCATTTATTACCTTATATTTTCTCAGTATTTTTGGCGCTAAGATTGATAGATTTTTATGCATTGAAAATCTTTTCCTAGCTATCATGATAGAGCTACAATTTTCAAGTAGGACCTTAACACCTACTATATGGTTTGACAATGTGATGCATGATATCAAACTCCCCTATAGTTGTTGCAAAGAGAAAACTAGAATTTTACTGTTTTATTGATGTTTCAATGTGGAAATATTTTTGGAATATTTTTTTGGTTGTATTATAAAGGTTTCCACCTTGTTGTTAGGCATTAATTAAAAGTCAACCATGAAAGTTAAGAGGATTATCTCATCAAGGGTAAGAGTCTCATAAATGCTAGTATCAAGACTAAGATCATTTCATGTAGAATTCTAAGATTTCACTCTTACAAGATAGTAATCACGAATTGGCTAGTCTCATATCTTGTAAGAGGCTTTTCATGATAATTTAATGTCACTTAAAAATTCCATACCACACACATATAGAGGAGATAGTCCCAAATTACATATAGTATCACTAACATAACCTTGTCATTATTAAGTTAAAATATTGCCATGAATAACATATACAATTATCCTTGTTTGGTTTTATTGAGTGTGAAAAAAATATGGCATTAAAAAATTCTAGAATTTTTGGAACTAAAATAATGAAAGCTTTATGTGTGAAAAAAATATGGCATGGTGTCTTAGCTCTGTGATAAGTATAGGATTGTATAGGTTAGCCTCTTGAAATTAGGGAGGCATGTCCTTCCAAGAAATAAAAGCATGATAAACTTGGCAAGGACTTGGCTATGAATGAGTTATGGAAACCTACTAACTTACATTTAATGATGGTGTCAAATCAATCCATTGTGATTTGATGGTGTGAAAGTTTTTTAGTATGTATGGGTGATGTACTTTCTCTATGTACTTCTATCTATGTTAGGATATAGCCTCTAGGATGGCCTTTGTTGACTAGGGGCAGTTAATGGTAAATATTACCAATATGTTATATATTTTTCTTTATGTTGGTTAGGTGGACAATAATATGATAAGCTTTATAAGTGGTACTATATGAAAATTCCATATAATTAGAACTAAGATATTATACTACTATGGGTTTAATCTTTGTCTAATTATAACTTATGCATTTTTAAATAAACCTTGAATGAAATGAATAGACTTTGATTCCTTATTATTTTATATTGCTTTATGCATATGTTTATGGACAAATGTCAACTCATGTGAATTCAATGTGTTTCTTATGTGTTGATAAATTGTTTGTTAGGATTAATGTGTCTCACCTTTGCAAGTCCTAGAATTTGATTTACTAATTTATTAACTATTTTATGCCTAAGTTTATTTTCCTACTTTGTCATGTCACTTTGTGGGACCTACTGGTTGAGGTGGAATCCTACATGGAGGTGACTAGGATGACATGCAAGGTAATTATGTGGAGATAGGTATCCCACTTGGTGGACCCAAATTTGAAGCTAAAATGGTGGCATATGTCATGTTGTAAGAGTTCTTATGACTGATTATGATATATTTATTTATCAGCTTATTTAATGATAGATTATGACAATGTAAGAGTCAAGTATGAAAAATTAATGATAGGTTGGTCTTGTGTGATTTAGGTGCCTATGTGTACAAGGTTTTTTTATACATGCAAGGTACATTGCATGTTCAAAGGGGTTGTGCATGTTAAGAAGGAATTAAAATTGAAGAAGATTATGATAGGTGGATCTAGATATGACCCAATGCATTACATGCAAGGATATTACATGTATGTAGGCACTATACATGTCAAGTAGGGTTGTTTTAGCATTGGATGTGTTTTCATCAAGTGCATTGTAAATTATATATTGGATACATGTGCCTTTATATGTAGAGGATGAAATTATTTACAAGTATCGTTATGTTGTTGAATTGTTTTTAGAAACTTGTCATTGATTGAAGAATCATGTTTACAAAATTAGATATGGAAATTGTATTGTAACCATATTCAATTGTTGATAATACAAAGGGTTGTGATTTTGAATTGTGGGTTTTTTCTCCTAAAAGGTTTTCTCCCATGTATATCTAGTGTTATGGTGTATTATTTTATTGCATGTTTATTTTGTTATATGTATTTGCATCTAATAACTGCAATTGTTAAGGGTTTGCTTAAGAATTATTTTGTAGTACATTTCCACCACTTAGAATGGTGTAAGAAGTTGCTTCCACTTACTTGAATTCCTTTCATTAACCCTAGACCAATACAAAAAATTGAACAATTTAATAGATACCTTTGGTGTAATGTAACTAGATTAACTAGATAGGGTCATAAACCCTTCAAATAGTATGTTTTAGATCAACAACTAGGGTTAAGTGAAGGACTCTACAAAGGCATAGGTAGAGGATATTTTTTCTCTTCAACTAGCTTATTCCACTCATTGTAAATTGGTCACTAGAATTATAAAACCTACATGGCCCAATTATCAATAATCTTTTCATTGCTATAGCTTAGAAGGAGCTAGTGAGTATGCTCTACCAAAATATGCACATCATTGTATCATAGGGTTAGCTAACTTTCAGTAATAACACGCAAGTGATAGATTTCAAGACCTAGGTCCAATTTTGAGTGGTGGCATAGAGTTATCCTCATAATGATGGATGGAAAAGTTGTGAAGTTGACACTTCTAATATAGATGAAAGATCTTTAATCAATTAAATTTAATAGATAAAAGATGTTTGATCATTTAAATCAATACAGTTTGTAAAAAGGAAAATTAATATTAATCAAAAGGTAGTTGTTACACTTATTTAACCGTGAGAAAGGAGTAATTCCAGTAAAAAATTTGTACATATTTGAATACCTATGAGATGGCTTGAGGTCTCCTTCACTACTAATAAATGTTTACTAAGGGTAAATCCACTGGCCATCAAAACCTTTAATATTTTCATTGATAAAATGTGGGGTTCCAACAATAATATTTTTATATACATAAGATAAAACAAATCACAAATAACATGAATGTTATCATGATACATCTAGTAATACAAAACATAAAAAATGCAAGTATAGGCTATGTTGATGAGTGCTCTTAGATCTGCATCAATAGAATAAAGCTTATAGAAGCATGGATAATGTTAGTTAGATGTGAAACCATGTAGAAACTTTCTCAATTTTGAGCCATCCTTAATTGTCTTTAGAGATTGGAGACTGCTAACTCCCCACTTTGGCACCTTGCCATTCCCCAATATGATAGAAAGGAGAGAAATCAATAAATATTTTAAGAAATGGGAAACTCCTTCAAATATACTCATTAAATAATTTAAGAAATTATTCTCTATAACCAATCTGAGAGCTCTTCAAAGGGGTGAGTCTAACTTTCAAATGTGGCCATGGGTCCCACTATAACTTCAAATGGAGATTTAGTCTATTTCCTATTTGTCAATAACACATGACTAACTGTGAAGTTTGATGCTTGCAATTACTTCCCATTGACTGCTTTTGTAGCTTTATTTTTAGTTTTTAGGGTAAACATCTATGAGCATGAAACTTCAATTTACATTTTTTTTAGTTCCTCTCTTGCCTAGCTCGAATGCTTAACAAAGTTAAATGTAGATTTAATTTCCATATATATAATATAAATTCAATTATTATTCTAAATTGTGATATATTTATGAGTAAAAAGAAAAGTGAAGAGTGAAAATATAAATTCAATTATCATAACAAATTATGATTTATTTTTGAATTAAAACTATGAAAAAGTAAAATAATCTTGTTGTGTGAACATTCACCATTTCATCTCACTTGAAATGATTTAAAAAAAAATTACATTCTTTATATTCATTTTGTCCCCAATTCATATCACTTAAATATTTTTTTACTAAAAGTAAAATAAATACACAAGTGCAATAAATATTACTCATTGAGTAAAACTTATATATGTCCACAATTTTTTAAAAATGTTATAAAAATCATGAAAAACCAAAAAATTAAATGTAAATATTATTGCTTTAAACATTTCCCAACTTTAATCCACAAATGCAGATGCCTCCACAGTTTTATAAAACAAAAACACAGTTTACAAATACGGCCCCCAAAATTATAATTGATCAAAACAACTTATAAAATGAAACGCCTACTAAAACTAGTAATCACACCACTAAGAGTGCTCAATTACAATTTTTATTCTAAAAATCACATTTATTACCTGAAATTAGTATATGGTACCGGCAGAAACCAAATGAACATAACAGATCAGAGTGTCAGCAAACAGAAAGTGGAAAGGCCCCTATGATAAAGATAGGAAAAAAATGAAGACCATATTCCAGTGGGGTAGAGATGTTTTAGAAGGTAAAGAAGAGAAAAGAGTGTGAGAGAGGAAATTGAAGGCAGAGAATCCACCAAATCCAGACCCTTGTTTCTATTTTCATTGCCAGCAAGGAATGCGTTGAGAAGCACAAATTGTATAATGGCATCTAATCCTAATATCAGGCATGCAAATTTCCAATGTTCAATAACAGAAGCTTCCTCCTGTCTCTCATTCTCTTTAGCTAAACCAAAAATTCATAGAATACATAGAAACAAGAAATATTGAAATTGTAATATGCATAGTGCAAGCAACAGTTATGGAAAAGTTACATACCAGCGCACCATTGTACTCCCATTTCTCTTGAATGTGCTATGCAAAATATGTGTGCAAATGAAATCTTTTTTATCAGAAACTTGTTTGTTGCTAATGGATATAATATGGGCGGGAGAAAAAAAATTAAAAAATTAACTTTGCACGGGATTAATAGCGAACAGAAACGGCTGATCACAAACAGTGAACGAGACAGATTAAGGGGGCCCATGCCAGCCACCCAAGCGGTCAACGCTTAGAGTGTGCTGGTTAAGCCAACCCTTTAGAAATAATGGACTATTTGCTCCTAGGATCCATGAAAGCTTTAGTTATTGGATTCTCCATGGTAGAGACAGGCTATAATCACTACAAGTAATAAAAAAATTTGGCCTGTGAAGGAGTGCCGATATGGGAGACCCATTGCTTCTTATATAGGCAACCCAAAGGGTCATTGAATGACTAAATTCATGTTTGAAATGTAAAGAATGAATTGCAATAGAAGACGACAAACCTTCTAAGTAGATTGATTCGTTGAGCTTCGATAGGTGCTATATATGGAAATATTTTGATTATACTCACTGCCAAGAAGTATTGTTTTTTAAGATGACAAACCTCCCTTTAGGTAGATCGATTCGTTGAGGTTAGACAAGTGATATATATGGAAACATTTGTATTATACACATTACCAAATAATTTTTTTATTCAGTTTATATTATTTTTTTTTATCATTTTCGTACCTACTTTATCCTAACTTGAATTTATAGAGGGTAACATAATTCTTAAGTTCATTTTTGTGAAAATTCTATTGCACTTACCGATTATTAATCTCCTATCTAATATAGATTATTTGACTGCCAAAAATTAATTCACAGCAAATATTGAAAAATAACACAACTGCAACTTCACAAATAAAATCATAGGAATAAAGAAGAAAACATGCAAAATAAAGAACACAATATTTTTAGACAAATTGTCCCTGGAAAAACCCCAAAGGGAAAACTAGTACTACAAATGAGGAATTTTATTAAACTTCAGCAAATTAAGATATACATTGCTTACCTCTTATTAGCAGAGCTCTAACAATATTCTTCTCCAGAAATTCTTCCCTCAATTTCTCTTGCTGAAATTCCACTGCTGTTGTCCCCAACACTAACACTACGCCCTTGCTAACACTACAACACTATTTTCTCTCACTACAAATCTACTTGCTATCATTGCAAGTCTTTCTAAGAGTGTGTCTTCTCCAAATTCCCATTGATCTCCTTTTATACTATTCTCATTGAAAAACAAATGGCCATGATTTAATCTCGATCAATGGCTAAGATTAAATAGACTCTTACAAACCCTAACTAACTAGATTCTAGAAGTCTCTAGAGGAATCAATTAATTAATTAATTAATTAATTAAATATTTCTTGGGAATGGAGACACCTGTCCAAGCTACCAAAATTAACACTCCCTCTTAGCGAGAAAGGTGTTCTACATGACACCCAACTTATCTCTGAAGAAGATGAATTTTTCCTTCCCCAATGCCTCAATCAAAATGTCTGCTACTAGCTAATTTGTAGGTATATATTGTAGTTGAACAACCCCCCACTGTACACAATCCTTGATGAAGTGATACCTGATGTCTATATGCTTAGACCTATCGTGAAACACCAAATTCTCAAACAATTTGATGCAACTCTAATTGTCATGGTGTATCACCGTGGTCTCAACACTTTGACCAAACAAGGCCATCGACAACTTCTGAAGCCATATCACCTTACACGTCACCATGCTAGCTGCTATGTATTTTTCCTCTATAGAACTCAAAGCCATAGACTTTTACTTCCTGCTGTACCCAGAGACAACTCCTGATCCCAAACTGAAGCAACACCCTAAAGTGTTTCTCTTGTCTATTGTACTACCTGCCTAATCTTTGTTAGTATAGCCTATCAACCTGATACCATCACCTTGAGCATACCTAATCCCATACTCGATTGTACCATGCAAATACCACAACACATGCTTTTCCACTGTCTAATGCACTCTCTTTGGCTCAACCATGACTCCTAAGAGAGTTTACTGCAAAGGATATAACTAGCCTGGTGTTGACCAAATGCATGAGAGATCCAATCAAATGCCTGTATAAGGTGGGTTCTACATCCTTCTCCCTGGATGAGTCTACCTTCTTCCAATTTGTGATCATAGGAGTAGGCATGGCTCTGCAATTCTCTATCTCAAACCTCCTCAAGATTTTGATGCAATATTTCCCTTGTCCAAGGAAAATTTCACCATTTGTCTGCCACACCTCCATGCCTAGAAAGTAGTGCATAAGCCCCAAATCCTTCATCTCAAACTCTATTGCAAGGTCCCTCTTGCACTCCTCTATGAACCCTAGTGAACCTGTTAAAAATAAGTCATCCACATATAGGACAAGAATGAGAACCCCACCCCAAACCACCAAGTAGTAGAGGTTAGCATCTGCTTCACTCTTCACGAAGCCCATTCCCTGCAAGTATCTATCAATGTGCTCATACCACGCCTTGGGAGCTTGCTTGAGTCCGTACAAAGCTCTCTTCAATCTGCACACGTGGGTTTTATTGTTGTGTGCTACAAATCCCTCTGGTTGTTCTATGTATACCTCCTCTTTCAATTCACCATTAAGAAACACCATCTTGACATCCATCTAATGGATCTTCCATCCCATTTGTACTACAAGTGAGATCATGACTCGTATAGAAGTATACCTAGCCACTGGAGCAAATGTCTCCTCGTAGTCAATTCCCTCCTTCTTAGAGAACCCCTTGCCCACAAACCTTGCCTTGTATTTCTTGATGCTACCATCTGCACCATGCTTGATCTTATAGATATAGTGTGATCCAACCATTGCCCTATATGTTGGTCTAGGAACAACCTCCCACACATTGTTTTTCACTATTGAGGTATATTCCTCAACCATCACATCTTTCCACACTTGTTGTTGTGTAGCCTCCTGATAGCTAGAAGGCTCACTATCTACCAATTGATTAACTAATGCCATATAGTCATTATACTTGGCTAGTTGTCTCTGTTGTCTACTACTAGTCCTAGGAGCTCCCACAAACTCTTGAGTATCTCTATGTATCTGTTAGTTCCTGCTACCAACTATAGAGGATGAAGTGTCAACCACCATGTCTTCTTGATGCATCTCTTGGATCTGCTACATCTATTTAATTATACTCTGTGAACTCTCTGCACCTAAGCCTGTGCTTGTACTAGTAACTATACTTGAGCTTCGTTGCCCATAATCTGGTTGCACGATCCTTGGAGCTTCTACTGGCTACTCACTCCTTGGAAAAGTTGCTTTTGCAAACTTCCCCAATATACATCCCTTACATACATCATCATACTATGTGCTCACCTCTAGAACACTTGTCACTATCTCACAAAGAAATTTAAGTGCTCCATGACATATATGGCCCATCCTCCTATGCCATAGCTCTCCTTTATCTCTAGAATTACTACTGCCCATCAGTGCCTTATGAGTATCAAACTACAACCTATAAATATGGCTGCTCCTTACTCCAATAACTATGGGTGATTTCCAATCCTTATGCTTGATTAACTCATTCCCCCCTCTAAATAGTACATTGTAACCTTTATCTTGAAGGATGGATACAAAAATAAAATTCATACCCAAGCCTGGCACATGCAACACATCATGAATGGGAATCAACTTGCCATTCTCCCTCTAAAATAGAATAGTCTCTCTCCCAACAGGATTGAGTTTGGGCATGTTCCCCATAGAAATCTAGATTTTGATGTCCTCCTTATAACTAGAGAAGTACTCTCTTACTCATTTCATATGAAATGATGCCCCACTGTCTATATACCAAACACCCTGTGAGGTTGAACTTACCATACAAGCTATGAGTGCAAACTCATCCTCCATTCTGCTAGAGAGCTCATCTACACTTGTTGAAGTTGTCATCTACTTTTTTCCTTTCTTTTCATTCTTCTTCCTTTGTGGGCAATCACTAACATAGTGGCCAAACTCATGACAGCCATAGCACTTGATCTTAGACATGTCCTTCTCACTTTCTGGATTTGATCTTTTGCTAGACCCCTTCTTCGCTTTCCCTTTTCCTGCTAGGGAAACATTTTCCTATTATGTCTCACATTTTTGACTCTTACTACTGGTTCCACTGACAAGACTTAGTCTAAGCTCCTCCTAAGTGAAATCACACCATATTCAATCCCAATTCGGTAAGGTGTCTCATCCATTGATAACTTAAACAAACACATCCCACTGCTTAGTAAACCCATTTAGGGCTATTCTTACTAGCTCGTCATCATCTAGTTTATCTCCAATAGCTACCAACTCATCCTTGACAAGTCTGAGTTTAGTTAAGTAACTTGTAACTTCTTCTCCCTTGTTCATCCGAGTATTCCTCAACTTTTCTCTGAGAATCAACTTCTGATTAGTGGTACCATTCTAGTATATATTTAGAATGGCATCCCACTTCTTCTTCATTGTATCTAACTTTGCAATATGTGGAACAATATGGTCCTTGACACCATCAAGAATCAGCCTCCTCGCCTTGGCATCTTCCTTCTTATATGTTAAGAGTTGTGTTAGATCTATAGGTACAGCTACAACACTGGTCACATATTCCTTGATACCATTCTCTTCCAGAAATAAAGAAATTTTGGCTTTCTAGACACCAAAATTTGAGGCTCCATCCAATCTATCCTCATCTCTTAAACCTGTTGAGGCCATCTCAAAAGATTAAAGCAATAATAATAATAATACTTGAAGAGGTAGAACGGGGTTTTATAAACCCTCAATTTTTCCTTTTTGCGCTGAGCCTTGTCTACCCTTAGATCAACTCTGATACCATGTGAAAATTCTATTGCAGTTATTGATTATTAATCTCCTATCTAATATAGATTGTTTGACTACCAAAAATTAATTCACAGCAAATATTGAAAAATAACACAATTGCAACTTCACAAATAAAGCCACATGAATAGAGAAGAAAACATGCAAAATAAAGAACACAATATTTTTGGACAAATTGTCCCTGGAAAAACCCCAAAGGGAAAACTAGTACTGGAGATGAGGAATTTTATTAAACTTCAGCAAATTAAGAGATACATAAACTACTTGCCTCTTACTGGTAGAGCTCTGACAATATTCTTCTCTGGAAATTCTTCCCTCAATTTCTCGTGTTGAAATTCCACTGTTGTTGTCCCCAACGCTAACAATGTACCCTTACTAACACTGCAATACTATTTTCTCTCACTGCAAATCTACTTGTTATCACTGCAAGTCTTTCTCAAGTGTGTGTGTTCTCCAAATGCCTATTGATCCCCTTTTATACTATTCTCATTGAAAAACCAATGGCCATGATTTAATCTCAATCAATGGCTAAGATTAAATAGACTCTAGCAAACCCTAACTAACTATATTCTAGAAGTCTCTAGAGGAATCAATTAATTAATTAAATAATTATCTGGACAACTAACTCTTTTCTAGAAGTCTCCAAAAAAATTAAATAATTAAAAATATTTCTTAGGAATGGAGACACCTGTCCAAGCTACCTAAATTAACATTTTTTACTAAATCCAATGCATAAATATAACATCATTCACTTACAATTGTGCCCAATACCAATATTAAGACATGTAATTAAGGAAAAATAATTAACATCTACAATCAATTACAAATCATCTCTAGGAAAGATGTTCATTTACAATTGCATAAGTATAGGACTCAAATATCCTTTCAACATCATATTACATTCAATTGAACTAATTACAAAGTAAATGAACAAGGAGATAAGGAGACATCAATGTTGCCTTTGGTCCTCAACCTTTGAACCCCATTGGTGGTTTCCACACCACCCTACCACACGAAACCAAAAGGGTACACTCCCACCATGCTAGGAGATGGTCACATGGCCCAATTACACTCACACAAGACACTTGGGAGAAGGCTTACATGCACACCATACATGATTTATACATGTATCACATACGAAAAGCAAGGTCAATCAACATCACAAAGCAGTTTACAAACACATAAACCATTGGAATGAACACAATGGTATACTGAGCATTCACATTGGAAAAATTCATCAATGGATAAAGTCATCAAGCACCAAAAGGCTAAAATGACTAGGTCCTATATTCATCACATTCAATAAACTCAATGTGTCATGAAAACCAATGCAATAAATTTCAGCTTGATTTAATTTTTTATGTGGTGTTTCCACAACACCTATTTTCATATTTCACAAAGTAAAAATTCATTTTCATATTTAACAAAGTAAAAATTCATCCAAGCATTCCAAAACATCAATTTGTATGATATTTTTTAAAATTTTATCTATTTTTCTACAAGCCAAAACCCAAAAAATTACCAAATCCTTCATTGAAATTTCACCAAAATCTTAATTTTCAAAAATAAAGTCTAAAGATACCCTTTGGTAGCAAAACTATTGAACACCCCTCTTAAACCATAAACCAATAATTTTGCATAATTCTTTAAAATTTTGGCATTATAACCTCATTTTTTTTAAAATACCAAAATAAAATGAAAACACTTAATTAATCATACTAATTTGCAAATAAAAAGACTTGAAATAAATTACTCAAATTAATTAAAACAAGAAAAATATGTCATTTTATTTCTAAAATTAAAATGAAGTATATGTCACACACACCAAATGAGGCATCTCAAGAACTAACAACCACATTCCCTTACCAATTTCTAATGTAATGAATTCAACCTCATCAAATTCTACTATCGAATGCACTCCCATTCAACAAAATACCAAATTTACCAAAAGAAGTTTGCTCTATGTCAAATTTTCTTCACAATAAAACATAATATGACAAATGAAATGTTTTTCCCTATTCACCCTTTTCAAAACCCAATAAAAAACTAATAAAATATAGATTTATTCACTTCTTAATTTGAAACTCCTTCAAATTTTCCCCCAATTCAATTTATTACTATAATCCATTTCCAGATATCATTCAACATTTTAATTAATCATTAAATACATAAAAGAATAAAAACATAATTAAATTTGTGGAAATCAAAAATTAAATAAAACAACCCACACATTTTCCCTAGACATCCACAATAAGGGTATGGTATTCAAAATCATACCAAAGATAGTATCCATTCAACATGGGTAACATACTTAGGCACTTGCACTCGGATCAAGTATAATAGGTAAGGAAAAATAATAAATGGCCAATGTGACATCTCTTTATAACCCCTGTCAAGGTATACTTAGACTTGTGGAGCCAAGCGAAGAAATACCTAGTACTTGTATCCACTCAATGCAAACACCAAGCATACCTACTCCATATATGTAAATAGTTGAAGCATCACATAATTTTGCAATAGTGTATGACATCATATCCATAATTTCATTGCATTTAAATAATTTGTAGCTCATGATATAACATTTAATTACATCTATATTAATTCATATATTCATGAACTAAAACATAATAATAATCACTCAAGAAAGCCTGCATCGTGCATGGATACCAGGAACACCTCCAAAATGAAATATATCCATCCATTTTCAAAGAAATTGGAAGCATAAGAAACATACACACTTCATCTATTTACACTAAGTAGAAAAAAAAAAAACCATAGAGAAAATAATGAATCAAAACATAGAGAAATAGTACCAAAATGTGATCATCTAGCATATCAACCTATGCACAATATAATGTTTCCACCAACATCACGTTCTAGGAATAGATAGGCACTAACCCTCCTCCACTATAAATTGACTTACTCCTAGAAATTATGGAGGTCAAGATGATCACACATTGTACAACAAACCTCCTTTTACGAAATCAAGAAATCACACATCACCCAAGTGATAAGCAATATTACACATAATCCAGTGCCATTGAATATAATATAAGTGAAACACAAAGCATCTAATTTCTTTAGCAACATTATCATTTTTCAAGACCCACCTTACTTACAAGTTCTCAAATTGAAACAAAATAGAATTTAATCAGTATTCCTTTCTACATGGATACAATAATTTAATTTTTTAATCATGATTAATATTTCCAACAACTCATGTACAACTAGATCTAAAGAAAAACATTCATTTACACATACATTCTAGCATCCACATGAGAGGATAATCACACATGGTGTACAATTCGGTCATGGAGGCACAAAAGTCTTGAAAATGACCAAGAATAAATGCCAAAATAAATCATGTGACATGATGGAGTTAGGGCTACACGAGCTCTTGGAAATACCTTCTATACATGTCCAAAAATGACCTACCTCTTTTTTCTATAAAGGTTTTAGCCTTCAAGAGATAGTCACACACATTAGGAAGGTAGTGGCCCATTATTGTTAGCACAATCCACACATACTCCCATCCTCAAAGTTTCCCTATATCTACTTCCTTATATACAGTCAACCAAGGTTATCTCCCTTAACCCCAATGAGTAATCACATCACAACAAAATATAAACACTTCAAGATAAATGAGATCCTAGTTTGGCCATACATGGGGGAATAAAAATATTTATGCAACCATACCTCATCAATATGATCAATACAATACTATCTTTGTGCTAACCTGGGGGGAAGATTACTTGATCTTGTGTGGTGTATCCTTTCCAAAGGATCAGACCCTCTTTAGTCACTAATCTCCTTAAGATACTATTGTAGCAAGTACACTAATATTTTAAGTGGGTCATTATTACCCCATATATTACAAATATTGAATACGAACGGACCCTTTAGTGGTGATATTACACATAAGTTTGGCCTTATGTCTCATATAATACCCTTTTAGTGGTGATATTACGCATGATATCCCTTAAAGTGTGGTTTTGTTTCTCAATTAATTTCCTCTTTAGTAATAATATCAAATACATGTTCACTAAAGTTTGGCCTTAGACTCAATCTACGTTTGTGTCCCCTTTGTAGTGATATTAGATGTGATACCCCCTAATGTGTGACTTTTCATGTCATGTTATGTCCCCTTAGTATTTTTATTATGCTTTATACCCTCTAATATGTGACCCTTCATTCCAATATTTGTTCTCTTAGTGGTGGTCTCATGTATGATAATCCCTAAGGTGTGATCTCTCATGCATTGAGTAGTATAATTTGAAATATAATGATCTATTTGTTGGCATGCACCCTTTGTGGTGGTGTTATTTATAACACCCCTAAGGTGTAGTCCTTTGATATTTTCATCCCCCATGATGTTAAGCATTGTACACGCATTGAGGTGATTTTTTATCCCTCGTGATATTAAACTTTGTACACCTCCTGAGGTGATGTTTGTTTCCTATGGCGTTAATCTTTTATACACCCCCTGAGGTGATTTTCCCTATGAGATTAAACTATGTACATTAACTGAGGCATGATTTACAAAATAGTCCATTGACTCTACATAACACAACTTTTTGCTTCATGTACCTGAGAACCACATTAACATGGATACCTAACATAACACAACTTCATTTCTAGTGGATCCATGTGTTTTATGAGATGCCTATCATAAAACATCTTATTATCCTTGTGAAACCCATCATATTGCATAGACATCTAGCATAATGCAACTTTCTAGCCAGTAGACCTATGTAGCTCATGAGTGACTTGGCATAACATAGCTTTCTATTCCTTATGAGAGAACTCTCTTGTCTAACATCTTATTCAAGAGATTGTGTTTAGTATTTGAGACAAATTTAAGACTAAGGTCTCTTTTCCTTACCAACGTGAATCATTTTGGTACTAACCTTGTGTTTTTTATCTTCATTATTATATGCCTTGTGATTATTACGTGTCTTATGTGTTTTTACATTATGCTTGCTTTGTGTTTTATTTCATGTTTATGTTTGCATTACATTATGTCATTTATCTTCATCATCTATGCTTCATTTTTTATGTTGCATTACATTTCACATATGGGTGTTTTTTTGTCCTCATATTTTCTTGCCATAGGATCTTAAATTTGGGTGCTAGTCCATTCCCCTAGATTTGATGCCGTCTTATCTCTTTAATATTTGGATAATTGAACCCCTTTTGTCTTATTCATAATTTAGTGGTAGTTTGAGCATAAGTTCATGATCTCGCTAAGGTGGGGGCTAAATGTAGCATACAAAATTGTCATCCTTGAAAATTTCACACTAGGTTTAGTTCCCCTTATGTGCTAGACCTAATTATGTAGTTAGTTGCCTATTTTATAAATATCTTCAAAAAAACCAAACAAGGAAAGTGAAAATAAGTATTTAATATTTGTCCTCAAAACTTTATGCTTTGAAAAGGATGGGTTTGGTCTAAGAAGCCCCAATGTAATGCCCATATTTTAACCTTGGGGTAAAAATACAACTAACTTTTTTTTTTGTTAATATTGAAACTTAACATTTGATAAAGACTTAACCTATGAATACCAACTATTCGTATAAGATGCAAGGCTCGTACTTTTTATTAGTGGCATGTCTCCCGAGAGTGGGGAGTGGGACTAACAAAGGAGTGGGATGTGTAGAGACCTCTATGTGCACCCTCAAGTTATGATTAGAAAGTCCCTAGTTAAAACTAACATAAGATCGCTTGACATTATCTAAGTAGGGGTCATTGTTATCGATATTTACACAAAAGACACTAGATAACCTCATCCTTTAGTTTTGTAATTCTAATCCACAGATAATAATAATACCATGAGTTTATTATAGTTCCTATTATGCTTCCAAGTAGTTTAAGTCCATTCTAAGATACCATTATAACTACCAAATATAATTGTTCACATTATCTTATATGACTAAATGCAACACCAACATTAATATCACCCTTAATAATAATATTTCTTTTATTATTGTATATTGAAACGTTGCCATTATTAGTTAGGTTTTCCATTACACTATTTGACATTCCATATACATTACTATTACCATCATTAAGGGTTTAAAAGGGTTCATCAACTATATCACTATCAAATGGCATCCATAGTAATATTTCTAATACTAACATTATTATTATAATGCATAGAAGCCTGATTATTGTTAACAACATATTACATAAAGTGAATTATAACAAGAACATTATTGTTACAAGTATTTAAACTTTTCTTTAATATGCCTTTGAGCAACCGCAATAATACTAGCACCTATGATCATATTATTGCTACCAAGACTTAAATTACTCAATTTAACTTTGTATTCTTGTTTGTTAATAATATTAATACTTTCCTTTGATATCAATATTAATAACGACCCCAATACCAATATCCCCTTGAGTATTATTAAACAAATACTTATCTTAATGTTATATCGTATCTACTATTATTAATGATGATATTAAGCCAATGTAATAACTCTTAATATTTATATTGTTCCTTATCTAAACTTGAAAAATAGGATAAATTATTATTGTTTTATCTATATGTTTAATTGTTAATTATCCGTTTATATATATATATATATATATATATATATATATATATATATATATATTCTTTATACACAATATTCTATTTACCTTAAAAAGTAATTTAAAATTTAAAAAAAAAATAGTAATAATAATTATCCTCTATAATTAAATAGATTATTTCTTAAATACATTAGGTTACTTTTAAAAGAAACCTCAAATAAACAAGTGAATATTTTTTTTCTTTCTTGGTGCTTTAAAATATATATACTTAATCAAATATTTAATCTTTACTTAATTTTTTTTTTTACATACTCTTATTTCAAATTAATGTCCTTTAAACTAGGGGGTGGGGTATATTATTTTCCCTTTATTAAGGGAGTCTTAAAAACTTAAGAGGATTACGTGAAAATCTTAAAAGCTAAGGTTATAATATTTTATTTTTTTTACGTGAAATGTCAATGCAACATATCTTTGTCTTTTTTTTTTCTTAACTTTATTACTACCGTCCAAGCTATACGGTATTGATAGGGGTGTCATTGTTTATTAGGCAGAAGATATTATCATATTTTTTTTTTGGTTTGACTCCCGCTTAATGTTCATATCATGAGAAATTTCCTACAAGTCCAACATTCACTTTTAAATTCACGGTTTTAAAGGATGATGTGTTTCAGATATGCGTGCATTAGTTATATTTTAATTGCTAGACTCGTTTTGCCGCCCAAAGGAAACTCCAAACAATTATTCAATGCATTTAATTTAAGCACTCCATTCCATGATGAGAGGGATGCCTTTTACCTATGGTTTACCACTACTACTATGTTGGGGAAATCACAATATCATGAAGAGGGAACCAATGAGAATGTTGTATTTCCCATTCGTCGTATCCGACCCAAATGAAAAACCCATGAATCCTAACAGATAACGCACTATCCCAAGGTTGTTGTCCACCCTCCTACGTAGCTTCCTGCGTATGATGCGAAGAGCCACACTTATACCAAATTCTTTCTTTGACAGGTCAAATCACTGTAAATCAGGTAGACTATAGAGTACTTCCCAACACTTCCAAAACCTTCATATTTTGCTATGAGTCTGTGGTTGCTCAAGGAGTCTGGGATCAAATCCCGACCCATCTGGAACTTCATCAACTTTATTTGATTTAATTCTTCCTTGCTTCAAGACTGCCAAAAATCAACCTAAAGGCAACAACTCTTATCTATGCACGACCAAGCACAAGGGCAAGGAGGAATCAGGACGACAAGGCTAACTAAGATCTATCCTTTACGGGTGAATGGTAGACAAGGAAAAAAAAAATCCAGCATCATGAACTCCTCAGTAATACTTAGGCATGGAGGTTAAAAGCATCGCTTCCCATATTTTGTGTGTATATTTTTTTATTTATATTTTTCAAACTGCCTTTCTGTGAATCCTCTAATCTTTTAAAATAATTTGATGTCGGATTCCTTAGTTTCAACGATACCTCCCAACATCCAATTTATCTCTTTTTTTTTAACATATTCTTAATGACTTTCAGTTACAACATTTGCAGAGAAATTTGTCAACGTGTTAAATACATACAAGCTTGCGTAATGTACAGGGATGATCCTTCACTCACACAACCAACTTTAAACTTCTCCCAAATGTTTATTGTTTCATGAATAGAAAAGTTCTATCTTGAGATATGTTTATTTCGAACTATTATTATTACTGTTTGTTTATATTCTGAGGCTAGATATGATAGCTTGGTGCATATTGCCAATGTGATTACTTCCTTCATAGAAGGAAATACACTATACTTGGGACCAAAATACAAATAAAGGATCATAAATGTGAATATATGTTTGTTAAAACAAAAATCATTCTCAGGATTATTGAGCAGTTAAGATAGAATATAAATGAAGATATAGTAAATTATGTAGACCGCACAAATATTTACTTTTCTGTAATTTACATACATCTCTACAGCAGGTTACATAAAACCTTCAATAGCGAATATGTTTTCTTCATAAAATAAAATAAAATAAATAAATACATGGAGCCCTTTGAACTGAAATTTTTACCTGGGTCAAAGTGTAATATATTTTAGCAAAAGAAACTAACAATGTGATAACTTTGGAGAGTTTTCTATTACCCTCTTTACATCAAGTCTATTTGCAAGTATATGGATCTTATAAACAACGTATAGTATTTCCATATACACATGATATGACTATTTTTAAGCCTTGAACATCTGATAACTTCACCTTAGTCCTGAACATATAAGTATATGTATAAATATATTGCTCCTACATGGATTTCTCCTGTAACACAGAAAATAATTCCTTTCTTTTTCCTTCTAAGTGACTTACATAAGTTTGATGCATAGCTAGCTTACAATGTGAAAGAAACAAAACAACTTTCAGCTATTACATTCCAAGAAACAGTACTACAGCATGGTAAGAATTAGCTGTGTTAACATGATATAGTATTCATTTTCCTTACAAGTATAAAATGCAAAATTTTCTTAGCTTATTTACATCTACAAGTATCAAAAAGGGTATATTTCTCTTGAAATAACACCACCAAGTTCTATAAACCAAGATACACGGTTACTCAAAAGTAGCATTAGTTTTTTTCCCAACTGCCACTTTTAAACATTTCTCCAACCTAAAAAAAAAAAAACATAACATTTTCTCTAGAGGCCAATGGGATGCTCACCTCCCAACCTTTGGTTGGAAAACCAACCACCCCCAAGCTAGGAGGCAACCGAGGGAACCGGGTACAAATAAATCCAAGCAAAACAATATTTACACACATGATACATACAAGATTATTTTCACACCCACCCAAGGGATTTTCACATAACTTTAGGATTCCATCAAGAATCCAAAGTGGGGAATGTAGGGTGGACTACGCACTCCATATGGGGACTTATAATAATTGCAACAATAACAAGTCAATATCATACTCCCATCACTTCACATACAACCCTTCTTTAATATCACCTCTTTCTCCAAAACCCATACCACCAAAACCATTTCTACAATTTCATAATTACATATGGGTACTCATACCCTTTTTGAGCCTCTCCTTTCAAGGAGGGATTAAACTTCCCCATGGAGGTTCCTACTCCATACCATCCCTAACAAGGGATGCTCTTCCCAACTTGGGTGAGCCTATCCCTACACAACCCTTTTTCCCATAACACATAATACATCAAAAACACAAGAAGATATGCTCCAAGAGTAATTTGAAATAAACATACAAATCAAACGCAATAGATTAAATTTTAAGCACATCTTTTCACCTACGCATATAATCTTTCAAATACAAACATGAAGTAGAAACAAAAGTGGTGAATCTACCTTAAAACCAAGCTCAAGGAAAGATGGGTTGAAGATCCACACAACTCCTCTTCTTCCAAGCTTTCTCTTCAAACTCCTCACTCCCCCAAAATTCAACCAAAATCAAGAATGCCCAAAAAGAATCCCCTAACCCTTGTTTTGAGTTTTTTTTATAGGAACTCAAGTATGAACTCCTTTGAATAGGGAGTTGACATTTGTCAACCTCTCATTCACTCTCTCAGGCACACTCACCCATGTGTTCTCACACATGTGTGAGGATTTGGGAGACTTCCAAGAAAACATGGGGAAGTGGGATTGGAAAGGGACTACTCCCATCCCACCTCCCAAACCTTATTTTCGTCAAACTTCTATAAGGCCTCAAAAAGAGTGCCCTATCTTGAGACTGACCCATGATTTTAAGCTAAAAAGGTACCTAACCCATAGGTACCTGCCCTAGGGACATTAAACCCATAAAAACACTTAAAAAATATCACTTTTCAATCCCCAAAAAGTGCCTAAAAGTTCAAATCCGAGTTTGTCCACTTGAATAGACAACTCACCTCCTGGATGGAATGACGTGGCAATGAAAAGAAAATTAAAAGTATTCACAATTAACATCAATAATTACATGATGGAACTATATTCCCTTCATATGGACTTTAGCTCGGTTTCACTGGTTAATTTACATAGGGTTCCCAAGAGTTGCCTCCAATTTCCATTGGCCATGGAAAATGTACCTGCACACTCAAAACACACGTTAATCCATCAAAGTAAATCATATTCATATAATAATCAAATCATTTGAATCACAATTGCATTCACACAAATTTCATAATTTGTATAGCATAAAGATCCTATAACATAATTGAAAAATCATTAGCCACCTATCTTATCTCCTTTTCATTAACATTAATTTTCATACTCATCTAATTGGAACATGATTGGTTCACCCCACTTGTTTCATTCCTTCATCATTAGGTTTTTTAGATTCAAATTGAACAAAATCAATAGCCAACATAAAATTAGATCAATCATCATAGTTAGCTAGCATGTCGCATAATCAAAATCAAATAATCATATTAAATTAAAAGTTCAAATATCCTATCATCAATGATATCAATAGGGATAGACAATAACCAAACTCAAAATAATCCAAGGACTAGAGGTAGCATAGTTATAATCAAACCATCACATGAACACAAATGTCTAAATCTCCTATCATCAATAGTATCATCAGCATAATTAATAATTAAACTTAAAATAGTTCACTTATTGGATGTAGCATAGAGGTGGGTCTCACACCCCACACCCTAGACCAGCCCTCTTTTGCTCCAATTTTAATATGTCAATATATTTGTATTTTATTATTTGAATTTCTAATTTTGTTTGTCGGCTATTGGCATTTGATTTTTTAGAAATTAGAAGAATTGCAAATAGATACAAGTCATTCTCATTATTTATAATTCTAAACAATCTAATGAATATTAGCACTTTCAATGAGAAAAATTATACTTTCTAAGAGAAATTAAGAGTAGTCAAGCATATAGTCATCAACCTTATTGTAGTATTTATTTTAGTCAAACATCATTTCAATCATTTATCATGTTTTTATGTAATTTTTTTATGTTTTATGTTCATTTTTTGTGATTACTAACACTTGTAGGACTTCAATCAAGCAACCAATTTCTCATTGAAGGTGATGAGTACATGATTTAAATACATTAAGGAATGGAGATTTGCATGGTGAGCTGCAAAAAAAATTCAATTCATTACATTTTTATCATTATTCTCTAATCAATTCAGGGTAAGTTCTCTTTTATACATCAACATAGTTTTTGTGGAGGTAAAAATACCAAAATAGGGCTTGAATTAGGTAAGCCCTATATGGCACAACCCTTCCTCCTCTTTCATGTGTGCAAGTTTTAATATCTAAAGCTAATTGTAGTAATATTAAAGACTAATTTCTCATCCATTCAAGCCCTACAAGTTGTTAATCCATGAAAACTCAATTTTCTCAATAACATATAAAGTTTTTATAGTGACCTTGGGAGAATAGGGACTATAGACTAGAGACTTCAAGCTTGCGATTTTTTACCCTAAAATGTAGGAAGCCAATATAGGGCTCCCCATGCCCCAGACTAGTTATTCAACACCAAATTTACATGTCAAGTTCCTTTGTGTCTACTCTCTTCATTTCTGGTGTCTATTTCTATCTTTCTATTATCTATTTCTCAAAAATTATCTCAATTTATTACATTTTCGTACTTTTCCTAGGAAAATCATTGCATCTTAAAATGCAGTAAATTAATAATCAATCCAATCATCTAACATCATTCCCCAATAGTGGATTAAAACCTTGATCCACCATTCTGGCTCTTCCATTGAAATTTGTAGCCAAGTGGGTATTGAGATCATTTTTAATCGACTCCAATTGAGAGTTGTGTGATTTCATATTTAGATCCATTTTCCCAATCAAACAACTATCATGTGTGAATTCATATTTCCTACTTTGTACTTTTTGACCCACACAAGAAAACACAACTTTCTAGCCAATGCGCTTCACATCTCTTGCATTTTCAAATAATTTTCATTGTCACCCTACAATCAATCTTATAGCATTTCTAATCAATGAAAGTGTTGAATGTTTCCTATCCCTTGTGAATCCAAATGTCTATTCAATTCCCATTTTCCCTTAATTTTCATCTACTATAAATATATATGGGTAAACCCACAAAAGTGGTTTACAATTTGAGTGAGAAAGGAAAAGTTGCAAAAAATGACCCCATGCAAAAAAAATTGGTTTTTGGCGTTCA
Source organism: Sequoia sempervirens (assembly GCA_007258455.2). NCBI lineage: Eukaryota > Viridiplantae > Streptophyta > Pinopsida > Cupressales > Cupressaceae > Sequoia > Sequoia sempervirens. The sequence continues at coordinate 267,939,879 of VDFB02000008.1, forward strand.
AATGAACCCGGGTTCAAGCAAACCAATTAAATGCAAGGTCCCACCATTCCCGCCAAAAAACACAACTTAGAAAAAAAAAATTGAAAGGGGGTTTGAATGAACCCTGGTTCAAGTGAAACCCTAGGGGTTCACTCAAACCCCCTGGTTTGCCCGAACCCCCCTTTTCCCACCTTCTCACCCTCTGACACCAAAAATTTCTAGAATTTTGCACTTCGAAGCTCAGGTTGAGGATGAAAACGGAGGAGAATTCACAAACCCAACTGGATGATGGTAGTCCTTGGAATGAGCTATCTAATGAATATAATTTTAATATGTTTTTATTTTATTATGTATTTTTTTTAGTTTTATTGAACATAGGTTTTTCACCGAAAATCAAGCTCTCTCTTCTACACATGTGGAAAAATAGTAGATTATAAAAAAAAATGAAAAATATGAGTGCACTAGATGTTTAAGTCCTTGATCCAATAAAAAAAATTGAATTTTGATACATACAAAAAAAGTTATACATTATATGGTCCGCCTACATCTAAACTGTAATTCATTTGACTTCGAAACTTGACTAAGGAAAAAATATTCAATAAAACACTATCTAACCAATTGGAAGCACTAGATATTGTAGTTACAAATCTAAATTCGAAAGAATTGGAATTTTATCCTTCATGGAAAAAAATTATGCGTTATATAGTGAGCATCACTCCTTAAAAATGTTGTTTACTGAAAAAAACTAGTTTTCGAAGGAGATGGAAAAATAAGTGAAATCTAATTCCAAAAATTTTGGAAAAAATATATTTAGAATCTACAGAAAAAATGTGAGAAATCGTTAGTTTGCATCATCTTCAAATTCTTCATAGTTTAGCCGCTATAGGTGCCCGAAAGTGAAGATTTAGTTAGAAAAAATTATTTCAGTATCCAATTTGGCAAAAAATTGTAAACTAGTATTGTGGGATCACCCATATTTTTATTTCGGGTAATATTAATTACTCTCACTACAACATTTAACTTTCTTTTGTGCATTCCATCATTATTACTATATTTTTGATCACTTTACCAAAAATTTCAAGTACATGTGATGACTCTCAAGAACTATATGAAGATCATGGGAAGTTTAAAAAGAATCTTGTAATAGATTATTTTCCTTCATTTTTCTCACCAAGTATGTGAAGTCACTTGTATTATGATTTTTCTCTAGATTCTCCTTATATTTCTATTTTATCATTGTATAATCATAATTCTTATTTTATATTAGTGATGATTCCCTCATAAATAATGTATAGGCATTAACTAATTTCTCATTACATGAACATTATCAATTCTAAAATTTAGTACTAATTATGTTCTAGTATCTAGTATCAACCATTTGTCTCCCAATCTAGTGCAAATATATGTAGTCTAGAAAATATAACTCTCATCACTTGGTAAGGTTTCCAAGATGAAAACCAATTATCAATCTTGAGGTGATTCATCTTCTAATCAAAAAAATTAAATTATAATGAAATTTCTATATTGAATAGGAGCAAGTGATATCTTAATGATATATTTTATTTATCAACCAAATATTAATTTTTCAATGCATCAATGAGAATACAAGAGACAAATAATCACGTGGAACCAAATTAAATATGCATAGACTTCTTATTATATTGTTCCTTAAAAAAAAACCCCACTAGATGGGAAATTATTTGGACAAGTTTATAAATAATGTTCATGACCAAAAAAATCATAGTAAAATATCATTTAAATAAAATAATACATATGCACAAACAAAACTTATACAAGAACACACACAAAATAATAAAGGAAACAAGAACATGCATGCAACCAAAAAATCTATCTATCAAAATTGTTTTTGTTTGATACAAAATTGCATAACCTCTAAGATGTTCCTCCATTTGTAGAATTTGATTTACTTTCTATCTTATCATTTCTCTTTTGAAAAGTATTGAAATCTTAAAAGATAAGAACATGTGGAATATCTATGTGAGGATAAATACTTTAATTTGTTAAAATCACGTAGCTTAAATTTAAAATTATTAATTATGTGATCATAAAGGACAATGAAAGAAATGTATCTATTCAACTAGACAATAGCTTTGAGGAAGGTAATATGATCTTAATTTAAATTCTTCAAATTTCATCGTATAGAAGTTAAAGCTTCATTTTGTCACAAGTAATTGAAGTTGTATACATATTCATGAGATTCTTGTGCACATTTGAATAAATTAAAAGATAGTCTTTGTCCATATTCAATAAAAATGGTTGAGAAAAAATGTGACTATTTCATCAACATAATTGATAGTTCTAGGATTGAAATATTGAAATCATTGAATACTATAATCTATAAATATACAACTTGGAATATCTTGGACCAGATTTTTCCATCACAACAAGATTCTAAATGGTCACATAGAAATCTTATGAATCAGTATTAGAATCACCTTTACCATGGTATAGTTCAAAGTGATGTGAAACGATATCTATGCATAATAGATAGGCCACAAGATCAAACAAGATATGCTTAATATATATCAAACAATATATATGAACACATTGACTAAGTTATGCATGAAATCAACTTTATTTTCACCTCTATATTGTTTCAACAATATTGTATTGAAGGTGGACATATGGATGGTGTTGGTAGGAGTGGCATACATGTGAGAGTAGGATTTTACGGGGGATTAAAAATAAATGGTAAACATGTGGCTAATAGGAGATAAAGGTAGGATGAACTAAGTTAGGGATTGCACTAATGTATTAAGGGATGCAACTAGTGGAAGGAGAGGTGGTGATAAAATTAATTTTATGGGAAGTAGAAATGATGCAGGATGATGAGCCACACTAGGATCAAGATGGTTAACCTCTCTTTTCACTAGTTATTTCATTCAATTATGCATAGATGAATATCTGAAAATAAACCTAAGTGATATAACAATAGAAAGTAAGGTTTTAAGATGGTAAAATGTTGTATACCTTTTGCAAAATGTACTCTTTTGGGCCTCACTAAGGACTCATTCGGCTAGTGGCGAATGGGTCCTGGATAGGGTTCTGGAAAAATGCTTTTTGGGTTTCGTTCTTCAATGTCTACAACTCCAAACTCTAGGTGTTCATCAAAAATAGGAAATGATGTTTGTAGAATAATTTCCATGATTTTGCAAGAAATATGGCAACTTTAATAACTTTGAAACTTTGACAAATTTATAACTTTTTCTTTCCACTTGATCTTCAACCTGAAACCTGCAATCACACATCAAGAGAGAATAAAATTGTTGTTTTGTTAGAGAATAGAGGTTTTCCTTGGTCAAAATCCATTTCGGTTTAATCAATCCTTGGAATGAAACAATGCATAAAAGGAGAGATGAATGAACAAAGCAATGTCACTACTCACCAATCCACAATTGAACCTTAGATAAATTTAAAACTTTGCATGTGTATAGGACCAAATTTGCACACCTTGTGTAAATTCCCCTTTCGTATACCCTCACCTTAGAAAATCAAACCAAACGAAAAATTCCACATCACCCATTCAAAATTCATCCACTTTGCATGTGTTTTGTGTGTCAATGGGGGGATTTTTGACAGGGATGCGAGCACGACAAGTGGATGTTTGTATGGTATGTTGTCCTACCTAATAAATTCTTACCTCTAGAATCTATAGGGACATTACACTCATTGGGGATGAATTATAATACCTCTATGCGACCAACTAACCTAAAAATGACTTCTTTCCCTCTCATTTTACCCTTCAAAGGCATTCATTTCACAATCACTTCATCTCTTTAGTACTTCTTCAACTTTTTCACATCCTTTAGCATTTTCATTCTATCTTTCACATCTTCTCACAATTCTAGTAGCTTTCACAACTCCATTGAGCATTGCAGTAGCTTGTTAGTCAATTCATTCCATATTTGTTTGTGTTGTGCTACCATAGAAGTTGTGAGCTTGGAGTCTTGCGAGACCTCCCTTCATCACCACTGTGGTCATGGCAACTTTTCCAAGTTCGTTGCTTGCATTCTCTCTTCATCGACCTTGAGAGCCTTTGGGTGGAGATGGTAACACTTCATTTTTCCTTTCTTGGTTTGAAATTGTAGAGTAACATCTTTTTTAGTGTTCATTACTTTCCTTTCCTCTTTCCTTTATCATACTTTCTACTTCATCTATTTTCTGGCTATCCATGGAGGTGGAAACACCAAAACGGGGGTTTGACTGAGGCAAACCCCTATACATCCCAACACTTTTCCCCTCTTGCTTGTTTGTAGGTGAACATGTGTGTGGAGCTCACTAGTGAACTAGGGCTTTAGTGAGTTGATCTTCACCACCCTTTTCTTTATCTACTTACTTTATCATTTACGCAGTTACTTTTCATACCTTATCATTCTGTTTGTTTCATTAAAACTAGTTTACTAGGAAGCTAGTAGGTTTTTTGGAGTTTTATTTTGTATCTCACATTTCCTAACCGTATGGATGATAGTGTGATAGAGAAATGCCAGTGCACCACACTATGGTCCAAGACCCACACTGTCATCCTCAGACAGAGAGTTGTCTGAGGTACAATTTAGACTCCAAAAACTAGCTCGTCTAGCCCCAAATAGACTTTCAAATATGTCGAGTGACAGAAGCACTTGAGAGTGCTATTCATTCTCAATTCTCATCCCAAAACATCCATTAGCTTGATGTAAGTTAGGGAAGCCCTCTACTCTCGTCTCTTCATGACCTAGAGCCTTGGTGTGGTTGGTCCCCATCTCACATTTTTTGTGAACGTGACGTGAAACAATGTTTATCCATTCATTTCTGTTGGGACTTCTTCTCCATATTTGGTGATTGTTGCAAGCCTAAATGTTGTGAAGGTTTATGAACATAACAACCTAGTCCACAAGTTCCAGATACATTGTTAGGAGAAGTGTGTGACACCTACCGATGGAAAAGACGAAGGTCAATTCTAGCTTCACCTCCAATTTTTCCAGTGGTCTGGCCACTGACTTTACCATAGGTTTTCCTATAGGTTTTACAAATGAGATGGGTTTCATAGATGAGACCACTCTTGCTCCAACCCCTCCAACATCCCCTACAGCTTCGTCCATAGATGAGGATGATGTTGTGCATATCCCTATGGAAAACCTTTTAGCATTTGATAACAAACTGTCAGACCTTGTGAACCATTTGGAGAGAGCACCAAGCATGGAGAGAGATGCTAGGCTCACTAGCAGGATGAGAAATCTACTGGGAAAGGATCATATGGGTATAGAGTTCTTACGTGGCCTTGTCGATCTAATTGAAGCTTATATATCCCCTCGTATAAGCCTAGATTGGGTACCACCTGAGGGGAAGTGTCCGATGCCTATGAAAGAAAAATAGACATTTCAATGCCCACCACATCTATATTCATGGCCAAAACAAGCCCCTAAATTAGTGTCTCTTATGTTTCTAAAAGACTTAACATAATCAAGGAAAGTAGAATACTCCTTGGGTTCAGTTTCACCTCTCCTACTACCCTTGGCAGTGGAGGTTCTAGTGGAATGAGTTGTGGTGGCTTTGGTAGTGGAGGTGGCACTAGTAGAGGTGGTTTTGGTGGAGGCCATGGTGGTGGTTTTGGTAGTGGGGTGGATCTGATGGAGGCCCTACTGGTGGTTGTGGCTCTAGCGGTGGTCATAGCAGTGGCTCCGAAGGTGGCTCTGGATGTGGTTTTGGTGGTGGTGGTTATGGAGGTTACATTGGGCCTTTTTCATCCTCTAACCCTATTATAAACTCCCTTCTTCAGAACATGGGTTTGATGCCAATTGGTGAGCCTTTCTCAAGCTTTTGCCTAGCCTATTTTTCAACCTTTCTTCAGACATAGCCCATTGATTGTAGCAATCTTGAGCACTCCCTGCCCAAAAGGAATGGAGATTCCTAAGTTTGAGAAGTATGATGGGAAAGGAGATATGTAGAAACATGTGTCAGCATTCAACGCCATGTGCATGGATTTCTTTCATCATGATGTTTAGATGGAAAAACTCTTTTCTCGATCTCTCAAGGACAAGAAACTCGATTGGTACTATTCCTTGCCAAATAATTCTATATTCTCATTTTATCAACTTGTGAATTAGTTTCTTTGTCAGTTCCAGGCTAACATCGATCTAAAGATGACCTTCTTGGATCTCATCTGGTGTAAGCAGAGAGATAATGAGAAGATAATTGATTTCATAGCATGATATCAGGCACTCTTTTCACAAATCTCGTACCTATTTCTTGACTCTGATGTGCAAAATGTGTTCATAGGAAACCTACAGAGAGCTTGATAGGAGAATTTTTCCCTAATGAAATACCATTCCTTTGTGCATCTGTGTGCCACGTTGTGAGAGTATCAACAAATGGTGGTTTAGTTCATGGGACCTTCCTCACACTCCCATTTAGAAGGAAAGTCTATTGTGTCTATCTCAAGAAAAGGTAAGGCTGTTGTGAATATAGTCACTACAATGAATGATAATGGTCTCAACCACAACAGGAAGTTTACAAAGTTGGTATAATCTTACTCTTTCATCATGCAAAAGTTGTTGAATGATAAGATGATAACTTTGTAGAACCCTCAACCTCTTAAGGAACCTTATCCTAAATAGCATGATGTGAATGCTTTATGTTAGTACCATCGAGTTAATAGGCATGATACTGGAAGCATTGTATGTGCCTGCATCATGAGATACAGGATCACATTGATGATAGTATCATTCATCTCAATGGGATGAAACAAAATGCAAACAAATAGATAGTGAAGGCCAATGATGAGTTGCATATTTACATGGACCCATTTTTGTCTCATTCTATAAACTTGATTATTGAGCCCTCTGATGCTTCTACTCAACCCTTGGCATACGTTAATATGGTCACAATTACTCCTTCCTCACATCCTACTATTGGTTTTCCAGATGTGACATTCACCTCTTAGGACATGCCCTTGAATAACAAGTCCTCTCCCCTATACATTCTTACTTTTCTCAATGGAGACATTATGACAAGGGTCTTAGTTGATCCTATGAGCTACTTGTGAATGTTATTATAGAGGAGACGTTGTGGTTAAATTCATTGTAGAGGGAGGAATATGAAGAAAAAAATCTACCATTCATACACACAATGGTCTCTCTCTTAATTTGTATGGCTTAATAACCCTTTTAGTCCTAGTTGGACCTAGGGTTGTGCATACTATCTTTGATGTTATTCTGAAATACAATTTGTTCAAGGTGAAGTTGGGCATCCCATGGCTAGCTTCCATGAATGGAATCGCACACTTTTTTTATTCATAAGTGTTTAAAATTCTCCCATGAAGGTGTTGTGCACATCATGCATGACATTGGATATCAGCGTTTGGTATCCTATAGGAGTTATTCACTGGATCATTTTTTTCCCACCCCGATCGGTCCACTTCCCCTCAAAATGAACCTACTTTAACAAAACTATGTAAAGTAAAAAACTAGGGGCAAGGGAAAGCCTAAAGTGACCCCTTCAATAGTGTAGCAACAAGCTGCCTCATCTTCTTAAAAGGGAAAGGAGAGGCATTTTCATCCTCAGGATGCCTCTCCTGTTCCCCTCTCTGAAGAAAATTTTTGGATGTCTACTCTTAGATTCCACATAAGAATTATGATGGTGTCTGCTTAGCGTAAAGCCAAGAACAAGATATCAGACCTTCCTATTGTACCTTTGAGACCTTGGCCCTACCTGTATGGTAGAAGGAAAGGTCCCCACAGGGAATCTTCTATGTCTCGACCTCTATGGCCTTCTACTGCTCCTACTCCCAATGCAATGAATGGGAAGAGGCCCGTCACCGAGGCAATAGAGTTGACTCCCCCTACTGTTAGTTCAACCTCTTCTTAGCCTCTCCCCCCTCCTCCCATCCAAGATTTTCTCCCTCTGCTAGAGAAGGTTGTGATGATCACTCCTATGGCCAAGTAAGAGACTTTTGTTCCATCTCAGCTTTTGGTCATGTTGGTTCTTTTCTAGTGCACTTAAGAAATATCTAAGGGGTAGCCAACTCCTATGCTCAAGAATTCTAAAATGATTGGCCAACTAACAATATCTAGTCAATGACTGAGATCTTTTGTACTTTAGGCTCTGTGAGACCAAAGAGGGTGTTCTTATTATGTTCATTTGAGAATATACTTTATATAACACATCATTTTCATAGATCATTTTGAATGAAGGATAATTATGTTACAATTACTGTACAAGACCGGATGATCTTTAAGTAAATTGCCTATCCATTCATCAAAACAAAGGACATTCTATATGATAGTTGAAAAATACATGCATTGAGATTGATAAATTTTAAAATGAATTTAAATCCTAACTTTAGGTCAATCATCAGACAATTATTTGATCAACCCTTTAGGTGAATCATTAAGGAATAAACCTGCACCTTGTTACATTGGGCAATAGAGTCACATATACAAGAACCAGTAACACAGAAATGACTTTAAAATTTGATGGGATGGACTACTCTCATAACAACTTTGCATTATGGAGTTCACTCTTAACTACTTAACAAATCCTTGCTAATAATTGTAAATCTAAGACTACATTTAAGCATGTAATTGATTGCTTGAATCAAAGCAGAAATAGAGACATACATTTGAATAGATGTTCAAAGAAGAATGAGAATATCATTAATATTCCATTCAAAATTCACACGAATTCACATAAGGAGAGAAAATATATCAAAATTATATGTTCATTCATATTTATTAGTCATGTCTACATAACAATTGAAGATAATTTGCATATGTTATTCCAAAGCTCAAAATAGACTATCTATTCTATTCCTATTGTTCTACCCATGTACACCTAACTCAAAACCTAACTAGAATTTTCATCCTCTTGTAAAATGTGCCCTAAATTCCCTTTTATCAGACAAGGGAGCAGAAAAGCTTCAGGCTCAAATGCAATTTCATTACAAAATTTCATTTCACCAGAATTTCATCTACATTTCAAAAATTCCCACATACTAATTATGCAACAACATGTTGAGCATGGGAAAAAAAATGAAAATTACAGCTGCCACCCAAAAGAGAAAATGCAAGGCCCACCAAAATCTTCCTTTATCTCTCGGTACACACCACATCAGATGTCCACATCACCACGAGGGAACACATTTAGCATCAGACCCAAAAAGTAATAGTCACATACATCAAAGAAGAGACTAACTGCCGCAACAATATATCAAAACCAAATTTTACCACCCCACATGACAATTCCTTATCAACCAGCCACCCCACTCTTACCAATGTCTAGACCATGATACACACGCCTGATCCAAGTCATCACAAGGGATCGAGAGAAAACCTCATATTCTTCCTCATCCTTTTCCTTACACAACACAGTACCAGTTCACCCACCTGAATTTCTAATTTCCAGTGGAGGAACAAATAATATTTATTCTCCTACAGCCTGAGTTTGACCCAGAGTGTCGAGATACCGCCTGTACTCAGAGTCTATCTAAGCCTAGTTGTTTGATGGGATCTCAGTAAGGTCAATGGGAAAATTTTGGTTCCTGAAGGAGCCACTCCCATACCTAATACTTTTGTGTCCTCTAGTGGCAAAGTGCACTGGTTCTTTGCCTTTATCTTTGACGTTTCTAGTAGCAGCATTATGGAATTGTAATCTTTGACTGCACCTTGTGGGTACAAGTATGGGCTTTCCAACAAGAACGTAAGACTCCATAGTTGAAGCAGCTTCTCGTACGCCAACACCAGGCTTCTAAAAACTCAGGCGAACAGACCTCCTCACTGGTTCACTCATTTTCCTTGTTTGACAATTACTTAAACTCACCTTGTCTTTATAAAGAAACTTCTAACTACTAAGTGTGAATGACACAAATAGTAGTTATTCTTTTAGTATTTATCATGTGAAGGGATGGCACCCACAATCAATGTTTAGCAAAACACATGTGTAATCTGGGCAGCTCATTAGCATATGTATTGTCACTGTTTAATTCCCAATTGCATGGAAATCCATCGATCACACTTCATGATTGCCAACATTTACATTTCCACATGAATTGAGATCAACTTGATCACTCCTGCAGAGATCTAGCCATTAATGTGTGATTCTTACAAAGTAAAACCGCTATCACGTGTTGTTCACCAACTTTGAATATTACCCATTGGTCCTTTAAAGAGATGGCAAATTGAACGGTTCACCCTGGGCTGGCCTAGTTTGAAATCCAACAAGGCATCACTGGTTTTCTCTCAAAAAATGGTAGTGATCCACCTCGGACAACAATTTCCCCATCGACGAGCTTCATATGTCTCATATATTGAGTGGTTGGAGGCACATGTCATGATCTCTCTCATCTTGCTAGTCTTAACTAGTGTTCACTTTCTCCCAGCAAACCAACGAGGAATGGTGGAGATCGTGCTCGAGCTATGATCTTGGCCATTTGTTGAAGGTGTTAGATGGTGGGAATGATGGTGGGGATTGGGTCCCACAAATGTACAAAGACATGCATCCTTATCTCGCCAACCTCATTGCTTTTAACCTGCCAACACTTAATTCCCGCGAACTGGCGGGGTACGATCAAGATCTTATCCTAGATCCTCGAATCTTAAAACCTATATTCCATACAATGTTAGCATTAAATATAAAGTACTTCTTTAACTCAATGACGATATGACCCCTTTAGGATAGATGACTTACGCTTAAGTCACTGGGAAAAAATTGACACTCGACTTAGGGAAAAAGCTCAAGTTGGTGGAATAATTGGTGACCGGTACTTTGAGTTAACAGGGCTGGTAAACTAACTTGCAATGTGGCTCAAGAGATGAATTAAGGGATTGGTGACTGATGGAGTAGGTAAAATTACAATTATAATTCTTGCATACTCTTGTAAACAAAATCCTACTCATTCATGGGGACAAGGGTTCAAGAATGGAGACCAAGCTTGCTCATGGGGAAAAGGGAAAATTCCTAAGAATTTAAGAATCTCCATCAGTGTCTCATGCTCGGGGATTCATACCCTTGGTGGGTATGACAAGGTAGAATCTCTAGTTGAAGTAGACCAGGGTAGAAGACCAAAACCAAGGAACTCACCCGAACAAGGTAAGCAAACCCAACAGAAAGCAACAAACCAGACCAACGTATGTACACTAATTACAAAATATAAATTGTGGATTAATTCCACAAGATGGAGGCCCCAGGCCCCCAAAATTTTAGGGACAAGTCTTCCCTCTATCAAAAACTATGGATTGTTTATCCTGCAGTGAATTCGTATGAGTATTGTGTAGTTTGAAGTTATCAACACTATCTTGATCAATGTTGCCTATAACACTTGAAGTAGCATTGCCACATTTTTCCCTTTCCATTATAGGCTCATCAAATTGAATAGGAAAAAGGAATCCCTCATATTCTACACTGTCATGAAGTATACCACCATGTTCCATCTGTTCATCAAACTTGAAAAACTCATTTACACTTTGGCTCAAACTAGGCCAATCCTTGGTGAATTCAGGAAAGCAAGCATGACTAGGTCCATTGTTAACCTATTTATCACAAGTTTTATTCTCATGAGGTGAAAGAAGTTTGATAATAAAATCCATTAGATAAGGAGTATCTGCAAATAACTCCACTGTAGCTTCATACAGTCATGTATTATGTTCATAATCACTTGTGTCTTTGGATTGCCCTTCACATGGGTGAAAAAGTACTATAATATTTGCATCCTCTTCACCGTAGGAGATTCAATGCAACTATGTGCTTCCTTTTGGATATCCACACTCCATCCAGAGCTGACACCATGTTTGGGAACTTCTTTATTGATTTCTACATCCTCGCACCTTCCATGCAATTTAGAACTTAGCAAGTCAAAAGTGACATCTTCATTGACACAACTACCTACATCAACATCACTTTGATCTTTACATGGACCATCCACAACATACCCACTGATGGTACTTGTTAGATACTCATTAGAGGTATCCTAAAAAAGAGGATTGCTCCTACACCAATGGGGATTTTCATTTGCAACATCACTGTCCAAGGCATCTTCATCAAATAAAATATTTTTCCATACATTAATTGGATGTATCTCATCATCTTTAAAGTCATGATGCCAACAATTTAGACTATCAGTGTACTCAAAGTCAATACATTCACTTAAGGAGCAAAGAGAGACAATCTCAACATTCTCCTCATCATTTGTGTTTACAACAATTGACCCATTCTCAGATAATTCTTCACATGAGGAGAATTTCTCACTACCTAGGAAACACACACCCTCAAGGCTATTAACATACCCCATACTAGAAGCAAGGGATTCCATCTCCACTTCATATTTAGAATAATATGCAACGGTAGATTGCTCAAATTCAATCTCTTCACTTTGATTCCTCATGTGTACTGTAGCATTGGGACCAAGTTTATTCCCTTCATTGACTAGTGCATCAAGTTGTGAGGCTTCATCTTGTGTTTCTTGTGTTTGCTCACAGCTTACAACATCCCAAGGAAGGTAATTAGGCACCACCTCCTTGGTTTCATGTTTTCCCTCTTCAACATCTGCACTACTATTGGCTTCCACCTCGAGGTTATTAGTGAAATGACAACATTCAACAATCAATTGTTCTAATTTTGATGCTTCTCTTTGACCTGATAATCTTAACCTTTGATCCTCTTCAACATGGCAACCACTACTCACATCATGAGAAACAGATAGGCACAGATGACCATGCTCAATGTTTTCCACAATATTAATCCAATCCACTAGGTGATCAAGGCCACGAGGCTTTAGATCCTTAGACCATTGGCTAGACCCTGACATATATGCTTCACAAAACAAATTAATGCACATTAGATCACTAGGTCTAAAACTCTTGGGTATTTCCATCAAAGTATCTAAAAATCTCGAGAATAAGTCATATGGTGACTCATTTGCATGTCTCTTTATTCCATATAACTTTCTGATAGAAAAGGTTATATTAGACCTTCCCATCCTTGGTTGATGTGAAGTTGATGCTTGCTCCCATTTTTCATTTCTGGGGAATAAAGTGGATACAACATTCATGAGATCCCCTCCTTGACAAATCCTTTTACCTTCTAATCTACTTGGTTCAAAACTTTGGGCAATGCTAGGATTATTACTAGCAATCACAGGTCCCCTCATCATTGATTATCTCAAATTATTCTCAATTTCAATAGCAATGCGATATGCCTGGTGCAAATTTGTAGGCTATTTGTCTCTTAGTAAGAAGCTCATCTTCTTGTCAAATGCTCCTAGATATACAACCAAACATTTTGCATCATTTGGCCTTATGTCTTCTGGAATTTCCCTAATTGCCTTTGCAAATCAAAGGCTGAAAACAATAACTAATTCACCCTCACTTATATGAATTTCCTTAAAAAAATTCTCACCACACTTGGATTTACCCTTTCACTAAATTGGTCAACCAAGCTTGTCATGAATTGATTCCATGAAGCTATGGAACCTACTGGCAGATATGAATACCAATCCCTGGCATCATCCTTCAAGGATTGAACAAAGAGTTTCATGAAAACATCCTCATGACTTATCTCATAATCCCCCATCACATCCATAAATGTTTGCAAATGTTTAGAGGCTGATTCTAAACTTTTCCCTATGAATTTGGGAAAATAATTCCTTTAACCTTCTAAGGAATCAAGTTTGGAAAACCTCTAATTCCACTAAAAACCAATGGCATATATCTCTCAATAATAAATTCCCTTTGAGGGCATGATATGGCTTCTTCGCCCTGCATACTTGTGCTTGATCCTTTACAAGGTAATTCTCTAAGAGAGAGTATTCAAAAGAATGACATACTTCTTAAAATAATTAAGGCTTTACACATTAGAAGTATGAAGAACCATTATTATTCCCTGTCTTAATGCAAATTCATCTAATAGGGAATCATTTATGATCTTAAGTCTTGAAAGTTCTCATAAACTTTTTCCAAACATAATAATGTTTGCTCTAGATTTTTGAGAATACCTAGAAATTTGTAGCAACTATTAATCCTTCTTCCTAACTACAAAGTCTGCAAATCTATCTAAAGCTTCTACACAACTCAACTAGTTCTTTGAATAGAGTCACCACCTCCTTTCACAAAGGAATAAACTTCAAGAGTAAATATCATTCTGGGTATCATCCGCCAGTGGAGTCACACTCATATCCTTTGTTCTTTGCTACAACAAATCTTCTCTAGGTCCAAGAACTTCTCAATTATCTAAACAAAGATGCTCAGATATACTAAATTCAAAATGGTTAACAGTATGACTCTATGCAATGACTCTTTAGGGTTAATTCTTCAATATTTGAATGACTCTTTGACAAGGTGATTTGCAACTGAATTTCTAAGTGCAGTTCCTAGTAGTCACCATTTTGTTGGTTCTTTTCCAATGCACTTAATAAATCTCTAAGGGGTAGCCAACTCCTATGCTCAAGACTCCTAAAATGACTGGCCAACTAACAAGATCTAGTCAATGACTAAGATCTTCTGCACCTTAGGCTCTGTGGGACCAAGAAGGGTGTTCCTATTGTGTTCATTTGAGAATATGCTTTATAGAATACATCATTTTCACAAATCATTTTGAATGAACGATAATTATGTTACAATTACTGCAAGACTAGTTGATCTTTAACTAAATTGCTTACCCATTCATCAAAATGAAGGACATTATGTATGATAGTTTACAAATGCATGCATTGAGATTGATAAATTTTAAAATGAATTTAAATCCTAACTTTAGGTCAGTCATCAAAAAATTATTTGATCAACCCTTTAGGTGAATCATTAAGGAATAGACCAACTCCTTGTTACATTGGGCAATAGAGTCACATATACAAGAACAAGTAACACATAAATGAATTTAAAATTTAATTGGATGGACTGCTCTCATAACAACTTTGCATTGTGGAGTTCCCTCTTTCAGATACATAACTACTTATCAAATCACTTACAAATAATTATAAATCTAAGACTCCATTTAAGCATTTAATTGAATGCTTGAAAGCAAAGACATACATTTGAACAGATGTTCAAAGAAAAATAAAAATATCATTAACATTCCATTCAAAATTCACACGAATTCACATAAGGAGAGAAAATATATCAAAATTATAGGTTCATTCATGTTTATTAGTCATGTTTGCATAACAATTTAAGATAATTTTCATATGTTATTCCAAAGCTCAAAATAGACTATCTATTATATTCCTATCATTCTACCCATGTACACTTGACTTAAAACCTAACCATAATTTTCATCCCCTTGCAAGTGTGCCCTAAATTCCCTTTTATAAGACAAGGGAGTAGAAAGAGCTTCAAGCTCAAATGCAATTTCATTACAAAATTTCATTTCCCCAGAATTTCATCTACATTTCAAAAAATCCCACATATTGATTATGCAACAACACATTAAACATGGGAAATAAAATAAAATTATAGCCGCCACCCAAAAGAGAAAATGAAAAGGCCCACCAAAATCTTCCTTTATCACCTGGTACACACCACATCAAATTTCCACATTTCCATGAGGGCACACATTCAGCATCAGACCCAAAACGTAATAGTCACATATGTTGAAGAAGTGACTAACCACCGCAGCAATATATCAAAACCAAAATTTACCACCCCACATGGCAATTCCTTATCGACCAGCCAGCCCACTCTTACCAATGTCCAGACCATGATACACATGCCCGATCTGAGTCATCACAAGGGAAGGAGAGAAAACCTCATCTTCTTCCTCATCCTTTTCCTTATGCAGCACTATACCAGTTTGCCTACTTGGAGTTCTGACTGCCAGTGGAGGAACAAATAATATTTCTTCTCCTGGAGCCTAAGTTCAAGCCAGAGTGTCGAGATATTGCCGATACTTGGATTTTTTCTCAGTCTTGTTGACTAAAATGCTCTCAATAAGGTCAATGGGAAAATGTTGGCACCTGAAGGAGTCACACCCATACTTGATTCTTCTATCTCCTCCGACGGTAAAGCACACTGGTTCTTTTCCTTTATCTTTGACGTTTCTAGCAGCAGCGTTCTGGAATTGTAATCTTTGGTTGCACCTTGTGGGTGCAAGTATGGGCTTGTAAGCAGGAACGTCGACCTCTATAGTTAAATCAGCTTCTGGTACACCAGCACCAAGATTCTAAGAACTCAAGCAAATAGACATCCTCACTGGTTCACTCATTTTCCTTGTCTGGAAATTGCACAAACTCACCTTGTCTTTATCAAGAAACTTCTAACTGCTAAGTGTGAATGACATGAATAGAAGCTATTCTTTCTGTATTTATCATGTGAAGGGATGGTACCCACAATCAATGTTTAGAAAAAAACATGTGTAATTTGGGTAGCTACTTGGCATATGTACTGTCACCATTTAATTCCCAATTGCATGGAAATTCATAGATCACACTTCATTATTGCCATCATTTGCATTTCCACATGAATTGAGATCAACTTGATCACTCCTACAAAGATCTAGCCATTAATGCATGATGGTTACAGAGTAAAATTCCTATCATGTGTCATTCGCCAACTTTGAATATTACCCATTAATCCTCTGAAGAGATGGCAAATCGAAAGGTTCACCCTGGGCTGACTTGGTTTGAAATCCAACAAGGCATTGCTGGTTTTCTCTTGGAAAATGGTAGTGATCCACCTTGGACAATAGTTTCCCTATCAGCAAGCTTCATATGTCTCATAGATTGAGTGATTGGAGGCATGTGTCGTGATCTCGCTCATCTCTCTAGTCTTAACTAGCGTTCACTTTCTCCCAGTGAACTAGTGGGGAACAGTGGAGATCATGCTCATGATATGATCTTAGTCATTTGTTGAAGGCATCAGATGGTGGGAACGATGGTGGGTATTGGGTCCCATAGATGTACAAAGGCACACATCCTTATCTCACTAGCCTCGCTGCTTTTAACCTGCCAGCACTCAATTCCTACAAGCTGGCGGGGTACCGTCAAGATGTTATCTTGGATTCTCGAATCTCAAAACTTGGATCCCATACAATGTTAGCATTAAATAGAAAGTACTTGGTTAAGCCAACGATGATATGACCCCTTGAGGATAGATGACTTAAGCTTAAGTCACTAGGAAAAAATTGAAACCCGACTTAGGGAAAAAGCTCAAATTGGTGACTGGTACTTTGAGTTAATGGGGCCCGTAAACTGATGTGCAATGTGGCTCAAGAGATGACTTAAGGGATTGGTGACTGATGGATCGGGTCAACTTGCAATTATAATTCTTTCATACTCTTGTAAACAAAACCCTACTCATTCATGGGGACAAGGGTTCAAAAATGGAGACCAAGCTCATGGGGCAAAGGGAAAACTCCTAAGAATTTAAGAAGCTCCATCAGGTCCTTGCCTCCCAGAGTCACAGAAATCACCTTGCGCGTGAGAAAAAGTGTTGGAAAAAGGATCTAGTGGGTGAGCAAGTCACTTTGGAGAAGAAGGAAGGGGAGTCGACTGCCCCTACTTCAGGGCCTCTTGTTGTCTCCTCCTCTCCTGGCCCCTCTACCTTAGTTCAATTAAATTCAATTCTATTTTTGACTCCTGCTATGAGCATGAACACCCCTAACCCTAAAAAGGTGTAAGTTGTTATTGCTCCCTCAATCGAGCCACCTCTCTTGATGTCCCTTCCAAACATCCCACAATTCCCTAGACTTGTGGACATGCCAAACACCTCGGTGGTGTCCACTGTAGTTTTCTCCTCCTCCTTCATGTCTCTTGCCTCATCCATGGGGAGTTCACATCCTCCAATGAAGCAAAAGGTGGAGGTTGGCCCTTCTAGCAATAGTGGGTGTAAGAGGAGTTCACCTTCTTTAAAGGGTGGTCCTACGCTAGCATGTGCCTTCCTAGTGATGGAGCAAGTTTCGCCTTCCCCTGAGTTTGTCACTACTCCTAAGTCACTGAATGAGCCTAGAAGTGAATCTTGGGCACCGCCTTCCTCACCTGTTGAGGTAACACATGACACTCTTGTGAATTACATATTTAACTCTTTGGACGAGGTCTCAGCCTTGTTAGTGATCTTTGAAAAATTGCTAACCATTGCTCCACAAGAGCCGAGCGAAGAAGACCTTGCACAAAATTTTTCCTTGGCCCTTGTTCCAAGACAGTCAAATGGTTTCTCCCTTAACATTCCACCACTATAGTCTCATCCACCTTCCCCATATAATGATCTAGATTGGGAAGAAAATGAACCCTTGTTTGATGAGTTTTGGGGGGGTGCCTATTCTTTATCTTTAGATTAGGTGTGTGTTTGTTCTGATGTGTTCCCCCATTCTTGAGTTATGTGTTCCTGGATGACCCTTGTCACCCTTGTAGGTGCTTGGATACAGGATTGTTTACGTGTTGTAAAACTTCCTCTATTTTTGGCATCATTCTAACATTGTTATGTGTATTTACTTTCAGCAAATTGGGGACAATGCAAAGTGTTGGCGGCATTTACGCTTCCCTTCCATGTTGATCCAATTTTTTATTTTACTTTTTTTTCTCATACATTCTTCATATGGTCTAATTTAGTAGGGGATTGATGATATTTCATCTATATACTATTACTATACTTATATATTTATGGGCAGCTCTGACCCCAAAATATCAGATCGCCCCTGTGCTCTTTGTTTGTGATGTTATTGTCCCTTTTTACTTTCTTTGTATATTTCTCTCTTCTTTGCTTGATTTTTCCCTTATGTGTGTGTGTGAAAATGTCACTTTCATAATGTTTTTATTTTTAGAAAACGTATTTGCATCCAACGAATCTTTTCTCAGAAATCTTTGTAACCTTTTTTTAAAAATTACATTCTCAACAAGGACCCCCTAGCAAAATGTGTTTACTTCGTCATGGGTTTTCAAAGAAGGAACTTGAATAGCTTTCCTCTGAGGAGAAAGAAAAATTTTCTATGGGAGAAGCCTTAACCTTCTCCTTGCGAGGGGGCACTTTCTTCCTTTCAAATTCCTTGATGAAGTGAACATCTTTCGAAAGGATTCCTTAATGATTCAATTGATTTGCAAAAAAACTTCTTGCACTTTCAAACAACACATCCGTTGAGTGGACCCCTTTTCTTTTGAAGGGTTCCCAAGGGACCCCTTTGAAATATTTTCAACTTTTTGACTATCTGCATGATTTTCTGTTTGTTTTCCTACATGGCTACTTTTTGTTTTCTGACATGTTTTATCTATAGATTAACATGTTGCTTTATAGGTGCACCTATGAATCCGCTTTCCATACCAACTCTGTGTAGTCCCCTTTCATTGGGCTTCCTTCATGAGAGAGTACTTGGGGGGAAGCTTTCTTTACAAGTCTGAGGGCCTGTGAAGCACTTGCATCCTATGGGATTTGTCCATCATTGTTCTACAGGCCTTCAGTGTACTTTATTCAACTTCATAGTTATGTAGAGCTACAGAGTCCTTTTGTTCAAACCTCCTTAGGAGAGAGTACATATGGATTCCTTTGTTTTCCCTGCACTTTTGAGTTTTCTAGATTGTAGTCTTCTTCCTCAACAGTTCAGGTATACATTTCTAAACTCTTTGATCTACTTTACCGAACACTCGTAGATAATTGTGCTCACTAAAGTGGGGGGGAAATGTATAGGAGTGAATTTTCACCCCTTTTGTAAATTCCCCTTTCACATACCCTCACCTTAGAAAATCAAACCTGAAGGCGAAATTCCACATCACCCATTTAAAATGCATCCAATTGGCACGTGTTTTGTGTGTCGGTGGGGGAATTTTCGTAAGGGATGCAACCATGACATGCAAACATCTACACAACGTGTTGTCATCCCTAACAAATTCCTACCTTTGGAGTCTGCAAGGATGTTACACTCCTCATTGGGGACGAATTGCAACACCTTTGTGTGACCAATTGACTCGAAAATGACTTCTTTCCCTCTCATTTTTTCCTTCAAAGGCATTAATTTCACAATCACTTCATCTCTTTAGCACTCCTTGATCTTTTTCACATCCTTTAGCATTTTCATTCCATATTTCACATCTTCTCACAATTCTAGTAGCTTTCACAACTCCATTGAGCATTGCACTAGCTTATTAATCCATTCATTCCATCTTTGTTTGTGTGGTGCTACCATAGAAGTTGTGAGCTTGGAGTCTTGCAAGACCTTCGTTCGTCACCACTGTGGCCATGGAAACTTTTCCAAGTTTGTTGCTTGCATTCTCTCTTCATTGGCCTTGAGATCCTTTGGGTGGAGGTGGTAACACTTCATTTTTCCTTTTGTGGTTTGATACAGTAGAGTAACATATTTTGCAGTGTTCATTACTTTCCTTTCCTCTTTCCTTTATCATACTTTCTACTTCGTGGCTTTTTTAGTTGTCCATGGAGGTTGAAAAACCAAAGTGAAGGTTTGACTGAGGAAAACCCCTATACAACCCAACACTTTCCCCTCTTTCTTTTGTGTAGGTGAATGTGTGTGTGGAGCTCACTGGAAAACTGGAGCTTTAGTTAGTTGATCTTCACCACCCATTTCTTTATCTACTTTATCATTTATCTGGTTACTTTTTATACCTTATCATTCTATTTGTTTCATTAAAACTAGTTTACTAGGAAGTTAGTAGGTATTTTGGATTTTTCATTCTATATCTCACTTTTTCTGACTGTATGCATGCCAGAATGCTAGAGAGATGCTAGTGTGTCACACTATTGTCCTAGACCCACGCTACCATCCTTAGATAGAGAGTTCTTTAAAGTATGATTTAGACTCCCAAAACTAGCTCATCTAGCCCCCAATAGAATTTTGAATTTGTAGAGTGACAAAAGCACTTGAGAGTGATCTTCATTCTCGATAATCATCCCAGAACATCCATTAGCTTGAGGTAAGTTAGGGAAACCCTCCGCTTTTGACTCTCTGTAACCTAGAGCCTTGGTGTGATTGATCCCCCTCTCTTACAACATGAAATGGCCTCAATTAGTGTATATCTTGATCATGAACTTAACATAAGATAATGGATTTGAACACTTGAACTTGATCACCAATGCTACAACATCACATTAGCTCAACAACATGCATTATTTTGACATGATGATTGATATCTTGATTGCTGCAATAATCTTAAAATATCTGCTCTTGAATGCTCTTATGAGCTATTGATCTCATAAATTTTCTATTAGGACTTGAACACTTGAAAACTTAGATGAAACTATGTGAAGTAACCTCATATTTATACATAACTTAAGAATAATTCCCAAAATTTAAATAACACAAGCTAGCATCAAATTTAGGATTTGAAATAATTAAATACTACCAAAAAAGAATTTAAGAGGGGGTCCTAGGGTCAAGTGAGGACCCATTTTCCATGTGGTGAATGGGTCCCAACAAACTTAACTAGGACACAGTTCAGACAATGGGAAAGATCATGCGAAAATTAGGTCCTAGGACCTAGTGAGGACCCATTCGCTAGGTGGTGAATAGGTGCTAGGTCACTAACCTAAGACACTCACATGTTAAAAATTAAGTATTATGTTATATCATTTATGAATGTTGTATTTTATCCCTCTGAATCTATAATTAATTAGGCTTGGATTTTAATTAAAAGGTCCAATGAAGATCAATTAATTAATAAGGCCCTGTCGGTATTGGCATGGTGTGTTGGTTTAAAGCTGGCATTGTTGTTCTTGCCACCAAGGTTCAAACCCCATTGGGGTGGTATTGTTGAATGGTTGTATTCCGGTTCATAGCTCCAGTCAAAAGCATTTACCCCTTGAATAAATAAAAAAACTAATTAATAAGGCCCTAGATTAGTGTGAAAGTGTAAAGATACACTTTACATCACCCTAAATAAGGGACCATTAAGTCTATTTAGTTTAGAAATGCCATAAATAGAATGTGAATGTGTAAAACACATTACAACACTAAATCAAGGCAATATTAGGTTAATTTTAATTATTCCCAAACAAAGGAAAAAGGGATAATTTTTTTGTTACTACATTTCTCCCCCACTTTAGTGAGAGTATGACCCCACATCAAACTTAGAATAAAGTAGACATTCAATACACTTATGTATGTAGCAATGAAAAAGATACACAATCATATACACTATCAAAGACCAAAAAGAGATCAAGCCTAGGTGGTCCAACGTGATGTGGAACACATCTACTTTATCGGTTTTGTATTCACTCTAGGGTAGTCGAACCTCAGGCCATCCACTAGGTGAGTATCCCTCTAGGAAGGTGGCTTAGTGAGAAATTCATGCTAGTGCCATGACTCTCACTGTACTTACCATACCAAAGCTATCCCTCTGATAACCCTGACACAGTGCCACTCACATTCTTGTCTCATGCTTAAGAAGGTGTGTTATGCCAAACATTATGTATATAGGTTTTTGTTTAATGGGATTTTTCTTCATTTGTGTAAGGTCTTCTTCTTACAGAACATTGTGCCTAATGTCTCCAAGAGAGGACAAGTCAAGAGTAAGAGATTGCCACTTATGGAATGCCTCACATTGCATCAAGCCACTAAGGGAAATTTGTATGCTTATAAATATCATGCTTATGGAGGACATCAAACCCAATGACACCACCAAGAAAAGAATGCATCACAAGAAAGAAAATTTCACCATGAAACATGCAAAAATTTCAAAATATATCATCAATGTATGCCCCCACTTTAAAGCAATTTATAACACCATTGTTGTGAGTGACTACTTTAAAGTAGCCAATTTTTACTCCTAAGACATGAGAGATTTGGGTATGTGTAGGATCATCATGGAAAAAACAAGCCCTTAAGTGGCAAAAAATTTAGAAAAATCAGAGTTAGGCAACTTGACGTAAAAATTTGAATAAGTTATCTATATTATTTCAAAAATATGTAAGAATAGAATTTTTAGAAAATTGAATGTAGTTTCTAAACTACAAGGTTTGTTTTAAAAATAAATCTATTTGGTGAAAATTTGAAATTTCAATGTAATAGTACTTAAATTTCAGGGAAAAAATAAGTAGGTGTCTCTCTGACCACCCTAACCACAATAAAATGATAATAATTTTTAATATTTTTTTAGATATAATTAGAGGACTCATGTCTCGTTGTGATACATATTTTTTTGGAATTTTTTTCCAATTAAATAATTAATTATGATTTTTTTATTACAACTTTTAAAAAATATAAAAACCTATGTCCCACTTTCACCTTTAACTTGGCCAAAACTTCATGAAAATCTAATTTTGTATTTTTTAATCCTATAGTATGTGAAGCATAGAATGTGACACATTTTTGGATTCAAAAAATGTGATACTGTTTGAAAGCTATAGATGTTTTTCAATCAACCTATCAATTAGGACTTTGGTCGTAATTCGAATAGAAAATGAATAATAATTACTTATTAAATTCAAAGTAAAGCATAATTAATATTGGTGGAAAGCTGAGAATCTCGTTTAAAAACCCTTTTCGTTTCATCAATTTTGGGTTAAAAAAAATTGTCAGCCACATACCCGTCAATATTGCCACTTTTTGGCCCATCATGGTCCTGCACATACACATTTCCTCATAAAACCCTATGCCAAGTCATATGTTTTAGAAATAAAGCTATAGCATGACAAAGGAGGGAGGGGTTTCCCCTAGGAATACATAATGGATCTATGGATTTAGGGTCAGTATGTCTTTGCTACAATGTTACCTTAGAGCTCAGAAATGTCATCATTCTGCAAATACTCATAGAATTGGAAGAATGATACAAAGAGAGAGAAAATAAAGAAAAGGCCTTTTGGGTCAACATGGAAGAGACCTAAATGTCTAGATTCCTTGTTTCATTCCCAAAAGGAGAACACGAGACAAATGAAAAAGATAAAATGTTTATGACATAGAGAAGAATGTAGATACATATAGAGGAATACACAGAAATAGAGAGATACATCAAATAAAACATCACAAGGGATCACATTACGCACATGCAATCACATAAAGAACATGAAAAGGAAAAAAAAGAAAAAGACTAGTAAGGTGTATGTGAGTCAACCTATAGCAGGTCGTTCATATTGTAATCTTGATTAGTATATATAGAAGGAAAACAACTAGCCAAATGGACAACATCAAGTTCTGAACTAGGACACATACCAAGTTCAACACTCTCTTTAGGATATTTTTCATTTAAGCTCATAGAGGAGGAAAATAATGAATTTAACTCATTATACACGCTTGTTCATCAATCTTAACAATTTAAATTCCATCATCTAGATTAATCACAATAGCAGATCAAATGATAATGTCTCTAGAAATTTATTGTTTATGTTGTAGCAAGAGTAGAGAATCATCATGCATTTCTTTAGGTGAGTTAGGATTTTGATTCTCAATGTTTCTATTTACTTCTTGATTTTGTGACATACGAGTTATAGCATGACGTCTATACCTATGCTCTCTAGCATTTCAAAAAAAAATTAATCTATTGTCAAGTTGGGCTTGTGTAGGAGTGGGTTTGTCAATTATAGGTTTATTCTCTTCTCTTAGGTGAGGAATGAAAGGAACCATAGTAGGTTGTTCAACCACTTTCTCTTTAGCTTTGTAAACTTGTTTGATTTTAGGAGTCACAACTGGATTGTTTTGGTTATATTGTGGTCTCTTAAATAGGAAATGGTAAGAGGTTTTGTCATAGGTTGCTCTTGGATGTTTGGAAGGGATTTTTGCTCAATCATAAGTTCATCAAGAATAGGTGACTCAATCATGGGTTGTGGCATGTTTCTAAGGGATAATTATGCTATGTGCTTTGCCTTAAACTTTTGATATGATTTGAAAAAGTAGTCCTCATGAGGTTTGATAGGTTCAATAGGCTTGAGCCAAATCCAATGAAAAGTTCCCTTGGGAAGACAAAGGATTAAAGCCACTATGATGCACAGTAAATATTTCATTACCAAAAGGAAACTTTAAACATTTATACATAACAAATGGGACAACATTCATGGAGTGAAGCCATGGGTAGCCTAACTTCACACAAAATTAGTCTGATGATGGGATGATGATGAATGAGACATTTAATGTTTTTAGTCCAACTTTTAAAGGGAGATTTATCAAGTCTATTATAGGACAAGAGAAACCATTATACATTTTGATCCATGCTTTCAATTTATCATATGTATCTTGATAGAGTTCATGCAAAAATAGGAATTCTTCAGTTTTTGTGTTCTCTCCACAAACAGTATCAATTAATTTATCTCATTAGTAGGCTTATCATTGATTCTTCCAGCTATGTAAAGAGGACCATTGGGTGCATGTTTAAGTATGTATTTTTTTGAGAAAGAAATATCAAGAGGCATTTTGGTTGAGCCCTTACAAGGTCTAGCTTTGAAAAATGTGATCATTTTAATCGGTTCTTCTTCATTATTACCTTTTTTTTTTCGTCATTTGTGTCAACATTCATCACATCATTCTTTGTTTTACTAGCTTTGCTAAATGAAATAGTGTGTTTCAGCATGGGATTTGTAAATATTTGTAGGTTTTGGTTAGGAGGAGCTATAGACTTATTACCTTGATCGTTCATACCTCCAATTAGAAGATGATTAGAATCAATGAAGTCTTGCATGAGATGTTTAAGATGCTTACTATATTCTATATCATGTCCATTTTGTCAGTGATAATGGAAATAAGAGTTTGGTTTGTACCCTCTAGGTAATTGTTTATAAGAACCAAAAGCTCTAACAAGAGGTAAGGAAATCATATTCTTTTCTACGAGCTGCGACATGATATTATGAAGGGTGTTGAGTAAAGGAGTAAATTTTATATTCCTATACATAAAGGAATATGAATTTTTCGTCTTTGTGGCAGCCACTTGGTTATCAACTTGTTGATTTGGTTGAGGGGAATTAAGTTTTAGAAAGCCCCTATTCTATTTATTGAAAGGTTGGTCGCCATTTTGAGATGCAGAATTAGAATTTTCAAGATGGCTAGGATGATTTTTCACTTCACAATTGTAAGTCGTATTATGATAATCAGGAAGGGTTGTACATAATTGTGTAAAGAATGAGAATCTCAACATCTCAAGTTTGGTTTGGAGTTTTCTTCGTAAGTTGGAAATAAACATTCATTGAAGGTTGACATCAGAAATCTTCATGTTTATTTATGAATAAAGTGTTTGGTATCTTGCTATGAAATCAGTCACTTTCTCATCATCCTTTTGTTTGCATGTCATTAAAACAACTACAGTCATCTTGGGACCCATGTGAATGTGGAAGTGGTTGTAAAAGGAATCAACAAACTCATTGAGTGAACTAATTGAATTATTTGGTATGGAAGAAAACCACAATAAAGTTGTGCCTTTCAATGACCTAGGGAAGAGTTTAGCCAAAATCTTGTCTTCAAAGATGAAATCACTACATAGGGTTGTATAAGCAGAAAAATGGCTAACAGGATTTCCTTTCCTACCAAATTTCTCAAATCGATAGGAATCTCTATGTACCTTGTGGCATTGGTGTTCTCAGTATCTGTAGGGATAATGTGTTGGTTGTGATGTATTATGGAGGTTCACCACTATTTTTTTAGCTAGGGTTGCGAGTTGTTGAATGGATGGCATGGTTTGCATAAGTGTGCTAAGGACGAAATCATTGGTATTAGTGTAAGGTGGAGTGGTGTATGTATGTGGAAGAAAAGTAAATTTTAAGTTTGTGAAGAAGGATGGTTGAGGAGATATAGTATGTGAATGCACAAAGCTAGAAGGATTCCCTATGGAAATATCTAAGGAAGTGTTGGCATTGCTAGCAGGTTGTATGGTCGTGGTAACTTGAGTACTAGTGTATGTAGGAATGGAAATAGGTATTGTAGAAGAAGGAATTGAAGTTCCTCCTTGGATTTTGGTATACCCCAAAGCTTGAGTACAACTAGTCATGGTACAGATGGTATTTTAACATTAGGCACATTGGTTGTTGGAAGTGAAGTCATGGGAAATGAGGTATGCATGCTATGATCCATAGGGGGTTGATTATAAGCACTATTAGAAAGAGAGTTACAAAACCCAAGATCCATGGTGAATGGTGTATCACAGGATGACATGAGTCTCAAACTACATCTCACAATAGTATTACTAATAGGACACCAAGTTGTAAAGCTCATACAAGTTTCACCAACTTAGTGTACAAACCCAAAATGGAAAGAGACTTAAAATGCAATGTAATGACCTAGAATTCAATGTTTAAATGCAATTTTCTCATTCTAAACAAGGAAATTTACTGATTACACTATGCAACAATCTGAAAATGAAATTTTGTAAATGCAATTTGGAAATTAGGAAATGCACTAAATGTACCAAATTAAGCTAGCTATAATGAAATTGACAAAACAAAAACTCAGCAAACTGAAACAGAGATCTGATAACAACAAACAAAAACACAAAACTAAAGATTTTAATTTCTAGAAATGAATATTAAGGCTTGATTAGGGAATCATTCACCCTATGGAAAATGCATCCTAGATGAGGTTTTAGAAATTGATTTTTATAGATTTTCTGGTGTTTTCCAGTGATTTTCAGATTCAGTTTGCTACAGTAAGTTTTAGGTTCAATTTTGTAAATGCAATGTGAAATTTTAGTGCAAATTATGACAAAATGATGACTTAAACCACCTAGTTTGATATGCAATTTTATTTTCAATTTTCAAATGCAAGTTTATGTGATACAAGATGATATTCAAAATGATTGATTATTATATATTCTTCATACTTAAAGAATACAAAAATAATGCAATCCTAAAACCCTATATGAGATGAAAATTTGAATGCAAACTAGACACCCTAAAAGAGATCTAATTCAATACAAATGAATGGAAATGAATACAAGATCTAAATATAGGATAAAAAGGTCTCCAAAATAAGAAAACTACAATACTCAAAAAGTCAGGTTCACCAAAATGAAATGATGAGAAAGAGAGAGAGGGGGATTAACCAAATTGTAATCAAGATGGTTAATCTCTCTTTTCACTAGTTATTTCATTCAATTATGCATAGATGAATATCAAAAAAAAAACCTAACTAATATAGCAGTAAAAAGGTAGGTTTTAAGATGGTAAAATGTTGTGTACACCTTTTGCAAAAAGCATTTTTTTGAGCCTCACTAAGGACTCATTCACCTAGTGATGAATGGGTCTTGGCTAGGGTTCTGGAAAAATGCTTTCTAGGTCTTTTTCTTTAATGTCTTCAACTCCAAACTCTAGGTGTTCATCTCTTGAAAGTTGGAAATGAATTCTATAGATGAATTTCCATGATTTTGCAAGAAAGATGACAACTTTAACAACTTTGCAACTTTTTCTTTCCACTTGATCTTCAACCTAAAACCTACAATCACACATCAAGAGAAAATAAAAATGTTGTTTTGTCAGAGAATAGGGGTCATCCTTGGTCAAACCCCATTTCAGTAATTAAACCTTGGAAGGAAACAATGCATAAAAGGAGAGATGAATGAATAATTCAATGTCACTATTCACCAATCCTCAATTGAACCTTGGATAAATTTGAAACTTAGCATGAAATGGCCTCAATGATTGTATATCTTGATCATGAACATGACATAAGATAATGGCTTTGAACACTTAAACTTGATCACCAATGATACACCATCACATTAGCTCAACAATATGCATGAATTTCACATGATGATTGATATCTTGATTGTTGCAATAATCTTTAGTAATTTTCTCTTGAATGCTCTTGTGAACTCTTGATCTCATAAATTTTCTATTAGGGCTTGAAAACATGAAAACTTAGATGAAACTATGTGAAATAACATCATATTTATACATAACTTAAGATTAATTCCAGAAATTCAAATAACACAAGCTAATATCAAATCTAGGATTTGAAATCATTAAAATACCACCAAAAACATATTCCAAGGAAGGTCCTAGGGTTAAGTGAGCACCCATTTTCTATGTGGTGAATGGGTCCAAACACACTTAACTAGGCATTAGTGACTAGATCCCTATGAAGAATGACAAATCTCGGGAGGTTGACCATTGTTTTGTTGAGTTAGGGTTTTGACTTGTTGTTGAATGAATGGCATGGCTTACATAAGTGTGTTAAGGATGACTTCATTTGTATTAGTGTAGGGAGGGGAATAAGGTGGAGTGGTGTATGTATGCGGAGGGAAAATTAATTTTAAGTTTGTGAAGGAGGATGGCTAAGGAGATATAGTATGTGAATGCACAAAGCTAGAAGGATTCCCTATGGAAATACCTAAGGAAGTGTTGACATTTCTAGTAGGTTGAATGGTTGTGGTAACTTTATTACTAGTGTATGTAGGAATGGAAATGGGTATTATAGAATAAGGAATTGAAGTTCCTCCTTGGCTTTGGGTATACCCCAAAGCTCGAGTACTAGTCATGGTAGGGATGGTATTGTTAACGTTAGGAATGTTTTTTGTAGGAAGTGAAGTCATGGGAAATGAGGTGTGCATGCTATGATCCATAGGAGGTTGACTATCAACACTATTAGAAAGAGAGTTAGAAAACCCAAGATCCACAGTGAATGGTGTATCACAGGATGACATGAGTCTTGAGCTATGTCTCATAATAGTATTGCTAATAGGACACCAATTTTTAGAGCTCATACAAGTTTCAAAAACTTAGTGTACAAACCCAAAATGGAAAGAAACTTAAAATGCAATGCAATGACCTAGAATGCAATGTTTAAATGCAATTTTTAGATTTTAAACAAGAAAATTTATTGATTACACTATGCAACAATCTAAAAATGAAATATTGTAAATACAATTTTGAAATTAGGTAATGCATTAAATGTACCAAATTATGCTAGATATAATGAAATTGACAAAATAGAAACTTAGTAAACTGACACAGAGACTTAATAATAGCAAACAAAAACACAGAACTGAAGATTATAATTTCTAGAAATGTAGATTAAGGCTTGATTAGTGACTCATTCACCCTATGGAAAATGGGTCTTAGATGAGATTTTTGAATTTGATTTTTATATATTTTTTGGCATTTTCTTGTGATTTTCATATTTATTTTGCTACAGTAAGTTTCAAGTTTAGATTTTTATAAATGTAATGTGAAATTTGAGAGCAAATTATGACAAAATGATGGCCTAAAACACCTAGTTTTATATGAAATTTTGTCTTCAATTCTCAAATGCAAGTTTATGTGATGGAATGTGATATGAAAAATGACTTATTTTTTTTATTTTTCAAATTTAACAAATGCAAAAATATTGCAATCCTAAAACCCTAGATGAGGTGCAAATTTGAATGCAAACTAGACACCCTAAATGAGATCTAATTCAATGAAAATGAATGCAAATGAATGCAAGATCTAAATCTAGGATGAAAAGTACTCCAAAATCATAAAACTACAATGCTCAAAAAGTCGAGTTCACCAAAATGAAATGATGGGAAAGAGAGAAAGGGGCATTAACCAAAATATAATCAACATGGTTAACCTCTCTTTTCACTAGTTATTTCATTCAATTATGCATAGATGAATATCAGAAAACAAACCTAACTAATATAACAATAAAAAGGTAGGTTTTAAGATGGTAAAATGTTATGTACCTGTTACAAAAAAGCTTTTATGGGCCTCACTAAGGACTCATTCGGCTAGTGGAAAATGGGTCCTAGCTAGAGTTCTAGAAAAATACTTTCGATGTTATGTTCTTCAATGTCTACAACTCCAAATTGTAGGTGTCCAACTCCCGAAAGTCATAAATTAATTATGTAGAAGACTTTCCATGATTTTTCAAGAAAGATGACAACTTTAACAACTTTGTAGCTTTGACAACTTTGCAACTTTTTCTTTCCACTTGATGTTCAACCTAAAACCTGCAATCACACATCAAGAGAGAAGAAAATTGTTGTTTTGATAGAGAATAGGGGTTTGCCTTGGTCAAACCCCATTTTGGTAATAAAACCTTGCAATGAAATAATGCATAAAAGGAGATATGAATGAACAAAGCAATGTCATTACTCACCAATCCTCAATTGAACCTTGGATAAATCTGAAACTTAGCACATGAAATGACCTCAATGAGTGTAGATCTTGATCATGAACTTGGCATAAGATAATTGCTTTGAACATTTTAACTTGGTCACCAATGATACATCATCACATTAACTCAACATTGTGCATGACTTTGACATGATGATTGATATCTTGATTGTTGCAATAATCTTCAATAATCTACTCTTGAATGCCTTCTTGAATGCTCTTGTGAACTCTTGATCTCATAAATTTGCTATTAGGACTTGAACACTTGAAAACATAGATGAAACTATGTGAAATAACCTCATATTTATATATAACTTAACATTAATTCTTGAAATTCAAATAACACAAGCTGACATCAAATCTAGGATTTGAAATTATTAAAATACCGCCAAAAACATATTCCAAGGGGGGCTTCTAGGGTTAAGTGAGGACCCATTCACCATGTGGTGAATGGGTCCTAAGTCACTAAGCTAGGACACACACCTTCAAAACTTAAGTGTTGTGTTATTATTTATGAATATTGGTTTTTATCCCTCAAAATTTGTAATTAATTAGGCTTGGATTTGAATTAAAATGACCAATTAAGCTCAATTAATTAATAAGGCCTTAGATTAATATGAAAGTACAAATATATACTTTAAAACACCCTAAATAAGGCACCATTAAGTCCATTTAGTTTAGAAAGGCCCTAAAATTAATGTGAATGT
Organism: Sequoia sempervirens; assembly: GCA_007258455.2. NCBI lineage: Eukaryota > Viridiplantae > Streptophyta > Pinopsida > Cupressales > Cupressaceae > Sequoia > Sequoia sempervirens. The sequence continues at coordinate 267,971,491 of VDFB02000008.1, forward strand.
GTAAAACACATTAAAACACTAAATCAAGGCAACATTAGGTTAATTTTAATTATTCCCAAACTAAGGAAAAATGGATACATTTTATGTTAAGTATAATGATATATGTAGGAACATAATAAATTATAGGAATGATAGAAGTGGCAATATCGAAAGTATCCACAATAAAGGGATCTAGCACAATTTGAGAGGATGAGGGATCATTAGAGTATGAATGGATACTTCGAGGGGATGAGCACTACAAAGAGTTATAGAATGATAGGATATTTCTAATTTCATTAAGAATCTTGGTGGAAAATGGTGCATTGCAGACAAGTATATAATTTGATATTAGATAATACTATTAATCCCATCGCTAACTTAGGTGAAAAATGGTGCATAAAAAAATGCATTGTGAAGAGATGTTAGCTATGGAGGAGAATTGGCATGGAAACTGTATTTTTTTAAGAAGTAATTATTTAGTAATGGATATATCTTATATGACATATACATAGTAAAAAATATGATGTATGCACATGTTGTGGAAAATGTTTATAGATGATGTGTCAAGGTGTAGAAAATTTGATCATTATTGACTAGTTGAATGTTTTAATATTTATGAAGCCATCATTTATAATTGTAGGTTACTTCTGCAATTGTGGGATAACTGATGAAATCAATGTACATATAATTCTCATATATCTATCCAACCTATGTAAATCCTTTAATGTTTAATTTTAATCTATCATGAATTTTTATTTACATATCTTTGCATAAAAATTGGTTGTGTAGTGGAAGTTTACATTTGACAAGGATACCTAGTCCCTCATGTCAAACCATTTTATGGATATTAAGTTAAGAACTTGGAAAATTACCCAATAGAGTGGGAAAACATGAAATGAATGTCATAGATGATGATGTGATGTAAGTTTTTTGATATATGATCCTCAATTATTTTGCAAGTATGAATACAAATTGAGATGAATACAAATTGAGATCAAGATATTAGTAAATGAACTAGGGTTGCCCTTTTAAATACAACTCCAAAGTAAATGAAACATTTCATATATCAAGTAGATATAAAATGGTCAAGTATTAAGGATTCGATTAATCCTAAATTTGAATTTGGAAATTAAAATTATAGTGGTCTATTACATAAATGTGTATCTAAACCAAGTCATACATGTATCTACAAATGTGACTCGATGTAACATATAAATCTAAAAAATCAAGACTCGTTCCTCACAATAATGGAGTTTAAATAATATAATTTCGAGTTTTATATCAACCATCAATAAAAGGAGTGTCATTTAGAATATTTTTACTATTGAATAAATAAATTGAAATAGATCCAAAAAAATGAAAAAATACAAGGTATCCAATTTTCACCATGAAAAAGTTCTTGAATTACATTTAATAAATTATTCTTTGTTTGTAGTTTTAAATGGCATTACGAAAATTCACCACGAGCAATTCACTACCAACAATTCACCGTGGAAAAATTCACCACCATGACAAGTTCACCTCAAGGAAAATTCATCACCAGCAACTCACCACTACAAAAAAATAATCGCAATCTTTTAATGTGATGAATTTTTCATGGTGGTGAATTTTCCTTGAGGTGAATTTGTCATGGTAGTGAATTTTCCCACGGTGAATTGTTGGCAGTGAAATTTCCTAGAGCCATTTTAAACACCTTGTAAATCATTAATGGCCCTCAATTTGCTAGTGGTATTAAATAGTTTTCAACAATTCCATTAGAGATCAAATATTGTTGAGTGCAAGACGCACAATATCATAAGAAAAAAGTTAAAGTCCTGTCAAACCAATATATCAATGAATCCTTAAATTTTTTGTTAAGAATACATCATATTAAACACATACTTCTATATTAATTTTAAAAAAATATCTAAATTTAACATAAACCCCCTAACTAAAAGACAATATGTATCAATTCTTAAATGAGGGGGCTCCCCTGGCATTTTAAAATGTTATTCATTGATACATTCTTCTTGGAAAATTTATAGAGCAACTTTGACATTAGCAATGCTCTAGGATAGTACCTATCTTTGATATTGGTGGCATAACAGACATAGAAAATTTCCTTTTACCGGAGATTCATGATAGGTATCTAAGTGCAAATCCATGCTGAACCACTCCAACCTTTTGCCTCATTAAAATATTACCAAGTTACTCATTAAAATATTCTTATACTTTGAAGAAATTATAGGAGGAGAACCCAGAAGAAAACCCTAACTTTATGCCTAATTATCCCACATGGAAATTTCAAATTAATTCCCAATTTTTTACATAAGCAGCTTTAATGGCAAGTTCCCTACTTATAACTAAGGTTTCAAGGCCATAAATTAAATATGATGCCATCAGATAAGCTTTTTGTCATAGGTCCAAAAAGGCCAGTCTAAAAAGTGCAGGAGATCAATACTTGTACATATCTACGCTGCAGATGTCGGCCTGGCCACGTGGAATCACATGATTGGTTGTTTTTTAGATCAAAGGAATACGCTTTGTTGCACTATGGGTAGTCATCATCAACACTAACAACCTTGAAGTCACAACGCTATCCAATAATCACAAAAAATAAGGCTAATATAAACAACTACTATCACAACCATTGAAACATGCTTAGGTAATCGGTCCCCAACAAACGTTAGTTTTATTAACAAGATTCTTTCTACAAACTATTGATTATATAAATAAAATAAACGTTAGTAAAGATGCCTTTAACGTCCGGACAAATGGAATCTTGGCCGTCTTTACTATGGAGGAGGAAAGACTTTTAGCGTTTTTAAATCTGAAGGAACGTCGACGTCACATGTTTTATTTATAGTGATCGATATCACGACCTAATAAATTTTAGGTCAAATATTTTATGATTATTTTATTATTATATCGACAAGTATAATTTATAATTGTAGAAAGGAGTGGAATGTAATTGAATGTTTGTTTTTGGTTTTAATTTTTTATAATTTTCAATTTGAGAGTTTTCGCATACAATTCTTTATGAAAATGTAGAAAATTTATAATAACTATTGAAGTGTAATGATAGAAACTTGTTAACAAAACTTATTAAATAATTCATATATTAAATTAATAAAAATATAAAATAAATGAAATATATGGTCACCAATTTTGATTATTAGTAATGAAAAAGATATATAAAATAAAATAAATTTGATCACTCTATAAATTTAGAGTATTTTGTATTTGTATACTTAGCTAGTATATATTTCTTAAATATATTTATCAAAAAAGTCAATGGATATCAATCTGACATTATTATATTTATTTAAGGATTTTTTTATTTTACTTTATAGTTATTTAAAAATTATTTTAGTTTATTTTTATTGTTGACTTTTTATTTGAAGAGCTATTGTTGTCACTAAAGTGTGCACTATTGTTGAGTTGATATTATCACTCAACCACCTTGTGAAACATGGGATGATCTCCTTGAATATGGGCTCAGATGCTAGAGATCAACCTCTAGAGAGGGCTAGTTCTCTTTGAGACTTCACCTAATTAACCTACCCTATTGTTGCATGCTAAGAAAAGGGTGAAAGAAAACATGAAATGAAACCTAACACTAAGAAGGTAATGCACGAAAAATATTTTTTTCGGAATTTGAATTGTTGTCTTGACACACAATTAATCAATAACTTGGTTGTTTGTGCACAACATTAGTGTTTGACATATCTTTGTATCAATATTTTATTGAAAGGTCTATGTTTAGGTAGTTTTAGAAGGAAGAAAATGTGATGTTCTTCACAACTAACATCTTTTTGCACAGTGACACAAGAATAACCTACACAAACATACTTTTTTTTGTTTGAAAATGATAGAAATAAGACATTCATCGAAGGATTTACATATGAAAATCATAAAAAAATGATATCAATTACCATTCCAAAGTGGATGATAGTATTTATGGTCACCAAAATATTAATTGATTGTTGGGATTTCTCTAGCATTACTTGTGGAGGGTTGTTGGAGTCTTATTTCCTCTTTTTCTCCTCTTCTATGAGGTTTCTCAACCTCTTCTGCACCCTCTACTATCTCTTCAACTTCTAATTCTTCCACCTCTTCTTTTGGTGTGACCTTTTGCATTTATCTTTTGGCCATTTGTTTAGCTCTTACTTATCGGGTCCTCTTCTATGGTGTGACTTACAGTGGTCTCCCAATGTTGATACCATCTGTACAGAGGTTGTGGGGCCTTTTGATTTACCCGGTGACATGATGTGAAGCCTACCTAATATTATTGTAGAGTAGGTTTTCTACTTAGTGGCAAAGAACTGAGAAAATCTTCCCTCTAGTATCCCCCACTACTTGTAGAGCTTCTCTTTATTCTTTTCCAAGTTTTCTTGTGCCTCCTTGTTGATATTTTTTCCATCACTTCTTTATATATGCCAAATGACTCTACATTAGGATCCTTAGGTTGACTAAGTACAGTAATTGCATAAGCATCTACCACTTGTGTAGTAAGTTCATATGGTAGCCGTGATATCCATACCATACGTGGTTCTATTTCCTCTATGTATGTGTAGTCTTTATCCACCAAAAAAATTATTGTGTTGGTATATTGGGTGGTGGACTCATGGAGAATCTTTTTCCTATTTTACATTTTCTCTTGGAAGGTTTTGAAGAACCCCCAGTATGCAACTTTGTAGGCTTTGGCATCCAAGAATTGATAAATATGGTACTTGATTTATGTCACCACTATTTGGTTGAGTTTCCAAACTTTTCCCTTGAAGTTTGGTAATTTTTTAAGAAAATAAAACATTAAACATAAGAGCAATGTACCATACAAGAAGTGGTACTTGGAGGTCTTGATCTTCTGGATATTTTCCATCAGTTTCTCTTGGATCACCTTGTAGAGGTCAAAATATTTTCCCTCCACCACCATTTGATATATTAGATGGATAGTGATAGTTGTGGCAGAGTCTTCCTAGTTGGCACAGTATATTTTATATGCAATCCCCATGCAGCATAATGGACTCTATCATTTGTTATTGTCTTTATGTTCATGCTTTAGCCGTCTAGGGTTGCTCTAGTTAATTAAATTGCACCTCATTATTTTTTTTGGCTTTCTTAGCAAAGATGCCACCTACTATTCTCAATCTTGTCACCATGTGAATGGCTTCCTTTATGACTCAGTAGGGTTTATCTAGGTACATGTAAATTCATCATGCATCCAACTTAGTACAATTCTAACCTATGCCTCTTCGTCATAAAAGTATGGATAATATTTTTAAATGTCAAGATTTTCTTAGCTAATATCCATGTATTCTGGCTTATAGTTCTTCTCATCATCTTCCACAAGTGTTAGGTAGAGATCCTCTAACTTAGTGTGGTCTATCTCTTCAATTTGTTTGTGCATGTACTTTTGAACATCATCCAGGTATACCACATTATGGGGAATCTAGGAGAATACCCCATCCTTATATGTTTCTAGAGCCTTATATGGGTATTTTTAGTACTTAGGTCTAGGCTTCTAAAAGATCTGAACTACTATTAGGGTGGCTATTGTCTTGGGCAGTGATCTCAGGCCAGTTGGAGAACCATTCATCTGTAATTGATATTAGTGGTGGGATATCGGAATTATGGGGCTCTTATTCTACACTTCAAGCTCTGTGAAACATTCTTGTGACAAATAGATTATTTAGATTATTCTTGTGCCATGTTTTACCATGAACATTGTGACAAATAGATGCATTCTTATAAGCTGCTAAATAGATAAAATCTCTCAAGGATTTGGTTGACCCTTAAGCAAATTGCTACCTAAAGCAAGGAATTGTTAGTGTAATTAATTATTTATTACACTAGCATAAGTTAACTTAGGTCATATATCATTTAGTCCTAGGTTGCATTTTAATAGATCATTTAATAATGGGGTAATGTCCCCTTCCATGTTTGTAGGGATAAGATTTCTTCTAGAAGATGAGTTGTCCTTCTAGAACTTATCTCAACATTTAATAATTTCCTAGGTAGGGTTCACATGTTGTCACATATTGTTAGATCAAGACACATGGCAACATCATTTTGCATCTTGCATCTCACTTATGCCTATATATTCAGGGAATTTGTACATTTGTAATCATCTCATAGTGTAGATCAATAGAATCTCTATTGTGCATGCCTAGTTGCAACACTTTCTATGTGGTTGATTATCTTTTCTGGCAAAGGTCCTCCATTGAAGACTATAGCTTCAGGGACCTTGTGCATCCATAATCTCAATATAGTATCAAATATTTTTTAGTAAAACGTCAACCCTTGATCAAGAAAGTTGGTGTGCGAGATTCTTTGCAGGCTTGAAGGTTTCCATTGAAGGCTACTTGATTCCACCCAAGGAACAAGCTGATTTTTGAAGCAGATAGAGTCAGATCCAAGCTTTCCATTGTCTTCAGAAGGCCTTGAAACCCTAGGATCGCCTGTCCATTCATCAAAATCGGATACATCAACCCGGGAGCCATCAGAGGTATTTTTGGGTTTGCAAAATCAATTGTACGATCTGTACAATTTGTAGCAAAAATCATCCCAGTCAGTTGTCCTCTGAGGCAAAAAAAATTTAGTCGCAGGCACTTTTTTTTCAAAAAAAATCAGGGCTTTATCTATTTTGTTTGGCAAAAAAATCATTATAATTTTGGGCATTTGTATAGTTTGCAAAAAAAAATTGGAGTGACAACAATTAAATTTTCTAGTTGGCATCATCTCTTTTAATTTGTAGACTATATTCCATCGACATTGAGGTCGGCTCATATCAATGGGTTTTTATTTTTTCGCATAATGCATTATAAAAAAATCATAGTCGGCTTTGGTGAATAATTCCTTTGCAGATTAAATCCGTTTTCAATAATTTTGAATTTCCCTAAAGGCATTATTCAAAATTGTTGTCAATTATTTCAAATCCTATCAGCAGGGGGCGTACCTTTAGCGTACATCTACTGTTGGCCCATTTATTGTAGAAGAGGTACCTGTTTGTCGATACCTGGCGTACTTCATCTGGGTTCATCCCTCACCGTTTGTCGCCGGCCTTTGTTACCGATCGACTATTCATCGCTAACCGAAGTTCTTGTCGACGATCACACCAGCCGCTCCGTTTAGTCCATCGTCGGCCCATTCTCTCCCAACCGATATTCTGTTTCACATCATCGGTGTTCTCTGGAAGGCCCTCACCACCAACGCCCCTCGGTCCTAGGTGTGTCCAAGGGATCCGCTACATCCAAGCAGTGCCACCAAGGTTTCAAGTTGCCCTGCCAACAACCACACTCGCCCACCACCCTATCCGAGGGCACAATTTTTTTTTCCTTTTTTACACAACTGGTCACATCAATGACTGAGTGCTAAGTTTGAGGGTGCTTATTTTTTGCACCTCGTTAGCCTGCTGAGTGCCTAATCTAGGCATTTTTTCATTTTATCATAAATTTTCACCAGGGTATCAAAAATAACCAAACGAGATACCGTCGAAAAGGTAATTTTGAGCACTTTCCAGTGGTGACATAAGTTTTGCAAAATTTTGCTTAAAAAATTTCTACATCCAACTAAAGACAAAACCCTAATCTAGACTCAAAGGCTCATATCTTTGCAACCGTTCATCATATTTCGGTGATTTCAGCAGCATTAGGAAGATTTTTCAAAGATTTTTTCATCATTCCAAACCCCTTGATCAGTTTTAGCTCTAGGTACTCTTGCATTGATTTTTTCAGTTTGGTGCATTTGTTTAATAACTTGGATATCCTGAAGCTTAGGAAAATATTTTTTCATCTGGGTAGCATCACTTCAATTGCACATCATATTTGGAAGCTTCTATTTTCTATTGAAGGTCAGTGTCTATATTTTTGGAGAAATTTCATTATGGGGCTTACATATACTCCTTCTTTGGTTATGTTGCATAAGGGAAACTATAAAAAATGGTGAGATGGGATAATACACCATATCCAATCACTTGATCTA
>VDFB02000008.1:267979531-268034566 GCA_007258455.2 Sequoia sempervirens
AGAACATTGTGCCTAATGTCTCCAAGAGAGGACAAGTCAAGAGTAAGAGATTGCCACTTATGGAATGCCTCACATTGCATCAAGCCACTAAGGGAAATTTGTATGCTTATAAATATCATGCTTATGGAGGACATCAAACCCAATGACACCACCAAGAAAAGAATGCATCACAAGAAAGAAAATTTCACCATGAAACATGCAAAAATTTCAAAATATATCATCAATGTATGCCCCCACTTTAAAGCAATTTATAACACCATTGTTGTGAGTGACTACTTTAAAGTAGCCAATTTTTACTCCTAAGACATGAGAGATTTGGGTATGTGTAGGATCATCATGGAAAAAACAAGCCCTTAAGTGGCAAAAAATTTAGAAAAATCAGAGTTAGGCAACTTGACGTAAAAATTTGAATAAGTTATCTATATTATTTCAAAAATATGTAAGAATAGAATTTTTAGAAAATTGAATGTAGTTTCTAAACTACAAGGTTTGTTTTAAAAATAAATCTATTTGGTGAAAATTTGAAATTTCAATGTAATAGTACTTAAATTTCAGGGAAAAAATAAGTAGGTGTCTCTCTGACCACCCTAACCACAATAAAATGATAATAATTTTTAATATTTTTTTAGATATAATTAGAGGACTCATGTCTCGTTGTGATACATATTTTTTTGGAATTTTTTTCCAATTAAATAATTAATTATGATTTTTTTTTATTACAACTTTTAAAAATATAAAACTCAGATGTCTCAATTACCTTAACTTTGGCCAAACTTCATGAAATTAATTTTTATTTTTAATCCTATAGTATGTGAAGCATAGAATGTGACACATTTTGGATTCAAAAATGTGATAATCGCTTTTGAAAGCTATAGATGTTTTTCAATCAACCTATCAATTAGGACTTTGGTCGTAATTCGAATAGAAAATGAATAATAATTACTTATTAAATTCAAAGTAAAGCATAATTAATATTGGTGGAAAGCTGAGAATCTCGTTTAAAAACCCTTTTCGTTTCATCAATTTTGGGTTAAAAAAAATTGTCAGCCACATACCCGTCAATATTGCCACTTTTTGGCCCATCATGGTCCTGCACATACACATTTCCTCATAAAACCCTATGCCAAGTCATATGTTTTAGAAATAAAGCTATAGCATGACAAAGGAGGGAGGGGTTTCCCCTAGGAATACATAATGGATCTATGGATTTAGGGTCAGTATGTCTTTGCTACAATGTTACCTTAGAGCTCAGAAATGTCATCATTCTGCAAATACTCATAGAATTGGAAGAATGATACAAAGAGAGAGAAAATAAAGAAAAGGCCTTTTGGGTCAACATGGAAGAGACCTAAATGTCTAGATTCCTTGTTTCATTCCCAAAAGGAGAACACGAGACAAATGAAAAAGATAAAATGTTTATGACATAGAGAAGAATGTAGATACATATAGAGGAATACACAGAAATAGAGAGATACATCAAATAAAACATCACAAGGGATCACATTACGCACATGCAATCACATAAAGAACATGAAAAGGAAAAAAAAGAAAAAGACTAGTAAGGTGTATGTGAGTCAACCTATAGCAGGTCGTTCATATTGTAATCTTGATTAGTATATATAGAAGGAAAACAACTAGCCAAATGGACAACATCAAGTTCTGAACTAGGACACATACCAAGTTCAACACTCTCTTTAGGATATTTTTCATTTAAGCTCATAGAGGAGGAAAATAATGAATTTAACTCATTATACACGCTTGTTCATCAATCTTAACAATTTAAATTCCATCATCTAGATTAATCACAATAGCAGATCAAATGATAATGTCTCTAGAAATTTATTGTTTATGTTGTAGCAAGAGTAGAGAATCATCATGCATTTCTTTAGGTGAGTTAGGATTTTGATTCTCAATGTTTCTATTTACTTCTTGATTTTGTGACATACGAGTTATAGCATGACGTCTATACCTATGCTCTCTAGCATTTCAAAAAAAAATTAATCTATTGTCAAGTTGGGCTTGTGTAGGAGTGGGTTTGTCAATTATAGGTTTATTCTCTTCTCTTAGGTGAGGAATGAAAGGAACCATAGTAGGTTGTTCAACCACTTTCTCTTTAGCTTTGTAAACTTGTTTGATTTTAGGAGTCACAACTGGATTGTTTTGGTTATATTGTGGTCTCTTAAATAGGAAATGGTAAGAGGTTTTGTCATAGGTTGCTCTTGGATGTTTGGAAGGGATTTTTGCTCAATCATAAGTTCATCAAGAATAGGTGACTCAATCATGGGTTGTGGCATGTTTCTAAGGGATAATTATGCTATGTGCTTTGCCTTAAACTTTTGATATGATTTGAAAAAGTAGTCCTCATGAGGTTTGATAGGTTCAATAGGCTTGAGCCAAATCCAATGAAAAGTTCCCTTGGGAAGACAAAGGATTAAAGCCACTATGATGCACAGTAAATATTTCATTACCAAAAGGAAACTTTAAACATTTATACATAACAAATGGGACAACATTCATGGAGTGAAGCCATGGGTAGCCTAACTTCACACAAAATTAGTCTGATGATGGGATGATGATGAATGAGACATTTAATGTTTTTAGTCCAACTTTTAAAGGGAGATTTATCAAGTCTATTATAGGACAAGAGAAACCATTATACATTTTGATCCATGCTTTCAATTTATCATATGTATCTTGATAGAGTTCATGCAAAAATAGGAATTCTTCAGTTTTTGTGTTCTCTCCACAAACAGTATCAATTAATTTATCTCATTAGTAGGCTTATCATTGATTCTTCCAGCTATGTAAAGAGGACCATTGGGTGCATGTTTAAGTATGTATTTTTTTGAGAAAGAAATATCAAGAGGCATTTTGGTTGAGCCCTTACAAGGTCTAGCTTTGAAAAATGTGATCATTTTAATCGGTTCTTCTTCATTATTACCTTTTTTTTTTCGTCATTTGTGTCAACATTCATCACATCATTCTTTGTTTTACTAGCTTTGCTAAATGAAATAGTGTGTTTCAGCATGGGATTTGTAAATATTTGTAGGTTTTGGTTAGGAGGAGCTATAGACTTATTACCTTGATCGTTCATACCTCCAATTAGAAGATGATTAGAATCAATGAAGTCTTGCATGAGATGTTTAAGATGCTTACTATATTCTATATCATGTCCATTTTGTCAGTGATAATGGAAATAAGAGTTTGGTTTGTACCCTCTAGGTAATTGTTTATAAGAACCAAAAGCTCTAACAAGAGGTAAGGAAATCATATTCTTTTCTACGAGCTGCGACATGATATTATGAAGGGTGTTGAGTAAAGGAGTAAATTTTATATTCCTATACATAAAGGAATATGAATTTTTCGTCTTTGTGGCAGCCACTTGGTTATCAACTTGTTGATTTGGTTGAGGGGAATTAAGTTTTAGAAAGCCCCTATTCTATTTATTGAAAGGTTGGTCGCCATTTTGAGATGCAGAATTAGAATTTTCAAGATGGCTAGGATGATTTTTCACTTCACAATTGTAAGTCGTATTATGATAATCAGGAAGGGTTGTACATAATTGTGTAAAGAATGAGAATCTCAACATCTCAAGTTTGGTTTGGAGTTTTCTTCGTAAGTTGGAAATAAACATTCATTGAAGGTTGACATCAGAAATCTTCATGTTTATTTATGAATAAAGTGTTTGGTATCTTGCTATGAAATCAGTCACTTTCTCATCATCCTTTTGTTTGCATGTCATTAAAACAACTACAGTCATCTTGGGACCCATGTGAATGTGGAAGTGGTTGTAAAAGGAATCAACAAACTCATTGAGTGAACTAATTGAATTATTTGGTATGGAAGAAAACCACAATAAAGTTGTGCCTTTCAATGACCTAGGGAAGAGTTTAGCCAAAATCTTGTCTTCAAAGATGAAATCACTACATAGGGTTGTATAAGCAGAAAAATGGCTAACAGGATTTCCTTTCCTACCAAATTTCTCAAATCGATAGGAATCTCTATGTACCTTGTGGCATTGGTGTTCTCAGTATCTGTAGGGATAATGTGTTGGTTGTGATGTATTATGGAGGTTCACCACTATTTTTTTAGCTAGGGTTGCGAGTTGTTGAATGGATGGCATGGTTTGCATAAGTGTGCTAAGGACGAAATCATTGGTATTAGTGTAAGGTGGAGTGGTGTATGTATGTGGAAGAAAAGTAAATTTTAAGTTTGTGAAGAAGGATGGTTGAGGAGATATAGTATGTGAATGCACAAAGCTAGAAGGATTCCCTATGGAAATATCTAAGGAAGTGTTGGCATTGCTAGCAGGTTGTATGGTCGTGGTAACTTGAGTACTAGTGTATGTAGGAATGGAAATAGGTATTGTAGAAGAAGGAATTGAAGTTCCTCCTTGGATTTTGGTATACCCCAAAGCTTGAGTACAACTAGTCATGGTACAGATGGTATTTTAACATTAGGCACATTGGTTGTTGGAAGTGAAGTCATGGGAAATGAGGTATGCATGCTATGATCCATAGGGGGTTGATTATAAGCACTATTAGAAAGAGAGTTACAAAACCCAAGATCCATGGTGAATGGTGTATCACAGGATGACATGAGTCTCAAACTACATCTCACAATAGTATTACTAATAGGACACCAAGTTGTAAAGCTCATACAAGTTTCACCAACTTAGTGTACAAACCCAAAATGGAAAGAGACTTAAAATGCAATGTAATGACCTAGAATTCAATGTTTAAATGCAATTTTCTCATTCTAAACAAGGAAATTTACTGATTACACTATGCAACAATCTGAAAATGAAATTTTGTAAATGCAATTTGGAAATTAGGAAATGCACTAAATGTACCAAATTAAGCTAGCTATAATGAAATTGACAAAACAAAAACTCAGCAAACTGAAACAGAGATCTGATAACAACAAACAAAAACACAAAACTAAAGATTTTAATTTCTAGAAATGAATATTAAGGCTTGATTAGGGAATCATTCACCCTATGGAAAATGCATCCTAGATGAGGTTTTAGAAATTGATTTTTATAGATTTTCTGGTGTTTTCCAGTGATTTTCAGATTCAGTTTGCTACAGTAAGTTTTAGGTTCAATTTTGTAAATGCAATGTGAAATTTTAGTGCAAATTATGACAAAATGATGACTTAAACCACCTAGTTTGATATGCAATTTTATTTTCAATTTTCAAATGCAAGTTTATGTGATACAAGATGATATTCAAAATGATTGATTATTATATATTCTTCATACTTAAAGAATACAAAAATAATGCAATCCTAAAACCCTATATGAGATGAAAATTTGAATGCAAACTAGACACCCTAAAAGAGATCTAATTCAATACAAATGAATGGAAATGAATACAAGATCTAAATATAGGATAAAAAGGTCTCCAAAATAAGAAAACTACAATACTCAAAAAGTCAGGTTCACCAAAATGAAATGATGAGAAAGAGAGAGAGGGGGATTAACCAAATTGTAATCAAGATGGTTAATCTCTCTTTTCACTAGTTATTTCATTCAATTATGCATAGATGAATATCAAAAAAAAAACCTAACTAATATAGCAGTAAAAAGGTAGGTTTTAAGATGGTAAAATGTTGTGTACACCTTTTGCAAAAAGCATTTTTTTGAGCCTCACTAAGGACTCATTCACCTAGTGATGAATGGGTCTTGGCTAGGGTTCTGGAAAAATGCTTTCTAGGTCTTTTTCTTTAATGTCTTCAACTCCAAACTCTAGGTGTTCATCTCTTGAAAGTTGGAAATGAATTCTATAGATGAATTTCCATGATTTTGCAAGAAAGATGACAACTTTAACAACTTTGCAACTTTTTCTTTCCACTTGATCTTCAACCTAAAACCTACAATCACACATCAAGAGAAAATAAAAATGTTGTTTTGTCAGAGAATAGGGGTCATCCTTGGTCAAACCCCATTTCAGTAATTAAACCTTGGAAGGAAACAATGCATAAAAGGAGAGATGAATGAATAATTCAATGTCACTATTCACCAATCCTCAATTGAACCTTGGATAAATTTGAAACTTAGCATGAAATGGCCTCAATGATTGTATATCTTGATCATGAACATGACATAAGATAATGGCTTTGAACACTTAAACTTGATCACCAATGATACACCATCACATTAGCTCAACAATATGCATGAATTTCACATGATGATTGATATCTTGATTGTTGCAATAATCTTTAGTAATTTTCTCTTGAATGCTCTTGTGAACTCTTGATCTCATAAATTTTCTATTAGGGCTTGAAAACATGAAAACTTAGATGAAACTATGTGAAATAACATCATATTTATACATAACTTAAGATTAATTCCAGAAATTCAAATAACACAAGCTAATATCAAATCTAGGATTTGAAATCATTAAAATACCACCAAAAACATATTCCAAGGAAGGTCCTAGGGTTAAGTGAGCACCCATTTTCTATGTGGTGAATGGGTCCAAACACACTTAACTAGGCATTAGTGACTAGATCCCTATGAAGAATGACAAATCTCGGGAGGTTGACCATTGTTTTGTTGAGTTAGGGTTTTGACTTGTTGTTGAATGAATGGCATGGCTTACATAAGTGTGTTAAGGATGACTTCATTTGTATTAGTGTAGGGAGGGGAATAAGGTGGAGTGGTGTATGTATGCGGAGGGAAAATTAATTTTAAGTTTGTGAAGGAGGATGGCTAAGGAGATATAGTATGTGAATGCACAAAGCTAGAAGGATTCCCTATGGAAATACCTAAGGAAGTGTTGACATTTCTAGTAGGTTGAATGGTTGTGGTAACTTTATTACTAGTGTATGTAGGAATGGAAATGGGTATTATAGAATAAGGAATTGAAGTTCCTCCTTGGCTTTGGGTATACCCCAAAGCTCGAGTACTAGTCATGGTAGGGATGGTATTGTTAACGTTAGGAATGTTTTTTGTAGGAAGTGAAGTCATGGGAAATGAGGTGTGCATGCTATGATCCATAGGAGGTTGACTATCAACACTATTAGAAAGAGAGTTAGAAAACCCAAGATCCACAGTGAATGGTGTATCACAGGATGACATGAGTCTTGAGCTATGTCTCATAATAGTATTGCTAATAGGACACCAATTTTTAGAGCTCATACAAGTTTCAAAAACTTAGTGTACAAACCCAAAATGGAAAGAAACTTAAAATGCAATGCAATGACCTAGAATGCAATGTTTAAATGCAATTTTTAGATTTTAAACAAGAAAATTTATTGATTACACTATGCAACAATCTAAAAATGAAATATTGTAAATACAATTTTGAAATTAGGTAATGCATTAAATGTACCAAATTATGCTAGATATAATGAAATTGACAAAATAGAAACTTAGTAAACTGACACAGAGACTTAATAATAGCAAACAAAAACACAGAACTGAAGATTATAATTTCTAGAAATGTAGATTAAGGCTTGATTAGTGACTCATTCACCCTATGGAAAATGGGTCTTAGATGAGATTTTTGAATTTGATTTTTATATATTTTTTGGCATTTTCTTGTGATTTTCATATTTATTTTGCTACAGTAAGTTTCAAGTTTAGATTTTTATAAATGTAATGTGAAATTTGAGAGCAAATTATGACAAAATGATGGCCTAAAACACCTAGTTTTATATGAAATTTTGTCTTCAATTCTCAAATGCAAGTTTATGTGATGGAATGTGATATGAAAAATGACTTATTTTTTTTATTTTTCAAATTTAACAAATGCAAAAATATTGCAATCCTAAAACCCTAGATGAGGTGCAAATTTGAATGCAAACTAGACACCCTAAATGAGATCTAATTCAATGAAAATGAATGCAAATGAATGCAAGATCTAAATCTAGGATGAAAAGTACTCCAAAATCATAAAACTACAATGCTCAAAAAGTCGAGTTCACCAAAATGAAATGATGGGAAAGAGAGAAAGGGGCATTAACCAAAATATAATCAACATGGTTAACCTCTCTTTTCACTAGTTATTTCATTCAATTATGCATAGATGAATATCAGAAAACAAACCTAACTAATATAACAATAAAAAGGTAGGTTTTAAGATGGTAAAATGTTATGTACCTGTTACAAAAAAGCTTTTATGGGCCTCACTAAGGACTCATTCGGCTAGTGGAAAATGGGTCCTAGCTAGAGTTCTAGAAAAATACTTTCGATGTTATGTTCTTCAATGTCTACAACTCCAAATTGTAGGTGTCCAACTCCCGAAAGTCATAAATTAATTATGTAGAAGACTTTCCATGATTTTTCAAGAAAGATGACAACTTTAACAACTTTGTAGCTTTGACAACTTTGCAACTTTTTCTTTCCACTTGATGTTCAACCTAAAACCTGCAATCACACATCAAGAGAGAAGAAAATTGTTGTTTTGATAGAGAATAGGGGTTTGCCTTGGTCAAACCCCATTTTGGTAATAAAACCTTGCAATGAAATAATGCATAAAAGGAGATATGAATGAACAAAGCAATGTCATTACTCACCAATCCTCAATTGAACCTTGGATAAATCTGAAACTTAGCACATGAAATGACCTCAATGAGTGTAGATCTTGATCATGAACTTGGCATAAGATAATTGCTTTGAACATTTTAACTTGGTCACCAATGATACATCATCACATTAACTCAACATTGTGCATGACTTTGACATGATGATTGATATCTTGATTGTTGCAATAATCTTCAATAATCTACTCTTGAATGCCTTCTTGAATGCTCTTGTGAACTCTTGATCTCATAAATTTGCTATTAGGACTTGAACACTTGAAAACATAGATGAAACTATGTGAAATAACCTCATATTTATATATAACTTAACATTAATTCTTGAAATTCAAATAACACAAGCTGACATCAAATCTAGGATTTGAAATTATTAAAATACCGCCAAAAACATATTCCAAGGGGGGCTTCTAGGGTTAAGTGAGGACCCATTCACCATGTGGTGAATGGGTCCTAAGTCACTAAGCTAGGACACACACCTTCAAAACTTAAGTGTTGTGTTATTATTTATGAATATTGGTTTTTATCCCTCAAAATTTGTAATTAATTAGGCTTGGATTTGAATTAAAATGACCAATTAAGCTCAATTAATTAATAAGGCCTTAGATTAATATGAAAGTACAAATATATACTTTAAAACACCCTAAATAAGGCACCATTAAGTCCATTTAGTTTAGAAAGGCCCTAAAATTAATGTGAATGTGTAAAACACATTAAAACACTAAATCAAGGCAACATTAGGTTCATTTTAATTATTCCCAAACTAAGGAAAAGGGGATACATTTTCTATTACTATAATGATATATGTAGGAACATAATAAATTATAGGAATGATAGAAGTGGCAATATCGAAAGTATCCACAATAAAGGGATCTAGCATAATTTGAGATGATGAGGGATCATTAGAGTACGAATGGATACTTAGGGGGGATGAGGACTACAAAGAGTTATAGAATGATAGGAGATTTCTAATTTCATTAAGAATCTTGGTGGAAAATTGTGCATTGCAGACAAGTATATAATGATATGATATTACTAATTTCATCAAGAATCTTAGTAGAAAATAGTGCATAAAAAAATGCATTGTGAGGAGATGTTGTTAGCTATGGAGGAGAATTGGCATGACAAATGTATTTTTTTAAGAAGTAATTATTCAGTAATGGATATATCTTATATGGCATATATATAGTAAAAAATATGATGTATGTACATGTCGAAAATGTTTATAGATGACGTGTCAAGGTGTAGAAAATTTGATCATTATTAACTAGTTGAATGTTTTAATATTTATGAAGCCATCATTTGTAATTGTAGGTTACTTCTGCAATTGTGGGATAACTAATGACATCAATGTACATATGATTCTCATATAGATCCAACCTATGTAAATCCTTTAATGTTTAATTTTAATCTATCATGAATTTTTATTTACATATCTTTGCATAAAAATTGGTTGTGTAGTGGAAGTTTACATTTGACAAGGATACCTAGTCCCTCATGTCAAACCATTTTATGGATATTAAGTTAAGAACTTGGAAAATTACCCAATAGAGTGGGAAAACATGAAATGAATGTCATAGATGATGATGTGATGTAAGTTTTTTGATATATGATCCTCAATTATTTTGCAAGTATGAATACAAATTGAGATGAATACAAATTGAGATCAAGATATTAGTAAATGAACTAGGGTTGCCCTTTTAAATACAACTCCAAAGTAAATGAAACATTTCATATATCAAGTAGATATAAAATGGTCAAGTATTAAGGATTCGATTAATCCTAAATTTGAATTTGGAAATTAAAATTATAGTGGTCTATTACATAAATGTGTATCTAAACCAAGTCATACATGTATCTACAAATGTGACTCGATGTAACATATAAATCTAAAAAATCAAGACTTGTTCCTCACAATAATGGAGTTTAAATAATATAATTTCAAGTTTTATATCAACCATTAATAAAAAGAGTGTCATTTATAATATTTTTACTATTGAATAAATAAACCGAAATAGAACCAAAAAAATGAAAAAATACAAGGTATCCAATTTTCACCATGAAAAAGTTCTTGAATTACATTTAATAAATTATTCTTTGTTTGTAGTTTTAAATGGCATTACGAAAATTCACCGCTAGCAATTCACTACCAACAATTCACCGTGGAAAAATTCACCACCATGACAAGTTCACCTCAAGGAAAATTCATCACAGCAATTCACCACCACAAAAAAAAATTGCAAACTTTTAATGTGATGAATTTTTCATGGTGGTGAATTTTCCTTGAGTTGAATTTCTCATGGCAGTGAATTTTCCCACGGTAAATTGTTGGCAATGAATTTTCCTGCTATGAATTGTTGGCGGTGAATTTTCCTAGAGCCATTTTAAACACCTTGTAAATCATTAATGGCCCTCAATTTGCTAGTGATATTAAATAGTTTTCAACAATTCCATTAGAAATCAAGTATTGTTGAGTGAAAGACCCACAATATCATAAGGAAAAAGTTGAAGTCATGTCAAACCAATATATCAATGAATCCTTAATTTTTTGTTAAAAATACATCATATTAAACTCGTGTACTCCTATTTTAATTTAAAAAATGTATCTAAATTTGACATAAAACCCCAAACTAAAAGTCAATATGTATCAATTCTTAAATGAGGGGGCTCCCATAGCATTTTAAAATGTTATTCATTGATACATTCTTCTTGAAAAATTTACATAGCAACTTTGACATTAGCAATGCCATGGAAGACATGTACCTATCTTTGACATTGGTGGCATATTGCACATAGAAAATTTCTTACCAAACCATGCCAAACCAATTACCAACTTTTGTTTCATTAAAATATAACCAAGTTGGTTTCATTAAAATATTCTTATACTTTTGGAAGAAATATAAGAAACGTTAGTTTTATTAACAAGATTCTTTCTACAAACTATTGATTATATAAATAAAATAAACGTTAGTAAAGATGCCTTTAACGTCCGGACAAATGGAATCTTGGCCGTCTTTACTATGGAGGAGGAAAGACTTTTAGCGTTTTTAAATCTGAAGGAACGTCGACGTCACATGTTTTATTTATAGTGATCGATATCACGACCTAATAAATTTTAGGTCAAATATTTTATGATTATTTTATTATTATATCGACAAGTATAATTTATAATTGTAGAAAGGAGTGGAATGTAATTGAATGTTTGTTTTTGATTTTATTTTTTTATAATTTTCAATTTGAGAGTTTTCGCATACAATTCTTTATGAAAATGTAGAAAATTTATATTAACTATTGAAGTGTAATGATAGAAACTTGTTAACAAAACTTATTAAATAATTCATATATTAAATTAATAAAAATATAAAATAAATGAAATATATGGTCACCAATTTTGATTATTAGTAATGAAAAAGATATATAAAATAAAATAAATTTGATCACTCTATAAATTTAGAGTATTTTGTATTTGTATACTTCTAGCTAGTATATATTTCTTAAATATATCTATCAAAAAAGTCAATGGATATCATTCTGACATTATTATATTTATTTAAGAATTTTTTTATTTTACTTTATAGTTATTTAAAAATTATTTTAGTTTCTTTTTATTGTTGACTTTTTATTTGAAGAGCTATTGTTGTCACTAAAGTGTGCACTATTGTTGAGTTGATATTATCACTCAACCACCTTGTGAAACATGGGATGATCTCCTTGAATATGGGCTCAGATGCTAGAGATCAACCTCTAGAAAGGGCTAGTTCTCTTTGAGACTTCACCTAATTAACCTACCCTATTGTTACATGCTAAGAAAAGGGTGAAAGAAAACATGAAATGAAACCTAACACTAAGAAGGTAATGCATGAAAAATATTTTGTTCAAAATTTGAACTGTTGTTTTGACACACAATTAATTAATAACTTGGTTGTTTGTGCACAACATTAGTGTTTGACATATCTTTGTGACAATATTTTATTGAAAGGTCTATGTTTAGGTAGTTTTAGAAGGAAGAAAATGTGATGTTCTTCACAACTAACATCTATTTGCATAGTGACACAAGAAATAACCTAAACAAACATACTTTTTTTGGTTTGAAAATGATAGAAATAAGACATTCATCGAAGGATTTACATATGAAAATCATTAAAAAAATGATATCAATTACCATTCCAAAGTGGATGATAGTATTTATGGTAACCAAAATATCAATTGATTTTTGGGATTTTTCTAGCATTACTTGTGGAGGGCTATTGGAGTCTTATGTCCTCTTTTTCCCCTCTTCTATGAGGTTTCTCAACCTCTTATGCACCCTCTACTATCTCTTCAACTTATAATTCTTCCACCTCTTCTTCTGGTGTGACCATTTTCATTTATTTTTTGTCCATTTGTTTAGCTCTTACATATCAAGTCCTCTTCTATGGTGTGACTTACAATGGTCTCCCAATGTTGATACAATTTGTACAGAAGTTGTGGGGCCTTTTGATTTACCCGGTGACGTGATGTCAAGCCTACCTTATATTATTGTAGAGTAGGTTTTCTACTTAGTGGCAAAGAACTGAGAAAATATTCCCTCTATTATCCCCCACTACTTGTAGAGCTTCTCTTTATTATTTTCCAAGTTTTCTTGTGCTTCCTTGTTGATATTTTTTTCCATCACTTCTTTATATATGCCAAATGACTCTACATTAGGATCCTTAGATTGACTAAGTACGGTAATTGTATAAGCATCTACCACTTGTGTAGTAAGTTCATATGGTAGTTGTGATATCCATACCATATGTGGTTCTACTGCCTCTATGTATGTGTAGTCTTTATCCACCAAAAAAATTATTGTGCTGGTATATTGGGTGGTGGACTCATGGAGAATCTTTTGCCTATTTTACATTTTCTCTTGGAAGGTTTTGAAGAACCCCTAGTATGCAACTTTGTAGGCTTTGGCATCCAAGAATTGATGAATATGGTACTTGATTTATGTCACCACTATTTGGTTGAGTTTCCAAACTTTTCCCTTGAAATTTGGTAATTTTTTGAGAAAATAAAACATTAAACATAAGAGCAATTTACCATACAAGAAGTGGTACTTGGAGGTCTTGATCTTCTGGATATTTTCCATCAGTTTCTCTTGGATCACCTTGTAGAGGTCAAAATATTTTCCCTCCACCACCATTTGATATATTAGATGGATAGTGATAGTTGTGGCAGAGTCTTCCTAGTTGGCACAGTATATTTTATATGCAATCCCCATGTAGCATAATGGACTCTATCATTTGTTATTGTCTTTATGTTCATGCTTTAGCCATCTAGGGCTGCTCTAGTTAATTAAATTGCACCTCATTATTTTTTTTGGCTTTCTTAGCAAAGATGCCACCTACTATTCTCAATCTTGTCACCATGTGAATGGCTTCCTTTATGACTCAGTAGGGTTTATCTAGGTACATGTAAATTCATCATGCATCCAACTTAGTACAATTCTAACCCATGCCTCTTCATCATAAAAGTATGGATAATATTTCCAAATGTCAAGATTTTCTTAGCTAATATCCATGTATTCTGGCTTATAGTTCTTCTCATCATCTTCCACGAGTGTTAGGTAGAGCTCATCTAGCTTAGTGTGGTCTATCTCTTCAATTTGTTTGTGCATGTACTTTTGAACATCATCCAGGTATACCACATTATGGGGAATCTAGGAGAATACCCCATCCTTATCTGTTTCTAGAGCCTTATATGGGTATTTTTAGTACTTAGGTCTAGGCTTCTAAAAGATCTGAACTACTATTGGGGTGGCTATTGTCTTAGCAGAATATTTCACAAAGTGTGGCTAGCTTCTAGGGTTTGATCTCAATTTATTGAGAAAAAATAGAATGCATAGGAGAAAAGTGAGTGTTTAGGGTGAGATGGAGTGTGTTGGTTATTTTTTTAAGAACCAAACTTAATCTCACATTTTACCTATGAATTTTCCATAATTCAATAATTAGCAAAGGTAAGGATTGGCCAATAAACAAGTAAAGGATTACTAGGCCCTTACTTCTACACTTCAAGCTCTATGAAACCCAGGAGGGTGATCCTAAAAATGTTTAGATTATTCTTGTGCCATGTTTTACCATGAACATTGTGACAAATAGATGCATTCCTATAAGCTGCTAAATAGATAAAATCTCTCAAGGATTTGGTTGACCCTTAAGTAAATTGCTACCTAAAGCAAGGAATTATTAGTGTAATTAATTATTTATTACACTAGCATAAGTTAACTTAGGTCATAAATCATTTAGTCCTAGGTTTCATTTTAATAAATCATTTAATAATGGGGTAATGTCCCCTTCCATGTTTGAAGGGATAAGATTTCTTCTAGAAGATGAGTTGTCCTTCTAGAACTTATCTCAACATTTAATAATTTCCTAGATAGGGTTCACATGTTGTCACATGTTGTTAGATCAAGACACATGGCAACATCATTTTGCATCTTGCATCTCATTCATGCCTATATATTCAGGGCATTTGTACATTTGTAATCATCTCATAGTGTAGATCAATAAAATCTCTATTGTGCATGCCCAGTTGCAACACTTTATGTGTGGTTGATTATCTTTTTTGGCAAAGGTCCTCCATTGAAGACTATAGCTTTAGGGACCTTGTCCATCCATAATCTCAACATGGTATCAAAGATTTTCCAGTAAAACATCAACCCTTGATCAAGAAAGTTGGTGGGCGAGATTCTTTGCAGGCTTGAAGGTTTCCATTGAAGGCTACTTGATTCAACCCGAGGACCAAGCTGATTTTTGAAATAGATAGAGTTAGATCTGAGCTCGCCATTATCTTCATAAGGCCTTGAAACCCTAGGATCGCCTCTCCATTCATCAAAATCGGATACATCAACCTGGGATCCATCAGAGGTATTTTTGGGTTTGCAAAATCAATCATACGATCCGTACAATTCGCAGCAAAAAATCATCCCGATCAGTTGTCCTCTAAGGCAAAAATTATTTAGTCATAGGCACTTCTTTTTTCAAAAAAATCAGGGCTTTATCTATTTTGTTTGGCAAAAAAATCATTATATTTTTGGGCTTTTGTATAGTTTGCAAAAAAAATTTGGAGTGACTGCAATTAAATTTGCTAGTCGACATCATCTCTTTTAATCTGTAGACTATATTCCATTGGCATTAAGGTCAGCTCATATCAATGGGTTTTGATTTTTTTGCATAGTGCATTATAAAAAAATCATAGTCGGCTTTGGTGAATAATTCCTTTGCAGATTAAATCCATTTTCAATAATTTTGAATTTCCCTAAAGGCATTATTCAAAATTGTTGTCAGTTATTTCAAATCCTATCAGCAGGGGGGCCTACTTTTAGCGTACATCTACTATTGTCCCGTTTATTGTAGAAGAGGTACCTGTTTGTTGGTACCTAGCGTACTTTGTCTAGGTTGATCCCTCACCGTATGTCGCTGGCCTTTGTTACCTGCTGACTATTCATCGCTGACCAAAGTTCTTGTTGACGATCACACCAGCCGCTCCGTTTAGTCCACCGTTGGCCCATTCTCTCCCAACCGGTATTCTTTTTCACATCACCGGTGTTCTCTGCAGGGCCCTCGCTGCCAATGCCCCTCGGTCCTATCTGTGTCCAAGGGATCTGCTACATCCAAGCAGTGCCACCAAGGTTTCAAGTTGCCCCACCAGCAGCCCCACTCGCCTGCCACCCTATCCATGGGCACAATTTTTTTTTCCTTTTTTACACTTTTGGTCACATCAACGACTGAGTGCTAAGTCGGAGGGTGCTTTTTTTTGCACCCTATTAGCTTGCTGAGTGCCTAATCTAGGCATTTTTTTCATTTTATCATAACTTTTCACCAGGGTATCAAAAATGAGCAAACGAGATACCATTAGAAAGGTAATTTCAAGAAATTTCCAGTGGTGACATTAGTCTACAAAATTTTGCTTGCAAAAAATTCTACAGCCAACTAAATACAAAAACCTAATATGGACTCAAAGGCTCATATCTTCACAACTGTTCATCAGATTTCAGTGATTTCAGTGGCATCAAGAAGATTTTTTAGAGATTTTTTCATCAGTCTAGACCCCTTGATCAGTTTTAGCTCTAGGTACTCTTGCATTGATTTTTTTAGTTTGGTGCATTTGTTCAATAACTTGGATATCTTGAAGCTTGGGAAAATATTTTTTCATCTGGGTAGCATCACTTCAGTTGCACATCATATTTGGAAGCTTCTATTTTCTATTGAAGGTCAGTTTCTTTGTATCTTTGAAGAAATTTCATTATGGGGCTTGCATATACTCCTTCTTTAGTTATGTTGCATAAGGGAAACTATTAGAAATGGCGATTTGGGATCATACACCATATCCAATCACTTGATCTATTGCCACATCTGTATGGTATAGTTCCTCATTCAAGTGAAGGTATTCATGAATTTTCTTAGAGTTGCAGCAGATACACTATCTTGGAGATCATTGCTATGCAAGTTGATTGTGATGTTTTGAGTTCTATTGATCATTGTGATTTTCCTCACATCCTTTGGACTAAGCTTTCGATGATATATGGAGATTCAGACACTCCACCATTCCCCGATGGTCATGATTCAGAATGTCATTCTTCAGATCAAGTACCCCATGATGATATTGTTGTGCAAGAGGTTGATTTCCTTGAATCTTCTGAAGAGGTTGACAAGGTTGCTTTAGGTGCTTCTTCTCTATCAGAGACTATTGGTATCCCTTCAAATTCAGTGATTCCTTGTCTAGAGTCATTGATTGGGGCTTCCACCATCATCATCATTCATCAGGACACATTCAGTTTTCTAGACTTGACATCACAGGATGGCTTTGTTTCAAGTATTACTAACTTGGCTATTTCTATAGGTTTGGACGACATTCTTGAGGGTATATCACTCCTCTATTCAGATCCTACTTTGGATATTTTTCTTGAGTCTCCACATTCCTTTGTCTCGACCTTGATTGGGAATCCAGAGACTATCTTGGAGGAACTTGTTTTCTCTTCAGAGATTTCAAGCATGAGACTTCTTCCCTGTCATTCCATTCAAGATTTGAGGCTTCTTCAACATCTACCATTGGATTTTCTTTAGAATTCTTTCAGTGGTTTTGAGGACACTTCATTCAGGGGGGCCTATCAAGTCTCCATCACATTCATCATATCAACCACACTATCTTCAAATATTGTTCAACATCAATTTCCACATCATCCTGATTTGTTTCCCTCTTCAATGATTTCATCTTCAGGCAAGGAGACATTTGAGCAGAGTTCAGAGACATCATTATCAACATACATCCTTCCTTCCTTCAATTCCTATCTAGAATGGGAAGCATCCCTACACTTGCACTTGGTTATGTTTCTTCCAAAATGGAGACAAGTTGTTTGTCGACATTGGATCATGTTTTGTCTTCAAACACTTACCATTTTTGCAGGTGATCACATCTTCTAGGGGGGCTATATAGTCTCTCTCTTTCCCTCCTATGGAGGAGCTATTGTATTGTATCCATGTGACAGATGGTGTACTTGGGGGGTATTTGGGAGTCCTCCATCCTTCCCATCCTTCTTTTTTGCATTTTCATCTCCTTTTTGGAGAGGGGTTTTGTTCCCACTAGGTTTTCCTCCCTAAGTTGAACTTATGGGAGGTGTTAGTGTAATTAATTATTTATTACACTAGCATAAGTTAACTTAGGTCATATATAATTTAGTCCTAGGTTGCATTTTAATAAATCATTAATAATGGGGTAATGTCCCCTTCCATGTTTGAAGGGATAAGATTCCTTCTAGAAGATGAGTTTTCCTTCTAGAACTTATCTCAACATTTAATAATTTCCTAGATAGGGTTCACATGTTGTCACATGTTGTTAGATCAAGACACATGGCAACATCATTTTTCATCTTGCATCTCATTCATGCCTATATATTCAGGGCATTTGCACATTTGTAATCATCTCATAGTGTAGATCAATAGAATCTCTATTGTGCAAACCTAGTTGCAACACTTTATGTGTGGTTGATTATCTTTCTTGGAAAAGGTCCTCCATTGAAGACTATGGCTTCAGGGACCCTGTGCATCCATAATCCCAACAGGAATGAGCGGTACTTCATAATGATACATTGTATTTAAAGGTGTTTGAGTGATTTTTATTTTGTTTTGTGTTCTTGATCAAGTATGGGCTGACTCATGTACATTCAAGATTACCAAACTAATAGACCAATGTTTTATATATGGGTAATAGAGTCACATTTGTAACAAATCATAATACATTAGTGATTAGATTCAAAATTTGTAGGCTATTGATATATCGCTTTGTGATACTCAACTCATTGTATCAAAAATAAAACACTACTTAGTAATCCTTGTATTTCATCTCACAAACCTATAATCTTATTAAAGCATTTAATCAGTTCTTTGAACCAAAGCTCATATAAATAAAAAATTTCATTCAACCAAAACGATTAAAGAAAAACAAAAGATCCTTGATCATTCTATTCATAATTTGGAAGAAAAAATACATAGGAGATAATTTGTTCCAAAATTTTCAATTCTCATTCATATGTTTTTGCTATTGTAAAACAATTAAGCCTATTACAAACTAGACTATATACCCTAGACTCCATACTATTCTATTCATAATTTGGAAGAAAAAATACATAGGAGAGAATTTGTTCCAGAATTTACAATTCTCATTCTTATGTTGTTGCTACTGTAAAACCATTAAGCCTATTACAAACTAGAATGTATAACCTAGACTCCATACTATTATATTCATTTGTGCTTGACTTAGCAAACTACTCTTACATGAGCTTTGTTTTCTCCAACCTAGATCATTTGAACCCATGTAATTGGCCTTGAATTCTCATTTATAGAAACATGGGAGCAACAAGCTTTAGGCCAGATTACAATTTTAGTCACATTTGCATTTCACATTCAATTTCATTATAATTTCAAAGAGCCCCAGATGGTTATATTTACACCTTGCAAAAGGGGAAAACACAAAAGAAAAAAATCCTTTCCATCATCAAAGATTTACCCACCTTCCAAAAGGCATCATTCATCATTGTAGCAGCACCAAAAAATCTTGTCTGCGTTAACCAAAAAATTTCTCCTTACCAGCACTTAAGAAAAAAGCTCATGCATTCATTGAAGAAGACATACCCACCTTCCAAAAATCATCCTTCATCATTGCAGTGGCATCCAACACCTCTCCTTTATGTCAGTTATCAAAAAAAAAACACCGAACCAGGACACTACCTCTACAATGGTTCATCATCTTCAAAATCAGAGTGTCCATGTCCCCCTAGTGTTTTTGTTAAGAACAAATTTGAGCTTATCTCGCCATCAGACTCTCTCAAATATGTAGTTGTGAGAAGGTACCTAGAATATTCTAGATCATTTTCAGCCTCATCCTCTATGGAAACACTAGGTTCCTCCATATAAGAATCATAAGCCTTGTGGTCCTTATCCTAGGTATGTGCAGGATCATGATGGGTCAAAAAGTGGTGATATGATGGGTATGTGTAAGGTATGTGTCTAACAACTTTTTTTTAACCAAAAATGGATGAAATGAAAAGGGTTTTTAAAGGAAATTCTAAGTTTTCCACCAATATAAATTATTCTTTAATTTGAATTTAATAAATAATTATTATTCATTTTCTATTTCAATTAGAACTAAATTCTTGATTGATAGGCTGATTGAAAAACATCTATAGGTTTCAAACGGTATCACATTTTTTGAATCCAAAACATGTGTCACATTCTATGCTTCACATAATATAGGATTAAAAAAAGAAAAATTGAATTTCATGAAGTTTTTACCAAGTTAAGGTGGTTAGACATACGAGTTTTTATATTTTTTAAAAGTTGTAATAAAAAAATTATAATTAATTATTTACTTGGAAAAAAATTATAAAACAATATGCACCACATCGAGACATGAGTCCTCTACTTATATCTAGAATCAGTATAAAAAAATAGTATCATTTTATTGTGGTTAAGGTGGTCGACAAACACCTACTTCTTGTTTTTTCCCTGAAATTTAAGTACTACTACATTGAAATTTCAAATTTTCACCAAATAGATTTTTTTTTGTAAATAAACCTAGTAGTTTAGAAACTACATTCAATTCTCTACAGATTCTATTCTTACATATTTTTGAAATAATATAGATAACTTATTCAAATTTTTACGTCAAGTTGGTTCTCTGATTTTTCTAAATTTTTTGCCACTTAAGGGCCTATTTTTTCCATGATGATCCTGCACATACCCTCCTTTTTTCTCTCAGAGGGAGCAGCCTCATCTTTAGAATCCTTCTCTTTTTCACTTTGTTCTTTCAGGGACACTACACTAGGATTATTTTGATTATGAACAACAACCCTACTTCTTAGGTGGTAAGTATGTATGGCTTCACACTCCACGGACCTCTCATGAGTTCTCTTCTCAACTTTTGGCTTTTTAGGAACTCATGTTGTATCTACTTAGTTTCAAGTGTATCATCATGGGATTTAAGCATCTTGATCCTCCTAGATCTCCTTACTAGTTGGGCAGACTCACTAGGCTTAAGTTCACTCATTTTTACAGAAGAACAAGGCTAAGGCTTATGAATTTTCAATTACAGAGAGACCTCACAAACTTGTTGAACAAAGATCCTACAAGAACTATCTCAGTGCCTCTGTAACTACTTTCTAAAACTCTCCACGCCTTCTTCTCAAACTCAAGACCAATTTCTCAACTTATGATTATTACAATTTTATGTTCAATAAACTAGCTAGCAATCCTCATTATATCGAACAATTGGTGTGTGTCAACCATTAATGTTCAAAGAAATCCCATGTTAGTGTGTCTACCATTAATTTTAAAAAGGTTGACTGCATGCATCTATTGCCTTTGTCCAATCAGAAAAAACCATGTGGATAAGCATCCAACTTGACCACACACTCCACCATCCACTTAGTGTCAAAAAGAACCTATCATTTCAATTTTCTCGCTCACCTGTGAGACTTAATATGCATGCAAATTTTGGTAATGGGGAGGCAGAGAAGAGCTGAGATTATATCTCCCATCTTCAACATGTGCATGTCTTATCATAAGAAAAATTTCCAATGCATATAATTCTATGACACAATCAAAGGTCAAGATCACAAGATCTATTTGTTATTTAAACAAGTACCTCTAAAATTCCCTTTAGTAACCAAAGCTTTAATGCCTCCAATCCATGGTGAAATATTTCATTTATTTATTTTCATTGTTCTAATGTCTTTTTCGTCATTTAGAAGACTCCAGGTGGTGTTCTCCCACTTCCTCATTGAGAGATGGGAAGCAGTGGTGGGTCCCCCACAAGATGGTAGGGAGTGGTCAAGATTGACCCATGTCATCCACCATCAACTATAAAGTAGAGTGTTTTCTTCCTTCATAGCTCAGTGGGTCTCTCCAACAATGGGATATATGTCATCCTCCCACTGCCCCATGATAATACTTTAATAAACAATAAAATCAGGCGGGGTGGTGGGGAACACTCTAGGTGAGGACACGTCACTTAACCATCATCGTTGATTCATTCAAACTATCGCAAACTTACTTTTAAAAAAATTAGACCTTCCAATGCAGAGGGCATGTGGCGCTTTCCCACCAACCCGCTAGATTATTATAATGCAAATAAAAAACCAACGGGGGTAGGAGGAGTGGCCATGATTTGATCTAAATGATCTAACGGCTCTCACAATTGCTGGAAATATGCACATGCCAAATGTTAGTTCTAGAAAGGGGGCCATCGCTAGGCATACAACAGATGGGGACATGAAGATTAAGGCCAAAACCTTTGGGAAATGACAGAAATATTAAACCTAAAATTAGAACCTGACAAATATTTTGAAGAAAATCAACCCATGTTACTATAAGGTGGATTTTTTAATAAAGTAACGAGCAATGACAGGGACACTAGGACTTGATGGTTGGTAATAAAATGGACTCTATGGCATAAGATGTGTCTTGAATGACTGAGAACCAATGACAAGAGGTCAACAATGAATAATAACATTTGCAAAAGAACCCAAACTTAAGGATTTTTAGGAAGGATTTTAGTAATACACCCTAAGGTAGGATAATGGACAAAACCCTAAGCCTAAGGACATCAAAATAACCAAATTTTGCAAAATTTTGAAATGGAACACAAATCATTTTCATGGATTTCAACAGTGGCTTCAGTTGGGGACGTCTGTTCTTCCATAATAGAGCAAGATCCTAGAATCTTGAGTTGAAGCAAACCAATCATAGAGAACCAAAAATAGGACCCACCCAGACAAGGCAAGAGAACCAGACCCAAGCAAACTGACATATATACAAAAATTTACAAGACTATACAATGTGCTCCTCACTTCAAATTTTTCTCTCAGAAGCCTTTTTTGATGTATAGGATTTTAACCTGCATCTGCAATTTAACAAGATTCAGCTTCAATTGGTGGCCCCAGGCCCCCCAAAAAAAGTAAAACTAGTCTTTACCTCCGTCAAATACCTTATTTTCTATTGTTTTCCCTAGGCCAAATATGAAAACATTGTCATGAATTTCCCACCAACTAACCCTATTGTACTCACTACAATTAACCATTGTTTCCATGTGTCTAAACTTTCCATTGTCATCATTATTCTTTTCCAACTGAAGACTATGATCATACATCAACTGAAAACCATAATCATTGTAATTTTTTAACTTGCTCAATTCACTATCACATTCCATTAAATACTTATCCAATTGGATAAAGAATTGGAAACACTCATAGTCTATCTGATCACTAACATCATAAAAGTTAACATCAAATTTATTTTGCATAGCAAACTAAAAACCTTCATAAACACTTTGTTTAATATTTCCATCCAGAAACACATATCTTGACCTTTCAGAGTCAAATTATAGCTCCATATCTGAGAAATAAGAATGAAAAAAAATCTCATATAAACTTTTAGAGTCATCTTCTAACTTCAATCCCATACCGGACAAGCATTCATTTTGTGTGATGAACAAAAAGTGTTCATACACTAGCATACTGTCAAATTGATACTCACACTCACTCGAGCATTGCATATCAATTATACCGCCACATGCTCCAGTACTTTAGAGATGTGATTTATCAAAATCCATAGTATCTTTTCTCTTATTCAAATTAGGGTCATCACCACCAACATCATTATTAATGGTGTCCCATGCATCAAAGAATACCTCCATTTCAAGTTCATTAACATAGTCCGATCCATTTTTCAATTCATCATCTAGATCAATGCAAAATTTTGAAAGGATGGCTCAAACAATTCAAAATTAATAGGTTCAGGAGCAAGGCACTCATGTGCATCATCAATTGATAGGTATGTTGATCCAAATGTGAAAGGTTCATTGTAATCTGAATGTCTTTCATTAGAAATTGAACAGGCCTCTTCATTCTTTTTCTCATCAATACATTCCTTGTTGAAAACAATCATGTCCATTTTTGTGACAAAACAATTGTATTCCATCTCTACCTCACACAAACAATCAAGAATGGCAAGGACATGGCCAAGTTTATTGGCTCAATAGGGTGATCCCACAATACTAGTTTATAATTTTTGGCCAAACTAGACACTGAATTGATTTTTTCTAACTAAATCTTCACTTTAGGGAACCTATAGCAGCTAAATCATGAGGAATTTGAATATGATGCAAACTAGTGATTTGTGAAATTTTTTCTATAGATTCTAAATATATTTTTTTCAATTTTTTTGGAATTAGATTGCACTTATTTTTCCATCTCCTTCAAAAACTAGTTTTTTTTTGTAAACACTATTTTTAAGGAGTGATGCTCACCGTATACAACATAACTTTTTTTTCCATGAAGGATAAAATTCTAATTTTTTCGAATTCAGATTTGTAACTAAAATATCTAGCACTTTCATTTGGTTTCATAGTGTTTTATTGAATATTTTTTCCTTAATGAATTTTCAAAGTCAAACCAATTACAATTCAGATATAGGTGAACTGTATACAAGATAACTTTTTTTGTATGTATTGAAATTCTTTTTTTTTTGTTGGATCAAGGACTTCAAAATCTAGTGCACGGATATTTTTCAATTTTTTTTTTATAATCTACTATTTTTCCACATGTACAAAACAAAGAGCTTGATTTTTGATATAAAACCTACATTCACAAGAAATAAAAAATAAATGTATAATAAAATTAAATTTATTTAAAATTATACTTTTTGGGAAGCTTATAATAAGGACTACATACTTACAAAAAATAAATTTTAAATGAATTCATTTGATTCCCCCAAAAGGAAAATCAAAAGTGGTTTTTTATTAGCATTTTGATAGGTGTAATGGAGACTCCATTATAGGTATGGTTTAAAACTAGCGGGCTTCTATCCAAGGGGATTTGATCTAAGGTGGCTCGATCAAACCCTCTTCAATTGGAATCCTTTAAATAGAACTTTTCAAGGCTTAAATCATTATATTTTCTAAAAATATGTGTTTTCAGCAAAAGCCAGGATCTCCCAAAAATTGTAAACCAGTATTGTGGGATACCCCATAGTCAGC
Source organism: Sequoia sempervirens (assembly GCA_007258455.2). NCBI lineage: Eukaryota > Viridiplantae > Streptophyta > Pinopsida > Cupressales > Cupressaceae > Sequoia > Sequoia sempervirens. The sequence continues at coordinate 268,004,627 of VDFB02000008.1, forward strand.
ATTATCAACATCTTTATCATTTCTAATATTGTGCTTAGGATCAACGTACTAAACACATACATTATTATCTTTAGACTCATCAGCATTCACAAAGCTAACATACTCTATTTCTAATATATCAGGATTGCATTCCAGATATCCCTCACATGCGATTTGTTCATTCACTTGTGAGAAAAAAATCTCATGAGCACTAATATTATTGCATGCATCCTTCATGTGAAAAGAATACCTCTAGATCATCCTCATAAAAATATTCATAATCCTCAAAAAAATAATCAGAACCCTCACTCTCCCTATGATCATCACCACAAGGAGATTCATCATCACACACACTATGCTTGAAGTGTTAAGAATGAATTCTCAAACCCTCATCCTTAGTATCTTGACCATTCATTTGTGATGAGACATCAATGACACCTACAAATGCATCTTCATCCTTATCACCAATGTACTGATTTGCACATAGGATGCTCATGAATTGATTATAATCACGATCCTCACCCATACCACAAGATGGACGTTTATTCTCTGATATACCCTTTTCACTCATTTGCATTGCCTTCTGGTTTTTTTCAATAGGATAGCCACTACTGACACTTTGAGACCATACTTTGAGCATAATCACACTTGGCTTCCTCAACAATCCTTATCCAATCAAGTATTTGATCAAAACCATGAGGCTTCAACTATTTTTGCAAGGTACTCATCCTTGACTCAAAAAAAATACAAAATAATTCAATGCATGTTGAATCCTCAAGTTTGAAATTCTTGGGGATCTTTAACAAGGCATCCAAAAACCTTACAAATAGGTTATATGGTGATTCTTCCTTATGTCTTTCCATGATATACAATCCCTGAACAAAAGGCATTTGATCAACATTACTTAAAATTTGTTTTTGTTCAATTTCCAGAATTCACCATTGGTTGCAAGAGTGTCCATATGGTAAATGCTCCATCTCACTAAAATGCATGGGAAACCAGCTATTGATGTATGTTGCATCCACCTAGTACATAGGAATAAGATCTAGATATAAAGATCCTCCAGAAAATGAAACTAAGGAAGCATTAGTACCAATAGTAGAAACCCCCCCATAATGTTGACAAGGGAGAGCCAAGACAGGTACACTGAAATTGTGTGAAACCAATAAGTCCATGTAGGAGAAACAATAACATCTAAACATGCACAAAATAGTGCCTACAAATAAAATGATGTGCAAACTAAGGCACACATGCTTGAGGCAAGAATCGATAGGATTCACTACTATCATGGAAGGGACACTCACTTGAAAAAAGTGTGATGGAAAAACAAAAGGCCTACACTATCCACCATGGCACTTTATATTAGAGTACAAGTTCAAAAGGCACAACAAGATGTGCAAAATCCCCAAAAAGATACATCAGAATGACACTTTATCTCAGTGCATCTATAAAAGAGAAATTACACGTAAAAGATGTCTACAATGTCTAACTAGGATAGAAAAGTAAAATTACATATAGAACAACCAAAAATGATTCATCCTATTCAAACCAAAAGTTTTCAGGAGTTAAGATGTATCCAAGTAATTCACCAAAATGTGAAAATACAAAATGCATGGATGGCTATGAAGAGCTCTAAAAGATCATCCCAATGCCTCTAAAATCACAAATTTCCAAGAAATTCATCAAAATTTATGATCTCAATAGTAAAAATATCACCTCTAACTTCAAAAATTTGTAGAATTCACTAGTAGAAAAACTTGGGAAAAAAACAAACACCATTGGATAGTGCTGAAAACCAACTTTTCGTTGATATCTCGTTTATTGGGAAAATGTGTCTCAACATTGCAAATTATACATAAGGTAAGTTGTCGATACATCAACACGGGGAGGTTCAAGGGGGTAACCCCTTATGGATGTTCAGGAGGGCTCATCCCTCCCAATGAGGAGTCCAAGGACTGTGCACCCTAGTGGGGGTTCAGGGGAAACACCGTCGAAAGCCATATTTTATGTATATTTTATTATTGTAAATCTGGACCATTCATCATTAGGTCTCAGATCTTATGGTTGATATTTTGTTGGCTTGACTTTCCCTAGAAGGAAACCCTATTTTATGAGGGTGTTGTATTAAGGTTGTGTATTGTGATGTATTCTAAGAGTCTAATAGTAGTCTTGTTGCCTTTGGATCTTTGATTGGTGATACTCCTATGAGAAGCTTGCTCTGCAAGTATATTGTAATCTTTGTGATTTTTGAATAATATATTGGGAAACTTTAGGAGTGTGAGGTTTTTCTCCTAGAATGGTTTTCCACACATAAATCACTTTGTTGTGGTATGCATGATATTTATGTTTATTTCTATTTAAGTTTTTATAACTAAAAAAGATCTTTATATTTTTGCATTATTCTCCTCTCAAGATTAGTGTAGGAAGTTGTTCTACTACCCTAGCTTCCTTATAAGTGATATTAGAGTTTGATCACCTTTGGTTTCAGTTGTGGGTTGTTGGATTTCTTCAACTAATCCATATTTGAGTGGTAGCTTGTGCAAAAGACACTTTGTGATCTTGTTGCAAAAAAATTCATATGGAAAATTCATCAGGGAGAATAGAGACGGATAAATTTTCTAGAAATAATTTTGAAATGTGGAAGTTGAAGATGGAGGATCTATTGATAGATCAAGATTTGTGGGATGTTGTTGATGAGAATATTTCAAGGCCTACAAATCCTGCTCAATATGATGTTATGGACCATAAAGCCAAGGGTCTAATCAAATTGTGCTTGGAATAATTTATTTTAATCAATGTCCATGAAGATACCTCTACACATAAACTATGGAATAATCATGGTGAGATGCATCAAGGAAAATATAAAGCATGAACAATATTTTCTTGAGGAAGAAATTGTATTCCTTGAGAATGAAAGAGGGTGGAAAAATTACAGACCACTTCGAAGAATTCAATATGTTGGTGGCTCAGTTGGCATTAGTTGGTATCAAAATGGATGAGGAGGAGAAATGTCAAACCTCCCTTTTTTCTTTGCTTGATTCATGGGATTCTCTTATTATGGCTATTGGGAGTACTTTTATATTGAATACTGAAGATGTGGTGGGTTCTTTTCTTTTTGAAAAGATGAGGAGAAAGGTATCCACTAGTGCCAAGGAGGATCTAAATGTTTGTGGAAGAGCTAAGGTAAAAGGAAAGTAGAATGAGAAGCATGTAATAAATCCAATTCCAAGGGGAGATCAAAATCTCCTAGAAAGTTCAAAGTTGTTTGTTGGAATTACGGTAAGCTTAGACATATTCGTAAGGACTACAAAAAGAAAAGAAGAAGAAAAAGAAGAGATTTGATTATTATTCTAAGTTTGAGAAGGAAGATGGTGATGCATTCATTGCAACTTTGGCAACTCGTGTAGGTAATGATGCATAGTTAATTGACTCAGGTGCATATTTCCATATGACCTCTAATAGAGATTGGTTTTCTAAATATGAAGAATTTGATAGAGATAAGGTGTACTTGGGTGATGATTCTTATTTAAATATTGTTGGTTGTGGTAAAGTTAAAATCAAGTTTCATGATGATAGAATAAAAAGGATTAATGGTGTGTTGCACATCCCTAAATTAGCATGAAATTTGTTATCTATGAGAAAACTAATAGATTTCAGTGTGTGCAAGTAGTATTTTTTGATGCAAGATACAAGATGGTTAGAGGTACTATGGTGATTACTATAGGTGTCAAATATGGCATATTGTATAAGCTTGATACATGCACTGTTGAGTGCAATAGTACTTCTATGAAAAGAAAGTTTGTGGAAGAGATGAGGGTTTCACCTTCAACAGATGGTCATGGATTTTGGGTACCCAAAGGTGATCTTTCTTCTGAATCAAATTTATCTATAGAGAAAACTATTTTATGGCACGAGAGACTTGGCCACATTGGAGAAAAGGGTCTAAGAACCTTGAAAAATAAAAACCTTTAAGACAATTTGTTTGATTGTAATCTTGAAGTTGATTTCTTTGAGAATTACATTTATGGAAAATAAAACTATTTTTATTTTTTCTTGAATTCTAATAAATCTTGTGGTGTATTAGATCTTATTCATTCTGATGTGTTTGGTCCTACAGACAATCCTTCAATTGAAAAATCCACATATTATGTTTCATTTATTTATGATTATAGTAGAAGGATATCCAGGTTTATTTTCTAAAGAGAAAATCTAAAGTTTTTAGTCATTTTAAATAATTTCAAGGAATGCTTGAGTTGTGGACTGGAAGGAAAATAAAAATTTTGAGGACTGATAATGGTAGTGAATTTTTCTCTAATGATTTTGATAGATTTTTTAAAAGATTGTATTCATAGAAAGAAGACAACTCTGTATTCTCCACAACAGAATGGAGTTGCAAAAAGAATGAATGGGACATTGATGGAGAAGACTAGGAGTATGTTGAGTGGTGCTGGTCTAGAACAAAGGTTTTGGGTTGAATCTATTGCCACTATTTGTTACTTGTTTAATAAATCTCCTACATCATCTCTTGTTGACAAGATGCCTATAGAGGCACATGGTTGGGTCACAAGCCTTCATTAAGACATTTTAGAGTTTTTGGTTGCAAAGCATATGCACATATGCCAAACGAGAAGCAACAAAATTTGGAGAAGAAAGTTGTGAAATGTATCTTCATTGGATAAAATTATGGTGTGAAAGGATACAATCTTTTGGATCTTGTTGCACAAAAGGTAATACATAGTAGAAGTGTTATTTTTAGAGAAACTAAGCTTTCTTCTGTTACATTGCAACCAGAACAAAGTAAATAGAAAGATGTGATTCAATTTCCTTCTACACTTGAGAAAGTTGAATTGAAGCACATGGATATACAAGAAGTTGACGAGAGCTCATCTAGATCTGAATCTTCAGAAGAGGGGGAAGAACCTCCAACTCAACTTGTTCAAAGGTCTACAAGGAAGAGATAGTCACCTAAATGGTATTCACCTAATCATTAGAGATGTATTTTTGCTTTGAATTTACTAAAATAGATGAACCCAGATTGGTAGAAGAGGCATTAGGTATGAATAATGTAGAATCCTGGAAGATCACTATGGATAAAGAAATGATAGCTTTGAAAAAGAATGATACATGAGGTCTTGTACCATTTCCTAAAGGAAGATAATAGAAGTTACAAATGGGTGTTCAAGAAAAATATTGGTTCAAATGGAGGTATTGAGAAGTACAAAGCAAGGTTGGTTGCAAAAGGTTACTCTCAAGTTGATGGAATTGATTATGGTGAGATATTTTCTACTATTGCAAAAATGGCATCCATTATATTTTTGCATTCTATTGTTGTTGTTTATGATTTGGAGGTCAAATTTATGCGAAAACTTCTTTCCTTCATCATGACTCAGAGTAGGGTATTTATATGACATAGCCAAAGCACTGTGTGGTGAAAGGTAAAAGTAAATTGGTTTGCAAATCAAGAAGAAATCTTTGTATGGCCTAAAACAGAGTCCTAGGATGTGGTACCAAAAATTTGATACATATGTGTTCAGTTTGGGATTTGAGCATTCTAAATCATATCATTGTGTTTATTATAAAATTGATGGTGATTATTTCATGTTTATTGCATTAAATGTTGATGATATGTTATTTATTAGTAGAGGGAAAGATATGAATTCATAATTGAAATCTCAACTTGCTACTAAATTTGAAATGAAAGATCTTGGTGCAGCTTAAACACATTCTTGGGATGGAAATTAAAAGAGATGGAGTAAACAGAAAGCTATGGATTGGCCAAAGTAAGTATTTCAATTCAATTTTACAAAGGTTTGATATGTAGGATTATAGACCATTATGTGTTCTTGTTTCAACTGGAACAAACTTATCTATTCCAGATTGTCCAACATCCCCATTAGAGATGGAAGAAATGAGCAGAGTTCCTTACTAGAGTGCAGCTGGAAGTTTGATGTATACTATAGTTCAAGTACAAAACTAGACATTTCCCAAGCAATGGGAGTTCTTTCCAGATATATGTCTAATCCTAGTAGAGTTCATTGGGATGCAGTTAAAAGGCTCTTCAGATATTTGCACAGTACCTTAGATTATTCCTTTAGTTATCATAGTAATATGACTGAAGATAAAATTTCCCTAGATATTCATGATTATGTGGATTTATACTAGGAAAGTGATTGATAGCAGACAATCCACTAGTGCTTATGTTTTTATATTATTGGGTGGTGCATTTATTTAGATGAGTAAGTAATAGGATTTGGTTGCTTTTCTACTACTAAAGTAGAGTATATGGTAGCTACATATGCTTGTAAAGAATCCATTTGGCTTAAGAGGTTGTGTTCATATATTAGAATAAAATAAGGTACAATGACCATTTATTGCAATAGTCAAAGTGTGATATGTCTTGCCAAGAACCCAGATTTTCATGCAAGATCAAGCACATTGATGTATAGTATTGTTTTGTTAGAGATATGGTCAAAGATGGCAAGGTCAAGCTAGTTAGGGTGGAGACTTTGATGAATGTTGATTCTTTAACTAAGCATGAGAGCACAAAGAAGTTTAGATGGTGTTCAAAGACTATGGGCCTTTTGGCCCCTATCAATTAAGAGATAATGTTTATACATCTTTTTACTATTGTTGCAAGGTGTTCAACAAGTGGAGATTTGTTGGGAAAATGTGTCTCAACCTTGCAAATACATAAGGCACTATTGATACATCAACACGGGGGTGTGCACAAGGGTACTGTGGGGGTCTATGGGGCTCATCCCCCCCCCCATAACAAGGGGTTGAAGGGCCATGTTCCCTAGCGAGGGTTTGGGGGCAACACCCTTGAAAGCCACATTTTATGTATATTTTATTATTGTAAATCTAGAGTATTCATCATTAGGTCTCATATCTGATAGTAGATATTTTGTTTTCTTGACATGCCCTAGAAGGTGACCCTATTTTATGAGGTTTTTGTATTAGGGTTGTGTATTTTTATCTGTATTTTGAGAGTTCGATAGTGATCATGTTGCTTCCATATCTTCAGTTGGTGATACTCTTGTGAGAAGCTTTCTCTGCAAGTATATTGTATTCTTTGTGATTTCTAAATAATATATTGGGTGGCTTATGGAGTGTGGGGTTTTCTCCCAAGATGGTTTTCTCCATGTAAATCACTATGTTATGGTATGCATGATATTTATGTTTATTTCTGTTTAAGTTTCCATAATTGAAAATATGTGTAAATTTTTGCATTATTCTCCACTCAACATTAGTGTAGCAAGTTGTTTTTCTACATTAGCTTCCTTACATCATTCGCTCAATTTCAATACCTAATCAAAATTTTATGGCCATTTTCTTGATTCTACTTAATTTACAAAAAAATGAAAAAAAATTAACCCCAAGGGGTTAGGCACTAGTCGTCCATGTGACCTTGGGTGGTATAGAGGGGTTATTTTAAGAATTAAAAATAAAAATAAAAGAATAAGTAGTAACTTTGTTGCTGGTGGTTAATGCCTAGTGGCTAGCAACAAGTTTCTATTGATAGAGATCATTGTGGCTACAAGCAGGCGCTACCTCCTAGGCACCACTCCACGAGTGGCAGCAATCCAAAATATTTTTTTTGTAAATCACATGTATAGGAGGCCATACAGGGACTATACGACCCCTACAAGAAAAAAATTGCCTTAGAAGCTCCCAACACCAAAATAGGGAAAATATATCAAAATTTATCAAATTGGCCCCTTAAATCCAACAGTGAGGTCTTTTTTGTGCCAAAATGCACCTAAAAATAACCCACTTCCAATAATTGCAAAAAAAGCAATGGAGAATCCAGATCGGAAGCCTAAAACCCTTGTTGAAGAAAAAACTTAGAAATCAAGAAGGGGTCCACTAAATCCACGCTTTGATACCATGTTAGAATTATGAAAAACACGAGGTACAAGATCAAATAATGAACAAAGACACCTTCCATGCAAGAGAGATACAAATAATAATATGTAATATTCCTTAACAAGAAAAAGCTACAAGATGAACCTCAAGAATCTTCAAGGAAAAAAATCCTCAAAGGTTGAGAGTTCAAGAGTTCAGAGTTTATCAGAAGTATGATAATACAATGAGTGTTGAGTGCTATATAGGAGCAACCCTATATGAGAAAGGGATTAGATCATGACAAGTGTCAACATGTCATGCAATGAGACAAAATGATCTAATATAAATCTCCAGTTAACATAAAAAAACACTCCTAAGTTTAGCTTAAGTGCATGAGAATGAATTAGACTAATAATTAATTAAAATTTATTTAATTATTAGCTAATACATGATTTCTCTAGCACAATTTATTTCATCGATACTAATTGTTTTTAAATAATTTTCTCTATCACACTTTGAAAAATTAATTCACACACCATATACTTTATTCTACAAAAGATGTTTTAATAATTTCATAAAGAACTCTGGAGAGGCATAGTCAATTTTTATAAGATTTATCAGTTTGTAAAATTAACCAAAAAAAAAAAAGAAAAAAAATGATAGATAACCATTTAGATGATTTATTGATATACTTACCTTTCTCAATTCTAAAAATGTATTAATAGTTTAGAAAGGTAATTCTAAAAATGTATTAATAGTTTAGAAATTATATTCATAGAAATATCATTTTTTCTTTTGAAATTTATTTAAATTTTTAATCTAAATATATCAAATTATCTATCAGATTTAAGTAATATATTTTAAATTAAAATTCAATAGATAACATGGATATCCAACATTACCTTACCTACCAAAAATATGGGCTTAGTCAATATTAAAGTATGGGGATGTGAGAGTTGATCCTACAAAATAGATTTATTATTTCAAAATATAGATACCAAATTATCCCCCACCACTTGAATAATTACACGGTTAACATTGTCACACTGTAAATGTAATACATGATAACTTGGTTGAGCTTCTATTGTCCTTTGATAATAGGAGCAATAAATTTGGAAGTACATACATAATGTTTTATTATTCTAGTTCATATAATTAAATTGTTATATTTTAACAAATTTAAGTAGCATATATTATAATTGTAATGAAAATAGTTTAAATATATAGTTAGAGTGTATAATATTTTAGTGGTGTACCATTATTATGTCATAGGTCTACTCAATTAATTATGTACAAATTTTGTTATTTTTCCTTCACATAAATATTATGATAATCCTCAATATGAATAGAAGAAAGGAAAAAGATTATGAAAGAAAAAAATTCTCCTAAATGGTTAATTAAATAAATAGGATCACAAAAAAGTTAAATTCTATGATTTTAAAAAATGTTGAGCAAATTAGTTTAAAAAAAAAATAGAATAAAATTTGACACAAAAAAATTGCTAAGTAAAAATAATGTGTTATCTCAATGTATATGGGTAATAGAATTTTTTTTTTAAATATCTAGACTTTTCAATATTATAGTGGAACTATAATCAACACTAAACCAATTTATAATTTTTTAGATATTATAAATTATATAGAATTAAAGACATTAAGTGGCTTAAATATTATGGACTATATCATATATAGAATAAGAAGACAGACTTTTCAATATTATAGTGGAACTATAATCAACACTAAACCAATTTATATTTTTTTAGATATTATAAATTATATAGAATTAAAGACATTAAGTAGCTTAAATATTATGGACTATATCATATATAGAATAAGAAGACATGGAAAATTATTATGATAATCTTCAACATGAATAGAAGAAAGAAAAAAGACTATGAAAGAAATATTTTCCCCTTAATTATTAAATAAAATGATGGTTAGCTAAATAAATAGGATCACAAAAATGTTAAATTCTATGATTTTAAAAAATGATGAACAAATTAATTTTAAAAATGATAAAAGAAAATTTGATACAAAAATTTGTTAAGTAAAATTAATAAGCATTATCTCAAAATATGTGTAATAGAAAATGTTTATAAAATATCTAGACTTTTCAATATTATAGTGGAATTACAATCAACACTGAACCAATTTATATTTTTTTAGATATAATTTATATAGAAGTAAGGACATTAAGTAGCTTAAATATTATGGACTCTATCGCATATAGAACAAGAAGACATGGAAAATAACATAATGCCACTACCTCTTTAGGAGAGTATATCCATGGCATTAATAGTCTATTAAGTTTTACAATCCATTGACCACATGTTGAAAACCATTCTAGATGGTGTCACTTTTGCTTAGAATATATATTTATAGGCAAACCCATTATAGGAGTGGGAGCAGGATCGCAAATTATTCTTTCATCAGGATTCTTCATAGACCATTTCCATTTGGTTACTAAATAGTGTAAGAAAATCATTGTCTCTATCTTTGCAAAGTTATAGCCAGGGCAAATTCGAAGTCCCCCTCCAAATGGAGTAAACACATAGCGTGAAATTTGACTATCAAAATGAGATGGATCAAATATATGTGGATCCTTGAAATTCTCATCATTCCAATGTGTAGAGGTTGTCTCCCAAAATAACTACAAAATAAGAAATTGTAGAAGCAAATTAGATTGTAAGATTTTCTTAACATTTTTGTAAATAGTGAAATATTATACCTTGATCATCATAATAATCATATAGGAAGAAATAACATACCTGCCAACCCTTTGGGATTGTATAACCTTGATATTCAACATCTTGAATTGCCTTTCTAAATCCACCTAAAATTGGAGGGAACAAACGCAATGCTTCTTGAGCCACCTTCCATGTGTACGTCATATTACGAAGATCTTCCCATTTAAGAGGCTCATCTAATTGTTTTCCTTCTAGAACCATTGTTTGTTCTGCTACAAATTTTGTTAAAATGTATTGAAAAAATACAACTACAATAACATACATAAAATTGATTTTACAAATAATCACACATTATTTTTTTTTCAATTAAACTTCAACATATGTAAAAATATTGAAATACACAACTTATCAATATATAATTAAAAAATATGAAAGACATGATTGTAACAAAGAATGGTGTACACAAATGTATTAAGAGCTCTCAACAATAATTAATTAGATGAAAACTTGACAAATCATACTGTGTTGATTTTGGTTTGCTATGTTGTGAGATTTCAAAGAAAACTTGAACCAAATCATTTCCAGTCTATGTTTAAGGAATTGAGGAGAAAAAAACATCAATGTCATGAAAATGCTCAAATATTTTTAGCTCTAGCTCAATAAATCTTATAGTCTCTATAAACAAATCAAAACTCTAATGAAAGACAAAACAGAACTCTAAGAAATGACCAAGACAAGGAAAAAAAGCATCAATACCATGAAATTGTTCAAATATTGTTAGCTCTAGCTCAATGAATCTTAAAGCCTCCGTAGACAAATCAAAACTCTAATGAAAGACAAAACAGAACTCTAAGAAATGGACAAGACAAGAAAAAAACAACATCAATGCCATGAAAATTCTCAAATATTGTTATTTCTAGCTCAATGAATCTTGCAGCCTCTGTAGACAAATCAAAACTATAATGAAAGACAACAAAACTCTAAGAAATGACAAAGACAAGAAAAAAACAACATTGATCCCATGAAAATGCTCAAATATTTTTAGCTCTACCTCAATAAATCTTGCAGTCTCCGTAGGCAAATCAAAACTCTAATGAAATACAAAACATAACTCTAAGAAATGACCAAGACAAGAAAAAAAACAGCATCGATGCCATGAAAATGCTCGAATATTTTTAACTCTAGCTCAATGAGTCTTGCAGTCTCTGTAGACAAATCAAAACTCTAATGAAAGACAAAACAGACCTCTAAAAAATGACCAAGACAATTTTTGTAAAGAGTGGGGACTCCTTTTTTTTTTTAATAATTGATCTTTGTGTATTGTTTGTTCCTTCTATTTTTTCTTTCACAACCTGCAAACTTATTCAAAAAAAGGATTGAAACCCTGATGAAAATGAAAAATACCTTGAAGAATATTTTGGTGGACGTGTGGGTGAAGTGCCAAGATCCTGACAAGGTGTGTAAGAAGACTGGCAGTGGTGTCATGCCCAGCAATCATAACAGTTATAACATTATCTATGATCTCCTCCTCAGACAGGGACTTTCCATTCTCATCCTTCATTGTCAGCAAGCATGACATCAAGTCTTGGGTGGGAGAAGCTTTGCCTTGTTCTATTTCCCCCTTCCTCTCCTTCAACAGCAAAGATACATGCTTGTTCACACGAGAGCGTGCTTCGAAGGCCCTCCGATAGACTGTTCCAGGTAAATCCAAAGGGGTAGCCCAAATACCCTTCACAGCAGTACCAAATTCCAAAGCCAACTTATCCCTTTCTTCACTGTCATTCAAGCTGAAGAACATATCACAGGCAACTTGGAAAGTAAGCTTGTTCATCAATGGCATCACTATAATACTCTCTTTTCCTTCCCAGTAAGCAGCGAAGTGTTGTTGAATAACTGAATCAATTCTTCCCACGAATCTCTGCAAAGCTTCGGGCTTCAAGAACTGCATGATGGCACCTCTGATCCGCTTGTGCTCCTCGCCAGAAAGCTGGCCAATACCAGTTTCCCCAAAAATCCTGGTTAAATGTTTGGGTTGCGTGTTCATTATGGTGTGCCCATCGTTGTAGAAGAGAAATCGGTTGCCTGCTTGGCCTGTGAGGATGACTGTTGGGCAACCCATCAGGGATATTTTGAAAACTGGCCCATATCTTTCAACTCTTTTTTTCACCCACTCCTTGGCTTTGTGAGATTTGTAAGCGCTCAGAAATTGAAGAGTCTCTCCGATCACAGGAAGGCCTAGACTTCCTGGAGGAAGATTTTTGCCCTTTCCACCATAGAAAGACTTCAGAATGATCAGTACAAGCAGTAATGAAGCCAGTGATGTGGATAGTACGAGAAAATATGAACTATTAGTGTTCTGAACATCACTCAGAGTTGTGGCGATCGCCTACTTAGCACTGAACTCCATGGTGGGGAAATGAAAATAATGATAAGGGTTCTGTGGTTGAGAGACACCTCCTTACTAGTCGACAGCTTCTGCTCTAGCATAAATATTAAGGACTTCTTGTCGATTTCATTTGACTTTCTCAGGTCAAAATTACAAAGTTCCTTTCCCTGGATTAACAGTGAACAGTAACAAGGGTGGAAGTGATTAAAACTCGGGGTTGGAAGTTGGATGTATCGGTGGTGTTGTGTTTTTTTCTTATATCAAAAAGAAAAGATTCGTGGAGATGAACTCTCATATTATGATATAACAAAAATCTTTGGAACAATTTTTCAAACCATCATGACTTTGTGGAAGTTGGTTGGTGTTTCATGTTTTGTAATGCTTTATATTTACAAAAATATTTGGAACAATTTTTCAAGCCATCATGACTTTGTGGTAGTTAGTTGGTGTTTCATGTTTTGCAATGCTTTATATTTTGTAGTCTCTTAATTGTTCTGTTTGGTTGTTCTTTGTTGTCAGGTTGTGCTTAATGCAAGCTATCTTTCTTCTTCTACAAGAGTCGGGGCCCTTTCAAAACCCTGCTTACCTAAACATAAACAAGGGTGGAAGTGAGAGTCCTTCTACATAAAAATCTGAAAATCTAAATGAAGGATTTTATTTAATGGCATTTTTGCATTTATAACAACACTTTATTAGATTTAGCCAAAAAAATCTCACTTTGGTGATTTGTATAGAAAATCTCACAGGGTTTTAAATTAAAATTCACTTTCACTATCACTTTTTCATGAGACTTGTTATGTGAATATTAATCGAGATGAATTGTGTGAGGGTGATAGAATTAAAATAATGATACCATGTTTCCGCTAAACATTCTTCTTGGTTTTTTTATGAATAGGTGCATTAGAAATCTATTAATTAGAAAATAATATACACATATTCACAAAAAAAGGGGTGGGTGGATACAAGATCACACTTTGAGAGTCACATGGAGCAAAACAAAACTACTAAGTTGCTAAAGCATACTGTAATCGGGGGAGGCAGAGGATCCCGATCGTCCGACTCACCCCATTTTTTAGATATGATTGTGTTAAGAGTTTTAGCCTCAACGTTTTGGATCACACTCTATGATTCATTTTTTATCCTCTAACTTTTTATTATCATACTTTATGATCCAAAATATTGATGCAAAAACTAGCATAGTCAAACATACAAATAACAATGAATAGGAATTGAAATTACGATTTAAGCTTTAATGAAGAGTTAAATGAAAAGTTAGAATAATATAAAGAAATCATTAATATGATTGATAAGTTTTTAAACAATTGATTTTAACATTTGTTTTTATTTTCCTTTTACTTGTATGATAAGCTATTTGTTTTATAAACTTCATACTCAATGAGTCATATTTCTAGCATATGTACAACTAAAAACTAAAAACTAAAAAATATTGAGAGCATGTTAATTTTTTATTTTGGTTAACAATGTTGATTTGTAATTATTTATAATTATTTAATTTGTTATTATATTATGTAAATATTAAATTAATAATTGGCATCTATATCTCAGATAAATTTATGTAAAAAGACATCAAGAGAAGATGCATAATCTATTCCACTTGTATATGTTAAATTGATTAAAAATAAACACTTTGAAAAATATATCTCTTGACATTTTTTACATAAAGTTATCTAAAATAGATATGCTTGTATTAAACACACAAATATATAAAATGGTTTAAGAAGATTGCATTATTGTATTTGTCACAAATTATATTATATTCTAATTTTTAACATTAATTTAATTATTCAATAACTTTTACAAAGACTTCCATACTTTTATAAACACTTGTATACAAACAACTATTAATTATTAAACCAACCCAACATTATTAAATAATTATAAAATCATAAAACTAACAATATAACCCATTAACTTAGCAAATCGAAACACGTGTACATAAACGTACCGACAATATATGATTTGCCCGAGGATGGTGGGTCCACATCACGACCATCGGCCCGTGAAGATTAAGGGCAGTTTTCGTTTCTAGAATTGAATTAACCAACCTTCATAAAATCCAAAAATAAATACATATTTTAAATGTGGGCAGATGGGAAAGCCCGGCATCTCAGATTTAACATTGATACGACTCCTTGGATCCTTCGCCCTGGACATTTAATTAAAGACCACTAGTCTATTTCGTTTTATCTAAATTAAAATTGGTAGGCTCCCATTGATAGCCATCATCTTGTCTTCAATCTAAAACATCGAAATCCAACGAAAAAATAAATTTATTGTGTTAATTTTGAATTTTATATTTATATTTTCTTAAAACTAATCACTAGAATCATTTATTCTCTCACGACTTTTAAATTTTATATTATATAATTTATATTTAATTAGAATATTTATTTTAATAAAATTTGGCTTCAAGCAAATTTATCTCTAGCTTTGGCAGTGAATTTTCCATGAGATGAATTTGTCAAAGCGATGAATTATTTTTTATTAGGAAAAATAGGTTTTGAAGGGGCCCTGAAACCCTTTACAACGAAAAGAAGTTATAGAAAAGACTAAAGAAAAAAGACCCGCAACCCACGAAAGACAAAAAGCTGACTAAAGATAAAACTAGAAAACCCCTCAGCAGCCCTATAGCAAAACATCAACAACAAGGCTGACCAAACAAAAACAACAACAAAGCTACAACATTTTTATCGAGAACATTGGTTGAGGCCATGTTTTCAGTAATGACCCCCTCGTGCATCTCGACCACATCATTCAAATCCTCAAAAAAATGGCAGCCCTTTTCTTTGTCTTTCTCCTCATTCTCAAGCACAGACCAGCGTCCAAATCCTTCTCCACTTCAAGCCCAATATCCTCAATATTCTCCTCCAAATTCATGCAGTTAACTTCCTCAATGGCCTTCTCATGTTCTCCCAAATCCAGAGACTTTCTAGTCCACTTTAAAGCTTTCTCGTTTAAAATAGAGAGACCCTTAGCACAAGATTTCAAAGATTTGTTACTAATACTAACAACAGTCTCCAAATCATCACTAATCTTGCTAATTCTTTCCTCCACATTAACAAACTTCTTCTCAATAGCCTTTTGGACAGCCATTTCCAGGGAGGTTATCCTATCCTCGTGACTTTTACCAAGTGTATCAACATCAACAACAAGTCTATCAAAAATTACATTCATAGTCTTAACCTTACATTTAATCGACCATTCTGTTTGGTTGCCATGCACTAACACAACACAAACATCTTGCTAGTTTTTAAGCTGGACATTGAGCTCCTTCACTTCCGAGAAAAGCCACTTCACAAGCGAGAGCAAATTGCGAGTTTCGTCCTCCGCCATTCTATAGAACAGGTCCATGTTAATTTCATCCCAATTGACAGGTGGCACAACATGAGAACCAACATTTTCAACAGGATCCTCCGCTTCAATAACCTCCACTTTCACACGGTGCTTATCAGGTATATTCACCAGGTCCACCAAAATTTCAAGCTGCTTCGCCTTCACATCACTCCCCTTAACCTACTCAGCGCCAATAGGAGAATCTAAATTAGCCTAGTTAGGGCTAGCCCCCTTGGAACACACCATACCCACATTTTCCTACCCAATAACCTCCATAGGATGCTCGATACCCTCAAGGCCATCACCCGGGACATGATTAACATCAAGAACATGGAACTTTTGCACTTCACTCGAAAAGCCATCACCCGAAACATGTTTGACATTAGGAATAGGGGATTTCTCCACAACTCTAGAAAATCCACCTTCTTCTTTCCTAACCACTTCTCTTTCTTGGGGCATTTTTTCTTCCCCTTCACATTCTTCCTCACCAAAGGCACCATAGCTTCCTTGATTTCAATATCAGTTTCATAACCCTTAGACTAGGATTAAGAATCCTCATAAATATCAACAGACTCATTCTCCTCCTTCGATGGTTCCTCATAAGGCGATGAATTGGAGATGAATTTGTTGAATGGTGAACTTTCCTAGAGCCATAAAATTTATATAAAGATATGGAGAGATATTATTTTCAAAATATCTATCTCTAATCAATTGTATAGAGATAAAAATACATTTATTTATATTATATGGACATATATAGAGATAAAAGTATTATATATCATTTAAAATATTATAATAATAAAAAATTATTTAATTTCATCATGACCTCATTTTATTAAGCAATAAAATAATGAAATAAAATGATAGAATAAGATAATAAATATTATTTTTTAAATAAGAATAGTTTTAATTTAATTATCAAATAGATGTTAATTTTTTTTCATTGTATTCATAAAGACTATTTACGATTGAATGTTACAACCAAAAAATATATATAGTTCATGATATGCAAATAGAACTTAGTTCTTTTACAATCAATATGACATTATAGGATCATTTACAAAATTATAAATAGAGAAAAAGAAATTGATAGATTGTTTCGAAGTGAATTTTTTTTAACTTTGTGTGGAGGGGGAGAGAGAGAGAGAGAGAGAGATTCTTCTCACTTAGGAATTCATATGCTTCCCTAACCTTACTCCAAACTAGTGAAACCTAACTTTTCACAAATGATCTAGAAATTTGAAGTCAACATGCATAATAGAAACATGTAATCACTAAAAATTAAACATAATATATCTAATGCATGTGTCAACATGCCTATATCCAATTCTCATGACCTCAGAATACATGATATGACATAATAATAAATCAAATAAAATATGAAAACTCAATTTTTTAGATTTGTGCAAATTATCTTTTAAATATAATATATTGTAATGGAATATTAGTTGTAGGATAAAAATTTAACCTTCTATTTTTTTAAGAATTCATTTTTTCAACATCTATCATACCTCAAGCTTAGGGTTCAATATTTATAGTAGTATATTGAATATAAGAAACAATATATACTTAAAATAGATGGATGAAAATCAATCCACAAGGATAAAACAATTAGTCTATATAAGACAATCAACAATCAAAATGCCTTTAACAATACTATGAAATGATTAACAAAATAGAAATATTTTCTAAATAGTAATAATAGCAATATGGGCAGGTGCAAAAAGATGAGGGACCAAAAAGTTGTCACCCCACTTTTTGGCCCCATCAAAGCCATAACACAAGTGCATTATAATGTGCTCTTGGCTCAGTCACTTCAAATAAATAACATGAGCATGTGATATTATTCACACATTATTGCATGTTTAAGCAATAAAAAGCAAAAATCATTTCTCACTATATTTCACAGTCATCTTGCGACCTGCAAACCTTCCAAAGCACACTTGTGTTCCTACAGAGGTGATTTTGTACAAAAAAATCTATCAAAATTTCACAAAAATTTCCACAAAGATGTCGAGGGGGTTAAAGGAGTAATATATTTTTAGCTTTTAGTGTCAAATTTGTATTGAATAGGTAGTGAATTTATTTTTAATTAAAATCTGTTTAATTTTTAGAAATTGACAATTAACCCCCAAATTTTGAAAATCACTATTCACCTCATCATGAAATCCCTCATGAAGAAAAACCTCAACAAACACCTCCTATAATTCCTCATCATCCTCCAAGAACACAAGAGAACATATTAGGGAAAATTGAAAATAATAGAAAAGAACTTGAGGAGTTAATTGCAAGGTTGAGAGATCTTACAGGAACAAACTCCCATAGGACCACCCTTTTTCAATCATTGTAATCCATAATATATCTCACATAGAATTAGTTAGCAGGCAAGTGCAAAAAGATGGGGGACCAAATTGTGGCCAAATTTTCAAAAATAATTTGATAGGCTATAACACGAGTGCATTATAACAAGCTTGCATTATGGCTTGGTGTGACCAAGCCAAAGGATCAGTCACATCGAGCCTATAATGCACTCGCGTTATAACATGAGCATGTTATAGCTTATTAAAACAAAAAAAATGAAATCATTTCATTTTTACTCCTTTTTTGTTGTCCATAGCCAAGAAACCCTGCATTTGCATGCTCGCATTTTGGAAGGAGCTAAACTTGCAATTTCATTTCCAAGATGCTACAACATTGACAAGGAGGTCAAACAAGTAAGCATTTTTTTGCGAAATTTTTTGTTAAATAGGTAATTTTAGGTTGTTTTTTATATTCATTTGTTTAATTTGTAGATATTAATGAACCTCAAAACCCTCCTCAAAATCCTAAACAACATGTTAGGTCTCAAAAATGTAGGTTGTAAACCTTGAGAGGATGCCAAGCTCTTTGGTACTAATGAATGGAGTAAACCTATGTGGATGATGACTACCTGCACTTCAAGCTCTACTTAACCTAGGCGAGTGAACCTTGACAATTGATGCAGATTTGAAAGTTGTATGAATTAGTTGAATTTAGCGATCTATCCACAGTGGCATGAAATGTGGAATAGATGAAAACTTAATAGCTACTCCTACTCCTAGTGATGAAATTTAAATGTGAATGTATGGATAAGATTTTGTGAAATTTTGTAGTGAAGTGGGTATGACTAGTGCCTAATTCTATTAGGTTAATGGAGTGAAGATTTGTATGATATGTGTGTCCTATTCTTGAATACAGTTTGAATTGTTTGGAACTTGTAGAAGTTTATGACTGACATAAATTTGCAAGGATATAATTATCAGGTTCTTCTTATCAAAATGAAAATGACCTTTTCCAAATTACTATGATTAATTAAGAGAATTTAATCCTTACTTGAAGGATCCAATTAACTGAATCACACAAGAACAACAAATGTTCCTTGATATATTAAATATATACTTGATACACCAACTTAACTAATAAGGAAACATTAACCTTGGAGACAACTAGATAATATTTATCAATTTTAAGTCAACAAAAAATTGACACCAGAATTGGAACACTAGATAATTCTTCTTCCCCATTTATATTACTCCAAAAGATGATAAATTGTATATTAGAAGTCTTCTTTGCTATGAAATATTTTTGCTAATATTGCTACTATTCTAATAACGATCCTAATCTAATATATTTTCAATCTGGCCTTGGTTTCCCTTAATAAATATAAGGGAAGCTGCAAGCTTCAAGCCTTTACATAAAGTTGTGTTGTTTCTTAACTAAAACCTTAACAACTGTGCTTTTTAAAAATAAACAAGAAATGATTGAGAACTCTGCAAAAATTTGTGATGCACCATAATCTGTTAGTCTTCATCAGGTACGTGTGATCACTGAAGATCTATTCAAGGTCCATACTCCATGATAAGGCATCAGATAATTACGAGGCTTCGATGACCCCTACTTCTCATTTTGTTCAAGCAATAAAAAAATTAACCATATACAAGTGCTCAATACATCCTGTTTTAGCATAAGTATTGGCGTTGCTAATGATATCTTTCATGGAATATTTGAGAGAAAAAATTTGTTCCAGTTGTATATGTGCCTTCTCCATCACCCTTTCTTCATCAATAATTATATTAAGGGCCTATGGTAAATATTGAGCAATTTCATTCTTCCATACATCTCATTCCTTCAACTCCCCTTCATCATCGAAGAAATTTGGTAAAGCCATACTCAAAGATTGGTTGAAATTACTAAGTTCTTGCATCAGTATGGTCTGGAAATTATCACGCATCTTCATCAATTCTTTGTACTCCTAGAACACTTGCTCACCAATATTCTCTTTGGCTTCTATTTGTTCTTTTATTTCTTTCATTTTGTGGTGTAATCTATTATGTTCTTGGTAGGCTGCAAATGTCTTGCTATGGATCACCCAAACCTTATCAGTTTTCTTGAGCACCTTGTCAAATCTCTTCCTTATCAACTCTAAAGCCATTTCAAATTTAGTATTCTTCAATTCCTTTCTTAATTCCTCATTTTTGTTGAACCATTTCATACTTTCGCTTCCAGTACATGGTCTTAGACATGGCTTCAAATACCTCTCTTTCATAGTCTACCAATGGATAATAAAGGCCAAAGGAGGAAGGCAACTTATCTCTATAGTTTATCACCTCTTGTTTCAATCTCTCATTTTCAGAAGAAAGCCCCTTGTTATCTCTTATCTATTTTTTAAAATGAGCTTTGGTGAATTTAGCAACATTGATATTCAATTTAGTTGTCTCAATAGGATTTGTATCTCTAACTTGCTACACCAAAATATGGCCAAATACTTGATTGGGGTTATCAATAAGTGTGAGCCTCTTCCCCAGTGAGTATAGAGCCCAGACCTGTAGAGTGACATTAACTTGATTATATCTTGAGCCAATATAAATCTTGTCACTAGCTTCATCTATTAGTTGAAAGGTTTTATTTTCCCTCATGAAACTATCAAAAACTATAGTTGAAACGATATCCCATCCTGGGAGAAGCATAACCCTAGCTTCTTGTAATAGTTCTTGCCCTCTTTCAGGAGTGATATTTTCCATCTCCTTGTCAACTTCCTCTTGTAATTATTTTAGGGCATCAGCCTCTTGCTCTAGACTAATTTCTTCTATTATTTCCCTTATCATTATCCCTTTGTATTCATAAATGAATTATTTAAACTCTGGGGTTTGAACAAATGCATCATCTAAAATGAATTCTTGACTTGTGTGGTGTCTCACATCATTGGAGAGTTTATTTAAGGCTTCCAATGAGACAACACTCCTTTCTCGCGGTAATTCATATTGTGGGATGGTAGGAGTAGTTACTTCTGTGACCTCATCTTCCTCTTCAATGTCATCTTCACATGTAATGGGAGTTTCTACTAAGAAGCTAACATCCGGAGTGGGTTGTGGTGATGAATGACTTAAAGGTACTATATTTTTAGCTTGTTTCCTAGAACCATCATCTCTTCTTTTCTCGAAGGCTATGAGAGGTACATCCTTAGTCAATTCTTCCTCATGTAGGATTAATTTCTCAACTCTTTCCATAGGGTTTGTACTTCATGAAATACTTCTATATAGTGGATTATGGCTTTTCCTCCATCCCTTATCATCATTACCCTATTAAATTCAACCTTTCTTATTGTTTTTGAGATTCATCACTATTTTTTTATTACATCATCTACAAAGAACTCATGGTCATACCTTTTCAACTTCTTTGTCATTTTGGAACTGTGAATAAAGTGCTTGGGATCAAATTTCTCTCTCTTATTCCCTTGTGGCATACCATAATGATCTATCTTGATGCAAATAGAATCATATCCCTTTTTAGAAATAATAGTAAAATCACCAAAACACAAGGTTGAAGGCATGAGAGACTACTTGCCATAACTTTTGAGATGCATGTAATCTGAATTAGCAAACTACCTCACTATTTCTAAATGAGCAATCTATGAGGAACTATTTTAGGTAGGAGAAATGGAGCTACTTCAAATCCATACACTCTGCATTTGATATCATAGGTATGCAGGGGTATGTCTTGAGGATCATCATGGAAAAAATAGGCCCTTAAGTGGCAATACAATTCAAAAAAATTCGAGGAGTTAGGCAACGAGGTCGTAAAATTTGAATAAGTTATCTATATTATTTCAAAATATGTAAGAATAGAATCATGGCAAATTGAATGTAGTTTCCTAAGCCTACTAGGTTTATATTTTTTAAATCTATTTGGTGAAAATTTGAAATTTCCAATGCAATAGTACTTCAAATTTGAGGGGAAAAAATAACAAAGTAGGTGTCTTGTCGGCCACCCTAACCATAATAAAATGATAATATTTTTTTATAAAGTTTTAGATATAAGTAGAGGACTCATGTCTTGATGTGATGCATATTTTTTGTATTTTTTTCCAAGTAAATAATTAATTATGAATTTTTTATTACAACTTTTAAAAAATAATATAAAAACTCATATATCGACCACCTTAACTTGGTCAAACTCATGAAATTCAATTTTGTTTTTTTTAATCTATAGTATGCAAAGCATAGAGATGTGACACATGTTTGATTCAAAAATGTGATACCGTTTAAGAAGCTATAGATATTTTCAATCAACCTATCAATGGGGACTTTAGTCATAATTCAAATAGAAAATGAATAATAATTATTTATTAAATTCAAAGTAAAGCATAATTTATATTGGTGGGAAGCTAGAGAATCTCCTTTAAAAACCCTTTTCATTTCATCAAATTTGGGTTAAAAGTCATCAGCCACATACCCTACACATACCCATCATATACATGCTTTTGGCCCATCATGATCTGCACATACCCACCAATCTCCCCAGTTGTGGTTTACCTTTCCTTTTGGGCTTATCTCCTTGGGTCTAAGGAATCTTTGTATCTCAGGGGACAAATTGTAATCAAAATGATGACCAAACAATTTGTACAAGGGCTTCACAATGTGTTCTTTGAAGAAGAAGTAATGAGACCTCCCACATCTACTATCCCAAATTGAATTCCACATTTGTACTAGCCTTATATTCCCATCCTCATCCAAGTCCTTAATTCTCAGTTCTTCTCCCCAAATCCCCAAGGATTGTGCTTCATACAAGATCATATGCATAAGAAAAGAATATTCTTTGAAATTAATATCACTATTTTTTTTATGGAAATAAGCAAAAAATTTATGACCTCTACCAGGTATTATACATAGTTGAATGGTCTAGCATCTTGGTTCTAAATGTATGTTGCTAAGGCCATAGGAGTTATAGCCATCTTAGCTAGAACATCTATTCCTAGGACTTTCCTACCTGAGTAATAAGTATATTGATAATGTTCTTCAAACAAATCTACATAAAAAAGGAGGTCATTCATTACTAGAGAATCTTCTAATCTGATTCCCTATGTTTTGGGGTCTATGCAAAGGCAATTTCCATCTTTTGTAACTAGTGTCCATAGTGCAATATTCTTCCAAAATATCTCTAATTCTCAGTGGCATTTTCATAGATGTATCCAACTAAAAAACCATAGAAATATAATCTCTAGTGATGGGGAGAAAATGTGACCCATCATGTGAATGAATCAGCCTTGTTTTGGGGTTATACATTCTAGCAAGTTCTTTGATCAATTCCACATTGAAAAACATATTTGACATTACGAGCTTTCCTAGATTCATACTCCATGGATTTGACATAGGATTATGCCTATACTTCTTTCTTTAATGGCATAAAATGAATGTCATATCCTCATTTTGGAGTCCATACATCTCTTAGGTTCTTTTGTTTATCTTCCAATTTCTCAACTAAAGGATCTAATTGTGTTGTTCGTCTAGACCTTGGTCCAAAACTCATACATTTTTCAATTAAATCTTGCTTTAGCAGCCTCATTTCTATTTTTTTTCTTTCTATTTTGGATTTTTCTGATGTTCCTTCCATGTTTTAAAATCCCTAGTTTTTCTATACTTCAAGAAAACTACAATAAAACTTTAGTTGATTCCTTGGATACTTACTTGAACCAGTGTCTCCTTGTACAAGATTCTTACTATCGATCAATCTCGCGTCCTCCAATTTTCAGGTCCAATTCATTAACACTCTGAGATCTTATGAGCAAAATAATCAAGATTTGGCACATATCAATTGATTCTGATTCATAAATGTGATTCCTACCAATTTGCTAATTAGTGGTGGCATTAATGTCAGTTGTCTCTTTGAAATATTCACTAGTCATGTTAGCCAGGTGAGAAATATTTTTTTGCTGTGTCGAAGAGACCTTAGTTCTACTCTCACTGATATCTCATTTTCCCTTCAACATGCTTGTGCCCTCGTTTCCTTTTCAGAGTTTCGAAGAGACATGTGATTACTTCTCTTCGATATCATATGGACTTTCTGAAAAATTTATCTTGGGTATTACTTTTTCTTATCTTATGAGATCTTCCTTCTTCATTATCAGAGTTTTGGAGAGACTTGCAGCCATATCCCTTTAATATGTCAATGTCCCTTTGAAAATAATCTTCTTTTGTTATCGTAGTTTTAGAGAGACTTTTATTTGTGTCTCCTCGCTATGAGTTTCTCTCTTCGATGTTTCTTTCCTTTATTATTTATTTCGGAGTTTCAAAGAGATGATATTACTTCTCTTTGATATCCTATAGTCTCCTCAAAAGCATTCCCTTAGTCTTACTTTGTCGCATTCATTATATTTCTTCTCTCATTATCGGAGTGATTGAATAGACTTTCATCAATTTCCTCTCGATATAAGCTTGTCTCTTCGATATTTTATTCTTACCTATTTCCATAGAGTAGAAGAGACTTTTACATTATTCAACCTAATAATTCAATGTGTCTTCAAAATTGTCACTCTGTTAGCAAAGCCTTGGATTTGATAGTTGTCCATTATTTATTGCATAATAATTAGTTATGTCTAAGTGATGTTCTTTTGTTTCCTGAATTCCAAAATAATTTAGCACATTTTAAATATTAATATTTCTTCAGGCTCTTGCATTTCAGTTTATCAGAGAGACAAGATATCTTTTCCCTTCAAAAAACTCAAGTTTCTTTGAAATATCCCTTTTCAGGCTGTCAGATAGACTTCGGAATATGTCCCTTCAAAGTGTGGTAGCTTCCTCAACATTTTGTGTTGGCTTATTTTATCAGCTTATCGAAGACACTACAGTGTAGCTCTCCCTGAAATAGTGTTGTCTCACTGAAATGTGTTTCTAGTGATAAACATAAGGGGATGTATGTGTTAAGGTAATAGCTATGGGGAAGGTGATTTTTGAATAATATTTTAGTGGAACAGGTTAGGGAGATTATTATTATGGAAATTCTAGGCTTATTAGGAAAAAAAGATGGTTTTTGAGGGATGGTGCTCATGGTGTAAAATTAAATGGTCATACTAAGGTTGCGAGGACTAGTGAAAATTTGAGGTTAAATTTTTTGTTCTAATAGTGGCTTTGATTGGGGATGAATGGTCATGATGTCATTACAATAATTTAGAGCTACTCTCGTACACAGACCATGGATGAAATGACAAAAAGAAAAAGAAAAGGAATCCTAAAACTACTGTGCATGGAATAATATTTCTTTTTAAGAAAAGAAATGCTTCAAGAATTGTCCATGCACTGGTAATTCTTGACTTTCTCCTGCCATGTTTTGCAGATAGTATGAATCTCCCCCACACTTGTCAGTGATAACAAATGGTCCAAGCCATAAGGCTTCAAATTTCCCATGTTTTCCCTTTTCTTGACCCCTAGCATTCCACATGAGGACCATGTCTCCTATTTGAAACTTCCTTTATTTTATTTTCATATCAAATAAGTATTTTATTTGTAAATGTAACTCTTGATTTTTCTTTTGTGCTAGATGTTTGACTTCATCCAATTCTGCTAATTCTTCTATTTTGTCTTCCATGGGATCAAGAATGTCTAAATCCTCTTGTAATATAAACTTATAAACTGGTAAGAGATTTTGCAAAGCCATTCTGGCTTGGGTTCCATATACTAATTCAAAAAGAGACTTTCTAGTAGCCTTATTTTTTGTGATCCTATCTACCCAAACTACTAACCTTAACTTAGAATCCCATGCCTTTTTGTTACTATTCAACATTCTTTTGATTATCTTCATAATGCTCTTATTGTTGGATTTTGTCTACCCATTCACTTGGGGGTCATATGGTTAATCATATGAGATTGTTATTACCATATGATTCAAAAAACCTTATGAATTCATCAGATCTAAAACACATGCCATTGTTTGTTATCAACCTTATAGGGACTACAAATATGGTGATGAAGTTTTATAATCAGAAATTTATCACAACCTTGCTAGTAGCCTATTTTGTTGGTATAGCTTCTATCCACTTTGTAAATTAATCAGTGGTTACTAGGATCCACTTATTCCCACCACTAGATTTGTCTGTAATCTCACCTATAAAATTGATTCCCCATTGATGGAATGGGGCCTCCACTTGCATAGGTCTTAGTGGCAATGCTACCTGATATTTCATCTTGCCAAAGAATTTTTGGAATGCTTCACACTTTCTTACATAGTCGTAAGCATCATTAAATACTCTAGGCCAATAATAACCTTCTTTTAGTATCTTGTGCATAGTGGTATTTGTTGAAAGGTGTCCCCCATATACACCCTCTTGCATTTCTTTCATAACATTTTTTTCCTGTGTTTCATCCAAGAACAATAACAACACACCATCCTTGTTCTTCCAATACATATCTCAATCCATGAAGACATATTTTGACACATGAAGCTTTAAGGTTCTTCTCTAATTGTTATTCAATCCTTTTGGGCATTTCATATATTTAAGGTAGTATGCAATGTTAGTGTACCATTGTGTGTTTTCTATAATTGACACCCAATTTTCTTCCCCTTCCATGGTGCAAATTTGTGCAGCTTTCAGATTGGACTCATCCATCAACTTTTCTAGCCCCTACCCTCTTACTAATTTAGTGATCTAGATATTGATGTTAAACTCTTGGATATGGTTCATCCAATGACACATTCTTCTAGTTACCTTTGTTTATGAAAAAACGTCTTTTATTGTATAGCATTTGGCACATAAGCAATGACTTATGCTCCTACTAAGTAAGGATTGGATGCCTTAACTGCTTTTACTAGGGTGTAAGCTTGTTTCTCAGTAATTTCATACTTCAATTCAGCCCCTTGTAATGATTTACTGAAGAATGAAATAGTTTGTTCATATCCATCACTATTCTTTTGTAACATCACGACTATTATTATGTGGAATGATGCAAAGGAAAATATCTAGAAGGGTTTGTTAAATTCTGGGGATTTTAATATAGGTGCTTCTTTGATAGCTATTTTGATTGAAACAAAGGAATCACTAGCTTCTTCCATCCAATTAATATTTGCACCCTTTTTTAAAATATTTGAGATTAGTTTTACAATATATGCAAAATTTGAGATAAATCACTGAAAAAAGTTAATCTGTCCAAAGAAAGACTAGATAGCTTTCACAGTCTTTGGGATGGGGATTTTTTCAATAGATTCCACTCATTCTGGATCAGTTTGTACCCCATCATTTGAGACAATATGCCCCAATAATTTACATTCTGTGACAACAAAGTGACATTTTTTAGGTTTAGAGAAATACCATACTCCAATGCTCTGATGAAAATATTCTCTAAATGTGCACAATGATCTTCTACCTTCTTGGAATATGTTGTTAGATCATCCTGATATACCACCATTGTAGCATTGATCAAGTCAACAAAGGTCACATCCATGTCCCTCTAGAATGTTGCTTTGGTATTGGTGAGGCCAAAAGGAATTCTCACATAAACATGTGTTCCCCAAGGTGTGGTGAAAGAAATTTTATATTGCTCCAAATCCTTGACCTTCACCTAGTTATATCCTAAGAATCTATCCATCATACACAACAACTCACAGCCAGTGACTCTTTGCAGCATTGCTTCCATATTTGGAAGGGGGTAGTTTTCTTTAAGGGATGCCATATTCAAATTCCTAAAATCTACATATAACCTTATATCCCCTTTTTTCTTTCTCATAGGTACCATGTTTGATACCTAGGAGGAATGCCTGATTGGTTTGATAATGCCTCCATCTCTTAACTTCATAAGTTTCTCCTACACTTTTGGTGCCAATGTAGGATTTATGGGTCGTTGCTTTTGTCTAAATGGCTTAGCATAAGGTTTTAATGGAATTTCATGTTGAAAGAGATATTTTCTATATACTTTGAGGTCATCATATGACCAGGAAAAAACATGTTTATACTTCTAGAGAAGGATTATAATCATCTCTCTAACTTTGGGACTAATCCTTTTGCCAATGTATACTTTCTTAGGAGCAAGTTTTGTTCCAAGGTTAATTTCTTCAACATCTTCAGGTATTTAACAGGTGTAGGATTTAAATTAAATCTATCATGTGCATCAAATACTCTTTCTAATGCTATAAGTCCTTTTGGTATTTTGTTTGTCTTGGGTTGTACTACTTCTTGCCCAAAGACAATTCATTTTCTATCCACTTTCTCTATAAAGGAATTGAAGTCTATATCCCGAGATTCATATTGATCAATACAATGGAGGAAATTAATTAGATCTTCGTCATCATTGGATACTTTCTAGTTGTATATGTTATTTGGGATAGCAGGTCTTGTCTTGAATTCAACTTATGTGATTCTTGCTAATGTAATATCAGCTCATTTAAAAGCCATATTAGCCAAGAAATTTTCCATTATGTTCTTAGATAGATTTCTATCCAATCTATTGAAAATGCATCAAACAATTCAATGGTATCCCAAATTGCATTCATGTATTGTTTTAGTCTTTTATTATTTGATAAGTAATTTTCCCTGACTTGAGATGCAACCTGTTCAAAATCTCCATATATTTCTAGCAACTTAATCCCATATCTTGTAGCAATGTTCAATCCAAACAACAATGCTTCGTATTTAGCTATATTATTGGTACATTCAAATGTTAACAAGAATGAGTACTTGAGTGTATTTTTAGATGGAAATAAATTCTATCCTAGCTTCATTTCCATTTTTACTACATGACCCATTGAAATACATCTTCCACACACCTTTATCATCAAGTTGAGCTTCTTTGTCAATCAGATCTATATTTTTCAATTTGGGTTATGAATTTTCAATCCTAAAGTTTCCAAGATCCATGTCACAGAAGCAATTGATCTTGTTGGGATCAAAATGCTCTATAACATGTTCTAATCTAGGTTCCTTATACAACTTAACTTATTTCCCATTTATTGGTATGGTAGCTTATGATAGGTCTAGTTGGACATTTCCCCCTACTACAGCAGTCCACTGTCTAGATAATAACATACCATAATAGGGAGGTGCATCCACTGCAGTAATATTAGTTCTGTAAGTTGCTTCAAGGTATGCTCCTAGCTTCAATTCTACATCTCAGATGACTCCAACCACTGGGATAGACCTATTATCCATTACGTAGCATTTCCCATATGTAGTGTTCACCCATAAGCCTAGTTCCTTCATAATTGTCATCGACATGATGTTGATTGCAGGCTCTGAGTCAATCATGCAGTTTTTTACTAGCTTGTTGTTGATCAATAGTGTGGTGTAAAATGGGTCCACTTGAGAGGTATTTTTCATTAAGGTATCACCAAGATAAACTTCTAGCATTTTTGTGGTTATGGGTATGTGCAGGATCATCATGGAAAAAATAGGCCCTTAAGTGGCAATGAA
>VDFB02000008.1:268043034-268140933 GCA_007258455.2 Sequoia sempervirens
TTAATCCCTCAACCCTAATCCCTCAACCCTTTATTGTCAACCCTCTACCCTCAATCCTCTCTCTCTCTCTCTCCCCCTCTCCCATTCTTCCCCTCTTACCCTCTCCCTTCCCCATCCTAATTCTCTCTCCCCCTCTTTTTGTCTCTCTCTCTTCCTTCCCTCTCTCTCTCTATCTCTCCCTCTCCCTCTCTCTCCCTTCCCCCTCCTAATTCTCTCTCTCCCCCTATTTGTCTCTCTCTCTCTCCCTTCCCTTTTGTCTCTCTCTCCCCCCCTCTTTCTCTCTCTCTCTCTTTCTATCTCTCTCCCTTTCCCTCTCTCTCTATGTGTCTCTCCCTTTCCCTCTATCTCCCTCTCTCTCTCACCCATCCTCCACCTCCTAATTACTCTTAGGTCTATGTGTGAAAAATTAGGTATCCGATTCAAATTAGATTATCTGATTTGAATCAAATATCTAATTTATAACACTAAAATCTTACCGTTACAATACATTTTAAAAAAAATTTCAAATCAGATATTAGATTTTATCTGATATCAGATTTGTGGGACAGTTTGGGCAACAAAAGTGAAATTTCAGACAAGAAGAGACAAAGATCAACTTTTTGGAGCATCTTCTACTCAAATTTGTCATAAACAATCATTTATTTAGCATCTTTTATGAGGTATAATGGGGAGCAATAGTCGTCGGAAGGAAAAATGTAAGAGAAATCTTACAAAAGAACAAATTGAAGCATATAGACAAAGAGATAGAGAAGTTCATAGGAAGAGAAGACAAGGTATGTTAAATATTGGTGAGCCTGAGCCCTTTGGTCTTTCAAGTGAAGAGGAAATTGAATATGTTCAAGGTGAAAATGTTGAACATGATATTGAAATTGGGAATGAAAATGCTCAAATTGATATTGAAAATGTTCAAGGTGAAAATGTTGGAATTGAAGATGTTGAACTTGATATTGAAATTGGGAATGAAATTATTTAAATTGATATTGAAAATGCTCAAGGTGAAAATGTTGGAATTGAAGATGTTGAACATGATATTGAAATTGGGAATGAAATTATTGAAATTGATATTGAAAATGTTTAAGGTGAAATGTTGGAATTGAATATGTTGAACATAATATTGAACTAAATGTAAATTATGTTCACCAAATTACATGAGAAATGAAGAACTTTGTGTGGAAGAAAGACATATTCCAAATTCAAGACCTTCAAGAACCCCTAAATGGTTACTTGAAATTGATGAGAACATTATAAACAATTTTGAAGGCAAGAGTTCAACACGAACCGTTCGGTTGTGGGCTACAAGACTTTTCAACCAATATTTTAGCGATAAGACATTGATTGAGCAATGCCAAATTTTTGTACAATTGTTAAAGATGCAAAATATGAGACCCTTGCTAGCCAAATTGAAGATTCATGTGAACAAGAAGACCAAAAAAATTTTTATTATTGTCGAAAAAAAAATTAATTGATCTCAAGTCTATTGGAAAAAATAACAAGGAAAAAGATAAGAGAGCTACTCAAAGATTCATTACAACTGCCCTAGTAAGCCATTAATTGAAAAAGGATTGCTTTATGAGACAAACTTATATTGATTTTGACATAAATCATAAAACTTTGGATAGAGCACTTACAAGAAGAGAAAGAATAGATGATCCTCTTCAAAATGATACATGGACTTTTGTTGGGAGGTTTCCACATGTTGATAAGAAGCTAACTGATAATGTAAAGCAGGTGATTTAACAATTTTGGCATGATAACTCTAGAGTATCACCCAATGCAAAGGTTGTTTTAAAGTTAAGAATTGGCAATCAAGACCAAACACCGCATCCTAAACATTTCTTGGAATCAAGCCAAACAATGTTGTTCAAATTTTTTATTGAAACACATCCAAATATGGAAATCTCACAAAGGACTTTTCAAGGTTTGAAGCCATTTTATTATGTGCCTCTTAAAATTCATAATACTTGTTCTTGCAAATACCATGTTGACTTTTCAATGTACCATGAACTATTATGCTATATCTGTTCTACTTTGCATACTAATGAAATGTTGCAAGAGTGTGGTGCAATGCATCTTCTAAAAGCATCAAGGGACTTCCTAGATCTATTTTTATGTTCTAGAGATGATGGTTGTCTTTTCTATAGAAATTATTGTTTAAATGCGAAGTGCTCACAATGTGGTGCCTTGTCAAATTTTGTTCAATGTTTTCATTAGGGTACCAAACATGAATTTGGAAAGAAGCTTGTTGAGAAAAAGAGATATGAGATAGTCAAATATACTTTGTAGAGTGGAGGTGAAGGTTCTAGATGCGATTTGGTTACAAAAGAATGCAATGTTGCTGATTTTATTTTAGATTTTAAGGACAATCTTTTCTACAAGTATGCAAGGCATAGCCATAGGTCTCAATGGTTGGATCAACAATTTAGGATATGTAAGGACTCTTTTTTGTTTGGCACTATTATATCAGTGGTTTTTTTTGCAGAAAAATACACATTGCAACCACAAAATGAGGTACAATATCAGTATTACAATTCCATTTAGATTGATATTTTTGTCCACATAACATTTAGACATGCAGCTGATAGTACAGAGAAGGATCAAACGATAACCAACAAGTATCATTTTTATATGAGTGATGATAGATCTCACTCGTCCGAGTATTTCCAACATTGTTTCAAGATTTTTTTGATTTCTTGTAGGAGCATGATATAGCATTGGGCTGACATCTCATTTGGTCAAATAACTGCATGGGTCAATACAAGAATGCTCATATATTTTATTGGTTGAGTAGAATGCATGTAGAGAGGGTTGTACCTCATATTTAGAGTTTTTTTGAAGTTGGGCATGGGAAAAGGGAGCATGATGGAGTAGGTGCATGTGTAAAGAGATCTCTAGTTAAGGAGCAATTGAAGATTTCAAGAGAAAAATTTAGTGATGCACATTCTATTGTTGATTGGTGTAGTTTAGCATTGTCAAAGGGAGGGACACTTGATTCAACAATGTGAAGACTCTTTTGGTTGGTTGAGGAGGGTACAGTGGGAGGTAGATTGGATTTTCATACAATCAAAGATTCATTCATTTCAAAGCTTAGATGCAAGCACATGGACCATTTGGACATGAGAGTTGGCTTGTTTTTGTCAAAGTTGTATTCAGTGTGAGTGGGATCAATGTGAGTCAAGTGAGTGGGTGGATACATGGGTTCCACAGTATCTAACTCCTTTATCTCAAACAATATCTATGAAAAATGACACAATGGAAAGTTCAGTTGATTACGGTTATCTTTTAGATCTACTACAACCAGGACATGTTTTTGTAATTGTTGCATCGCAGGGGAATGAAGAGAGATCAGACTATTGGTTGGATCAATGTGTGCGGGTAAAGCATAAGCTAACATAACTAATGGAAGATGATAATGGGTTCATGTATCCTATAGGTTCAGTTGTGGTTGTAGGAACTTGGTTGTGAACATACATGATTAGAAAGAATGGTATACCTACATTTGAAGACTACAAAAAAAGCAAAACCATTGTCATGTATTCACACCTTGTTATAGCAAAAAATGTTATGTTGTTGAAGCATCATACCAAACCAAAGACAAAAAAACTATGGACACTTAGTAATGTTGATCATGAAGCAATATTGGATACTCTTCAGCAAAGAGATGACCCTTCAGGAACACTTGAATAGCATATTCAAGAATGGAAGGTACAATGCTTAGATTCATTATGCTTAAGTTCATTGGTGTTCTTTATTTAATACTAATATTTTGTATACTCTTGCAATGCAGGCATCTTTAATAGTGATATTTTGTATACTCTTGCAATGCAGGTGTCTTTAATACTGATATTTTGTATACTCTTGCAATGCTTTTTCATGAGAATTCTTCTCATTTAATGATTGCAACTTGATTGTCCTAAGAAGGTAATATGCACTATGTTAATGTGATTCACTTCATTGTCAATATTTTCATTACCAATTCATCATCATTCAGGTTGTTTAGAATAATATAGATTTGTTAGTCTAAGCATCTTTTCTATTGTTACAATATAGATTTCTCATTTGACAACTTTTGTGATATTTTTGGCATGATTGATCATGGACCTGCTACAACAATAGCTAGCTCTAATCCTTTGGGAGAGGTATGTGAAAGGGGACCATACCTAACCTAAACGTACCCATCCAGACATGTTGGAATAGTCAGTTTGGTTGTACGAGTTGCAAAACAAAAGTTGAAGAAAAAAACAACTTCTAGGCTACCAGTGGTATAATTACCATAACTTATTCAAATCTCAATAAAATTTGACCAAACCAAAGGAATTTGAAATCTAACTCAATTATCTAACCATACCACACATGTGAAAATCATAATAAGGCTATACAAAACATACAAAATCAAAAGAACATGAGGTTGGAAAAACACAAAAATATTCTTCCTTAAAGATGCAAATTCTTATTTTCAACTTCTCCAACCCTGAGGTTGTGTTTACAAGATTCATTTATGCCCTTACAAGTAGTTTCCAACCTCCAACTAAACTCCAATGTTGATTTTCATGCAAAAAAAGGCCATGAGACCATAGATTTTTGCTTACTATTATGCTTTGATAGATTTTTTCTAAGCATCCACAACTTGTTTGAAAGTACTTGTTTTAGGCTTTTACCCATAGAAGCAAGGTAGTGAACTATTTAATAAAATGATATTATAGACATGTATGAAAAATGTGGTAGCATAGACAAGGCAGTGTACTGTTTGAAAAAATGCCTCAAAGGAATGTGGTATCATGGTGATAGAATGGCATGACGAATTCCATGACAAGAAAATTGTTATGGATTGTCGTGGAATTCCACCACCATGAGACCACATTTCTTTGAGGCAATTCCTAGTCTATGCTATTGCTTACTATTATGCTTTGATAGATTTTTTCCAAGCATCCATAGCTTGTTCAAAATCACTTGTTTTAGGCTTTTAGCCATAGCTGGAAGGCAGTGAATAAAACACTTTGGTAGACATGTATGAAAAATGTGGTAACATAGAAAAACTTTTGAAAAAACACCTCAAAGAAATGTGGTCTCATGGTGATGGAATGCCATGACAAGCGAATTGCTATGGATGGTCATGGAATTCTGTCACCATGAGACCTCATTTCTTTGAGGAATTTTTTCAAATAGTTCATTTCCTTGTCTATTCTATTGCTTACTATTATGCTTTGATAAAAAAATTTCCAAGCATCCATAGCTTGTTTGAAAGCACCTATTTTAGACTTTTAGCCATAGCAACAAGGCAAGGAATTGTTTGATAAAATGCTTTGGTAGAAATGTATGAAAAATGTGGTAGCATAGACAAGGAAGTGAACTATTTGAAAAAATTCCTCAAATAAATGTGGTCTCATGGTGATGGAATGCCATGACAAGCACATTGAGACCACATTTTTTTGAGGCATTTTTTTGAATAGTTCACAACCTTGTCTATGATATTGCTTATTATTATGATTTGATAAATATTTTATTATGAAAGGAAAGGGGTGGAAAATGTCACAAGAACTCAAACTAACACAATTTCAAACTTTTATGAAGGCTTCAAACCAAACAAAGGGGTTTTGCACCATTTCAGTTGTTCACCAACTAGGGCACCTATACCTAGTTTTCATTCAATTCCATTGTATATGATGGAATAAAGACATGAAAAATAATTTTTTGAGCACTCTTTAACACATATTTCAACATATAAAAAAATTTCATGATGTTTCTTTGGAACAAATTGGTCTAATCTAACCTGCAGCGTTGTAATTAGGCCTCAATAGGCCACTTTTACAAAGGAGGTGTGCTCAAATTAACTCACAGACTCCAAATAACTTCACCAACAGACTCCTTGGGTGGAAAAAATAGGAATCTACCATTTACTTAACAAAATATTTTGAAAAAGTTGTTGATCCACGCTATTCTCTTGATTTCCTAGCTTAACACATGAGAAAATCAAGCTAGGGCACGATCAAAAATCCATGAAACATACTTTCTCAGCCCTGAAACCAAAAAAATATGATAAAGTACCCCACAAATCATCATTCCACCATTTTTCACAAAATTCCAACAACGGAATGATGATATTTTACATTTTTACTAATCTCAACCCTTGAAAATGAGGGTTTCAGACCACCCAACAGAAAAATACTTAGAACTAATTCAATTTATAATGAAATCAATCCAAATAAGAATCAAATGAAAGCTAGGACATAGATCTAACTAATACCAATTATTTTCTAGCGTAAAGCTTCCGTACAGAAACGTATTGAACTTGACAAGTCCTGAAAACACACAAATTTTACAAAAAAATTGAGCAAACTTTTATTATTCACTTCAAAATCATTCAATCTTCATTCCTCGAATTAGTCAAAGAATTTTCAACATATTTACCACCATATTACATCAGTTAAAATAAATAATTCTATTGGGAGAGAATTAATCCTCCTCTAACATGCAAAGTTGACAAGTTGTTCAAAGCAACTTCAATACTATTTTTAGCATCTTTTCAAAAAACTGCCAACTTTCACTCTTAAATGACTAACTAACCCCATAAGGCCTTTATTACAATATTTTTTGTCTAATATACCTTCTTAAAAATAGTAAATAAAACAAAAACTCAAAACTTGACTCACTAACCACCACCTAGTCCTCTATTTCCAAGGTGCTCCTGCACCATTTTCCAATCATCCATAGCTTGTTTGAAAGCACCTGTTTTGGGCTTTTAGCCATAGCAGCAAGGTAGTGAACTGCTTGATAAAATTCTTTGGTAGACATATGAAAAATTTGGTAGCATATACAAGGAAGTGAACTGTTTGAAAAAATGCCTAAAAAAAATGTGGTCTCATGATGATGGAATGCCATGACAATCTATAGCAATTTTCTTGTCATGGAATTCCATCACCATTAGACCACATTTCTTGAGGCATTTTTAAACAATTAATTGCCTTTTCTATGCTATTGCTTACTATTATGCTTTGATAGATTTTTTCCAAGCATCCATAGCTTGTTCGAAAGCACTTGTTTTAGGCTTTTAGCCATAGCAGCAAGGCAATGAAATGTTTGATAGAATTCTTTGATAGACATGTATGAAAAATGTGGTAGCATAGACAATGCAGTGAACTGTTTGAAAAAATGCCTCAAAGAAATGAGGTCTTATGGTGATAGAATGCCATGACAATCAACAAGGCAGTCAACTGTTTGAAAAAATGCCTCAAAGAAATGAGGTCTCATGGTGATGGAATTCCATGAGAATCAAAATTTCTTTTGATTGTCATGGCATTCCATCACCATGAGACCTCATTTCTTTGAGGTATTTTTTCAAATATTTAATTTCCTTGTCTATGCTATTTCTTTCTATTATGCTTTGATAGAATTTTTCCAAGCATCCATAGCTTGTCTGAAAGCACTTGTTTTAGGCTTTTAACTATAGCAACAAGCCAGTGAACTGTTTGATAAAAATATTTGGTAGACATGTATGAAAAATGTGGTAGCATAGACAAGGAAGTGATTTGTTTGAAAAAATGCCTCAAATAAATGCGGTCTCATAGAATGCCATGACAAGAAAATGCAATTGATAGCTGCTTCTAGTTATTAGTTATGCAATGTGAAGTAATTGCATAACTACTTAGGTTGAGTTTGTAAAAACTATATTGTAATTGAAATTTTTTCATCTATCAACATCTAGTTGTTAGTTATTGGTGTAGGAGCACCAATCCATTTTAATGGTTTTTCTCTAGTTGTCTTATGAAAAGTTGAGTCTAGGTTGTTTGGGTGTTTTGATTCTTAATAAGGTCTAATGATACCATTCTTGATGTATTTGATCAACTTTGGTGTCTTTTGGGTCTGAATGTAAATGTTGCAAAACATGTCAAGTTGTCAATGTTGACAAAAGTTGTCAAGGTAGGCGAAAAGTTGGTTACAAGAAAAAATAACCCGGCCAAAATAACCTTAGATAGAATAACCCAGTCATAATAACCCAAGGAAAAAATAACCCACAATCATAATAACCCAAGCCAAAATAACCAGTGGTCAAAATAACCCATGGACAGAATATCCCCGTAAGAATATAGAGAAAGGAAAACATAATTTATAAATTACATGGGTTATGTTTTCCATTGGTTATTTTGACCACAGGTTATTCTTTCCATGGATTATTATAACCTTTGGTTATTTTCTCCTTGGGTTATTATGATAGGGTTATTATGTCCAAGGTTATTGTGGTCGGGTTATTATGCCCTAATATTGAAAAGTCATTTTTTTGGTGTGAGGTCATGTTTTTGGGTTGAATAAGGTCTAAATAGACCACCTCCAATGTTTTAAGTGTCTAGTAGAGTAAAATTGCAAATATTGCAGTAATATGTAAAAATTTGTCAACATAAACTTGCAAAAAGTGTAAAATTTGTAAAGGCTTAGAAGCCTAATGGTCATAAGTTTCAAAAATCAGTTTTGTACAAATGTGTCTGTTGTATTTGGAGGGAAGAAAGTTTAAAAGTGGAGGAATATCGATGTAAAATCTCTCTTGAAGATTTTGGAAGGAGAATCAAAACAATTTTCTCAGATTTTTTTTATTTTTCTATATATTTCCTTATTTGCAGCCACTGTATGGCCCATACAGTCAAATTGTGATAAAATTAGATGTATATTTAATTTGTGAGGTGAATTAGCTTTGATTTGGTTTCATTTTAAAGAATTTTCATTGAATTTAAAGTCTTCTTGAAGCAAATATCTATAAACAGGTTTGAATACCCTGTTACAAGGGTTTTGAGGGAAGAAATGACTTTTTAAGCCATTCCAACCACTTTCACCTTCTATATCTCAGTGAAATGGCTCATTTGAGTTTGGTGTAGATGTGTGTAGGGTCTTATGGTGCTAGGAAATATTTTGGAGGTCTTTTGTATTACTTCCTTGTGTGATTTAGTATCAATTTTGAGTGAAAAATGAGATTTTACACTAGGCTTTGACCAAATATGACTAAGGGAGGATTAGTGAATGGTTTTTAAGCTTGTGCAGACCCATTCAAGGGTGATTGAAGTGGTGACGGAGTTGGAAAGGGCCTGGAAAGTGGTTTTTCAATAAACCCCCAATGAATTGGCTAGAAATAAGGGTTTCTTGGTAGAGTGCCATGGAGAACTTGTATGAGCAAATAAATTGTGAAATAGGATTTTTTGATACCTGGTAAGTGCTACCTCATAGGTTTCTTGGGTTGGTTGTAAGATCAGAGAGGTGTCTCTTTGTAAAAATGGCCTAATTCATGTCCTAGGTTAGCATAGAAGGTATGGTTTCAAGTTCCAAGGTCTAAAGACCTACTAGCAAGGAAGAGTGCTTGTGAGGAGAATAACCTTTGAGAGGGTTTGGGGTTCAAAACCCTATTGAATTCAATTGATTTGGTGTTGCTTGTTTTGGAGGTAACCTAGGTTGCTATCAGTTATGCAATGTGAAGTTATGCTTTGAGTTTGAAAGATGTGCAATGTAATGTAATTAGCGATATGAATATAAACTACAAAAATCTATTTTTAACAATTCATTAGTTAAACTCTTTATTTTATTTTCTCTTTATATCTCTATGCTATAGAAATGCCTTTCAATTTCAAAATAAAAAGTTTTTATCTCTTGTTCTATAATTTTTATACAATTTTTTTAAAATCTTATACTTTTGGTTTACAATTTTTTTCCCCAAAAGATTTTTGCTGCTATGGTCTAAACTATATAATATAACCATAATATAACTAAGCAATATATGATATAATTTAACTGGATTATTCATTATTTTTTATTGTGAACTATATAATATAACCATTATTTTTTATGCTATTGTACATTGATATTTAGCCATTGCTCAAGATTAAATTTTTTAAGAGTTTAAACATGCACATGATAAACAAATTATTTCAATTGTCAACTTCTATATATCAAATTATCCAATAATCAAGTGTATGTCCATATACAAAAATGGCATCAACACCAACTCAAAAAAAGTTTTACAAAATGAGGCATATGCCATCTCGATATCTATTCAAAATATGCACATGCCAAAATGTCTATCTCATCCTAAACTAATGGTGGATCATCAAAACAGAGCCTCTTTGAAGCACTCTTTGGCTCTAAAGGTAGCTGCACAAGAAAAATTCAAACCACAATTGAGATTAGTTATATTATATAATTTAAAATCAAATAATTAACATCAAAATCAATATACATTGAATTATAATTGAAATCTTGATTACCTCATATATGTCTCTTCAAAGGGTCAGGAGTCCTAGAATATGCCCCTCTCAAAGAACCAATCAAACCAACTTTTGCAATTTCAATCTATATATGTGAACAAAAAAATAAAATTGATACAAGTTAGCATACAATTGTCGGTAATAGGAACATATTTACCAAACACAATAAAATAAAAACATGCCTCTTTAGGCATCTCTTTTCTTTATCTCCTTTAAGTTTTTTGACACCTCCTCCTTGAGGTGTTTCAACACCTATTCCTTGAGGTGTTCCAAGACCTACTCCTTCAGGCATTGTGACCCTTTTCAACAAGGATGTGTAGCTCATAATCGCCTATACATAAAAATGACAAGTATATGAAACTACCAATCTATGTCAATGTATGTATAATCACTATAAGCTCTTAAAAATATTAATTCAATTGAATTTGAGTTCAATTACCTTTCTCTTATCTACAATTGTGCCTCCATAGTCTGGACAACACTGCACCTTGCTTGCACTAGTTGTTTCCTACAAGAGGAAAATAAGATAAAAATATAAGTTAATATATAGTTTCATTAATGACAATTCAAATGACAAGCAAGTATATAATAAAAAAATGTAAATGAGTGAGTGTGAAAATATATACCATGTGCATGTTGAGGCAAATGAAATGGCCCTAAGGGTGTTTTCAATAACCTATGTAAGCTCCTCCTCAGACATCAACTGTTAAATAGACCATGTAAATAAATATTAGTACATGATACTATCTCTTATTAATATTCATTTAAAAACAAATGCAAGTTATGAATTTACAACTTAAATCTTACATGTGTAACTATTCCAATGCCCCCTCTCTAGCAAGAGAGGACTTTGTAAGGTGTGCTCCAATACCATGCGTCTGATCTCCTATAATTTCCACATCATGGAGGTCATAATCAGAAGTGTCCAAGGGATTCTCAATGGGTTGTATAAGAGGACCCAAGCATATCTAGTGGCACATAGTGCAAGTATGTGGCACACAGATATCTGGACCTGAGGATGATGATGTAGTAGCACTCGATCCATCACCAACATCACCAGCATGTGGCTGAGCTACTGTAGCAGTATGGAAAACCAAAAGATCACTCAAAGAGTGAATAGACTAAATAGTCTGTGTGGATGCATCCTCGATAATATCTGGATGATGTACTGGAGGTGGTTGAGGAAGGGGAGGAGGGGGAACATATGGGCCCTGGACTACTCTAACTGCCCCTGGTCTATCCTAGGGCATACCTCCACCGACGCCCTAGAAGGGTTTAATGTCAAAGTAATTGGCGTGAT
Source organism: Sequoia sempervirens (assembly GCA_007258455.2). Classification (NCBI taxonomy): domain Eukaryota; kingdom Viridiplantae; phylum Streptophyta; class Pinopsida; order Cupressales; family Cupressaceae; genus Sequoia; species Sequoia sempervirens. The sequence goes on from VDFB02000008.1 coordinate 268,054,573, forward strand.
GCCCTAACACAAACTCAGCGTATAATTTTTTAATAAAGTAAAATGGTACATCAATATTTTTGTTGGGTGGTTTATTAAAAATCATCCACCAACGATCCCAAAATTTATCTACAATGTCCTTATTCATGCATCATTTTATAGAAATTTTTGGTTTATTAACATTAACTAGCAGACTAGTGCAGGGGTTAACAAATAAAGAGGCTATTTGGGCTTTTGTTATTTTGATATCTTTCACCTCTTCATAAGACAATCCATAAGAGTAATATTCCCTCATGTTTTCTTGCCAAGAAAGAATGGAATTATGTTGGGTGGAGAGGGTTTCCATATTTTCAATTATTTCTTTCAATGTGTTTGTCATCTTGGATAATTGAGGGATTGTCTTATAAACATCACAAATTCCCCTCAATTGCTCCAATTTTTCACCAATTAACTCTTCAATTGATGGGTGTGGAGGTGGTGGAGAGTTTGGCATTTGTGAGTTTTGATTCTAAGCCATAATACTTGATTCAAGTTCAAAACTAATTAATCTAATTGAAATTACACAATATAAATGAAATTATTGTTTAAAAAGCCCTAGTTTTTAATAAAAATCCATAAAAAACTAGTTAAAATTATACAAAACTAATACAAAAAAAAAACTTACCTTGCAAATCAGACATCAACTCAAATTTGATATTGGATATGCCCCACATTGCTCTCACTGTGCTTTGAGATGGTTTTAAATGGTTAAAATGATTTTAAATGGCCGCAGTTGTGTATTTATATCCAACCAAAATTGGATATTTGATTTGTGCTACTTTGGCTTGGGCATTGCTTTGGAGCAATGTATTGACACCCAACCCAAAAAATGTCAACTCGGGATTTTCACATTTTTTGGTGGATGCAAAATGCTACTTTTTTCATATCACCACTTTTTGGCCCATCATGATCCTGTGCATACCCTTCTTGTTCAACATTTGTTTACTTTATTTCTCTTATCTTTGTTTTGATTTTGTTGTTTGTGGGGTATGTTGGAAATTAGTTTAAGGGTAGTATCTCTACATTCTTATATTCTCATCACTTCCACTAATGGCACCATCATCTTGATTTGATTCAATGCCTGTGCAATATCAAATGAGGGAGAAGTTACCACTTGCTCTGTTTTCTCTATTCCAGTAGCTTTCTTATCCTTAGTTTGAGTTTTAGCATCATCCTTTACTTTCTCCAATTAGATTTTTGTGGTTTCTTTTGGTATATTTATCTGAAAAAAATTTCCTTTCTTCTGGTCACTTGAGTCATTTTCTTTTTTATTCCATTCTTTTATAAACAAACCTTTAGGCGTTCCTTGCTCTGCATCCATAGGACTACTTCTCAAGTTGTAACCACCACTTTTGGCCCTTGCCATAGCAACCAATGTAAGGGCCCTCTTTTCTTCTTTAGTGGTTGTCCTTAACTTGAATTGTGGTGTGGATTTAGATGCATAAGTAGTCTCTTCCTCATTATCCTCATGATCAAAGGAAATTTCTTAGCAACCCATGTTGACATTGTATCTGTGGTTACTGACATCATAATTGAAGCCTTCTTTAGAAGATGAGTATTCATCATCAATTTGATGAGGTCCCCACCCTAGCATATTTATGGTATGATCATCCCTATCCTTCTCATGAGACCATTCATTCTCTTGTATGGTTTGGGCTACTATGCAATATTTTGGTGTGTGTGGTAGGTTGCATGCCAAACACCATGGACCATTCTCCACCACATGTGTTCCATGTTTCTTCAAAGGGTCAAGGGTGTTATTATTAAAAAAATTCCTTGGATTACTTTCCAATAGTCTACCATCCTTCTAGTTAGTGTGATAAGGAATGTCATGTAGTCTTGGTCTTTCATTTCTATATTGGTTTTCCTACCTATTTTGGTAGTTGTTGGGATTTTGTGCAATTTTGATGTTATCTCTCTTATTGATCATACCTGTAGATTTTTTATTATTCTCAATATGTATAATAAATTTTTGGGCCTTTGCTAGGCTATTAGGGAATTTGTCTCTAAGCTCGTATCCAATTTTAGGGTCAAATGATTTTAAGTAAATGGACAGAGCCATAGAATCATTGGGCTTCAATACATGTGATATATTGTGGGATACTTTGGAAAATATTTGGTTGAAATAAAAAATAGATTCATTTTGATGTTTTTGAATGATCATTAATTCATGTATGGAAAAAATTTGGGGTGCATTGATTTCCATATTATCCTCTGAATTGATTCTTGAAATCTGCTGAGGAATTAAATGAAGCATCAAGCAAGTTGTTAAATCAGTCACTAGCCTCTTCAACCAAAGACATCATGAATATCCTCACGAGAACATCTTCATATTCTATACCAAAGTCATCTACAAATGCATTGAAATTCCTTACGTGCTCTTCAATTGTGATAGCATTATTTCCAAAAAAAATTGGGATTGCAGTTATTAAATCATTGCTAATTGGATACGAGCATATAGGGTGTTCAGTTAGATCTAGTTGGCTATATCTATTTACATTTGGGGGCCCTTGTAAGTAGGTTTTTTTTTTAGGTTGGTTGGGTTCGTATTGGGGTCCTTGATAATGAGGCATATATTGTTGTACATTCTGGTAATGGTTTATATTGCCTTGATATTCTGAGGTACCTAATGTTGGTGGGGTGGGACATATTGTTGACCAGGAGGTGGATAAGTATTAGTCATGGGTTGAGAAATAACATTAGTATTTTTTGGTTGTGAGGTTTGTGGTGGGACATAGTGTTATTTGGATTTCCTTTTGTACTATAAGGTGTCTTTGGGACTTTTGGAACACTTATATTTTGATATGATCCATGTGAATTGGTTGGATTAGTATTCCCTCCCTACTTGCGAGGAGGTACATACTTTGGTCCTTTTGTTGTTGGTTGGGCATTGATCTAGAGAAGTTGCAAAGTTAATTCCTCTCTTTCTTTCATTAATTGTTATACTTCAAGCTCTTCATACTTTCTATATCTTGTTGTAATTCTTAACTGGTAATCTTGCTTGTTTTAGCATGACCAACTTGAGTTTCAATGGGGGTGTTGGCCTCCTATAATGATCTAACAACTAAGCCCTTACAGCTATGATTCAGAGATTGGAAATCTAAACTGAATAGCTATTTCAATCATCATGAAGGTGCATTTAACTTGTCAACCCAGGGATGTGAACTTGAAATGGCTCAGCACAGTATGTGCACTAAGGATCCAAAGTAGCCATATTCATTCTACAACTAAGAAAAACATAATGCTGAAGATAAATTCCTTAGAAAGAAATAACATAAGTGTTGAACATCAACCAAAAACTATACTAAGCTGAAATGCATGATAGAAAGGAAAATTTGAGAAAATAAACAGGAACCTACTCTGTCTGCTTTGGCTACAGGAACAGTCAAAGAATGGGATTCTAGTGGCTATAGGAATAGTCAGTACCAGATTCTTAACTAATTACTAAACATAAAATAATAAATAAACTAAACTAAACTAAAGGATGGAATGCTCACCAAGTGGGCCCCCTTGGATGAGTATCCTTTAAAACTAATGTAAACTCAGATGCACAAACTAATATCTTCATTTTATTCATTAGGAAACATGAGTACAATAGAGAAATGTAACTATATTTCTAAAAACTAAGAATGCAAGTACACCATTAGATCGTGCAACCTCCTAAGAAGGACCATCCGAGTCTTATTTATAGGAAAATAAGCTACTAACTAATTACCCAACAAGGCGGTCAACTCCAACAGATTAGGAGGATGCCACTTTAGGGAAAGCATGAAAAGTGGAGAGGCAGTTACACATGCACAAAATCTGGTCAGACATGCTTTCCTCAACACAGATTTAGCAGAACATTAATGCTTATATTCACTCAACAACAAAAAATACCATTTACAAGGCGATTACAACTCGATTTGCATGAGGAATCTCCTATCGTCGACCTCCATTGACCTTTGAATGATTCCCTTTTTGAACATTATGGTGAACAACTAGCTGGCAGAATCTTCTCAATTTAGTGACCTCTAATCATATCTACATAGCAATATTAGTATGCAAAATAATCACATATTTGTAGCTATATTAAGAACATTCATTAATCCACATGTAGAATTAACACAGATAGTCCATATAACATGTCAATGTCATTAAAGATTTGCAAAAATAAAATTAGGCCCAATGTCTATGGTTTTGAGGAAATATCAACATTCAAACATCAAGGTCCATGACAACTTCAATAAATAGATCATAAATTCTACTAAAATTAAACCATAAACTACACTCATCATTCTCCCCAACTTAAGGTTTTGCTAGTCCTCCAACAGGGTAAGGGTTATTCTTCTGCTTAGTCAATGCCCTAAAATTTTCAACCACCAACTATCCTACACAAGTGTTTGTTGTGCATGAATCAAGATCCCAATAGAACCCTTGTTGTCTATCCAATCTGTTCCATCTTTGTCTCTCTACAACAATATCATAGTGGTAAAACCTGAAAGTTGGCATTGGCCACATCAAGATGGGTGGTTGAAAAGTTAGTGGAAGCTAGAATTATTTGTTTTTCCTTCCAATCTATATATATATGTCAATTCTTTTAAGTGTTGCAACATAGTTTTGTATAGAGTGGGGCTTACCTTGTTTTAGCTCATCAGTTAGGTTGTTCCATCTTTGTGATAGGTATCTATTCACAATTTCCTTTTTTGTTGTTACCACCACCTCATATTCACTGTAAACTACTTCTACCCAAGGCATGATCCTATTACCATAGCTAGGTCTAAAAATAATTCTATGCTAATCCCTGTAAATGTCCCTTGGGTTTATTAATTCAGCCCTAATGGGCAGAGGGATGTTGGATTCCATTTTCCTATAAGCCTTGTATTGTTGTCCCCAACTGATCTCATTTTGTACCCAAGACATAAATTCCCTTAATTGGACATCGCCAACATACAATAGTGGATTCCAATCATGGTCTTGAGTCACAACATAATTGTGCAAATAGAATTCACACAACAAATTCTTCATCTTAGGTGAAGCAATCTGATAAGCATTGAAAAATTCAATAGGAGTCTCAATGGAAGGGTTCAAACCTGAGACAATCCTTGCCAGCTTAAAAGAAATATATTTATCCTTCAAATGCAGAGAATAGACCCTTGGAGGGGTCCTACATTCTAAAATATGTGGTACCAAGGATGTCATATCATCCGCCTTCTTTAAAGTAGCAATTTCTACATCATTGTCTTCAATCTCCTCATCTCTCTTTTGAATTTCCTTCTTCAACTTGTGTTTCTCCTCCTTCCACTCTTCTTCCCTTCATTGCATCTCCTTCCATAGATTCAAAATTTTTATGTGTACTATAAAATTAGGGGGGTTATGTATTCCTACCAACATTTTTCCTAGTACCGATGCTTGCTCTTCATACAGTACCAGTTGTAGGGATTCAGGTTGTTCAGTCAATTCCAGCTGTAGGGGTACTAATTGTTCTCCCAATTATAGCTACATGTCCTCTTGTTCCTATTCTTTCTTATCCTACAAGAACTCTTGTTGTAGGAACTCTTGATTTTCCTCATACCCTTGATTCTCAACTTGTTCTGCAATATCAACAAGATTTTCCATTGTTATGTTTGTTGCTTTCTCAAATATGTCCTCTTCCTCAACATTCACCTACCCCATTGGAGCTTCTATGTCCCCTTGTGATGTTTCTCTAGACTTAGGGATTTCCTATAGAGGCATATGAAATCCTGGCCTGGCTGGTCTTGATTTTCTGGGAGGGTTTTTACGTTTTTCTTTAGCTATAGGATGAACAATGTCAACCTTCCTCTTCTTAGAGCTTGGTACTTCTTTTTAGCTTTTCCTTTTCTTATTTTTTCTTCTATCTTTTGTGCCCTAGTTCTCATCAGGATGCCAAGAGGAACATCATCATCAAAATCTGGAGAGGACCTTTCTTTGTCTGAGTTCTCTGTCTTAGAAGAACTAATCTAGCTATGGTTTGTTTTGCTATAGGAGGGTTTACACTAGGGCCTATGCCAGAGGTTGAAGCACTAGGAGTGGCTTCATTCATGCTCAATCTCCTGCTAAACCTACGAGGTTGAGGTAAAAACTTAGGTCACATATTCTCTAGTCTAATTTGATCAATATTTACGAATTCTTCCCAAGTCATCTCAGATACATCATGCAGAGATTTCTCAACTAACAATTTAATCAAACAATGGTGGGAAATGGAATTGTCCCTACCTTTATGAGTCTTGGCTACCATGATTGAAAGAAGGTGGTATAACACGTTCGACACATTCATCCTCCTCCCATACCTCATGTGATTCAAGAATTTGAAGTGCACAGAATGTAGATTTGACTCGCGACCTTCACAAGTGATATATTTTATAACATAAATAGCTACTTGCTTCTATGGCTCAGGAAGAGAGATTTTTTTTGCACATTATTTATCCACGCTCAATGGACGGTCACTAGATTTTGTAAATTCAGCCCTAGCTGACCCGATGTCTCTGGAAGCAAGGTAATTTTCACAGTTGGTAGACAACCCTATAACTTCTGCAATCCTTTCTTTAGATTCCAATACTTCCAACCCTTTTACTATGGCCTTTCCCTCAGACAATCTCTGGGAAAACTCTAATGCAATGTCTTCATTAAACCCATTCAACTTCATGAAATAATCTAACCACCCACAATTTCTTAATTTAGCCTATGAAAGTGCATCCTGCAGTAATACATCATGAACCGTTGGTTCATTCCTAATTAACCCACCTCCCATTGTTCAGTTTCCTACAATCAAACAACCGCTCTAAAAATTTTCCCTTCCCATTGTTGATGAATGTCGTCTTAATTTTCCCTTTCTATTTTACCTTTTGGCGACTTAAGATTATGATATGATCAATAATGGCACTAAAGGAGTAATAAAGGAAGGTTATGATGGAGAAAAATGGTGGTGGCAGTTGGTGTCACCTGACACATATGAGTCATCGTCTTGCTCAGAATTCAAATTGGCTCAATTTAAACTTTGCTGACGTAGACTAGAATGGACTGACACATGGGAAAAGTACTCACATCTTCCCCCCTAACCTAAATTTGATTATGTTTCCTCAAATGTGAAGTGGTAATTATTTGACAAGGACAAGGAATAATGACATACTATGGTGAACGTCCATATTAATTCATAGAAATTAAATGAATGCAATAAAGACAATTAAGATATAGCAATTAATGTGCACATACTTGAATTCATGGAAGATTCGTGGAGAAATTATCGGTCACCTTTTAAGAAATAAGTTGAGCAATTAATGAAAATGACGTGGAATGTAGTGAAGTGATGGAGGAGAGAGAAAGGTGGAGATGGATGGGAAGATGGATGGATGGGTGAAGAAGTGGACTCCCACAGGAGTGGAAGTATTTATTATGACAAGGTACATACCTTACTTAGCCAGAAGGAGGGACATTAGGTGGACACTTCCCTCAGCTGCAGGAAGCTTGGATGTTGCATGTTGAGTGAATTGCTATAGGAACTCCTCTTTGAAAGTTGGCTTGTGATACAATCTAAGGTGATGACCATTGACAAGCAACTTGAATCTGACAGGGTCAATGGTAGTGAGTTGAATAACACCATTGGGGAAGACTTCAACAACTTCATATAGTCCTAGCCACCTTGTCTACAATTTTCCTACATTATCTTGATACCTTGAGTCATAGAGCAGTGCCAAGTTGCCTGGCTAGAATTTCTTGTCCTTGATGAATTTTTCATGCCACCTTATTCTTTGATTTTGCACCACCTCTGTGTGATGCAAGGCTGGTCTCCTCATCTCATCCAAAGCATTCAGCTGCATGATTCTTTCTCTTTGTGCCTCAGAGATATCCATCCCCAATTCTACTGTAGTTTGAAGAGTCTTATGTTCAAATTCAATGGGCATCATAGTTTTCTTTCCATACAACAATTCAAAAGGAGTGAAGCCTATAGTTATTTTCCAAGTTTTCCTATAGGCCCAGATAGCTTTTGATAGCCTGTTTTCCCAATCCTTTTTATGAACAACCACTGTTTTAGTCAGAATGGCTTCAATCTCCCAGTTGGTCACCTCAACTTAGCCAGTGGCCTGAGGGTGATAAGGAGTGTACTTCCTGTGTCTTATGTTGTACTCATTTACCAGTGTTACAACAAGGGTTGATGTGAATTGAGCCCCTTGATCAGTCACTATCTCTCTTGTAAATCCATACCTTGTGAAAATCTCCTCATAAATAAATTTAGTAACCTTATTATCTCTTGCATGCTTCATGGCCTTAACTTCTACCCACTTGGTTACATAATCAGTGTATACCAAGATATAAGACTTACCATTTGATGGAGGGTCAATGGGTCCTACAAATTCTAGCCCCCATTTGTCAAATGGAGTGATTACTACCTGAGGGAAAAGTGACATCTCATTAGATTTGGTTGGCCTACCCATCCTCTGGCATCTATTACACTTTCTTATATATCTCCCTGCATCCTTGTGGACTATTGACCAGTAATATCTTGTATTTAGAATCTTCATTGTTGTCCTCTTGGTTGCAAAATTTCCTCCACATGGTTGATTGTGGCATGCATGAAAAATATCATATGTCTCATCTTCTCTCACACATCTCCTCATGACATTGTCTAGCCCAATGTAAAACAAACATCCTGCAATCCATGAAAAAGGACATGATTTTTCAATAAGCACCCTTCTCTCTTTTGGAGAGAAGTGGGGAGGAACTTTCCCCATGACCAGATAGTTAGCTATGTCAGCATACTAGGGTTTGCACAATGATGGAGAATAGATGCTCATCAAGAAAAGAGTCATCTATGACCTAATTGTCTTTTGGTGTAGTCAGCCTAGAAAGAAAATATGCAACAACATTGGCCTTACCTGGTTTATCTACAATGGTTATGTCAAAATCCCGCATCAACAATAACCATCTTTCCAGCCTACCTATGATCATGGGTTTCTTCATGAGGTATCTAATGGCCAGATGATCGGTGTGCACAAATATTTGATAGCCTATTATGTAGTGCCTAAATTTGTTGAGGGCATAGATTACTACCAACATCTCTTTTTTTGTCACTGTATAATTGAATTCAGCTCCCCACAAGTTTTTGTTGACAAAATAAATAACATTTTCAATAGTTCCTTCTTTCTATCCTAGGACGGATCCTATAGCATAGTCTGATGCATCTGTATGGATGTGAAAAGGAATCTCTTAATTAGGTCCTTTGAGTATAGGAGCATGAGTCAAAGATCCCTTCAAATCAGAAAATGCTTTGTCACAGTCTTTTGTCCATTGAAATTCAACATCTTTGGTGAGAAAAGTATATAATGTTACTACTATTTTTCTAAAATCCTTGATGAAATGCCTATAATAACTTGCATGGCCCAAGAAACTCCTAACATCTTTTTGTTTTGCAGGATTGGGAAAATTTGTGATCACCTCAATCTTTGTAAGGTCTACTTGAATTCCTTTGTGAGAGATCCAGTGGCCAAGGACTACACCTTCCTGCATCATCATCAAGCACTTTTCATTGTTTAAGATAGATTGTGGTCTTCACATCTCTATAGGACTCTCCTAATATTTTCCAATGCTTCATTGAAATCACCACCATAGGTAGTGAAATTATCCATATAAATTTCCATGCAATCATGAGAAATATCTAAAAATATGCTAATGAATTCTCTTTGAAAAGTTGCAAGTGTATTACATAAGCCAAATGGAAGCACTAAGTAGGCTTAGGTTCCCCATGGATAGGTAGAGGTGGTCTTTTCCTGGCCCTCAGGTGCAATTTGGATCTAGTTGTAGCTATTGAATCCATCTAGAAAAGAAAAGTATTGCTTTCCTGCAAGTGAGTCCAAAACTTGATCTATGAAGGGTAAGGGAAAATGGTCTTTTTTGGTGGTAGCATTGAGTTTCCTATAATCAACACAAACTTGCCACTTCCCTCCTTTCTTGGGAACAATCACCAATGGATACACCCACTAACTATCTAAAATGGGGTAGATAAATCCTGCATCTAGCAATTTTTGTAGTTCTCCTTTTACAATTTCATTTAGTGTAGGGTTAATTCTTCTTTGTGGCTATCTCACTAGGGTGCAATCTTCTCTAATGTAAATTCTATGAGTGCAAAGCTTAGGGTCCAATCCCTTCATATCATGATAGTCCCATGAAAATCCATGTTGGGGGGTCTTCAATAAGGTTCTCAATGACAAATGTTGTTCTTCACTCAATTTGTTGTTGATGTGCAGATGTTTTACTTCTACCACTTGCACTTGTGTAGTTATCTCTATCATAGTTTCTTCACTAATGCTTGGTAGTTTGAGTTCATGCGGTGGAAATGTATGTGACATACCTATTGCTACAGGAAGTTCAACTATAGGAAGAGTGTCTGTAGGAAGAGAGGTTGCAAGAAGAGCAGACATAAGTGTCTTGACTAGAACAATAGGATGAGAGGATGATGCTTCCTCCACTTCACAATGATTCTGAATGATGTTAGCCAATAATTCATCTTTATCTTGAAGCTACATGAAAGATATTTTTCCTATCATAAGTTGCACCATAGAATTAACTTCCTTGACCTCTTCACCAACATGTGGCCATATAGAATTATCCAAATCATGGGATGGTTGAGCAGGAGGGTAGAGAACGATATTTTTGGTGCTCTTTCCATCAAAAATGGTCATGTCTTGTGTCCTACATCCAATATATGCATCTGTTGTTGCTAACCATGGTCTTCCTCAAATGATAGGGTACGCTCCGAGTGTGGCTTTAGGAGAAAGAATAATGAAATCTGTTGGGTACTCCCATGATTCCAAAGTTACCACAAGGTCCTCTACTACACCATTAGGTTTAGCAGTTGAACTATCAGCAAGCTGTAGGATAGTAGGAGTAGGTATCATGCTTGCAAATTTTAGTTGTTGTAGGATATCCTTGGTCATTACATTTATTGTTGCTCCCAAGTCAATCAGAGCATTCTTTATTTGGATCCCATTTATAACAACTCCTACCACAAGACTCCTTGGATCATTATATTTGGGAATAGTCACTTTCCCAAGCATGATGTCAGCTAGTTCTCCCACCACATGAACCATAGTGGGGTCTTTCTTCTTCATGCCTGGCTTCTTAAGGAATGCTTCCTTAATTTCCTTTCCATAGATTGGAACATCTTTTATGGCCTAAAATAGGGATATCTAAACACATATATGCTTCAACTGGTCTATAATGTCAAAATTAGTGTCCTACTTTTCCTCCTTTCCCTGCATAGTTTCCAATGTTTGAGGAAATGGGGGTGTTTGTGTTGTCTACTTGACTAGAACTGGTTCAAGATTCTTACGTGCACTAGGTTGAATGGGGGTATTCAGAGGATCCTCTTCTTCCATAAGAAGCTCAGTTATAATGGGTGTGGAAGGAGTTGGAAAAGTAGTTCTTGAATGCAAGTGGATGTCACCTACACTCACAGGATATGCAGGGAATTGATTTGGATCAGTAGAGTATATTGGATGCTACTGTGGTTTGTTATTTGGATTGAGTGTGGGTTGACCTAGTAGCTGAGTAGGTTTAGGTGCATTTGAACTTGAATTAGTAGGAGGATGCATTATAGCAGGTGTTACATATTTTTTGCCTCAGCTCAAATGGAGGAGCTGGCTGATTGTGATTTAACATTAAGTGGAATTGCATTGTCATGTTCAAATGTTGTTTTGCATTGTTTTTTGCATTGAACAACAGTTATGCATTTTAAAGAAAGTATGGTTTCAAAGTGCCATTCAGAAGTTGCAGATTTAAAAGAAATATAGAATTGAGTACATGAGAAAAATAGCATTTCAGATGATTTTATTCATTTCGTAAAGAACTCATATTTTTACAAGGCTCCATTTGATTTCGCAATCAGAATAGTGTTACAATATTACATGAAATGCATTTTCTTTTCAATCGAAAGGCGAAATTGAAATCAAAGATCCACACAAGCCGTGGATATGACTGTGACTGTGACAATATATTTCTAATAACACATTGCACTACTGAAGATGCTAAAGGAAAACACATAAGTGGTAGCATAGTCATCATTGCCTAATTATCGATGCTTGATGTTGAATGGTGCACCTTGTCATCTCAAGATTCGTCGACCTATAAGAGGAAAAGAGGGGTGTCAGTGGCTCTGACTATGATGTAACCTATATGATGCACCTACAATAGTATAGAATACTATTAGCAATGCATTGAAACAATCAAATTCAATCAAATGCAGTATGAAAGAAGTGAGTTGAAGGAGAAATAGCAACATCATAATCATCGTGTTCCTTTTTTATGCTAACACTGTTTGCTTCCTTGTGCAGGTATAGGTAAAGTCATGAAGCCAAACATTGTTTGAAGACCAAGCATGTGGAGTAAAATGGGCTCCCACAAGGGTAGAGCTCGGCATGCTGCCCTATTTATTAAATTGGATGATTTTAAAAGATACTTCATTATATACATTGAATGAAATGAAATACAACTGAAGGAGTAAAACAGAGTTATCCACCAAGAAACGAGACCAACTGTTCATTCATAATGATCAGGTTTCTTTCTGAAGGCTACAGGTGAACAGTAAGTTTAGTTCACTTAAGGAATTTAACTGAGTACATTTACATCAGAAATTGTTGAATAACTTCATTTTCTGTGTTGATTGTAATCATATGTCATGTGAGTTTCAATTCATCAATTCTCTTTCGGATAGTGAACAGGCATACATATGCTTAAATGTTTTGTTCTAATTTTCATCATCAAAGAAGACAGATCTTAAGAGCAGTTTTGTATGGTGAAATATAAAAAATGCATGAAGAGTACCATGTTGCTCATGAGAACAAATACAGACAGTGCACCTGAGTGTTCGATGAATTTCTAGTTCTGAATTTACTGGTAAAGAAATACTGCATTATCAATAGTAATAACAAGGAGATCATCCCAGAATAATATTGGAGGAATAAGTTTTTTTCTTTCCAGAATGATTCTGAGTTACCAGTTATACATATAAACTGGTGAGTTGAGGAGGATTGTACAGATGCAATGTTTCAATCCAAAAGCAAAAAGGTAAAACCTCCACAGAATTCAAATATCGAAAGTGAAAGCTGTTGTGTTAGGGTTAAAAGGGACATTGATGTTTATACACACAATATACATGGGGAGTTATAAGTATTAAGCTAGTAATCTTCATAGACTGTCAAGGAAGGGGCGAACATTTTGTTTCCAGAAGAAGGTTTTGAGGTGTCAGTTATGCCTAGGAACAGAAGACTAGGTACAGTCCATTATTATTCGATGTTAAGTTAAAAGCCCTGCATTAGTGCTAAAACAGAAAAGCAGGAGTTCACTTTGGATCAATTTGTGATTTGAGATCTTAACTATGACAAAAAAAATACCAAGGGAGTAGTTGGATACAGTAACCAGCATTAGTGATACAATACTCAAATATGGAGTACTGGTTATTAGAAGTTACAACAAGGATAGTGAACTCATTCTGATTGGGATGGTGCCTCAAATGGGATCGTGTATCAATGATTAGTGGAGGACAGCAATCAAATGTGATATACTTTCATTTTGTTTTCAGTGAGTTACAGGTGTCAAGTAAGACATCACTTGTAATAGGTCAAGCCATGAATTAAATACAACAAATATGCAAGATTTTGATCATTTTCAGATTACTCAGTCAAGGTCTTGTCAGAACAGTAAGGTAAAAGTTTTGTCATATCTACAAGATGAGGAACAGAATATTGTTGGGGACCATAATGGAATGTTCAATTTCGAGCTTAATACACATATGAAATTTTGAATTCAAGACAGATCTTTCAAATTCTTAGTACCTGGAGAGTATTCTCAGAATGAAGGTTGGATGTTCTTTTTAAGGATAGTTTACAGCTCCATGTCAATGACAGTTCTGTGAATTGAGCTCATGTATTATAACTATCAAAGAAAGTTACAGAAATGCAAAATGTCACTGGTATTTGAGTCAAAATCCTGGAAGAAATGCAAGCAAGTATACAATTTTATCACCATTTCAAGCCAGTTTGGGAGGTCAAGCTCTGTCAGAAAATAGGAATACATGCTTTTGCTTTGAAAATTTCCAATGCCCATGATATTGTTTTGTTTCAGAAGTGTGGAATAGGCCATTGTTTATTTTTAGCTCGAGCCATATGGATAGAAAAAATAATAGTTACTTCATATTTTCAATTACTTTCAAAGTATGGAAAAATGCAGTTCTCTTCAGAAATTGCAAATACCCACATGAGGGTTTGCTTTCGAAAATACAGAAATATGATAATCTACAATACCCATTGTGAGTTTTACATTCAAAAGTAGTATGACTACAAATATGAAGATTTATGTGCTAGGTTGAGTTTCAGAAGAGAAGAAAATGCATCTTTCTCTAATAATTCCAAAGACCCACTTTCAGTTTAGCATAAAAATTCAGAAAGATGGAGTTTCCCTTAAGATTTCGAGTACCCATTTTCAGGGTTAGCTTCAAAGTGCAGAAAAATCATTACAAAGATAACCCATGTGAAATATGGAGTTAAATAGCAGAAATATGGAGCAAATGTAAGTTCTTTGAATTGGGTCAAAATAAAGAGGAAGAGATTCAATTTTATTCAGCTTTCTTTGATACCCATATGCAGAAATATTATCAAATTGACATAATGCTCAATTTTATGATATGGGTCGAACCCAAAAGTCAAGAAGTTGTTTCCTATAGTGCACATGGGGCGCGACCTGATATGGCCAAAATTCATGGGTAGAAAGAAACCATTTAAGTCTCTGGAGATTGGCAAGGAAAATTACCAGTTTAAATTTTTGATGGAGCACTCAAACTGTGGCCATAGCTTCCTGTTCAGCTTCCCAAGGCATGATTTCGAGTTTTGAAGAACAGCCGAGCTCTTATGGTGAGAATGATACATAGCAATGAGAACAAGAAACACACAGAAAATGCAAAATAAAGACATCAGAGTGTGTTCACCATGGCCTCAAGGCCAAAGTAGAGGTTATGAAAATCATTAAATAAAGCTTACCTCTGCACAATAAAGGAAAACAAGAATACAAGTTGAGCTTTCATGGAGTGGACTGCAGAGGTCAAGCTCAAGCTCATGATGGCATGGAGGAGCAAGGGAAAGGAAATAATTAGAAACCAAACTCATGCAGGCCGCGACATTATCTCTTTTGGGTATTCAATAAGAAGTGAAAAGAGCTTCAATACTTCAAAGTTAGACTTACCCACTGGAGTTTTTGGTCAACTAGAGAGCAGGGAAAGATTACTGAAGCACACGAGCTCAAATCCTACACCATCATGGTGGCGTTGTTCTTGCAGACAGAGTTTCTTTCTTTCCAAAGTCACGAGTGTGAAGTGAAATGATAATTAGGGTTTGACCTTGTTTTGATCAAAGCCCTAATTTGAGCATTATGAAGTTCCAGAATGTTCATTCAAGGCACGTGGAGAATATCAATTGGAGATCAAAATCCATAATGCCTTCCTTCTGATTTATTAAACCTAAGTCTAAGTCAATATTTATGTAAGGCCAAAATTCTATGCTAGGGTGATGTCTTAGGTATTTAAGACTTATTGTTTTTCCTTAGAGAAATATGGGTTTTTGTTTTAGGGTATTGTTTTAAGTGAAGAGCAATTAAGGGAGAATTATGAATACCTTAAGCCTAGGGTCAATTGTTTAGGGTTTTTATTTTTGATTGATTTTGGAGAAATCAATTATGGAGTTGATAGGAATATGACATTATGTAATGTGTTTTTATGATTTTTGAGAAAATCAAAATGTTGTAATGGAGAAATAAGGAGTTTTTTCTTTTTGCAAAACATTTCCAATCTTTAAATTGCAAAAATAGGACAAATTGTAAAAAATCTGCATCTTGTAAAGCAGAATCATAAAAGCGATATTCTATAAATTGCTTTATGTTTTCTTGCTATTTTTAGCAGATCATTGACTGATTTTTTCTCTTGGTCGGATTTGAGACTTATCTAGAAGAGATAAGGTTTTTTTGTGATTTTAAAGCAGATTTATCCTATTTTTAGAGGCTTGACAGTGTAATCATAAAAGCATTATGCTTTTTTCTACTTTTAAAGCAGTTTTTGACTTTGTTTGGAGCCTTTTTCCTGGAGCTTTTTTTGAGCTTGGATTAGGGTTTCCTTGAGGGTTCTTTTGATAGACTTGGTCTTTCAACTCTCCATTCTCAGCAGTTCAGATCGGAGTTTCTTGCTCATACACTCTTGAGCTTGTAAACCTTTTTGGTACTCAATTTCAGATTTAGGCAAAGACTCTTTCAGTTTTAATAGAACAACAGATTTCTCCTTCTTATCTTTTGTCTCAGATTTTGTAATGGCAATATGATGTAATTGTGTTTTCAAATCAGAATCCTTTTATGTCTTGCTATTATAAGGTTGTGTTTCATAATTACATGTTTCAGGTTGTATGTTGTATTTGTTTTCAGATCTTCATGCAAATCACTGATGAGATATCTGCTAATGAGATTGTGAGAATTACTATAATAGATGAGCTGTTATGAGTGGTTAAGTCTGGGTTTTCATAAGTTTGGTGAATCATCTATTAGTCATAAGCTTTATTTTCAAGTCATCTTTTATCCCTTTCCTTAGAGTTATTCTAGAATAGAATTCATCATTTGGAGAACCAGCACACTCTGGAGATTCCTCTTTCATGCAGATCACCCACATCTGAAAGAGGTTTCCATGTTTCAGTAGTTTACTAAATACTGCATTCAGCAAGTTGCAAAACTATTGATAACAACAGGTTGGTGGGACTGAGAAGGTGGTTGCATGTAACTATTTGGCTGGTTTGGCCATTGTTGTCCTCCCCTCCATTGATTTGTTTGTTGCCAATTTCCTTGAAACTGTTGCCAATTCCCCTGAGGTTGCTTCCACTAGGGTGGAGGGTTTTGATGATTAGTCCAGGTATTTGGAGGGTTACTCCAAGGTTGTGGTGGATATCCTCCATAGTTGGATGGATATGCGATTTGCCATTAGTTACCAGATGAATAAGAATTGAAATATGACCCAAAAAAGAGAGTGGATCTGGTGGCATACCTTGTCTTGGAGCCCATGGCCTCCTTTGTACAACATAGTAGACTTGATCTTCTTCAACTTGGATTGGCTTGAACTTGGGTGCAATCTGCTTGATGTCAATATTAGCTATCATCTTGCATCTGCAGTCCTTCTT
Organism: Sequoia sempervirens; assembly: GCA_007258455.2. NCBI lineage: Eukaryota > Viridiplantae > Streptophyta > Pinopsida > Cupressales > Cupressaceae > Sequoia > Sequoia sempervirens. The sequence continues at coordinate 268,071,786 of VDFB02000008.1, forward strand.
TTGTCTACAATGAAGGCAATATTTTTCCAACATTGCCTCTACCTCCTCTTGTTTCTTCTTGGCCTGAAGTGTATCTAGCTGAGTAGCTAATTTTTTTAAATGTCTTGCTTGAAGTCTGCCAGCAAATGAGTAATCTCCATTCTTGAAACTCCACTGGTAGATGACTTACCCATAGAAGATTCGTAAGCTCTCCCTTTCTTTGAAGTTTTCCTAGAGTAGTTCTGGCATATCTTCTTGATATCCTCCCAAGGAACTTGGGAGATATCTCCTCCTCCCATCAAGTCTGAGGCATAAGTGCAGTTGTCATTGACTCCTCTTAGGAAAATCAGATTTTGTAAGTCTTCATTGAGTGTATGGTGTGGAGATTTTTGTAGGAAAAATAGAAACCTTGCAATGTAATCCTTCAGGCTCTCATCTTCCTTTTGTTGCATCTTGAAAATGCCATCTCCTCTCATGTCACTACCTCTACAATATTCCTTGTATTTCTCAAGGAATTTTGTCTTCATGTCATCCCATGTATACATAGTATTTTTTCCTAGGCTCATGAACCATCTTAATATAGCTTCTTTCAAAGTGGTAAGAAATAGCTTGAGCTTATAGTCATTGGTGGTATAGTCATAACTCCTGCAGAGTATGTCAAACTCGAACAAGAAGGTATCAAGATCTTCTGTGACAAGTCCATAGAACTTAGGAAGGACTTAAGAAGGGATATTTTTGAGGTTTTCCACTTCATTCTGATGAGCAATGGGGAAAGGAAAAGTTGGTTGGTTAGGTTTGTTTCTATTTGCATCACCCATGCCTGCTTGATGGAGTTCTAAAGCAAAGAGATTCTCAAGTAGATTTTGATCTTCAGAGGAAACTTCAGAGCTAGTTAAATCAGGAAATGCATCAACAAAGGGGTGTGGATCTTCTTCTTCTTCTCTTGGCAGGTTCTGATATTCAACTAGCTGGAATGGATCAGGATTGTTAGGAAGGAATCTCCCATGAGCATCTCTCATCCTTCCTCTATGCATGCAGTATCAACTCACTATCAGCCAACCCACATAAAGAATTGGAAAAAGAATAGTGGATCATTACTTTCCTAAATGAGGGGTATACTAAGAACAACTTCCAAAAATAATATAGCAAGAAAGCAATCAATGAATCCAAAGAATTCCCTAGTTTGACACCATCCCCGACAATGACGCCAAAAATGTTGGCCTCCTACAATGATCTAACAACTAATCCCTTACAGCTATGATTCAGAGATTGGACATCTAAACTAAATATCTATTTCAATCATCATGAAGGTGCATTTAACTTGCCAACCTAGGGATGTGAACTTGAAATGGGTCAGCATAGTATGTGCACTAAGGATCCAAAGTAGCCATATTCATTCTACAACTAAGAAAAATATAATACTAAAGGTAAATTGATTAGAAAGAAATAACATAAGTGTTGAACATCAACCAACAACTATACTAAACTGAAATGCATTATAGAAATGAAAATTTGAGAAAACAAATAGGAACCTACTCTATCTGCTTTGGCTACAGGAACAGTCACAGAATGGGATTCTAGTGGCTACAAGAATAGTCAATACCAAATTCTTAACTAATTACTAAATAGAAAGTAATAACTAAACTAAACTAAAATAAAGGATGGAATTCTCACCAAGTGGGCCCCCTTGGATGAGTATCCTCTAAAACTAATGTAAACTCAGATGCATAGACTAATATCTTCATTTTATTCATTAGGAAACATGAGTATAATATAGAAATGTAACTATATTGTTGAAAACTAAGAATGCAAGTACATCATCAGATCATACAACCTCTTGAGAAGGAGCATCTGAGTCCTATTTATAGGAAAATAAGTTACTAACTAATCACCTAGCAAGGTGGTCAACTCCAATAGATTAGAAGGATGCCACTTTAGGGAAAGCATGAAAAGTGGAGAGGCGGTTATGCATGTATGGAATTTGGTCAGACATGCTTGCCTCAACACAAATTTAGCACAATAGTAACGCCTATTGTAACATCTAGAAAATGCAGAAGAAAGGTTAAAATCACACAACAATGCAATCAAGGCTCTAATGAAATCTAAGTTAAACAACAGAGAACAAAGGAAAGCTAAAGCATAAATAAACTAAAAAATCTCACCCAATATCTACGTAATTCCATGTATAACCTCGATTTCCCTTCTCCATTTTGTCGTTGTAGTATAATTTCCCTCATATTTCTCTTGTGCAAGTATAGCCTGTGATAGTGATTTATAAAAACATCGAAGATTCAAATAATAGATATGCTTCCTAAAGTCATAATATTTTGGGAGAAATTGAAATGATGAAAGACAAATCAATTTATAGAAAATTGATCATTCGAATGACAGGTCAGGATCGAAAGATCAATGGATGGTTGAGATCAAAAGATTAGACATGCATTTTCATAACTGTTAGTAGCGACGTGAGTGATACAAATTAGAAATAGAAATAAAGATTAAATAAATGATTTAATCTTCGAGTTTGGTATTCGAAAACAAAAGAATAGTCTTTGCATGACAAAGATAAAGATGGATTAAAGCAACTCTTTGTTCAAATGCACACACAAGATTTAATTAATTAAATAGAAATATTTAATTAATACGCATGTACACGCAAACGAGTTAGAACTAGATGACTGAATGATATGACAAAGATTTTATTCATGCAAGCAACTCGGACATTAAATCATGAGTTAACTGACCGATTTAAATAGATCTTGAGTCTGGTCAAAGTGAATACTTAGATAACTTACACAATTATCTAAATATAGAGGAATGCATTAAAATGGATTTTTATGAATTAAATAATTCATTTAATTCAAGATTTGATATTTGAAGAATAATTAAATAAATAAGATTTATTTAACTAAGTGATGAAGGGATTAAATGAATAATTAAATAAATAAAGGATTTATTTAATTATAGTTGACATATGATAAAGGGTAAATTAAATAAGAATATATTTAATTTGACAAGAAGGATAAGGTTAATTAGTAACATAATTAAATAAAAAGTGTATTTAATTAATCAGATAGAATAAAGAAAAGTGTGAATTAATTATTAAATAATTAAGATTATTTAATTAATAGATAAAATAAAGAATTTAGAAAATAATTAAATAATTGACATTATTTAAACATGACCATGGAAATATGAATTATGAGGAAATATTGAAGTCGCAGGCTTAGACCAGATTTTGGTGTCTACATTTGCCCCTCTTTGATACAATGTCATTCCAACATTGTGTCAAAGAAAATCAATAAAAAAAATATGCCCTAGTAATGCCCCAGTGTAAAACAGGTAAAGGTATGCCCCCTCGGGAAAATTGACAAATTTTCAAAAAAAATCAAAAAATTTGGAAATAGTCTCGATTAGTCCATTTGATAGCCAAAAATGCAGTGGAGTTGACGGAATTGAATTTGGAAGTGTTAGGGATGGGTACGGGTCAATTGAAGTTGGAAGTGGACGTGGCCAGTAAAAAGGAATGCCACCAAAACCCTAGGTATAAATAGAAAATGGGGTAAAAACCCATTCATTTTTACCCACATTGCTCTGAAATTTGAGATTTTTGCTCTGCACTCTCAATGAAGATGTCACCTATTCTGCACACCCACCATCGATCATATAGGATCTGGACCTTCAGGTGGCTGGCCGATGCGAGCCCCCGGGTATGTACTTGGATCTCAACTTTTGAATTTTTGGTTTTCGCGCTTTTTCATACATTTATTTTCATTTTTTGTCATACGTCCTTTTTTTGAAAAGTTGCATTTGAATGCAGAGCACTGCATTTGTAAATTAACGTATGCTGCTCAGTGTAGGTGTTTAATACTTCAACACATTTTTTTTTGTTTCGACGCATATGAGAAATAGTTATGCATTTGTATTTAGAATAAACGCATGTGCTTTTTGTTCAACACATTTGTAAATATTGCATCGCATTTGCATTTATGATAGATCTTTGTATGCATAGATGTAATCAATTACATTTGATTTTGAATCGCATTTGATATTTCTATATGCAATTGTGATTTAAAATGACGCATGTGAAATTTTATGATGCATTTGCAAAATAAAATGATGCATTTGATTTCTTGTGATGCAATTGCAAAAGAATGATGCATTTACAAAATAATGACGCATTTGACTAGCATTTGATTTTGTCACTTGCATTAGGATAGGTGATTGATTCTGACATGAGACATATATAATGCCATTGCAAGTTATTTTGGACCCTGTTTATATGTGAGAATCGAGACCATTGACTTTTCGCTTCTGGAATAGTTTGTGGAGCGCAAAGAAACAATTTTTATGGCATTTGTGTCTCCTCCATGTGATAGATATTCCCATCATTCAGGAAAACTGAGGGCTACTAATGACATTATGTGAGCGATGGCACTTAGAGACTTCTTCGTTTCACCTGCCTGTTGGAGAGGCTACAATTATGTTGGAGGATGTCTATAGGATTCTGAGACTTCCTATTAGAGGCACTAGGGTGATGTATGATACTCAGAGGGGTTTCACGAGATGTGTAGATATTACCCTCACGAGGGTATTAGATTGCTAGGTATTGACCATTATGAGATTAGATGGCATGTATTGGCTCAGAGGTATAGGCAGTTAGACTATCTATTGTGTACATTGATAGGTGGTATAGTCCTCCCTGACCATCGAGGTCATGGATTTCCTATGGGATGTGGAGAGATGTTGGTGGGTATGTTAGAGTGTTGGGAGGTGTATGCTTGGGGCCCTTGTCTTCTCGCCATGTTATATTTTCATTTGCATGATATAGCCTACCGAGAGGCACAATTTATGAGTTGTGGTACCACACTCTTGATGGTATGGGTGTGGGAACATATTGCCATATTTTGTCCACCGGTTACAGTTTATGTGCAACATAGAGCACCATATGCCTTCCATTATGCGGGGGCTAATACTTAGCACCATATGGGAGATACTGGATACTTCAGACATGTTGATACCATGGTATAGTTCACATGAAGACCATACTTGGGTTGTCTAGAGTGGCAGATGAGGATTATCATTTGCCATATTTCCGTCGGACATAGTATTTGATTGAATGGACTATTTCGCATGTTCATATTATAGAGAGACATTTTCCAAATTGTGTGTTACAGTAGTTCAGAGAGGTTTAGGATGAGCCTAGAGGATGAGCAGAGTTTTTGAGGTCTTCGAGAAAGATCCCCCTGTGGGGTATAGAGATACCAATGGCTATGGACAAGGTAGATATTGATGCATTGCAAGTAGTGCAGTGGGGATGGAGAGATGGTTTTGTTGATCCAGGTACCAACAAGGCATATGATTAGTGGTGGGTTGTTCATAGGCCGATTCCCCTTACAGACCCAAATTAGGATGCGTCAATAGAGTGGTGAGGGACAGGACCGCACAATAGGCATGGCAGAGGCAGAGGTTAGAGAGGTGGAGGTGGTTGGGTTGATGATAGAGATGGTTGTGGAGGTGGTCAGCGGGGTGGTGGGAGAGGGAGGCGTGGACAGAGGGGACGAGGGCCACCTTTATCACCTATCCGTGAGGACGGATGGGAGGAGGAGGATGTGCACATGCCAGATATTGGTAGAGGTGAGGAGGAGGTGCATGTTGAGATTGGTAGGGATGAGGAGCATGCCACAAAGGAGGAGGCAGGCAGAGAGGAGGCAGAGATTGATTCCCTTGGCTTACTTGGTGTTTATCAGGATGATGATGAGGAGGGGGATGGTTAGGAGCATGAGGTATGAGATAGGATTTTCGAGGAGTTAGAGGATGGGGATGATGGTTTAGAGAGGGTGAGACAGGATGATACAAGGGTAGTTGATCCTGACACTACTACACTTTGTGCCTAGCTTGCATCTTTGGAGGAGCAGATGAGGGTTTTGATGTTCAAGCGAGATGTTTTATAGATGGAGATGGATAGAGCCTTCATGGATAGGGATCAAGCCATAGCTCAAAGACAGGAGACCGAGCAGCGATTTACAGAGATTAGAGATCTTTGCAGTGGGCTAGCAGAGGCATTTTCTTGAGAGCTAGTCAGAGCTATTGAGAGGGCTTCATATTATAGATATTTGTATAAGGCAGTAGTTCCTCTAGAGAGACGAGCTCCAAGTTTTTCATAGGCACGCAGTGATAGGTATCAAACTAGGACCCACACCAAGACAGAGCGAGATGTTTTATGGGTGGAGAGGGATAGAGCCTTCATGGATGGGGATCAATCCATAGCTCAAAAATAGGAGACAGAGCAACGATTTACAGAGATTAGAGCTCTTTGCAGTGGGCCAGCAGAGGCATTTTCTTGAGAGCTAGTCAAAGCTGTTGAGAGGGCTTCGTATTATAGAGATTTGTATGAGGTAGTAGTTCCTCTAGAGAGATGGGCTCCAAGTTTTTCATAGGCACGCAGTGATAGGTCTCAAACTAGGACCCACACCAGGACAGTTAGTACAGAGGGTGTTGAGCAGCCTCGCAGATCTAGTCCATACGACATGCCACATTTAGGTCACATGTCATCAAGATCTCGAAATCATTCATCTACACACTCTAGTCATGATAGCAGTGGTAGTTCAGGATAGGGACATTTCTTGATATGTACTAGGACATTGTATTATGATCATATAGCCTGTGGGCTTCCATATTTATTGATACATTATGACATTGTGATGTGACACTGTTGAGTGATATATATATATATGATTTTGGTGGCGATTCTCATGATATGCAATTATATTTATTGATTATGCAATCATTTATTTATACATGTTATGTATATATGAGATGCCTATGTGATGGATGATGATATCTACTTTATGATGTGTTTATGCAGCCTATGATGTGATGTTGATTCTATGTGATGATGTATGTATTAATATCTATGATGTCGATGGATGTTATGTATGCAATTTATAATTATGAGATGTGATATGATGTTATATTTATAATGCTTTTGACATGTGATGCTATGTATCTAGAACATGATGTATGTATTTACATTTGTTATGTACATGTAATGCTTATGATATGTAATCTATGATGATGAATGTCCAGTATGCCATGATGTCCTAGATATGATAATGCCTATATGTTTGTATATTTCAAATGCAAGATGTATGTATGACTTGGAAATTATTTTTCTAACATGAATGTGTATGCAAGATGATTTATATTTTTGTGTGTCACAGGACTCCATCGTAATGCAAGAAAGAAGAACTGTTAGTGTAGAAAGAAAGATTAAGAAATAATAACAAAAATGAGAGGAATGTTACTATTAGCAATCTTCAATTTTTCACTCTATCACTAAAGGCGTTACACTGTATCATCATTGGGTGGGACTAATACAAGTGGAGAAAAACACCATGATATGACATAGATCAAGGTGTGCAAGGTCATCCACTTGCTAACAACAAACAGTCACAGCCAAGGATTGTTGTAACTCATACTAAGGGCACAATTGCCCCAGTCTTTTTTTCAAGACAAACCACAGACAACAAAAAAAATAAAGGACGGGTCATGAGATGTCATCACTCCTCTAAATCATTCATGGGACATCCTTGAGGAAACTAGTAACATGACTCAAAATCAAATTTAAAAGACAATTGATAGACAGCAGTCAAAGAAAATAGAATTCTGATACATCATTGCTTCTCTAAATCCTTCATGGGACATCCTTGAGAAAGCTAGTAACATGATTCCAATCATAAAGTAAAAAAAAATCTAGTAAAATATTTGCCAAAACTTGATCTATTTGTTTGATTTATTTTGATTGATAAAAGGATTGATTGATAGAGCCTGGTCTCGGGAGATACACATACCAAATAATATTTTGAGTCTAGTTTCGATGTTATGACTATTTGTATAAGGCATGACAAAGCCTAGTTTCAGAAAGACATGTATCGTATAAGACGTTGAGTCTAATGCCATTGATGTGATAACTTGTGTAAGGCTATGTTGATTGTTTGACAATGTCAATATGTAGAAAGGACTCATCCTATATAAGACATAGATTGTTTTGTTGATATCAATATTTAGGAAGGACTCATCCTGAATAAGACACAGCTTGATTTTTTTGATGATGTCTATTTCCAAGAAGGACACATCCTATAGCAGACATAAATTGATCTATTTTGGTTGTTCTTTTGGCAATTTGTTTGATTTGACTTAGAGACATTATTGACTTGTTCACAAGATTGATGCATGACTTGATATGATGTGCTAAAAATTGACTATGTGTGACAACGAACCCTAAAGGACTGACCTAGTGTGGCCTCAGGGGCTCATCGCTTGATGGCCTTGCCTACGTTATACACGCAAAGACCTTCTAGTTTGACTTGACTTTGATTGACAAGATTAACTACAAGTAGAAGATGTGTGTGATAGTGAAAGTGATGAACCCTAATGGACTGACCTAGTGCGGCCTCAGGGGCTCATCGATTGGTGGCCTTGCCTATGTTATACATGCAGAGACCTCATAGTTTGACACAACCAATGACCTTGTCATATAGACATATGGATTGAGTCATGATTTTATACAAAAAAACCTAAACGGACTGACCTAATGCCTCAGGGGCACATTGGAAGATGGCCTTGCCTACATCCAATCATAGAGGCAACATAGTTGGACAAACGACAAAGACTGACAAGTGCAACTGACTCTGACTCTATTCTTTTTTGGATTTTTGACATGTTTTGTTTTTTTTTGTCTTTTTGAAGTTTTCTGATGTTTTTGTGTTTTCTCAGGTCATTTTGTGATTTTTTTGGATTTTCTATGGTTTTACGTCTTTAGCACAACCAATGTAAGAACCAATATGATGCACGTCAAGTGTTTTCCCCCAGTTGAGTATAAGACCAATTGATTATGAATAGGATAAAATGGGGGATATGAAATGCACTCGATGTCAATCGTTCCAAGTTATGGGAAAGACTACCACTTATTATGAATGGTATGTACAAGCGATGGATGAGAAAGATAAGTACAAGGATAAATAGTATGTACAGTCCCCTGAATACGGGATATGTACAGGGATGTGGACTATGTACAGGGAAGTTAGATTAGAATAATAGTAGACAAAGGAGCAGAGTCAACTACACATGGCACCTGTTTGCCAGGTTTTCACCATGGTACTTATCCAAAGTGCCACTGAAGTGGTTTTCACTATTGGACGAATTATTTCTCTTTACTATTTTCTGGATTTTCTAAAATTTTTTACATCACCAAGACACATGTTTGCCAAGTTTTCACCTGGGTAATGATTTTTTTTATTTTTTTATTTTTTTGTATTTTTGCTAATTAAGACAAGGCTCTCAGAAGCTATGCATAGAACTTCTTCAGATGAAGACTATTGATTGGTGATGACAATGATTCCCCTTCAACAGTAGAGAATTGATACGCTCCTAATCTGAAGGCTTTTGTAATAATATAAGGTCCTAACCAGTTAGGTTCAAACTTTCCTGGTTTCTCTCTGTCTGCTTGATTCTTTGGGTTCTCCATCAAGACCAGGTCACCAATGTCAAATTTTTTGTTCAAGACCTTCCTATTATAGGTACGACTAAGGAAATTTTGATATGCTTGGAGATGGTCTAGTGTCTTCTGTCTTCGCTCATCTAGGAATTCTAGCTCATGTAGTCTTGATATCTGATACTCTTCATCATCAATGTGCCATTTCAAGGATACCCTCAAGGAAGGAATCTCGACCTCAATAGGAAGAATGGCTTCAGAACCAAATACTAGTGACTAGTGAATAAGGAGTGGTGCCAGTGGGAGTACGGATGCTTGTGCGATAAGCCCATAAGGTGGGATTAAGCTGTAAATTCAAATCTCGGCCACCATCATTAACAGTATTTTTGAGGATTCTAATGATAGTTTTGTTAGATGCCTCTACTTGGTCATTACCTTGTGGGTAGTATGGAGTGGAAAAATGATGTTGAATATGGAATTCTTCACAAATATGGTAGACTTCTTGATTCTTGAATGAACGACCATTATCTGTGATTATGGACTGAGGGACACCATACCGACATATGATATAGTTCAGGATAAACTTATAGATCTATGTGTCGGTAATGTATGTCATGGGAATAGCCTCAATCCACTTCGTAAAATACTCAATGGAAATGATGATGAACTTGTGGCCATTGGATGATGTAGGATGGATCTCACCTATGAAGTCGAGTCCCCATTGGGTGAAGGGTCATGGTGACGTTATGGGATGGAGCTCCTGTGCTGGTGCATGTATCAAGTCTTTGTGAACCTAACATTGGTGACATTTCTTTACAAAGACATATGAGTCCTTTTCCATAGTAGGCCAATAGTAACCTAGTCTCATAATCCTTTTAGCTAAGGTAGGACCACTAGAATGGGAACCACATATACCCTCATGCACTCCACACAAAGTTGCTTGTGCTTCATCGAAATCAAGACATCTCAGTAGGGTATTATCTAAGGTGCATCTATATAAGGTGTCTCTGACAATGATGTATTTGGCTGACTTACGAAGGAATGTCCTACATTGATTATTTGAAAGGCTAGGGGGTATGATTTTGGCATGGAGGTAGTCATAGATTTCTTTGTACCATGGGGAATTAGGACCAACAATGTCACATACCATCTTAGAATCTGGGATATCGTAGGCTGGGACCAAAAGTTGTTCTACTAAGAACTCAAACTTAGGCACATTGCTAGGAATGTCTAGAAGTGATGCAATTGTAGCCATAGCATCTACTGCCCTATTTAGAACATGAGGTATTTGATGAAAGTTGACCTTGTTAAAGTACTCCTTAAAACTATCTACCATGTGTTTGTATGGAGAAAGCTTCTCATCCTTATTCTCGTAATCGTCATTTACCTGTCTGATTACTAGTTGAGATTCGCCATATACCTGTAGGTTCTTAATTTTCCACTTGACTGCCATACGTAACCCTGTCACTAGAGCTTCATAATTTTCTATGTTGTTGGTACATTGAAACACAATCTTGAATGACTTAGGGATGGAATCACCCTGTGGTGTGATAAACAATATACCAACCCCTGAGCCATGATTTGTATGTGAGCCATCAAAGTATAGTTTCCATGTTGTGTTTGTGTCAATTGTGAATATAAACTCATCAGGAAAGTCTGCAACTAATGGGTGATCTGCTTGTATTGGTGTGTTGGCTAACTGATCAGCAATGACTTGTCCTTTAATAGCCTTTCTCTCTACATACTGGATATCATACTCACTAAGTATCATAACCCATTTGGCCAGTCGCCCTGTTAATGCTGCTTTGCTTAGAAGATATTTCAAAAGACCTATTTTGGAAATCAACATTGTCTGATGATTTAGCATATAGTGCCTTAATTTTTGAGTAGCCAATACTACTGCAAGACAATCACGTTCAATGGTAGTATAGTTGAGCTCATAACCTACCAAATTCTGACTAATATAGTATACTACCCTTTCATGACCTTCATCGTCATTCTATGCAAGAAATGCTCTAAGTGATGAATGGGTTGCTAAAATATAAAGAATCAATGGTCGTCCTTCAACAGATGGAATTAAGACTGGTGGTGTGAGTAGATATTCTTTGATCAGTTGAAAATCCTCTTTGCACCTAACTGTCCATGCAAAGGGTACCCCTTTCTTAAGTAAATGTTGAAAAGGATATGCCTTATCTGCTAACTGTACTATAAAATATTCTAATGGATTGAAGTCTCCCTTGTAATGTCCTTAGCTGACTGAGATTAGTTGGTGGAGGCATGTCTATGATTGCTTTTACCTTGGCTAGATCCACTTCAATGCCTCATCTGGAAATGATATACCCTAAAAGCTTTCCTAATTGTACCCCAAACATACATTTCTTGGGATTTAGTCTCACTTTATAATTCTCTAGCCTTTGAAATATCTTGTCTAAAACCTGTAAATGTTCTGACCTTGTCTTGGATTTAACAAGAAGGTCATTGACATAATCCTCCATAAGAGTGTGTACAATATTGTGAAAAATAGTGGTCATGGCATGCTGATAGGTTGCTCTAGCATTCTTGAGTCCGAAGGGCATAACATTCCAACAATACATTCCCCAAGGACATGTGAAAGTTGTTTTAGGTTAGTCTTCAGTTGCAATTCTAATCTGATTATACCCTAAAAATCCATCCATAAGGGACAACATCTTGTACCCTGCTGTCATGTCCACTATCATGTCTATGTTAGGCAAAGAGAAGTCATCCTTAGGGAAAGCTTTGTTGATATCTCTTAAATCTATGTAGATATGGATGCCCCCTATTGGTTTAGTGACTGGTACAAGATTGTAAATCCAATTTGCATAGTCGATTGATCTAATGAAACCAACATCTAACAATTTCTTGAGTTTTGCCTTGACTAGTAAAGCAATCTATGGGTACATTTTCCTCAATTTTTGTCTCACTCGTTTTACACCTGAATGTAAGGGAAAGTGATGTAGAACAAGTTCAAGGTCTAGCCCAGGCATGTCTACATATGACAAGGAAAATTTTATCTGTCTCTGTGTAAATAAGTTGTGGAATTCTGGCTACTCTTCTTTCGTCAATGATGTTGCAAAATAAACCAGTTGAGGATTCTCTTTTGTGCCTATGTTGACTTCTATTGATTCTTCAACAAGCATGGGTGACAAGTTTCTTGTGCAAAGGAGAGAATGTTCAAACCTCCATCCTTAGGTGCCTCAGAGAGATTTTTTCCTTCAAATGTGTCCTTTATTTTTTCTTTTTCATTGTCTAGAGGTGCCTTTTAGTTTTCACCTAGAGACTCATCTTTTTTATCTTTTTTATTCTTTTTCTCATTTTTATGACTGGAGGGTTGAACAAATTCCCAAAAATATGCTTTGTTGTCCAATTCGATGGTAAAACCAGCCTTGTGATCACCACTAGGTATGCCTTCTCATAATCCCAGGAACTCAGCAATTGCTTCGTCATTTTCAAAAATGTCTAACATGGGTGTGTCTTGTTGGTCCCAATCAATGAGTTGGGGATAAACTAAGGGCATGTCATTTTTGAAGTTATCAAAGTTTAATGGATTCAAGGTAAGGACTGAGTTGTTCATATGGTCACAAATATTCTTGTACTAAGTCTTTTTTGCTCTTTGGTTTAGATCTAGGTGGATTGAGAGATGGGCCTAATGCTAAGGTTTGGTTATCTGAAACAGAGGTATCAGGTTGCCAAAAGATAGGATCAAGAATTCCCAATAGTAATGTTTAAACCATTCCTCCTTTGTCATATTCTTTGGTGGACAGGAATTCAATGGATTTGGTGAGGATTTCAACATTAAGTCAAGTTCTCCAAATAGCTTGTCAAGGTTCATGGAAGAGGTGGAGGATAGGGAATCCCACTCATATTCATTTGAGTTGGAGGAGTCATAGTAGTGTTGGTCAGATGGTCTGTGAGATGTATCAATATCTTCTGAAGCACTTACTTCCTCGATTAAGGGTGATGCGGTACTAGGAACACCAATATGAATCGATTGAAACCCAAACCCTAAGCCTTTCGGCCACTGAGAAACAAAGATTGGTTCAATTCTCCCATCTTGATGTAAGCCTAAGCCACTATGTCCATTATATCCCTTGCTCTACATGATTTTGAAACATGTTCCATATACACCTGTAGGAATGTGAGCAAGTGAGAGAGGTTCTGCATTATCTTCCCTATACAACCAGGAGGTGACATCTTCTGTATTTACTACTTCTTTTCTTAATTCTCCCCATTTAGTGAAAGTTGTTGTGGGAGGAATGTGTATAGTGACCATAGATTGTCTCCTATCTGGTGTAGGTAAATCGTATGACTTGGGAGGAATCAAATGGCTAAGCCGATAAGATGTATTCATGTAATATTCCCAACAACCCTTGTCTTGGATCTCAGCCCTAGGAGTGGCAGGAAATGAAGGTGAAGTGGATGTTCTAGTGAGAGTGGATGGATCAACATAGTGAGATGAATTGGATGATGGAGCCTCCTTATTTACTGACACTTGACGTTGGGGTATCTCTTTTAGATTGGTGCAATATTGGAATGGATCTGGGTCACCATCTATTGTTATTTTAGTGTCATTGTAAGGGAATTTGAGACATTGATGATATGTAGAAGGGAATGCCTTCATGGTATGAATCCATGGCCTTCCTAGTAGAATATTGTATGGAAGGGTGAGATCCAAGACCTGGAATTTTGTCTCCATTACTGCAAGACCAATTCAGATAGGAAGTGTTACCACCCCCTTTGATTTTCATTCCTCATCATCATAAGCCTTAATTACAATACTTTTGGTTGTGTCTATGCATACTTTCAAGAAACCTAATGCCTTAATCAGTTTTAAAGTGCACAGATTTAACCCTGCACCTCTATCTATCAAAAGTCGTCTAACTTTGGTGTCATCAACAAGGACTTCAAGATGTAAAGGGTCGTTATGATTTGTATTTTCAGTTGTGTAGTCTTGTTCAGATAATGTGGCATGATGATTATTGGTCAAGTAGCCTACCATTTCCTGGAAATGATTGACATCAAGATCATTAGGGACAGTGGTTCTTTGTAAAGCTTTGTCTAAAACAGATCGATGCTTAGGGGAGATACGTAATAGTTCCAAGATGGAGATTTGGGTTGGGGTCTTCCCCAATTGATCAAGTAAGTTATAGTGCAACTTGGAAGTTTGCAGTGTGTGTTACGATGGAGGACATTGGATAGTGATCTTAGTACGATGAGTGTTGGCAGCACACTTGGGAGGTGTATTGATGGTAATGGTATTGATATTCTCATCGGCGGCGCGAAGGTGATTAATGATTTTTCCACTACTATAATCATGCTTGATATTTGCGTAGTTGGCCAACATATTGGTCTTGTTACTTGAACTAGGGACATTTCCTTTCCCATGGTCATTTAGTGGATCAAAAAAGACTTGATGATCAGTGTTTGATGACTTTTGTTTCTGTCTGCTAACTTCAATAATTCTCTTCTTGACAAGATCATGTAAGATATTTTTCAGTTGGTGACAATTTTGTAGGTTATGTCCCTTAGTTCTATGATAATCAAAAAAGGCATTGTCATCCCACCAAACTGGTTTAAATTGTCCTGGATCGTATTGTCTTGGCTCTTGAAGTTGTATAATATTGTGTTGTAATAGTTGTTTTTGACTTGATAGGTTCCTCTAAGGGAGTGAGCTCACGTTTTTTAAACCTCCTTTGTTGTTGCGGATGTTGAGTATTTTGGACCATGTTGGAGGTTGATTGATACCGTTAAGCATGTTGGCAGAAGGGTTAGGTCCTTTTAATGTGATGATTGGTCATGCTTGTACAATTTTAGCATCAACTACCCCATCATTGGTAGTGTTTTTGTTCCGAGACCAAAATATGTTTATGTCATTTGGGGTATTTTGCACTATTGGATTTCTGTTGGATGTCGGTGTCTTAAGTTATCCTTTTTCAATGAGATCCTTTTCTATTATAACCCATTTTTCCACTAGTTTTGAAAAGGATGTGCAACAATGTACCCTTAAGTTACTCCTTAGTTTTGCATGAAGGTTCTCCTGGAACATAGTGACTTTTTGTTTTTCAGGTATCTCAACAGGACACTAGCTAGCTATAGTCCTCCATCTCTAGAAGAAAGCGATGAAATTTTCTCCTTTGTCATGTTGTGTGACACAAGGTTGCTATACTTATCTTGTGGTCTATGTTGAAGGAGAATTGCTCAACAAATTTCTCAGCCAGTTCACCCCATGATTTGATGTCATAGTCTAGACCTAAAAATTGAATCGAGTGCAATTCCTACAAGAATTCTTGGAAATAGTCTCATAAGATATGTGGGGTCATAAGCGACATCTATGCACATGGTAGAAAATTCCCTTATATATTCTATTAGATTGCATTTTCCATTGTACTTAGGAAGATTCGGTATGACATACCCGTGAGGGGAAGGTGTCATGTACAATGATTTATCAAAGGGAAATGGGCATATGTCCTTTGTTGAAAAGGATTTCTTAGTTGACACCGCCATGTTATCCATTTGTGTTTGTAGTGCATGCATTTGTGTTTGCAAGACATCAACCTGGGTTAATGATGTGTTGGGCATATTATGTGGATCTATGTATGTATTATGAAATCCAAGGTCTCGTGATGGGTTTTGATTGAATGTTTGTATTTGATAAGGATTTGGATTCAAAAGGTTAGTGAATGTGTTCTGATTCAGAATCTATGTGAATGGGTTTTGACTGCCAATATGGGAGAATGGATTTTGATTCAGAATCTGTGTGAATGGATTATGACTGCCAATCTGAGAGAATGGATTCTGACTACCAATTTGGGAGAATTGATTCTGATTGCCATATTCGAAAGAGAGAATTCCTCTTGTTTGTATATTATGTGATATAGTACTAGCGACATGAACACTAGGTATGGTTGTTGACTATGGTATGATACCAATGACGCTGACATTTGGTGTAGAAGCTTACGTTTTAGATCTTTTATTCTTAACAAGAGGACCGAAGGGAGTGGACGATGATGCCCCTACAGTGAAATTAAATCCCGATGAGATGCTAGATGTACTGAATGGGGATGTATGGATTGTCGTGCTCTATGTGTGTATGCCAGATGGTATGGTTGTATTAACCTGAGGTATAGAGGTACTAGTAGTTGTTGTATTTGCCCCTTATGTAGGTTGAGTTTGTAAGGTGCTGATATCAAATCCTGTAGGTAAGGTAACACCTTCAGCTAACAATTTGGCTAAGTATCATTGGTGATCATTTATTAGATACTCATCTACAAAAGAGGAAAACTCAGGGTCCTGTGTAGTAGCCTCTATGTCTTCCACTCTAATGTGTCCTTGAGTTCCTCTAGTTGTGAATTTGTCTAATAAAGTCTTGTGAGGTCTTGATGAGGATACCCCTGGAGAGGGGTACAAGAACGAATTGATGAATTCATTTTGGTTCGACATATTTTCTCTCTTTTCTCTTAGACCTAGTTTCAACCATGTAAGATAGGTTCAATATGTGAGGAATGCAAAACTACATCTATGGATAATATGACTCTAGTCTATGTTTTTGGGATTTTCTAAATGGAAAATAAGGAATGTTCTAAGATGACTCTAGTCTAGAATGAAAATATCTAAAGATGCAAAGTCTAAGAAAGATTTTAAGGTAATCAATTTTGTATACCTAAGACGAGGGTACCAACTATCTAAAGTCTAACCAAGGTGTCAATTTAGTTATGTCAAGGAACCAATGTAGGACTAGGATCAAAGATAAGTTGAGTTTTCTAACTAGACTGATGAGCTAGGAGGACTCTCTATAGGACAAAGGATATGATGATAGGACTAGGTTCACTGACAAATTTCGTTGACGCTATGATTTTTCTAGAGTGTAGAAAGTGGACCTATTCTAAAGTTTGTAAAAATGACCTTCCTAAAAGTTTGATCTAAAGACAATATGTATTCTAAGATGAAATTAAAACTCAGAATTAGGATGAATATAGTTATGACTAAATGATACTTAAAGGATGCAAGATTGATAAAATCGTTTCAGGTTTCTATCCAAGGACTACTGTGAAAAGACAAATCAAAGACTGGTATGACCATGTCGACTAGATTATGACTGTAAATTTTAGTTTTCTAATACTTAGGTAGATGTGTCACAAAATTTCATAGATGCAGTTATGTTTAATAGTTGTGGTTTTCTGGTAATCAATTGCTAGTTTTTGGTAAAATTTAGTATCTGGTATTAGGAAAATGCGGTGTAGTTTCTCACAGAAGTGACTCATTATGGAAATTATGGCTCAAACTATAACAGATGCGGTTTTATGAACTTTGCGCACTAGAAAAGTTTTGTGACAATGGAAAATGTGTCTTTCTAGACTGCAGTTGCAGCTCACCTTTTCAAATGCATCGGAGAATGTCACAAGTGTAGTAGTTTGAATCAGATGTGGTTTTCAACAAACCAAATGCGAGCTAATCTGGCAGATGTGACTCTAGGCTAAATAGATGCAACTCGATAGAACAATTGCAACTCTCTGGTGAATAGTTGCGACTTTGTTTGGCAGTTGTGTGTTTTCAGTGAATTGAGAGATAAAATTGACTCTATTTTTTGTGATCAAATTTTGGAAAACAAAGACAATCATAAGACAAAGTGTTTTCAATTTGATTTTGGACTCAAAGCATGTTTAATTTGACAACAATCAAGTACATCCTAGGCTATGTAGGAT
The DNA here is from genome assembly GCA_007258455.2 of Sequoia sempervirens. Classification (NCBI taxonomy): domain Eukaryota; kingdom Viridiplantae; phylum Streptophyta; class Pinopsida; order Cupressales; family Cupressaceae; genus Sequoia; species Sequoia sempervirens. The sequence continues at coordinate 268,089,981 of VDFB02000008.1, forward strand.
AGTATTTACTGAGTTCTCACTTGGGTTTCCCTAGCTACAATTATTCAAGGTGGATGATTAGTAGCTTGACCCGTCTAGCTCCCCTCCATGGCTCATTAATGTGATTCGGGGCAACCAAGCTATAGTACCCATGAACATCCCATGGCATACTTTCATCTCTATACATGAATCGTAAGAATATGAAATGACTTCACAGGTCCGACCTACTGCACTAGTAAATAGAAGGATTTTGGACACTACAAACAAGGGTGTTTAATTCGGGCATTCCATTCGTAGGGCATGATCCATGAGGCGAGAGTCCCCTTTTGAATCCATCTCGTCAGAACCATACGCATGATTCATTGGGCTTTCCCCAAGAATCCACTTTTATATACCGGCTAGAAGTCCCTCATATTCAGGGTGCTACTAGTATGAGTCGTCCGAAGGTGAGTACTTTTTCCTGCTAGGACAAGCCCAAGGTGGTATCTCAAAGTATTCATGCAAGCAACTTAGACATTAAATCATGAGTTAACTAACCGATTTAAATAGATCTTGATTCGATTCAAAGTGAATACTTAGATAACTTACACAATTATCTAAATATAGAGGAATGTGTTAAAATGGATTTTTATGAATTAAATAATTCATTTAATTCAGGATTTGATATTTGAAGAATAAAATTAAATAAATAAGATCTATTTAACCTAGTGATGAAGGGATTTAATGAATAATTAAATAAATAAAGTATTTATTTAATTATAGTTGACATATGATAAAGGGTAAATTAAATAAGAATTTATTTAATTTGACAAGAAGGATAAGGTTAATTAGTAACATAATTAAATAAAAAGTGTTTATTTAAATAATCAGATTATTTAATTAATACATGAAATGAAGACTTTAGAAAATAATTAAATAATCATTATTTAAACATGACCATGGAAATACGAATTATGAAGAAATATTGAAGTCGCAAGCTTAGACTAGATTTTGGTGTCTACACCTATATTTTCTCAACAACAATAAAGACCATTTACAAGGTCGTTACAACTCAATTTGCATGAGGAATCTCCCATCGCCGATCTGCATTGACCTTTGAATGATTCCCTTGTTGAATTTTATGGTGAACGACCAGCTGGTGGAATCTTCTCAATTTAGTGGCCTCTAATCATATTTGCATGGCAATATTAGTACGCACAATAATCACATATCTGTAACTATCTTAAAGAGCATTCATTAATCCACATGTAGAATTAACACAGATAGTCCATATAACATGTCAATGTCATTAAAGATTTGCAGAAATAAAATTAGGCCCAATGTCTATGGTTTTGAGGAAATATCAACATTCAAACATCAAGGTCCATGACAACTTCAACTAATATATCATAGATTCTACCAAAATTAAACCATAAACTAGGCTCATCAGGGGGCAGTGTGATCTATAATTCCATATTGGTTTTCTTCTCCCTATGTAATGGAATTCTATAGTCATACTCCCTTTGGTTTTGGATTCTTTCCTCTTCTACACATGCATTGAATTCACTCATTTTCTGGGGATCACTCTTGAAATGGAGAACGACAATACTTAAGGTGTTTTGCTTAGATGATGTATGTAAGTTCACCAGTTGGTATCCCATATCATCATGAAACTCTAATTCATGCAAAGGGCTATTATGCACCATGCAAGGTTGTTCTGATGTGTTCCCCTTATCACTGTATATGGTATCCAATTGATTTGATACTCCTTCATTTTTTGTTATGCAATATTTTGGAGATCCATGTTTTTTTGTCCACTTACCATTTTTCTTCTTCATAATTCATTTGTGTAAAGATCTTCTACCATCCATTTTGGGTGATATGGTAATTCTTTGGTGTCTATGATCTAATCTTTTTTATTTGATGTTTAGTTTATTAGTCATACAAGGATTTTGATAGAGTAGCCACCTACCTTTTCAAAAGTAGGAAATTTTTGGTACTAAGGCCCGAATGAGGTCACTTATGTTTTATCCCAATGGAGTCCCTTATCTAGTTAGGTGGATATTTAATTACACAAATTTGAATGTTTTATGACTCTATAATGAAAGGCCTAGATTTAGAATTGGCTAGATTATTCCCTAGTAGATTCTTCTATATGTTAGGTCTCAAAAACATAGCTTGTAAACCTTGAGAGGATTCCAAGCTCTTTGGTAATGTTTCTAGCTAACGAACAAAGTAAACCTATCTGGTTGATGAATCCTTGCACTTCAAGCTCTGCTAAACCTAGGCGGGTGAACCTTGACAATTGATGCAGATTTCAAAGTTATGTGACTTAGTTGAATTTAGGGATCTATTCATAGTGACATGAAATGTGGAATAGATGAAAACTTAATAGCTACTCCTACTCCTAGTGCTTAAATTTGAAATGTCAATGTATGGATAAGATTTTGTGAAATTTTGTAATGAAGTGGGTATGACCAATGCCTAATTCTATTGGGTTAATGGAGTCAAGATTTGTATGATATATGTGTCCTATTTCTGGATACATTTTGAATTTTTTGGCACTTGTAGGAGTTTATGACTAGCATAAATGTGTAAGGATATAATTATCAAGTTCTTCTTATTGATCCAAATGACCATTTTCCAAATTATTGTGATTAATTAAGAGGATTTAATCCTTACTTGAAGGAGACAATTAATTGAATAACACAAGAACAACAAATTTCCTTAATAAATTGAATATATACTTATACACGAACTTAAATAATAAGGAAACATTAACCTTGGAGAAAACTAGATACTATTTATCAATTAACTCAACAAACAATTGACACTAGAATTTGAACACTATTTAATTCTTCTTCCCCATTTATATTACTTCAAAAGATGATACATTGTATATCAAGTCTTCTTTGCTATGAAATATTTATGCTAATATTGTTGCTATTCTAATAATGATCCTAAACTAATATATTTTTAATCTCAACTTGGTTTCCCTTATATATGGGAAGCTACAAGCTGCAGACCCTTACAAAAAGTTGTGTTGTTTCTTACCTAAAACCTTAACAAGTGGGTTTTTTAAAAATAAACAAGAAATGATTGAGAAGTCCACAACAATATGTGATGCACCATAATTCATTAGTCTTCATTAGGTACCTATGATCACTGAACATCTTCTCAAGGTCCATACTCCATGATAAGGCGTTAGATAATTGCAAGGCTTTGATGACCCCTACTTCTCACTTTAAATGAGGGATAAAAAAATTAACCTTAGAAAAGTGATCGATATATCCAATTTTAGCATAATTATCGGTGTTGCTAATGTTACCTTTCATGGAATATTCTAGAGAAAAAATTCCTTCTAGTTGTATATGTGCCTTATCCATAAACCTTTCTTCATCATTGATTTCATCAAGGGCCACTGGTAAACATTGAGCGATTTCACTCTTCCATACATATTTTTCCTTCAACTCCCCTTCATCATCAAAGAAATTTGGTAAAGCCATACTCAAAGATTGGTTGAAATCACTAAGTTCTTGCATCAGTATGGTGTGGAAATTGTCATGCATCTTCATCAATTCTTTGTACTCCTAGAACACTTGCTTGCCAATATTCTCTTTGGCTTCTATTTGTTCTTTTAGTGTAATATATTATGTTCTTGGTAGGCTGAAAATGTCTTGCTATGGATCACCCAAACCTTATCAATTTTCTTGAGCACCTTGTAAAATTTCTTCCTTATCAACTCTGAAGCCATTTCAAATTTAGTAGTCTATAATTGCTTTCTTAATTCCTCATATTTTTGATGAACCATTTCATACTTTCGCTTCTAGTACCTGATCTCAGACATGGGTTCAAGTACCTTTCTTTCACAGTCTACCAATGGAAAATAAAGGCTAGAGGAGGAAGGAAACTTACCTCTGTAGTTAATCACCTCTTGTTTTAATCTCTCATTTTTCAGAGGCAAGCCCCTTGTTATCTCTTATCAACTTTTCAATTTGAGCTTTGGTGAATTTAGCAACATTGATATTCAATTCAACTATCTCAATAGGATATGTATCTCCCACTCATTGCACCAAAATATGGGTAAAGACTTGATTCACGTTATCAATAAGTGTGGGCCTCTTCCTCGATGGGTATAGAGCCCAGATCTCTAGAGTGATATTATTTGGATTATAACCTAAACCTATATAAATCTTGTCACTAGCTTCATCTGTTAGTTGCAAGTTTTTATTTTCCCTCCTCATGAAACTGTCAAAAACTTTATCCGAACTAATATCCATCCTAGGAGAACCATAACCCAACTTCCTATAATAGTTCTTTCCCTCTTTCAGGAGTGATATTTTCCATCTCCTTGTTGACTTCCTCTTGTAATTATTTTAGGTCATTAGCCTCCTACTTCAGACTGATTTCTTTCATTCTTTCCCTTATCATTTTCCTTTTGTATTCATAAATGAATGATTTAAACTCTGGTGTTTGAACAAATGCATCATCTGAAATGAATTCTTGACTTGCACAGTGTATCACATCATCGAAGAGTTTATCTGAGGCTTCAAATGAGACTATACTCCTTTCTGGTAGTAATTCATATTATGCGATGGTAGGATTATTTACTTGTGTGACCTCATCTTCCTCTTCAATTTCATCTTCACATGTAATGGGAGTTTCTACTGAGAAGCTAACATCCAGAGTGAGATGTGGTGATGAATTACTTAAAGGTACTATGTTTTCAACATGTTTTCTAGAACAAGCATCTCTTCTTTTCTCGAAGGCTATGAGAGGTACTTATTCAATTCTTCCTCATGTAGGATTAATTTCTCAACTCTTTCCATAGGGTTTTTATTTCATTAAAGGCTTATGTATATAGTGGATTATGGATTTTCCTCCAGGCCTTTGCCATCATTACCCAGTTATATGCAGCCTTTCTTATTGTTTCCTAAGATTCATCATAGTTTCTGATTACATCATCCACAAATAACTCATGCTTATACCTCTTCAAATTCTGTGTCATTTTGACACTGTGAATAAAGTGCTCGAGATCAAATTTATCTCTCTTATTCCCCTGTTTCATACTGTAATGATCTATCTTGATGCCAATAGAATCATATCCATTTTTAGAAACAATAGAAAAATCAACAAAACACAAGGTTGAAGGCATGAGAGACTAATTTCCATAAATTTTGAGATGCATGTAATCTAAATAAGCCAACTGCCTCCCTATTTCTAAATGAGCAATCCTATTAGGAATTGTTTTAGGTAAGATAAATGGAGCTACTTCAAATCCATACACTTTAATCATAGTGCAATCCTCATAGGTGTACCAATCTCCCCAGTTGTGGTTTACCTTTCCTTTTGAGTTTTTCTCCTTGGGTCTAAGGAATCTCTATACCTCAGGGAACAAATTGTAATCACAATGATGACCAAACAATTTTTACAAGGGCTTCACAAAGTGTTCTTCGAAGTACAAGTAATGATACCTCCCACATCTACTATCCCAAATTGATGTCCACATTTGTATTGGCCTTATGTTCCCATCCTCATCCAAGTCCTCAATTCTTAGTTCTTCTCCCTAAATCCCATGGATTGTCCTTTATACAAGATCATATGCATAAGAAAAGAATATTGTCTGAAATTAATTGCATCACTATTTTTTTTTTAAACAAGTGACATGTCTATGATGTCTGACAAGTATTTTGCATAGTCAAAAGTACTAGCATCTTGGTTTTGAGCATTCGCTACTAAGACAATAAGAGCTATAGCCATCTCAGATAGAACATATATTCCTAGGCCTTGTCCAGTCGATTAATAAGTATATTGATAATAATATTCAAACAAATCTACAGAAAAAAAAGAGGTTGTTCATTACTAGAGAATATTTTGAGTTGATTCCCTGTGTCTCAGGGTCTATGCAAAGGCAATTTCCATCTTTTGTAACTCATTTCCATAGTGTGATATTCTTCCAAAAGATCTCTAATTCTCAGTGGTATTTTCATAGATGTATCCAATTGAAAAACCATAGAAATATAGTCTCTAGTGATGGGGAGAAAATGTGACCCATCATGTGAATAAATCATCCTTATTTTGGGGTTATACATTTTGGGCAGTACTTTGATCAATTCCACATTGATAAAAACATTCATCATTACAAGCTTTCCTAGATTCATACTCCATGGATTTGACACAGGCTTATGCCTATACTTCTTTCTATAATGGTATATGAATATGTCATATCCTTGTTGTGTAGTCCATAATTCTCCTAATTTCTTGTTTTTATGTTCTAATTTCTTAGCTGAAGGATTTAATTATGTTGTTCATTTGGTCTTTGGTCTAGAACCCAGACATTTTTCAATTAAATCCTTATTTAGCGGCCTCATTTCTATTTTGTCTTTTTATTTTGGGTTTTTCTGATGTTCCTTCCATGCTTTAAAATCCCTAGTTTTTTGTACTTCAAGCAAACTACAATAAAACTTCAGTTGAGTCCTTGGATACTTACTTGAACTAGTGTCTCCTTCTCTGAGTTTCTTAATATCAAGCAATCTTGTATCCTCCACTTTTCATCTCCAATTCATTAACACTATGAGATCTTATGAGCAAAATAATTAAGATTTGGCACATATCAATCAATTCCAATTCATAAATGTTGTTCCTGCCAACTTTCTAATCAATGGTGGCATTAATGTCAGTTGTCTCTTCGAAAGCTTCACTGGTCATGTTTTCACTACGTCAAAGAGACTTTAGTTCCACTCTCATTGATATCGCATTTTCCCTCCAACATGCTTGTACCCTAGTTTCCTTTTCAAAGTTTTGAAGAGACATGTGATTACTTCTCTTCGATATCATATGGTATTTCCAAAAACTTTATCCTGGGTATTACTTTATTTACCATTTTTCTTATATTCTGAGATCTTTCTTCTTTGTTATTGGAGTTTCAGAGAGATTTGCAACCATCTCTCTTTGATATGTCAATGTACCTTCAAAACAAATCTTCTTTTGTTATTAAAGGTTCAGATAGACTTTTATTTGTGTCTCCCCGATATGAGCTTCCCTCTTCAATGTTTCTTGCCTTTATTCTTTATTTCAGAGTTTCAAAGAGACGTGATATTACTTCTCTTTGATATCCTATAGTCTCCTCGAAAGCATTCCCTTAGTGTTACTTTGTCACATTCTTTATATTTATTCTTCTTATCAGAGTGATCAAAGAGAGTTTCATAAATGTCCTCTCGATATAAGCTTGTCTCTTTGAGATTTTATTCTCAACTATTTTTGTAGTGTCGAAGAGACTTTTACATTACTCAGCCTGATAATTCAATTTCTCTTTAAAATTGTCACTTTGTTAGCAAGTCTTTGATTTCACAGTTGCCCATTATTTATTGCATAATAATCAATTATGTCCGAGAGATGTTTTTCTGTTTCTTGAATGCCAAAATGATTTAGCACATTTAAAATATTAAGATTTCTTTGGCATCTTTCATTTCGGTTTATTAGAGAGACAAGATATATTTTTCCTTTGAAAAACCCAACTATCTTCAAAATATCCCTTTTTGGGCTATTAGAGAGACTTCATAATGTGTCCCTTTGAAGTGTGGTAGTCTCCTTGACATTTGTGTTGGCTTGTTTTATTAGCTTATCGAAGAGACTACATTGTAGCTCTTCTTGAAATAGCATTGTCTCACCGAAATGTGTTTCTAGTGACAGACTTAAGGGGATGTATGTGTTAAGGTAGCGACTATGGGGAAGGTGATTTTTGAATAATATTTTAGTGGAACAGGTTTAGGGAGATTATTATTATGGTAATTCTAGGCTTATTAGGCAAAAATGATGGTTTTTGAGGGATGGTGCTCATGGTGTAAAATTAAATGGTCATACTAAGGTGGTGAGGACTAGTGAAATTTTGAGGTTAAATTATTGGTTCTAACACAACCACAATAACAAGCACATGAACAAAATCCTCAACAATCAAAACAACAAACTCTTCTAATTCCTCAAAATCCTCTTGGAACTCATCAAAATTTAGTGGGGCTAATTGAAAACAATAAAAAATAGATTGAGCTAACCACAAGGTTGAATGATCTTGTAAGTTCAACCATGGAAAGAAGGACACTTGTGAGTTCACTTCAAGACATGTTAAAACATGTAGATGCAATCAACAAGCAGTTAAGTGGTTGGGCAGATAGGAGAAAGTCGTGAAGGAAATTTTATGCATATAAATTATCATATAAAGAAGTAAAAGATGAAAAAATTACAAAATATGGTTTGTGCTCACTATTCACTGACCCACGCACAAATCAAATTCTTGACCATAATTCCAAGAGGTTTCCTATCCATTGGTACCACCACCAAGGGATTAGGAATAATTTTTGGGATAGGTGGTACATGGTTTATGACTATCCACCATGCAACAATTGTGAAGTCCCCCAATATTTCTTGAGGAAACTTGACTATGAGTTCATCCTTAACAAATACTCAACTATTTTGGTATGAGGGACTTTCAGGGGAGAGGTGGAGGATTGACATAGGATAGACCTAGTGCATGGCATGATCCTTAGTGACAAGGGAGACAAGCTCTCACTAGGCCGACTTGTGAGCACGTTGTTATCCCTTCCATCGCGAAGGAGAGTGTTGAGGTAGACACTTTGCAGTCTATCAACTCTTTGACCTGGAGTATCATCTAGCATTCTATTCTTGTAGTACAACGCCATTCATGGGAGTCCCAAAGGGGTAGGCTTCCACCCCATTCTTGTCAGGTTTGTGGGTTAGCTTGTACATATGACCCTACAAACACTCAAGAGGATGGTTCATATGATACGTCTATAGCTACAAGGATGGTGATGGCAACTAACATTTTGGATGAGGATTTCAGCATCGATACTCAAGTAAATTTTAGCATGTTCATTGAATTTAATGGGTATGAGCAAAATCATGATGGGACAAAAAGTGGAAATATGATGGGTATGTGTAAGGTATGTGGCTAACAACTTTTTTTTAACCAAAATTGATGAAACGAAAAGGGTTTTTAAAGGAGATTCTTAGCTTTCCACCAATATAAATTATGCTTTACTTTGAATTTAATAAATTATTATTATTCATTTTCTATTTGAATTACGACTAAAGTCCTAATTGATAGGTTGATTGAAAACATTTATAGCTTTCAAGCGGTATCACATTTTTGAATCGAAACATGCATCACATTATATGCTTTGCATATAGGATTAAAAAAAAATGAATTTCATGAAGTTTTGACCAAGTTAAGGTGGACATATGAGTTTTATATTTTTAAAATTTGTAATAAAAAATTCATAATTAATTATTTACTTGGAAAAAATTTAAAAAATATACATCACATCGAGGAAATGAGTCCTCTACTTATATATAAATATTATAAAAGAATATTATCATTTTATTATGGTTAGGGTGAAAGAAGGACACTACTTTTTTTCCTAAAATTTAAGTACTCTTGCATTGAAATTTTAAAATTTCACCAAATAGATTTTTTTAAAATAAACCTAGTAGTTTAGAAACTACATTCAATTTGCTATAGATTCTATTCTTACATATTTTTTAAATAACATAGATAACTTATTCAACTTTTTAGGTCAAGTTTCCTAACTTTGATTTTTCTGAATTTTACACCACTTAAGTGCCTTTTTTTTCATGATGATCTTGCACATACCCTAATTTATTAAATTTAATTTTTGAAATGTAAGATTAACTAATTTAGTTTAATGATTGTAATAAAATTTTAGGGTCATAGTATTGATATTGAATACACTAGCCCTCCACCTATTTGATACTTCATTGCATATATCACTGAGGTATGTAACTAGTAAGCAATTATAAATTTATTACATGTGAATAGCATTGTTATATGAATGGTATTCTAATATCTAATTTTGGATGTTGAATACGATAATATTGGAGGTTTCATGGGAATACCTCACAGTGCCAGGGGAGTTGGATAAACCTTCACATCGGTAATAGAATAAAGAGTTTAACTAATGAATTGTACTTAATATATTTGTGTAGTTTATATTCCTATCATTGGTTACATTGCATTGCACATCTTTCAAACTCAAATCATTACTTCACATTGCATAACTAATAACTAGATGTTGGTAGATGACAAATTTTTAATTACAATATAGTTGTTTAGAAAGTCAACATAAGGAGTGATGTAATTACTTCACATAGCATAAGTAATAACTAGGAGCAGCTGCCAATTACATTTGCTTGTCATGGCATTCCATGAGACCACTTTTCATTGAAAATTATTTTCAAATAGTTCACTGCCTTGTCTCTGCTATGGATGCTTGGAAAAAATATATGAAAGAATAATAGTAAGCAATATTATAGACAAGGAAATGATTTGCTTGAAAAAATTCTTCAAAGAAATATGATCTCATGGCGATGTCCATCACCATGAGACCATATGACATTCTTGTAAGCCTATATGGCTATTTGTATATATTTTATACTTATATCAACATTTATTGATGTATGCCTACATTGCTATTTGGTTAATACAAATATTTTTTAGATGGTGTCCATATTTGCATTATAAAACAATGACTCAATAGATATGAGTTATGTGTATTCAAGTGTATACTTTACAACTTACGTGTATTCCAATGTATACTTTGTGACATACATGTTTTCATGCGTATACCTTGTATTCATGCATATACTTTGTATTAATGCATATACTATGTATTCATGTGTATACTTCAAGACTTATGTGTATTTGAGTACTTTCACTTCACTTATTCACATATATGCTTCACTTATTCATGTGTATACTTATTAAATGGTTAGCCCTAACATTTCTCATTGCTTTCCTTCATGGTTTGTCTTGAATATTTATTGATTGATGCTAAAAAACTTTATTAGTTGATGCTAAACAACTTCAATATTTTCAAAAATGATTCACCAATGATGTATCATTTACTTATGTGCTAATTGAATATGTAATCCAAGGAAGAATTTAAAAGGGATAAAGGGAAGAATTTTATTATAATTAATTCAATGTAAGTATGAGATCCCCATAGTAATTGGATCATAACCCATTCAAGAACGAAAAGATTTAGGCTTTCCCCAACTATTTTGAAACCCAGATGTTTTACCTCTTTCATGCAATCATATGTTTTGGTGTGGAATACTGAGACTTGTCAACTTTCATGTGAATCTTTCTCTTTTCCTTTGTTTTGCATGCCATCATAAGGGATCAAGCATGTTGAATGTAGCTCAGAGTGATTCAACATGTTTGGGTGTGAAAGAGGACCATTCCTAGCATAAATGTACCCATTTGGATGTGTTAGAATAGTTCATTTTGTCACATGAGTTGTAGAACGAAAGTTGCACCACTTTACAACTTTACACTGCTTGCATTTGACAACTTTTTCCTCAAATGAAAAGTCGTCACGATAGGAAAATGTCTTTGCGATAGAAAAACCTAAGAAAATTTATTGTAGAGGGGCCCAACACAATCCCATATCCTTAGATAAAGATTTTGTAAGTGTCACAATTTTCAAGTAATAGCCTGTCGAATATTACAGTCATTTTGCACTTTGGACTCTTAAGGGATCGAGTCAGTTGAATGTTGCTCAAAGTGATTCAATGTGTTTGGGTGTGAAAGAGGATAATTTCTAGTGTAAATACACCCATTTGAATGTGTTGGAACAATCCATTTGGTCACACGAGTTGTCAAATGAAATTTGCACCACTTTGCAACTTTACATTGCTTGCATTTGACACTTTTCCATCAAAAGTGAAAAATGGACACCATGGGAAAATGAATTTAAGATAACAAAAACCAAGAGAGGTTATTGTAGAGGGGCCCAACATGATCCCGTAGCCTCAGAAGAAGAGTTTGTAAGTATCATGGTTTCCGATTAATAGCCTTTTGAATATTGCAGCCATTTTGCACTTTGGACTCTTAAGGGATCGAGCTGGTTGAATGTAGTTCAAAGTGATTTGACATGTTTGGCTGCAAAAAGATGACCATTCCTAGCGCAAACCTACTCATCCAAACATGTTGGAATATTCCATTTGGTCACACGAGTTACAAAATGAAAGTTACACCACTTTGCAACTTTACACTACTTACATTTGACACTTTTTCTAACAAGTGAAAATTGGACACCACGGGAAAATGACTCTGAGATAACAAAAAATGAGATAGGTTATTATATAGCTGCCCAATGTGATCCACTAGACTCAAATGGATATTTTTTAAGTATCACAATTTATAAGTAATAGTCTGTTGAAGATTGCAGTCATTTTACATTTTTGACTCTTAAGGGATCAAGCTAGTTGAATGTAACTCGAAGTGATTCGACATGTTTGGGTGTGAAAGAGTACCATGCCTAGTGTAAATGTACCCATCTAGACATGTTGAAATAGTATGTTTGGTCACATGAGTTGTAGAACGAAATTTGCACCACTTTGCAACTTTACATTACTTACATTTAACACTTTTTCTATCAAGTGAAAACTGAGCACCATGGGAAAATAACTCTAAAATAACAAAAATTGAGAGAGGTTATTGTAGAGAGGACCAACGTGATCATGTATCCTCTGACATTTTGTAAGCATCACATTTTTTGAGTAATAGCTCGCCGAAGATTGCAGTCATTTTGCACTTTGGACTCTTAAGGGATCAATCTGGTTGAATGTAGATTGGAGTGGTTCGGCATGTTTGGGTGTGAAAGATGACCATGCCTAGCATAAACATACCCATTCAGAAGCATTAGAATAGTCTGTTTGTTCACACGAGTTGCAGAATGAAAGTTGCAACACTTTGCAACTTTACACTGCTTGCATTTGACACTTTCTATCAATTGAAACTAGACACCATGGGAAAATGACTCCAACATAACAAAAACTGAGAGAGGTTATTGTAGAGGGGCCTACGTGATCTCGATTCCTCAGATAGAATTCTCATAACTAACATGATATCTGGGTAATAGGTCATCAAATATTGTTGCCCTTTTCCAATTTGGACTCTTAAGGGATTACGTTGCATGAATTACAAATGTTTGAGGGCAGCAATAAATTTCAAAATTTTAGTAAATATCATTACAAATGTTTGAGGGCAACAATAAATAGGTAGTAGGGAACTAGATCCCAAACTCAATTACAAATGTTTGAGGGTAGCCATGAATTTTTAGCTAGAAAACATGTACGAAGAACTTGTGGGGTACTTGAGTTAATTCATGTTACTTGAACATCTAACAAGTCATACATGCTTCTATTACTTATAAATGTGATTATTTTTATGACATGTTGACATTATTTTATGACATTATGCATAAAAAATGTTTACAAATTGAACTTCTTAAATTTTTATGTGAATAGATGGTATGTTATATTGATATTGATATATAATCATTAGGTTGATTTATTTTAATAAATGAAGTTTGTATAATAAGTTAGTCAAGTAGTGCTAGTTAGAATTTAGGGAGATAATAAAAGAAGTTCAAAAGAATGATTGGTAACCCTCAATGGTTATTAGACTCGCTATGTTAATAATATGATGTTTACAATAAAATGAGATTTATTCGGCAATCCTAATTCTTATGTGTGCTACAATTTTCTAGCATGCTTCATACACCAATGTGACACCCAAGTGCTTGTACTCTTAGGCACAATGCTTTCTCAAAACTGTCAAGTGGTAATACAAAATCATGAGAAAAAATCAACCTATGTGAATTCCAACACCCCACTTAAATCAAATATTCAATCAATGTGCCCCATTTTCATGCACACAAACTCAGCTTATAAGATTCTCTTACAATAAGTAAAAATAAAATTTAAAGATTCCTTAAGTAGTCCATTCTCAAAAATCTTTTACAATGTCACTCATACATTCTAGATGCTCTTATAATTTCTACATCATAGATGCTCATGATGAGGTTAACTTCAAATAAATAATTTGAAATTCCCTTACTAAGTTTAACACACACTTTTATAATGTCTACATCATAGGTGGTCATGATGAGGTTATCTTCAAATGAATAACTTAGTACCATCTACTAGTCTTGTAATTGGCATATACTTTATAACTCCATTTGGGTTTACTAGCTCCCACCTAAACAAAGAAAAGAGATTGTAAACATTAATAATCACATAATCACATAATCAATTCAAATAAACATGTGATATGCCAATAATCTAAAACTTGTGTGCTAAATTATGCAATAGCTTATAACTTATCACTAGTCAATCTAGTCCATTGAATATCTTAAAAATTAATTTTTATATGAATATCAAGCATACCTCCCATCTATCAGGATTAAACTTTAGAGGGTGCTCAAAGTAATGAGGATCTACATGAATAGAATGTAACCAAACTATTACTTTCCAACCATTTGGAAATTTGTAACCTATTATAAAAATAACCCAATTTAATATTCCACTTAGTTTACTAATCTATCGAGAATATCCTACATCAATTTTTTTTGCATATTTTTGAGAAAAAATGAAATACCATTGAACTTTGTATCCTTTTCCATTGTTCTAAACATAAAGTGTGCTACATTTGTAAGTCTAATAACTTCATCAATCACCTATATACATGATATAAACAATAGATGATAGAATTGGCATCATACAAATTAATGTGCATACCTACAAATTAATAATAACTAGTGTGCATACTTACAAATTAATCCAACAAACCATCTAGGTATTCTCTAGTCTTTACTGTGTCAAGTATTGTCTCATGGTCAAACTCATGCACCTTCCACAAGGTCTTGTTCAAAGGTCTAGCCCCATATTTTTTCAAAGGTCTAGTCCCATATTTTATCAAAGGTCTTACCCACACTCTCATAAGCATCTATTAGATTCTTCACAATAGTATTTTCACTTGAAGCATTCGATGTTCTTAACCTAAGAATCTTCATGATGTTTCTATACTTTATACCTTGCATCATTTCAACAAATAGTTGACATCTTGTGGTCTCATTTAACTTTCTAAAGAATAATTTCCAAATCTTATCAGCATATCTTCTACAAGTGCATTGTTGAATCTTACCTTCCATTGGCTGCAAAATATTCTCATCAATATTAATCAAAAACTTTAGCTTTCCATGCAAAATTCTAGGTGGTGTTATCCTAGGTACATACATCTCAACATTAGGAATTTCATCAATATTTAAGTAAGATGGGATAGATCACACCTTTGATCGAGGGTGGAATAGATGACATACCTTGAGGTTGACATGGGGATGATGGCATACCTACTTTCTCAAATTCGAGTGATGATGTACTCTCAACTTGAGATGTGGTGGATAGTGTCCCTCCATATTCACTTGTGGTAGATGGTGTCCCTCCATATTTACTTGCATTAGATGGTGTCCCTCCATAGTCACTTGTGGTAGATAGTGTCCCTCTATATTCAATTGCAGTAGATGATGTGTCTCCAACTCTAGTATTCAAATTTTTCTTAGCAAGGTGCTTTCACATTCATGCCCCTTGTGCCGCCGATACCTTTTCTCATTTTGATGGTTGAGGTTCCTCTTCAATTGGCTTGATTTCGTCAATCATATCCAATTTATTCTTCTGACGATGTTCTCGCATCCATTCTTTTTTCTTTTCTTTATTAGTTTCATACTCTTTCTATGTTGGTTTATTCCTTGTTTGTTTCCTCAGCATGGTGGATAATTTTACCTATAGCATGATAAAGAGACAATATTAGTTCCTAAAAAATGAATACGTACAAATAAATGAAATATATTTCATTCAAAGCTTCATATAAAATACTTACAATCATCTTATAGAAGAGTATTTCTACCATAGACAAAGGTCACATGAATTTTTGGATGGAATTCCTTAAAGAAATGTGGTCTTGTGGCATGCCATAATTGCAAGATAGGCTCAAAATGGAAGTATGAACAAGGCATGTGAATTGTTTGACAATAATGTTTTGGTAGAAATGTATGCAAAATGTGGTACCTTTGACAAGCTAGTGAGCTCACTAGTTTGTCAATGTGGTAGGGTTGACAAGGTAGGGGATGTTTGAAAAAATGCCTCATAGAAATTGTTGGTGTGAATAATTGTCTTGTACCTAGCTAATTCATTCACTAGATAATTAGGGGACATATTCACATGATTAAGTTTACTTAGGATATAAGATTCTTTCTAGAAGTCTTAGTTGGTTTTTCTAGAACTTATCTTATCTAGCTATATTGCTTGATTCCTAGGTAGTTAGTTGTCTCATGTCATAGGATTATGACACTTGTTATGATATTGTATAATCCTATATCCCAACTTTGCCTTTATAAGCAAGGAATCTCATGTACATTTGCATGGAATCATAATATTCAACCATTAATCAATCTTGCATTGTGAAGCAAGCATTCTTGCCATTCTCTCTCTTGTGGAAGTGGTTTTGGTCACAACTGTTCTTAGGGGTGTTGGGGAGTCACCATTTACTCCCACATGGTATTAGAGCTCTCCAGGTGTTGTAGATTCCTTCCCAGATTTGAGAGTATTGTGTTGGCTTGAATTTTTTTGTTGGGTGCAGATTGGGGTTTCAAAAACCTCACGGTTGAGATCAAAAGACTCCACAAATGAATTTTGACTATGAATTCATCTATTTTGGGTAAAGTTGTTTTTGAGGAAAAAAAAATTTGCTAGAACAACCTGCCCAGCAGTACGATTTTCTCATTTTTGCAAAAAAAAATATATATTTAAAAAATATTTTCTTCAGATTTGTATTTGTAAATTTCGGGGCAAAATTTTATTTGTATCAGGCTTTATTATATTGTTTGGGGACAACATTGTTGTCTGGGCATTTATTTATTTTTTGCAGATTTATTGAGTCAGCATCCTTTGCGGAATATTCTGTAATGTACGTCACATCTGTGGGTCCCATTGTGTCATTCTTCTTTGTCATTGCATGGACATCATCCTTTCATCGGTGTGGTACCCGGTCTTATCCCTATTGGTGGGCTCTTCTTGGGAGACCCGGTCACAACTTCACATCAAACATTATCTTTGCTGACCTCTGCTGATCAAATCACCATCGACTGCTATCTCTCATCCCTAGGTCATACTTGGTCGACGTATTCCTCCATCCGCGGGTACTTCACATTTATTGCAGTGGAAAACTCTATCTACGAAGGTCTTTTCTGACTTATAGGGTCTCTATCTACATCGGGTGGTACATGGTACACGGGTAAACATCATCGCACAGTACATAGATCCGTTGATTAGTCATTAGTGGAAGTTTGAAAGGTATACATGTTGGTCGGTGTTACAATTTGTTTCTAAAGTTTTTAAGGCTGACGTATGTATTATTGATTAGTCAGTGTTTATTAGCCAATAGGCTCTACTTCTGGGATCACCAGTGCACACTCGGCCTGCAAACCTGTCTCACGCTATCGGAATACCCTTCATAGCTACTGTTTTCAGATTGTCAACCGGAATACCCTTCGCACCTGCCGTTAAATAGTATTCATATCTGTAAAATATTCTTTGGCTCATTGGAAAAGTATATACTTCTGGGATCGCCAATGCACACTTGGCCTGCAAACCTGTCGCACGCTACCAGAATACCCTTCGAAGCTACTATTTTCAGATTGTCAACTGAAATACCCTTCGCACCTGTCGTTAAACAATTTTCATATCCATCAAATATTCTTTGGCTCACTAGAAAATTATATCAAAAATATGACTCCTATTGCATTTGGATGTGGTGCTCAAACCTTTTCCGACGTGAGGAATTCAGCAGCTGTCAATCAAAGGGCACAAATGTACACGCCTCTCGTGTTGTTGCACCAGGGACAACGCAGGTCAGGAAACTTTGCATTGGATATACGACACCTTAAAGGTCAATGTCTAATCTCAACAGAAAACAACTCTCCATCTCTATTGGCTACATTTGTGCCCACCGCCCCCAACTTCCATAAATGTCATGGCTTGTTTACAGATGAAGGCACCATCGACCTCTGCCGTTGAATAGGTAATTCGTCGCTCCCCTTCATGCACAATTTTTTTGCACACCAGGGCAGCTCCAACAACACAATCTGATAGAATCCCTTTGTTCTTTATGCTTTGATGGATGCCCTTACCCAAATCAACCACATCAATGACCCTATCATCGCCAGGAAAAAATCGTTAGGGTTTTATGGTAACGATTTTGAGTGCAGGCTATATGCCCAGCAAACCCACATTAGGGTTAGGCTGGACTTTTGGTATCTGTATCTTCCTCTGATACCCTATTTTGAAATGGCGTATCCTCTTTCTTATCCTGTTTTGCAAATTTAGCAAAGGCACTTGTTGTTATGCTTTGATGTATGTCCCTTTGTTATTACTGGATATTTGATACAGTGCACATTATTATAGTGCAACCCTATTTTCCATATTGTTTCATTTAGCATCACCAATATTCTCCACAAGAACATTGTCCCTATTTAAAATGATACCCTGCTGTCTTCATCTGCCAAGCCAATTTCTCCAATTTTGCATAACTCTCCCATGTTTGTGGAAATTTCTAAAATGAGTAAACACTATAAACTATCTCTGCTTTTTTGATTTTCCATTCCAGATTCTAAAAAATATCCAATATCTTCAAATTTTTCTTTGAATCTGTTGCATGTTTTTTTGTTTTAGTCCATTTCAATTGGGACAAGTTTTAAATCTATGTAGTATGTGTTCAATTCTGGAACCACATTGTAAGAGTCTTCTTTTAATTCTTGTTTTACAATTTTAAAGTTTTAAAATGGCTGTTACACCAATTTTGAAAATAACTTAGCCTTTTCATCACATAGTTGATATACAAATGCTTTATTAGCACCAATTATACTAGGAGAGATAATGTTATGCATTGGGATTACCTTCTTTGCAGACTTGAGAGGGAACTTGTTAACCTTTCTTCTTTATTTTATTTATATATTTATTCATGATATTGCTCCCTATTCGGAGATACTTGGCTTCTCCATTTTCTCTATGTTGGAGGTGCTTGGCTACTCCCCTTTCTCTATGTTGGAGATGCTTGGCTACCCCCCTCTCTTTGCTTTCTGTAGGTAGGTAGTTGTTATGTTGTTTAAGGTTTGTTTTTTCTCAAATTGCTTCTCTTAGCTTTATCAACCTTCTTTTAGTGTGGTAACTTAGTGTCACAAGAATTTACATAACGTTGCACATACTTATTTGTGTGGGATTTACTCTTCTCTTATTAGGTTCTATTGCTTCTTAAATATAGATTTAGTTTTAACCTTGACATTTTTTTTGGGTTGTTGTGGTCCTTTTGGTATAAGCAAAAAAATTACAAATGTATGATCGCAGAACACAACCCATAGCTAATTTATCAAAGCAGCATTCAAGGAAATAAACAGAGTCACTGGATATAACAGCCATATAAAAGTTTAGCATACATGACAAAAATTGAGAACAATAATGTTATGGTCATATATCATATGTACTAGCTGCAGAGGAGGGATTAGGCTTATTAATTTGTCATAAGCTTTTGCTTCTAATTTTGCAATTTTAGCAAAGGCACTTGTTGTTATGATTTGATGTATGTCCCTTTGTTATTACTGGATATTTGATACAGTGCACATTATTATAGTGCAACCCTATTTTCCAGATTGTTTCATTTAGCATCACCAATATTCTCCACAAGAACATTGTCCCTGTTTAAAATGATACCCTGTTGCCTTCATCTGCCAAGCCAATTTCTCCAATTTTGCATAACTCTCCCATGTTTGTGGAAATTTCTAAAATGAATAAACATTATAAACTATCTCTGCTTTTTTGATTTTCCATTCCAGATTCTAAAAAATATCCAATATCTTCAAATTTTTCTTTGAATCTGTTGCATGTTTTTCTGCTTTAGTCTATTTCAATTGGGACAAGTTTTAAATCTATGTATTATGTGTTCAATTATGGAACCATATTGTAAGAGTCTTCTTTTGATTCTTTTTTTACAATTTTAATCTTTTAAAATGGCTATTACACCAATTTTGAAAATAACTTAGCCTTTTCATCACATAGTTGATATACAAATGCTTTATTAGCACCAATTATACTAGGAGAGATAATGCTATGCATTGGGATTACCTTCTTTGCAGACTTGAGAGGGAACTTGTTAACCTTTCTTCTTTATTTTATTTATATATTTATTCATGATATTGCTCCCTATTTGGAGATACTTGGCTTCTCCCTTTTCTCTGTGTTGGAGGTGCTTGGCTACTCCCTTTTCTCTGTGTTGGAGATGCTTGGCTACCCCCCTCTCTTTGCTTTTTGTAGGTAGGTAGTTTTTATGTTGTTTAAGGTGTATTTTTCTCAAATTGCTTCTCTTAGCTTTATCAACCTTCTTTTAGTGTGGTAACTTAGCATCACAAGAATTTACATAACATTGCACATACTTATTTGAGTGGGATTTACTCTTCTCTTATTAGGTTCTATTGCTTCTTAAATATAGATTTAGTTTTAACCTTGACATTTTTTTTTGGGTTGTTGTGGTCCTTTTGGTATAAGCAAAAAAAATTACAAATGTATGATCGTAGAACACAACCCATAGCTGATTTACCAAAGCAGCATTCAAGGAAATAAACAGTCACTGGATATAACAGCCATATAAAAGTTTAGCATACATGACAAAAATTGAGAACAATAATGTTATGCTCATATATCATATGTACTAGCTACAGAGGAGGGATTAGGCTTATTAATTCGTCATAAGCTTTTGCTTATGTTGTTTACTTGGCTTTTCTAGAAGAACATCATGTTTTACTTCTCTGCTGCCCTTTATATATGTTTCTTGTAACAATTAAAAGCTCTCTTAGACTAGTTCTAATTAGTAAGATCAGTTTCAAACAATTAAAATATTCAAGAATATAGGCATTCGTTATTACTTTAGTCAACTACAGAACTAAAAAATGTGATTTCCTTTGCCATTGCCAATTTGGCATCATCAACTGTGCTAATAATCATTTGAAGCCAAATTTTGATTTATTTATTAATCTATAGTTTAATAAAAACAAAATACAAGAATAATGTATGATGATATTTTTGACTGTTACAAAATTTAATGGATAACATCATTTCTAGTCCTATCCAATGTATTTGCCCGCTGGGTATGATAAAGATGAGAAAAATTGAGAGTGAATCTTGTTCTATCATATTACCTCTTAATTCAACTACCCCTTTGGTTTGATTTTAAAACTTCTAGAAGTTACTAAAACTCCACAGTTTTGAGAAATAGATTTGTGCTTGCCATACTGACAATAACCAGTGTAAAATTGAAATGAAAATATTTGACATATCACTTAATGAAATAAACGAACAGTCAAGTCTCTGACAACATCATAGTTGGCTGCCAAGATTGTCCAGGAACTTTAAAGTACTTTAGTCAATAGGGATCACTACTCCAAAATGAAAAAAAACCCATACAATCATATCAAAAAGAAAGAAAAGTTTGTGTACACTTGCTTTCACACTAGCATGTTCAAGTGAGTACAATTAATTACGGAGTCTCCCAAAGTTATACACTTTTAATTGTTACCTTCTTTAATAGAGTAACAATACTAAAACTAATCACTTACAAAACTTGACTTCTATAGGTGGACAATTGATGCTAGATAAAAGAAAAGAACTGCCTCTATCTCAATTTTCTTTTCTTAAATTTTCAAATGGTTGGCATGGAAACATCACTATATACAAAGTTTACCCTTTTTTTTTTATTGATACTCATAGTAAACAAATCATTCTGTATACAACAATTTTTTATCTTTCTTAATTTGCTCATGTTTTGCAACAGACAGCCTAGAGTGAATTCCATACCAGATGAAAAAGGTTTTTGTAGATGGATGTTTTGCAATCTATTGTTTTAGTCTGCTAGAATATTTTTTAACACTATATTTTATACTTTGCTTTCACAGGATTGTATTTGTTTCAGACAGACAGACTTACTATTGTTACATACAGGTATGTTCCTTAATATTCATAACTGATTTGCTACTACACTTCATCTTTCTTCTACTAGCTACAACACTAGTCATAGTAATAGATACCTTGTATTACAAGCAATATTGTATCCATTAAATAAAAATAGACCACCAGTCATAGTTATAGATACCTTGTATTACAATCAATAGTGTATCCATTAAATAAAAATACCCCATCGCATGTTATGTTTTCTTTCACATTTTAATATAAAAAACAAAGGACATTCAAATAGCATTTTTTACTTTAAAACCAGAAGAAAACTTATCAACCTATGCACTTTTATAGGGATATTCTAGATCCATTCAGATATGTCTCTATCTTTGACACCCAATGCAATCACCCTGTTGAACAATGACACAATGGATGTAAATCCACATCTCCAGGTCTTCAACATTTCAACATTTGGAATAGGCGTCCAATCAGCACCTAGATACAGATTAGCACTCTCTGATGGGCTACACCTCCAAAAATCCACCTTGCCAAAAAAGTATAACCACTTAGTAACTTCAAATACAATACAGAAGGGCTCTATACTACAGCTCACACGATTTAGCTGCCCTTCTATTTGTCATGCAAGGTTAGCCTTCAATTTCAATGGCTATAGTCAATTATTACATGTTTGCATTTGTGGGTTTCATTATGCCTACCTAATAATGCATTTTCCTTCAAATCAATAGGTGGATTGTAATCTCTGAACTAGAGATTGCATGCACAGAACATGATGTCATAGGTGATCCCACCTTTCTCTACAAAGAAGACCAATCTATACAAATAAATGTGGAGGTTTCATTTGACCCATCTACAAACTCAGATGGAATTGGCACATCTACAGTGTCACCTCAATCTATACAAAGAAATATGGAGGTCTAATCTGACCCATCTACAAAATCAGATGGAATTGGCACATCTACAGAGTCACCTCCTAAGCGATTAATGTTTGGAATTCATGCATCCCTACCCAAAAAAAATGATATTGCAACTATCACGCCTATGAAAAGCTTAAATCCTTTTCAAACAAGGTGGACAATAAAAGGTCGTGTAATTATGAAAAAAGAAATCCACCAATTTAACACAAAGAAGGGACATGGCTAGGTATTTAGTTTTGACATCATTGATAGCGAGCACATTGAAGTATGTGTTATGTGCTTCAATGAAATTGTTGACCTTCATTACATGCATGTCCAAGTTGGTTATGTATATACATTGTCTGGTGGAACCATCAAAGCAGAAAATAAGTTCTACAATAAATTGAACAGTGAAATAGAAATCACTTTAATGGATGATTCAAAGTCGTTCTTTGTGATGATGATCTCCTCATTCCAGCACATCAATTCTCTTTTACACCCATTACTGAGATTATTAGTAAAGCTAATAGTTCCTCTACTGATGTTATTGGAATTGGTATATGTGTCAACTCTCCCTCAACAATACGAAGAAGAGATGGGACAGAGGTCTTAAGGAGGAGCCTAAAATTAGTAGACTCCTCTGCATCCAGTATCAATGTCACTTTGTGGGGTCAAACAGCTCAAAAGGAAGGTTCTGAACTTCAAGAAATGTACCACCTACAAAAGTCAACTATTCTTGCAATAAAAGATGCCCATGTAACTGAGTATAATGGTAAGGTCATCAACACTCTAGCCAACTCTCAATTGTTTATTAACCCTAATATCAAAGAAACAGAAGAGTTACATTGTTGGCTTACAAAGAATGGATATGAAATTACCATGCCAACAACAACACTTCTAGATGCACCTCTTGTTCTTACACGGAAGAACATTGCTAGCATCCAAGGACATTCTTTAGATCTAACACAGCCCTTGCAATGCATTCTCAAAGCAACCATTGTTTTCATCAAATCAAATTCATTTTGTTACCCAACTTTCCCTACTGAGTTTGAGGGAAAACAATGCAAGAAAAGACTTGTACAAAATAATGAAGGAAAATGGTACTGTTCAAAGTGTCAAGCTTCCTTTGAAGATTGCAATTATAGATATGTTCTTCAGATCAAGCTTGAAGATCACATAGGTGCTCTATGGGCAACTGCCTTTGAAGAAGCTGCAACTAAACTCATCAAAATGCCTGCAAAAGAACTGTATCTACTTCAATTCAATCAGGAAGCAGAGACAACTAGTGAACAGGTCATACAAAATGTCATGTGCAAACAATACATCTTCACTCTATCAAGCAGAAATGAAACATACAATAATGAAGCACGTTGAAATCAACTATCTCAGAAGTTGATATAGTTGATTTCACAAGCAAGAGCAACTTTTTGTTGAGTCAAATAGCTGAGGTCTGCACTGGGAACCCAAAATAATCAGTCAAAATGTTTGCCTTTGCCTGCAAGCAGGCTGCACAGTCTTCAGAATGTTTTCTTTTTTCTACGATCAGCCTCCCCACTGTATATAATCTTTTGCATTGTATAATGAAAGCAACTTCCCCACTGTATATAATCTTTTGCATTGTACAATGAAAGCAACTTTTTGTTCACACAAATAGCTTAGTTCAAATGTTTTCCTTTTCCAGCAAGTAGCCTCCCCACTCTTTAGAATGTTTTCCTTGTTCTGCAATCAGCCTCCCCACTTTATATAATCTTTGGCACTGTACAGGGTTTGAAGACCCCTTCAAAACTTCTATTTCACCTTTACTATCAATACAAAACATATGTAAATCCATTTACCATTCTTGCGAATTCAAAAAAAGTGTGTTAGCTACTTTTGTATAAAGAGATATAATGCTCATATCCCTAAAAGGCTAAAACATGATGAGGACACCCATTGTTGGGTATTATTTACTAGTATCTATATCTGTTTTCCAGTTAGAAGGACAGGTCTATTTGTAGGGATGATTTCATAGGACAATAATTATGTAAAAATTTTGAGTGTTAAAAAAGTGGAAATGATAGACTAGCAATCAATTGAAGTTTGGAATTTTCCAACCAAATAGTTATTTAATATTACTTCAATAATCTATCTGAGATTCTTTTGAAAGATTTAGAATTTCAATGATGCATTTGATTTGTCATGGATCGCTTAGTGGCTGGTTTATTATTTACAATGTTTTAATCAACATAGATCATTTAGGTTTTGTTAAGGTTTCTAGGTAAGAGTAAATGAATTATCGAGTAGTTCATTTTGGAAAAAAGCATCCCTATTAAACCTTCTTTAGTTTTCCAGTGTACACAGTTAATATAAAATTGAAAAAAAACATCTCTATTAAACCTTCTTTGGTTTCCCAATGTACATAGTGAACAAAATTATATTTACTGTATTCTTTTCCACTACAAATGATCAACTCAAATCTGCAAGATTCTGAAGGACAACTAGTCCAAATGATCAACTCAAAACTGCAAGATTCTGACGGACAACTAGTCCAAAGTAATTCACAAAAATTGCAAGCTCATAAGAGAAGTCACTTGTACTATGCTAGGCACAAAGAAGAAATAAGTGTTCGCCGTAGTATCCAAAGAACACACAACTTACAAGAACCATTACAACCACTCATAAGTCACCACATAGAAGCTTCTATAAGTTTGCCCCATCAACAAACTGAAACACATCTGCAAACACAAATGCCACAAAATATAGGTTCTAGAACCAGTTTGGCTATTGATTGGTCTGCCAAATTTGTAGAGACAAAAAAAAATTAGAAATAGAATAGATGCACTGTCAACCATACAAACATGTACTATCTATAAGGAATGATACCCTGTTATACATGTTTGTTCAACAAACAACAATCCTATTTGTAGAAGATGCATTGCTGAGAAAGGCATACATCGATTCTCCATCCATAACAATATGGGCCCATGTGAACAACCAAATGTGCTTAAAATTCTCACCCAAGTAGAAGAGATGCTCATTGCACGTGTAAATCAAATTTTGCAAGTTACTCATGCTCATGGTGGCCAATACAAATATAGTGGTCACACAATTAGCCTCCCTCAAGATATTAAAACAAATGCAAACTCTTTGCCACGTAGACTCAAAGACATGGATGTGTTGATAGTCCGAAGAATTAGTACACATGGAAAGCATTATGATTGTTATGTTAGTAGGAGTCATGTTCAGAATGCACTTACATACAAAATAAAATATGATCCCTACTACAAGGATGTTGAAATCAATACTGATGCATTGGCAGTTCTCCCTCATTCAACTACAAATATTGTAGACATGTTGTATACCATGGAATGTGAAAATGAATAACCAACAAGAACATATGTGGAATCTGAAAATAATCCCAATGATGAAGAAAATGAAACAAAATATTCAACATCATTCATGTTTAGCCTACCAAATAAACCTCGTGAGTTACAAATCATAAAGGAATCTATACATATAGAAAATGACAACCACCCCATCATTAATTGGCCTCATCTAAGCTCAAGCCCCATCAATGAATACACTACTGAGGGCCTATTTGATATGGCATTTCCCACTCTCTTTCCAAATGGAACTGCACTACCCATGCAACCTCGAGCTAGGGAGGTGCAACTTCATGAATATGCTTTGCATCTTATGCGATACCATGACAACAGATTTGGACAGCATCCACGATTTAGATACTTCATTCTCAATCTGATGATGCGTCATCGTAGCCAAGCACTTGCATCCATATTCATCAAAAGAAAAGTAGACGACTGTGTACCAACCACTATCGAAGAACTTCATCACCACTTACATAACCTGCCTGACAACCAATTAGCTGAAGAGCTCATGCATTTTGGTTCAACCATACGAGGCACACGGTCATACTGGAACAAGTGTCGTTCTGATCTAACAAACATGATAAACCAAATAGGGTCCCCAACATTGTTCTTCACACTAAGTGCAGCAGACACAAAGTGGCCTGATTTACACACATTGTTTTCATCGAGCACACCAAATGCGATTACTTCCAACAAAAAACGTACAGATAACATTATTCAAAACCCACATACCACATCCCTATATCTACATCAACGTTTCACAATCTTTCGAGAAGAGGTCATTGAAAAACTCCTCCATGCCACAAATTATTGGTATAGATATGAATGGCAACATAGAGGCTCTGCACACATACATGGATTTCTATGGCTTCAAAATGCACCAAACATGGATACCCTAAATTGGGATAATCAAATAGAAGTCGATAGAGAAAAACAATTCTTTGACAACTATGTCACTACTACCAACCCTCGCAGTAAATCTGAAATAAACAATATCATACACAGAAACCCAATGGATGATCCATGTCTACTAGACACATCTCAAATATTATCTACTGACCTGCACAATGATTATGAAGAACTAGTCAACCGTGTTCAAAGACACACTAAATGTACTGAGAGGACTTGTCTACACAAAAAAGGGAAAGAACTACAATGTAGATACAAAGCTCCTTGGAAAGAATGCATAAAATCCACTTTACTCTATGATGAATCCGGAAACAAATCCTATGAGCCAATAAGGAACGATGACAAACTAAACATTCACAATGCCCAAATGCTATCAATATGGAGAGCTAACATAGATTTCCAACCTGTCATCTCGCGTCTACTTGTTCACAAATACATTGCCAAATATGCATCTAAAGCTGAAAGAAAATCAAAGAGTTGCATTGATATACTGGCAAGAATATGTGCAAATGAATGATTTGAAGAAAACGCATTAAAAGCATATGAAAAGTTTCTAGTTGAAATTTTTGTAGAACAAGATATAGGAGCACAAGAAACTTGTCATATGCTTCAAAAACTCCCTCTTGTCATTTGTAATCAAAATTTTATATCATTGAATGTAGGCAAAAAAGTGCTCGATCGACTAAAGAAAACAACCAATGGTAAAGAGATACAATCTAATTACATACAAGCCTACATGAACCGAGCAGACCACCTTGAACTGGTTTCACTAATTGAATCAGCAAGATCCTACACATACATTGGTAGTTGCAAAGGATGCAAATGGAAAATTAGAAAATAAAAAGCAATTGTACAAGTTTTCCCTCATTTTCACACTATTCCAAAGGAAGACTGTGAGTCTTTTGAATCATTTTGTTGGAGTGAGTTACTTCTATACAAACATTTTTGACAAATAGACAAAGATATAGGCCTCGACAAACAAGCAATTGTTCAAAACTAGAAACATATGCATACACAACAATACACTCCATGGCATGTTGACCGCATAGGTCAAATGGAAGCTTCCCATGAAGAGGAAGACTACTTTGATGATGATATGCATATACAAGATGGTCTACCACTGAATGAATGGGAGCTATTATCTCAACTAAGCCTTGCTAATAGTCACAATTTGAATGAACTTGAAATGCTTGGCCGTCGTGATTATGACAACAACATATGGGATGCTCACACGGTTCCTCCACATTTACACCAAATTGCAATTCAATTTGTAAACACAAACAAACTGTCCCAACAAGATCTTCAGCCAACCACCACTTTCAACAACCAACACTATACACTATCATTGAAACAACAACTAGCACTCACTATAATTACAAATCACTCGATTCAGAATCACCCTAAACAACCACTACATATGCTAATACTAGGAATTGCAGGCACTGGAAAGTCCTACCTAATAAGTTGCATAAGAAATGCACTGCAACCCAACATACCAACTGCAGTCAACCCACTCCTTGTTCTTGCACCAACAGGCATTGCAGCTTTCAATATACAAGCATCAACTGTACATGCAGCCCTCAAAATAACAATTTGAGAAATGCAACCACTACAAGGACAAAATTTGACAACATTTCAAGAAGACAGGAAAAATATACAATACATTTTAATCGATGAAATGAGCTTCATTGGCCCAAAGCTACTATTAAAAATAGATGGTAGGTTACGTGAAGCAAACCCATAACAACAACATATTTGTTTTGGTGGCATCTCTATAATCCTTATAGGATACCTAGCACAACTTCCACCTATTCTAGATAAACCTATCTATGCATCCCACACAACTGCAAAAAACCTGTGGCACAAATTCAATACAATTGTTACATTACAAACAATATTTAGACAACAAGGTGACGATCCAATCCAAACTCAATTTTGTAATACATTGCAAAACATGCGGAATGCAGACCCGATAGAACATGATTAGAAATTATTAATGACACGCACTAACAAGCACCTTACAACAACTGAACAAGAAGAGTTTGACAACTCAATACACTTGTTTGCTACAAATGACCTGGTAACTTCACACAACAAGAAAAAATTGCAACTACTAAATCTACCTATTGCACTCTGTGTTGCTATAAATACATAGCGTACATTATCTACTGTTACCAATGATGAACAGCTCCCATAAGAAGTACTACTAAGCAAATCTCAACGTGTCATGCTTACAACAAACCTATGGATCCAAGGTGGAATTGTAAATGGATCCCTTGGAGAGATCAAAGACATTGTATATCCCCTCGGATCTAAACCACCTGAATTACCAACATATGTTATAGTCACATTCAATAACTATAGTGGTCCACCATGGGATGAAACAAACCCAAAAACTATACCAATACAACCAGTATCACGAGGCACCCGTAGAAAGATAACACTAACTATGGAATGGGCAATCACTATACACAAATCGCAAGGACTCACACTAAATAAGGCCACAATCGATATTGGGAAAATAGAAAGACAAGGCCTCACATTCACAGCAATGTCTAGAGTCAAATCCATACTAGACATTCGCATAAAACCAACATTTTCTTTCAAGCGGTATGCCAAAATGAAGAAGAATCCATACAACATTATTAGAAAGAAAGAAGGGGCTCGCCTTCAACTCCTTTCTCAATAACAGATTCAAGTAAGTACATTTACTACTTTTCTTACAAACTTAAAGAATTCCATATATTCCCTCCTTTGCTACAAGACAACCACTCAAACTAATCAATTTCAACCTTTTCTTGTTGTACAGGCGGCCATTGAGATGCAGAACAAACGCACAAATCCAGATTCCACCTCTTCATCCAAACAATCTTTTCATTTCTTTTTACAATTGCTTTAATTAAATATTTCGTAGCACCTTTACAAGTACAAATCTTGCTCATCTAACAACTCTTTATTGCAATAAACCTGCCAAACTAACTAGAATCACCTATTGCAAGGTCAACTACTTAGTCAAGAAACACAAAGAAAAAACCGATTAATGAGGAATGTGTGCAGGAACCCAGAAACACAAGGCCCTCTGTTGTACGTGATTTTCCATTTGGGTGTGGAAGAAATGCTCCTCATATTAGTAAAGAAAAATCTGTGTAAAATCCAAATTTGTAACTATCCTTTAGGGTTCTGTGTGAAATCCAAAATTCTAAATACCCTCTAATGTATATAAAAACCTAAACTTAAGCATTTTGAGATTGAAAGTGTTACATATGTAAATATACTACTGATGTAAATAAAAGGAAGAAATAATCTTTTTTTAAATGCTTAAGAATTGAATTTTGAATTTATCTCTTGTACAGTTTTAGGTGGCTTTCAATATGGAATTGCATGGTGTTTTAGGTTATTGCAAATTTAGTAAAGGCACTTGTTGTTATGCTTTGATGTATGTCCCTTCGTTATTAATGGATATTTGATACAGTGCACATTATTATAGTGCAGCCCTATTTTCCAGATTGTTTCATTTAGCATAAGCCTAAGGTTATATTTTATAAGGTTTGGAAATGGAGCATTGTTTAAATGAAGAAATTGACAGAGCTGCAAACATCGTAATGTGAAATTCACCACTCATGTACATGGTTGTTGAAATCAAAAAATAAATATCAGCAACCATAAAACCAAAATAAATATGTACAAAATTTATATGGAATTGCTTTTCAAATATGGACAAAAAGCTTTAAAATTGTGCTCATATCAAATACAGTAATGTTTAGCTGAACATAAGATTCATTTTCATGAAAAACCTCTGTAGACTGTCGTGTTCTATCTGACTATCACATCAGACTATCATATAGGTGTTTCTCATACTCTGTTTTTAAGTGTATTTCTCCCCAGACTTTCATAATAAAATATACATTTGTATTTAAATATACTTTGACGATGTAATGTTAAATTTTTTCACTTCCACACCTTTACAATCCTATCAGCGCTTTCCTTGAACCCCCCCTGGGTGCAAGTGCTAGTATAAACTTTGGTCTATTTAAAGCTTTGTTTAACACAAAAAGCTGACGGGTTTGTATAGAGGGTGGTTCTTTTTTATTTTTGCATCCACTTTAGGCGTGGTCATATGGTGAACCATCGACTTAGCCCCAGGTGTCAGAAAATTGCTCCTATTTAGTCTTTTGGTACCTGGTTTTGCCCCCATAGTGCCTTTTATAGGCCTTTTTCATTTTATCATAACTTTTGCATACAGAGGCCATTTTTTAGAAACGAGATATCATCGAAATGTTGGAAGTGTCAAATTTTCAATGGTGGAGATATTTTGCAAGGATTTTTTAGTTTTGTGCCATATTTTCTAGGTTGATGACAAATCTCTATTTTTGGCTTTCAAAGCTCATATCTTTGTAAATGGGTTTCTTAATTACTTTGGAGAAAGCGAACTATAGGAAATGGAGTAATTTAATCCTCACTCATCTTGGTGAGAGGAATCTATTGTCCTATTTTTTTGATAAAGTTCCTTATCCTAGAACAACTGATGAGTATTGCATTTGGAAAGGCTTTAGGGCTGGTTTCTTTAGAGTTATTTTTGAAAATGTAAATGATGACATTTTGGAGACACTTATTGACTTCAAATGTCCTCATGCTCTTTGGACTCACATTAGAGAGGTGTATGGAGACCATGATTCTTCTCCATCTCTTGAACATCCTCTTTCCAACTCCAATGTGCTTCTTCATTCTTCAAAGTTGATAACACATACTTGTGATCCTTTGGAGGAGATTGCAGATGCTTCAGAGGTTCTTGATTCTTCATCTTTTTTTGATGAGTCATTGAATACTACTAGTGATTCATTACAACAGGTATCTAAGAGTCTTCCTGATTGGGATTCCTATTTGACAAACATTACTTCTTTGTTTGTGGAGTCTCACATTGCAGATTTGGAGGACCAATTTGAGGGTCTATCTCTCCTATTTGATGATAGTCATGGATCAACTATTATCACTTCATGTTTGTCTATGGAGTTTGTTGAAGATCAGTTTCCATTGTTTCTTGGTTTGTCACAGTTTGTTATGATTGGGCATGTACCTGATTGGATTGTGGCATCATCATCATCCAAGAACTTGGCAAAAAATGAGCAGATTTCAGAGACACGATCTTCATACATATGGATTCCTCTTCCTTCCACTTCCTATCCAAAATGGGAAGCATTCCTATAGTTGTACTTGGTATATCTTCTTCCTAAGGGGAGAAATATTGTTTGTAGGCATTGGATTATGTTTTGTCTTCAAACATTAACCATATTTGCAGGTGATCATACATTATGGGGGGGACATCTTATCTCTCTTTTTCCCTCTTATTGGGGGGTAATTTATTGTATACATATGATGGATGTAGTCCTTGTGGGGTATCATTGAGTCTTCCATACATCATGTTTGTTTTTCTTTGTTTTGTTTTCTCTCTTTTGGAGAGGAGTTTTGTCCCACTAGGTTTTCTCCTTTTCTCCACTTGTGAGATATTGTTTGCATTTGCATTGTAAATGGGTACCTAACATGGCCTAGTAGCCGAGACCCATAGTCATAGTGTGCATAATAATCTTCTCCCTAAGTTGCACTTAAGGGGGGGTGTTGGTGTGAATAATTTTCTTATACCTAGCTAATTCATTCACTAAGTAATTAGGGGACATATTCACATGATTAAGTTTACTTAGGATATAAGATTCTTTTTAGAAGTCTTAGTTGGCTTTTCTATAACTTATCTTATCTAGCTATATTGCTTGATTCCTATGTAGTTAGTTGTCTCATGTCATAGGATTACGACACTTGTCATGATCTTATCTAAACCTATCTCTCAACCTTGCCTTTATAAGCAAGGCATCTCATGTACATTTGCATGGAATCATAATATTCAACCATTAATCAATCTTGCATTGTAAAGCAAGCATTCTTTCCATTCTCTCTCTTGTGGAAGTGGTTTTGGTCACAACTATTCCTAGGGGTGTTGGGGAGTCACCATTTACTCCCACAGAAATGTGGTCTCATAGTGATATAAAAAAGAGAAATGTTAGGATCTTCATCCTTGTAAAATTTGTGGTTTAAAGAATCACTCTAAAAAATCATGTTGGAATGAAGAATGGAATGGACAATCTATGAAATATTGTATGCAAATAAATTATAGATGGATTGATGGATGCAAATAGAAAAAAGTTGCAAATATGTTTAAAATTTTGTACAAACCTAAATGTTGGCATGTTAAAAGAAATGATTGTTAAACTTTGAAGGACTGTCGTAGCAGTTGAAGAATTTGGTGCAACCACCAGAGGGTGAAAATTTTGCAAAGAAGAATTTTCAAAGATAAAATTTGAAGAATGAAAAGGCTAAAGCATGTGGTCGAAATTATGGGGGAGTGTTGGAATAAATATAAACACAATAATTTTCCCAATGTGCTACTACACACAAAATATATTTTATTACTTCATCAAATCAATTACATCATACCTCTTTTATAGAGGATTTTACAACTTACAAGAAAAATCTAGAACATGCAAATTACAAAAAAACCTAAATTCTAACTTATTTCTAATTATAATAGGTACTGCTAATGTGAAACTAAAATTTCTATTTACACAACACTATGAAAGAAATTATCTATTTATTCCAACACTCCCTTAATTTTTACCACATGATTCAGCATTTTCATTCTTCAAATTTTATCTTCGAAAATTCTTCCTTGCAAATTTTTCACCCTCTCAAGGTTGCACCAAAGTCTTCAACTGTTGTGGAAGTCCTTCAAAGTTTGACAATCATTTCATTTAACATGCCACCATTTAGGTTTATTCAAAATTTTAAACATATTTGTAACTTTTTTCCATCTACATCCATCAATCCATCCATAATTTATCTACATACAATCTTTCATAGATTGTCCATTCCATTCTCTGTTCCAACATGATTTTTTAGAGCGATTCTTCAACCCACAAATTTTACAAGGATGAAGATCCCAACATTTCTCTTTTCTATGTCCTTTGTGAAAATGAGAACATTGCATAAACTCCATCCTTTTAGCTGATTTACATGAACCTATAACACTTACATCATTTCTATCTCTCTCACCATATCCCAAGCCTTCATTTCTTGGCCTCACAATTGGCTGAATGGGCTCTCTCATTCCTTGCCCGGGTTTTCCCAAACCTTTACCTGCATAACCCATTCTTTTCATAATTTTAAAACCAACATTTTCTTTATTACAATTAACATGATTTCCAGATTCAAACACATCATCTTTACATTCTTCTTCTATACATTCTTCATCATAAACATCTTTAGGTATTTTACACAAACCATTTGATTTATCAACTAAACAATACAAATCTTATGTACCACATGAAACATCACTTACCAAAGACTTTTTCCTTAAACATTTATTGTCTTCTTTCAACTTTGATAATTCTTCCTTCTGTAAACAATTTTCTTGTTCTAACAATTTTAGCTTTTCTTCAAAATCTTCATTTTTTTTCTTGATCTCATCAAGAAACTTTAATTTTTCTTCTAGCTCTTCATTCCTTCTTTTAAAATTACTCAATTCCTTTTCAACGTTATCAATTTCACACAAAAATTCATATTTCTCTTTGTTAACTCTTTTAGTTTTCTTATAAATTCAGAATTACCATTTTTAACTTTGGTCAGTTCTTCCTCCAAAATTTCATTTTCTTTCTTAACACATTTACCAACTTCACCCATTGAAAAAGATTAAAATTCACCTGATTTTGCTATAGTGATTTGCAATGAAACCTCCAACAAAAAACAACAATAGATTTATCTACTACGACTTCTACCAATCAGGAATCCTTTTACTATTCTTTCCTTTTAGTTTTAATATTCAAATCTCTATTTGCTCCTTGCAGTGACACAATGGATATGATTTTACTCTTTGGTGGCAGTAACATATGCCTTAACCCTTTACTCTGATTTCAAATCTACTTCAATTTTTTTCTTAACTATGGACACTTTTTTCAACTTTCCCACCTTTTACTTTGACTTTTCATAGTGACGGCAACAACTTCTCTCAAAAAATAACTTTTAGCTTCTACAAAAACATGCAACAAATTCTTTCTCTTTTGATCCTTCATACAATGACGACAAACTAGAATCTATAAACTTGCAAAACAATTTGTTTCAAATGACACCTTTGATCATTAGCAATTTTCTTTTCAAAGTTGTGAGCAACACTTAATTTGTGGTAGTGATTGCAACATATGCATATCTCCTAGTATTCACCCCTTACAATCTTTTTGCATCATCTCTTACTGCTACAAATTCTCAAACCTAGATAAATTTTTTGAACCTTCTCTAATACCATATGTTAGAGTGGATGGAGATAAACAAAAAAACATAACACATAAAAGAAATTAACACAAATACATAGAAACACAATAATTTTCCCAATGCGCTACTACACACAAAATATATTTTATTGCTTCATCAAATCAATTGCATCATACCTCTTTTATAAAGGAGTTTACAACTTACAAGAAAAATCTAGAACATGCAAACAACCTACAAATTATATAAAAACCTAGATTCTAGCTTATTTCTAATTACAGTAGATATTACTAATGGGAAACTACAATTTCTATTTACACAACACTATGGGATAAATTATCTATTTATTCTAACAAATTTAACAAGGGAAAAGTCAGACCAACATGACACGTATTTCCTTTGAAGAGCAATGAGAATGTTGCTTATGTGGGCCTTCTCTACGCATGAATGGAGGTTGTGAGTCTATATTGCTTCAAAATACAGATAATTGAAAAGCATCGTTGATGTTAGATTAGACTGAAGCACTTGAATCTATTGATAAGTAGGAGGTGTTTTCCATAGCGGGTCAAATTGTGATAGTGTTATCAAGATTCAACCATGTATTTTTTAAGTCAAACTCATTGAACCATGTTTCATGAGTAGAGGTTCACAAGAGCCCATCTATACAGTTGAGTTTGACTTGAAAAACTACATGGTTGAATCCTAATAGCAATATCACACTTGAATCTATGTCAAGATTGGCCCCATCACTAGTGTTAGGCTACCACCAGCTTTTGGATACTCCTTTGTATGTTAAAATAGTTTAATATAATTACCTATATATCTATAAAAGATGTAATTATTTTTATATTATTATTCATCTATTTTTATTTTTATATATTTATATATTTCATCAAAGTTATATTTTATCAAATATTTTTCTAGTTGTTATGAGTCAATTTAGTGTATTTTTATTATTTTTTGTTTATATTGTTGTATTTAATTGCATACATTGATTCATTTGAAATTATTATTCAAAGATTATTTAGAAGGCACTAAAGAGATTTTTAATATAATGATTGTGATATCTTTATAATAGCATTTCTAAGAATTAGATTAGTATAGATCATCCTAGGTTCATTTCTTTCTTATTTTTTGTCTTTGATAATTATTCTAAAGTAATTGAATCAAAATTCTAGAGGTCAAATTGAGGAGAACATTAACCCCGTGATTTAGTAGATTTCCAAAATATGTTTACAAACACCAATAGTCCTTTCTAAGGTTTAGAAATTAAAATATACAAGTAAAAAGATTCCAACTGTCATGTTCCTACTAGTTCATTCTCATGGATAGAGATTCAAGTTCACACATTAGTTCAATTTTGTACTTATAGAGGTCAAACTTTTAGAAACATATCTAAAATCAAGTATATAATTAGTTTATAATTTTTTTGGACACTTGTCTAATGAGGCCCTAAATTTCCAACACTATGATCAATTGATTTCTAGCATCATCTAAACTATTTTTATATTATTGGATTTCAACCTAAATATCATACTTGATGTATTTAACTTCTACAATTTAATTTAAATTTATATATTCTTTCTCATTTAATACTTTGACACCTAAGATATGAGTTAAGTGATTGTCATTATTTGAATATAGAAAATGATTACATACTTAGTGTAGACATCAACATCTTGATACAACTAATTTGGTGACAACAAAGGTGGTGGACCAAGAACAAGCCCCATTGAAACTACACAAAATCTATAAACATCACACTTGCCATTAAACTAGTGGCTTCTCATGAATATGTGATGCACATAACCTAAATTCTTAGATATTAAAATTGATATAGAGATATATTTCATGAAAAGGTTCTACTTAATAAATACCAAATTATTCCACTTTAGAGTAAATGTGGCATTGAGGAGAATGTTTAATGATTTTATTTCATGATGCAAAATCAAATAATAGGCTTTAAGCATGTATTTTATTACCAATTCACCACATATTATTGATGACTAAAGGCTTCTAGGAGTAAGTTTTAAAAAAAAATGGGGTCTTCATGTACACTTAAGGGTACATGGAAGCTCAAAATTATATACTTTAAGGCTTTGTTGTAACTTGAGCCCTACCCTAGTAGATTGACTATAGTGTTAATAAGTAAATTTAAAATTATCATGATTAACCTTCTAATGGTTGATGAGAAATATTCTAGTTATCTTGGTTATGTGTTTACAATCTTTGATGTGTACTAGATGACATTGATTAAACTCCTTGATGGTAATAATTATCTTAAAGAATTATATGGCATATTATTTATCATGTTTTGATTGTATTTCATATCAAATAGTGTGTTGGAATTTTCTCCTCTAAATAGTTGTGGAAAGTAACTCTTCTTTCTTTAGTACTTTAATAGAAAATAAAAAATGTATAATTATCCTTGAGGCACTTGTATGGGCCTAAACATTCTTCTAATTCTATTATTGTGTTAAGAAGTCACTTTAAAGAAATATTCTAATTTCTTATAATGAGCTAGTTAGCATGGCCTAAAAGGGTACTCTATACTTAGTATATGATCTTGCATTCCCTCGTATCTTATGTGTTTGGCAGAAAATTAAATTTAGTATTTCCTGACCATTAATCATTTATGGTTTAAATTAGGAAAAAAATAAAGATAGTTTACCTACTCCCTCTCAAGTTATTCTTTGGAACTGATCCTATCATTAGTTAATTATAAATGCATTCTTAATTATGATTTTATATAAGAGATAGTTAAAGACGCAGTATATGTCTCTCATTCTTTACCTCAATTCAAAAAAGGGTGGAATTATAAGATGATAATATGTTAAATATCTTTGGTTAAGCTTACAAAAAAAGAGATAATATAAAACCTTTCCCTTCCCTTATATTTTCCAATTATATGTTATTTTGGATTAATGAATAATTGTATGAAACAAGTTAGTCAACATTAGTAATGCCTTGGTGTAATTTGTCTCTTTTTGTCATAATCGTAAGTTGAAGATTAAAGGTCAGGAAGTGGAGGTCAATGAGGACTTGATTGCCACTGTCATAGGAATGCCAACTGTGGGTAGGAAGTTTTTTTAAGGATAAAAAAAGCAACGAAGAAGCGATGGTTCAATTTTTCAAAGATGATGAGAGAAAGAAATTAATCAAACTAGAGAGTTGGGATTATGAGATAACTTCCCTCAAGAAAATCTGGATGAGTGTTGTGAAGGTCCTAATGCATTACATGACCCTAGAAGGGACGTTTGGGGCTATTCTTGGTCACCATTTCACGCTCCTTAACCATTTTCGACATGGTTTGTTCATTTTGTTTCCTTTTTTCCTGTTATCTTCTTTGGAGGTCTTAGTTTACATGCACTTGAAGAATGGGAGGGCCCTTGTCCTCCATGAAGGGATTATCCTTATTATGGAGCACATCAAGGATCTCATTCCAACTTCGGTCATCAAGGGCAAGGAAAAAGTTGTTAGTGATCTATCTGGGTCATCAGACTCAGAGTCCCCTTTAGAAGAGGAGGAATGGGATGAGTATGAGGAGGATGCTTCCCCTGCAACTGTGGCTATGTCTTCAAAGAAGAGGAAGGTGGCTAGTGCTAAGAGTAATAGGTTGCCTAAGTGGCTGGCCCTTTCTGAGAGTGAGGACACGAAGGTGGGGTCGGGTGATTCTTCTCCCAAGTCTATGAAGGTGGCTATTGGTAAAGTTGTTGGTGGTGGTGGTTCAGAGGTGGGGACACAGGGTAATGCTCAAGGTTTGGTTGATAAACCAAGGAGGTTGTCGTAGAGAATTGTTAATTTAAAGAACAAGGCTTTTGAGGTTCTGACCAAGTACCCTAGCATGGCTGGTGAGGAAAAGGATGTTGGTGAAAATACGGTGGCCATTGAGCATTCTCCCATGTAGGACCTTCCCAAGGAGGAACATAATAAGGAAATTAGGGGTCTAGATGAGGAGATTGTGGAGACGAGCAAAGCCAAACAAGATCCTTTGAAGGTAAATCCTCTTTCTGAGGACTTTTCTTACCTTAATGATGATGCTACTTCCATGTTTGATTTACTTGATATGGCTAAGGCTGGGGCCATTGGTACCTTTAAATTGGCTAAGTGGACTCTTCAGAAGTTCAATAAAATCAATATTAAAATTAGAGGCTTAAAATAGAATATGAAGAATGCCCCAAAAGGTTTTGTGTCGGACATTCTTACAGATAGAATGGTGGACCTTGAGGGTTCTTATTATGAATTTAAGTCTTTGTGTGAGGATAGATTGGCGAGTTTGGATGCCAAGGTTTTAGGCATAAATACGAACATCAAGAAGTTAATGCAGGAATGCCATATCTCAGTTAAGAATAGTGTGGACTCCCTAGAAGTCTTGTTCAGGAAACTTAGCAAGCTCAGGGAGGATCAGGTTTACTTCTTTGAGCTTATGGAGAAAGAGCATGTGGCCAAGGGCAAGGGAAAAAAGGTTGCTAAGGATGATGACAAAGGGCCTATTGGCAGAGGGTCAACTGATTGGAAGAAAATTTTTGATGCCGAGAAGAAAGAGTTGTTGGACATGGTCGAGAGGCACAAGAACCAGCAGTTTGAGGTTGCCAACACTTTGGGTGGCTTGAATTAGTGTGTGGTCTTTTCTTTCTTGCTTTTTGTTTCGTGTTGGGGGTTGGTCTCTTTTTGGTTTTTTTGTTGTTGTGTAGCTGTTGGGTACTAATGGTGGTCTTTTGTCTTACTTTTAGTTAAGCACCCGCCCGTTTGTGTTTTTTGGCTAATGGGTTGCTATTGGTCGTCTTCTAAATATTTTTCTTAGTATCATTTTGTATCCTCAATTGTAAAGGGTTTTGGGTCCCTTCAAAACTTGTCTTTCCCTTTAATCAAAACATTAGTAAATGAACCCATGTTAATTTTGATTATACAACTCAAGAAAAATACATGTTATGATGTTAATTTTTTCATTATTTCTTTTTGATGGATTAAACATGATTAGTGAATATATAATCCATATTTAATAAACTATAATGAATAAAACAACGGTTTTATTTCTCCTAATTAATGTTATCATATCATAGTCATAAGTGATCTTGTCCTCTCCTCTTGTGCCACCCTAAAATGGGTCAAATCAGTATTACAAGGTTCCATTCAAGGAATGTTTGTGTTGTTTTTCAATCCATTGGCTTAATGGACTTCTATTTCATATTGCCTACTTCATAGAATTAATGTCATTTGTAACATCCCATTATTGTTTCACCCATAACTTTAAAAGCATATATTCCAACATATGTTCTTTCACATGGCATTGACACTCGATGGCATTGTATGTGGTAATGAAAATGCTTGCACATGTTATAATATTGTTACAAAATTGATCAATTAAAAATTTAATTTTGTATTGCTATATATCCATGTTTAAAAAGGGATTGCATATACACACATTCTTTGGAGCTTGGGTATTAGAGTTGAAGTACTTATGATTTCACTATACTTTTTTGGAGAACCTAGCCTAGCTAAAAATGATAAATGTTCTAAGGATATTTGAAAAACTCTAACATAAATTTTATAGCCTAAGACCGAAAAGAGACTATTGGAAATAGAAATAAATTTGTAAAATTTTAAGAAAATTAATAAGTGAAACTATTTATGTAACTACTTTTTGGTCACCATGATCCCAAGAAGGTAGTGCGAGAGAATATGGTGGACAATCACATAGATACTTAGACCTTTGATGCTACTATAGAACATGGCCTTTGAAAGAGCCCTAATATTAGATATTATGATCCTTCCTACAATAAATTAATCCAATAGCATAAATATAGAGAATATGTATTATACATGTGAAATATGTATAGTAAAACTATAATGAAATCATAAAATCATATTAAAAAATATCACTAGTCTCTTTAAGTGGACAACCTCCTTTAAGAAATGTTAATACACATATTTAATGGGTGATCTTTTTTATTGTCTATTCTCATTATTTAAATTAATTCTATTTGAGAGAAGTACCACTTCCCATACATATAGAATAAATACAATTAATTAAAAGAATGTCTAGAAAACATATATGTGTAAGCCTCTATTAATAATAATTAATATATAAGTAATGAATTTATATGAGGGGATCCTAACATCTACATTCTAGAGATTGGATCTATACTCAAAGAGACCAAGTCTACTTCTTTGTAGATGAACCATAGCAAATAGCATTCAATTTATAAATTTAAAAATATTTATATAAACAACTTCTATTTAAATTTATAGAAAATGCCATTGAACTCAATGCCACATCACCAGTTGTTATTCTAGTTGTTCCACAATTAGGCATTTGGTAGCACCAGCTTCAGGAAAATTTAATTGACAATGGAAAAATTATTTTCCAAAAAAAAAAATTGAATGATTCACTCTTTCTAGAAGCGTGAATATGTCAAATTCAAGGATATTGGCAATCTCCCCAAAGTTGTAACGTAGAGATCTATGTAATGGGGAATTGTTTGGTATGATAATGATCATTTTTCATTTTGTTTCTCATTTTGTTTGAGAAAACCATTTAAAATAATTACATATTTATAAATGCCTTATTTTTTTATAAACTCAAGCTTTTTTATATCATATTATTCATTTATTTGTATTTGTATTTATTTAAATTTTTACATATTATTTTATCATTTTTACTTTTTCATTCATCTTTATATATTATTATCTATCTAATTTTATTATTTATTTTTATGGTTAATATCATGAATACAAGGGCACTTTTATGCTTATTTATCTAACCTCTAACATTCTAAAATTTAAATTCAATTTTTGATCAAATCTTATTTATTTCTATCTTATTTAGAGTCAACTAAACACATATTTTCTAATTTATTGTCTTGTCCATGTATTTAAAGGCATTTGATTGCATTCCCTTTATCATCATATCGAGCATCCAAGCATCACTTTGATATCATTTGTATGAGCATTCTGAAAAGAGTTCAATTGATGCTCTAAAGTGAATTAAAATCTACATAGTCATTCTAAATTATTTGTTGTCCTTAGTCATTCGCATGATCATAAAGCAAGTATTTTCCAATGTTGATCTTGAGAACTTCTCCCTCATGATTTGACAACCATCTAAAGGTAGTTTTAGATACCATATTGGTTACTTCAACCAATTTTCTCTAAAGGTAAGCTACTTATTACGATAAAAAAAAGTGAGGTCAATGGCCAATGAATAAGGATTTGAACATGTTTCTATACTTTAGTCCCTACAAAAAAAGGGTGTGTTTTCCTTCACACAACACTAATTGGAGATGTAGAACTTTAAATAATTGGTGCATCAATAGATAAAAATCTTACACATAATATTGGGGGTTCAATAATTTTATACTTATTTCATGCAAAGATTCCCATAGCTCAATTTTTTTTTGTGTAAGAAATTAGGTTAACAAATAATACAAGAAGCTTAATATTTCATGATTTAGTTTCTCCTTAGGTTTTGGATAGAGTGTTTTTCTTGACCCATGCCTTATCCATTAAAGAGTAAAAAAATTTGCAATCTTCTCTTAATAACAACTTAAACACAAATCCAAGGGTCTATCAGACACTATTATATTATAAAAGCATAACCTACTATTTTGCAACAACATAGTTCTACTTATAGATCCTTAATCTATCACAATATTTCAACACTCAATTGAAAGAAATTAATCTATTCCTTGAATAGAAGCCACCAACAAAACATTAATCATAGCAAATGTCTAATAGAGAACCTTAATCTTTGATTATATTAATTCAAAAAATATTATATACAAAAAAGAGACAAAAGAATTGAAGAATTCTACTCATATATGTTTCAATTCGACTTCATTTTTTTTATTATAAGAAAAAAATTACAATTCTCTTCTTTGAAATGCTAAGACTCACTAAAACTTGACTAACTTGTCTCAATATTACAATTCCCAAGGTCTAAAAAATAGGAATGGAATTCCCTTTTATAGAATAGAGAAAACATTCATATATCTATAAGATAAATGCCATTTTTTTATTTGACAACTTGTTCACATGAACAAAAAAAATGTAGGTAGAAGTATCTCATAAAGGAAAAAAAACTTTATGCTCAGAGATGAAACTGGTGTTGAAGCCAATGTAGAAGATACTCCTAGGTGTGCAGAAGAAGACAAAACTAGATAAATTGAATGCAGATTCATTTATACTCTAACCCATGCTTTGAATACTTTATCTAAAGGCCAAGAATATGCAAGAATTTGACTGGAATTATTTAAATAAGTTAAATATTCCTTATTTGATGACTCCTTGGTATCTTCAGAGAATTTAATCAAACCTACTTCTAGCTTTACCAACTTGTATGTTGTAGCATTGCACAGGTCCATGTCTACTTTGTTGTTGGCATAAATGGAATTGAGGGGAGGCAAGATATTGTTGAAGTATACCATCCAATATTTATATGCCTTAACTTCTCCTTCATCTATTAATATTTTGGCATCAAATCTCCTTCCATTTCATCAAAAGAGTTCAAAATATGCTCCAAAATTATTTGACAACTCCCATGATTAGATAGAATATTCTCCAAAGCACTGAACTTCTCTAAAATTGCTAACCTATCACCAAGAGCATCAACATTGAAATTGGCATAATCAATGATTTTTACTATCAATGACATTCTTGGATTCTAGACATCGAAAATGCCTTCCAAACTATTCCTTATTTGGAGATGGTTAGCATAAGTATTTCTCAAAGTGTTATAGGAAAATTATGTCCTCTCTAGGTGATGTAGGATACAAGTTAACCTATGTCCCAATAGATTAACTACTATATCAATCCATTTCTTATCATTTTATTCCCTAGCTACTTTCTCAACTTATTTTCTCTATTTCAACTCACTTATCCTAATACCATAATTTTCCTTTTCTTGGAAAGATGTATTAGTGGAGGATGTGAATGGTTGAGGAATCATTAGTGCTAAAGTATTTCTCTAAGGA
Source organism: Sequoia sempervirens (assembly GCA_007258455.2). Classification (NCBI taxonomy): domain Eukaryota; kingdom Viridiplantae; phylum Streptophyta; class Pinopsida; order Cupressales; family Cupressaceae; genus Sequoia; species Sequoia sempervirens. The sequence goes on from VDFB02000008.1 coordinate 268,134,279, forward strand.
GGGGTTAGCAAGGCTACAAATTTATTGTATTATTGCAATAGTTTCAAAATTTCTTATTATGCCTTATCAAAAATTGATTGCAACTTCACTAAAAGGTGTAGTGTTAATAGCCAAAGCAATTGCCTCTAGCAAGTATTAGTATATGCATGTCTTCTAAAATTAGGTTGTCAATGAGCTTATTCACATCCTTTATTACCTATAGATAATTTGTCTTTAGGTGTACTAACCATATTGTTAGGGCTTCATACTTTGCATTAAACCTTGAACCAAAATATAGGTCACGAGCTTGTTTATCATATCAAGGTATGGGGCTCCTCAATGTCTTTCCTTCTAATTGTATGTAATGTAAATATAGAGACATTATCCCATCCTTCAAGAAGTAAGCACCCAATTTTTCTTACAATCTCCCTTCCCTCCTCAAGATTCATTAGACTCACATCAAAATTGACCTACTCCAAAACCTTCTTTGCCATCTCCTCCCACTCATCCTTAGAAATATTTTTTTTATCTTTAATGAAAAGAGCATATTTATCTACCTTATTACTGATCAAAAAGTCCTTAAATTCCTTGGACTTAAAAAATTTATCATCTAATATGAAAGTTGTACATGCCAGTGCCCTAACATCATTTATGGTCTTTACCCCAATCTCAAAATTGATTATCATTCTCTCATGAGGGGGAGCCTCAACCATAACCCTTTGACCTACATTCACTGATTTCTTAATCTTTTCAATATTTGTAGTTTAATGTCAAAAATATAATGAAAACCATTTTCAAAAAAATTATATGTGCTAGTTTCATATAATAAGTAATGATCTTCCATTTAAATGTGATACAACTACACATCATCTTTCACTCTCAAAAACCACAAGTTGTTATTCCAACTCACATGCCATCATCTTTGTCAAAGGAGGTAATCTAAGCATGCCCTCCTAACCATCACAAAATATTTTTCAAACATCTAGTTGCTTCTTGAAATCCATTATATATGTCCTACTTTTGTAAAAAATATATACAATATATATTGTCATCTATATTAGTTTATGCATGAAAATGATATTATTTGTGTATCAATCATTTTCCCTTGGCTTGAAGATTTATTGGCAATCCCATTATAGGAACAGGAGAAGGCTCACACATTATTTTTTCATTGGGATCCTTCATTGACCACTTCCATTTGGTTACCAAATGATGCAAAAATATTATTGTCTCTATCTTTGCAAAATCATAACTAGGACAAATTCAAGGACCTCCTCCAAATGGTGTAAACACATAGCGTGAAACTTGAGTGTCAAAATGTGATGGATCAAACTTATGAGGTTCCTTGAAAATCTCCTCATTCAAATGTGTAGAGCTAGTCTCCCAAAACAACTGCTCAATATAATTACATATATAAATCAAATTTACAAATTAGAACAATTTTGACAAATAACATATACAAATCATAACATTTTAAAGAACCCAATTCGTCTATTCTACTTATATATAATTCTATTTTTAATTTGCTTTTTAAGAAGAAATATCATACCTGCCAGCCTTTGGGAATCACATAGCCTTGAAATTCAACATCTTCAATTGCTTTTCTGAAACTACCAAATATAGGAGGGAACAAGCGTAATGTTTCTTGAGCCACCTTCCATGTATACTTCATTTTTCGTAAATCTTCCCATCTAAGAGGTTCGTTGGGCTCTTTCCCTTCTAAGACTGCTGTTTGCTCTGATTTTTACAATAACATAAAAATCTTACAGTTAGGTGGAACCCTGTAAGATCTAGATAATTGAAATTATGGACTGAAACACAGTGGAAAGCAAAATTGCCAATAAGCTGCATGTAAAAAAGAAAATACCTTGGAGAATACTCTGGTAGATATGTGGGTTCAAGGACAATCCTCTCACAAGATGAGTTAGAAGATTATAAGTAGTATCATGGCCAGCTATCATGACAACTATGACGATATCTAAGATCTCCTCCTCTGTGAGGGGCTCACCATTTTCATCTTTCATGGTGAGCAAACATGACATCAAGTCTTGGTCAGGGGAGGCCTTGCCTTGCTCTATATCCCTTCTCCTCGCTTCCAAAAGCAAAGATAACTTCTTGGTTACACGACAACGGGCCTGGTAAGCCTTGCGAAAGGCAGTTCCTGGCAGATCCACAGGAATAGACCAAATTCCTTTCACAGCAGCATTAAACTCGCTGGCCAAACTATCCCTTTCTTCCTTGTCCTTCAAACTGAAAAACAGATCACATGCAACTTGGAAAGTAAGCTCCTTCATCAATGGCATCACTGTAATACTGTCCTTTCCTTCCCAGCAATCAACAAAATGCTGCACAACAACAGACTCCATTCGGCCCACAAATCTCTGCAACGCCTCAGGCTTCATGAACTGCATGATGGCACCTCTAATCCTCTTGTGCTCTTCCCCAGAAAGTTCCCCAATACCTCTTTCACCAAAAATCCTGGTAATGTTTTTGGGTTGCTTGTTCATTATGCTGTGCCCATCGTTGTGGAAGAGAAAGCGGTTGCCTGCCTGGCCAGTGAGGATCACTGTTGGGCACCCCATTAGAGATGTTTTAAAAACAGGGCCATATTTGGCTACCTTTTCTTTTACCCAATCCTTGGATTTGTGGGCTTTGTATGCTTTCAGAAACTGAATAGTTTCACCGATCACAGGCCAGCCCAGACTTCCTGGAGGAAGGTTTCTGCCATTTCTAGACTTCCCATTCTTGGCTATGATCAACAAAAACAGGGTTGAAGCAAACACAGAGGATAATATGAGAAACAGAGTGCTTGAGGGGTTCTGAAGATCAATGAGAGCTTTACTTATTGTCTCCTCAAAATTGAACTCCATGGCAGTGGGGGAATGAATTGAACTCACTAGTGGGCTTAACTCTGAAGATCTCGATTCCACAACTACACTGACAGATTGCAGAAGCTACTCGGGAATTTAAACAGTCAACTGCACAGAACCTTAAAGACTATTTCTTTTCCTCTCCTCTATCAACAGAGAATTGGTTATTTCGAAATGCTCTTCTATCTCTTTAAATAGCCCAGCCCTCTGGATCTTCTCGAGCTTCCATTGCCATTTCAAAGTTAATTATTAAACGTAATCCAATGATAATCCACTAAACACATAACGACAGGTTAAGATTCTAGCCATCACTTCGTATAATTGCGAGTTACTTACAGTTTGCCATACTGATTGGATCCCTGTTGCCTGTCTCAATTGAAATCAGATAAACTTTGAGGAATTCTATAAAACTCTCCCCACTTGCAATAAGTAAAGCCTAAAGTCAAATCTTATCCCCACTTTCAAGATGAATAAAATTTAAAAAAAGCAACCTACTCTATCCTTGGCATAGGATATGACCTGATATGACCTCACCCTAATCTACCCTCAATTTTGTATTGATGGCATTTTTTTTACTCGTGCACTTTAGGTTTTGTTCTGATCTGGTTTGTATTTTCATGACTTTGTTTTCATTTGTTTGTGTATCATTGAGCTTTACTGATTATGCTACTTTATTGCTTCCCAATGAATGAATTGCTCATTATGTGGTATGAGCTTGAGAGTCTGTTATTTTTTTTCCTTGTTCATGGTGCTTCTCATGGAGGAGGGTGTGCTAGGGCTTTCATTTTTCTCTTGATTGTTTCTTGCTCATTCATTTGTCTCTTTTTTGGTTTCTTCATTTTTATATTTTCTACTTCTTGGTGTGTCCTAGTTGTACTTTTATTTGCCTCCTTCGATAGATCGAAGTTTTTAAATTCATTACAGTTCAAGGTTCTTTTTTTCATGGTGAGATCATGCTTTCATAAACCCTTTGTTTGGCATCAAACCTGTGGATTTTGTCTTGCCATCTCATTTTTGGGATGTCTTTATGATCTCTAATGCATCATTTATTTTTTGAAACTCACAATTTTGACTACCCTTGTGATTGAGTTTTTTTTGTATGAATTACAAGGTATTCCCAATCTTCCATATCAAACATTTATCTATATGAAAATGAGATGTTTAATGTATCTATATCTTATTCCAATAATTATCTCTTATGGCATCGGGAAAATTCACCGCCAGCAATTCTCTGTCAGAGAGTTCACTGCCAGCAATTCACCACAAGAAAATTCACCACCATGACAAATTCACTCAAAGAAAATTTTGCCACAGCAATTCACCCCAAGGAAAATTCATCATATTAACATTTTAATATATATTTCCTTGCGGTGAATTTGTCATGGCGGTGAATTTTCTTGTGGTGAATTGCTAGTGAGGAATTGCTCACGGTGAATTTTCCTAGAGCCATCTCTTATATATAATATTGTTTAATATATCCTATGAGGATTGATTTTGATTCCTATGTTTTAATAGATATAATACTTAGTGTAAAGAATGAGATAAAAAAAGTATACAATATTTATTTTCATAAACATAGTCTATGAGAATATATTTAGATGCCTTTTTTCTTCTACATATACTATTTGATAAAAAGCATTTAAAATCACAAAGATATAGAAATAATCAATTTTTGAGGTTAGATTGAGAAAATAATTGACATCTAAAGAAAAATTTGCACTTAAGTGATAACATAAATGTATACATGATTGAGTATTATTTTTCTATAAAAATATAGTTATAGTAATTGATTATTAATAAAAACTATTACAATGTAATGAATACACGTTTAAAGAATATTTAAAAATATTTATCTAGAACTAGTAATATTTTGTACAAAATAGAATCAATTCCTTCCTCATAATCGAATGAGGATGACGAGGCCATGCTAGAGACTACCAACCAATTGATAAGATATATGTGATCATGGGGAGAATAAAATAATTGGAGGAATAGCCCTAAGCTTATTAGTAGAAGGGGGATGGACTGGACAAATTGAACTAAATAGTGGTTGTAGAGATAGAAAAAGGGAAAATGAGGTTTGTACAACAATGAAATTTGTAGGTAACATTTCCATAATTATCCTTGTCATCCATTACATTTAGGTTATTGACATAGGTTAAGGTAACTGTTATCTACTAAAATTTGTGCCCTGTTGAATATGAAATTCAACAACTCAAAGAAAACATGGGAAGACCTCAAAAGTTGTGGGTAACTTGTAACAAAGGTCAACCTCTGAAGAAGGTCGGCTTCCTTTTAGTATAACCTAAAACTACTGAAACTAAAAAGGAAAAGGGAGAAAGAAAGCTTAAAAGGAAAAAGGAAAAAATCTAAAACTAAAACTAATGGGTGATACACCAGACTAACAAGGATAATGAAAACTAGAAACTCCAACACTTGGCTTCAATTGATAGGAACTAAGTTTGCAGAATTCATTACTGTGTGTTTTTTGCATAAGTGCTTCACTAAAAGGATTGAACACAAAAACTAGCCAAAGGGAAGATTAACTTCACAATCAGCTAGCAATATGCATATTTAGTCACAATTAGCAACCTACTTAAACACACTATTTGCAGAAAGGTATAAATTATGAGACAAAGCTAGAAGGAAATTATGAAAAGTTTCACAAATAGCTTGATTGAATCATTTAACATACACAAAACTACAAAGAACAAAAAGGCAAGGATTTCATTACCAGTAATAACCAAGGTATCTTATGTATTTCATAGCCCAAATTGAGTTACATAAATCTTCTTTTTTACATCAAAGGACTGCAAAAGTCACTAACTCTAGAAAAGCATCATCAAAACCTTTTTCAAAATGAGTCCAAAAGAGAATAAAATACTCAACTCCAAGTAGTTGCACCAAAATAGGAGCTACCAACTAACTTGGGTTGGATCCCACAAAAGAGCCTAAAAATGAGCCACTAGATTCCCTCCAAAACTATCTCCAACATGTGGGGAAAGTGGTTTTGACCATGCCAAGCATCTAGACATGCAAAACCACCCCTAAATTCCTGCAATTCCTCAACAAAATGAATAAATTCCCCCTACATGCATGGGTACATGTCTCCAAACTGCCACAACTGCTCCTATATGCTTGCAAAAGCATAACTTCTTAACAATGCTCATAAAGACATTTACATAAATTACTTTATTTTTGCATCTTTCAAAATAGCATTTTGAATTAAGTGATTTATAACTACCACTTAATTAAAACACTTTACAATTAGAAATCAAATGCAAAAATCAAAGAAAAGAAAATAAGTCTTAAAAGACTTATATATCACCTAGATGAAAACACCACAAGGCATAAGACTAAGTCTTAGCCCACAACTCAATTGTTTTCATTGTGTATTTCTTTAAAACATAGGCAAAAATGCCAAGTTTCAATCGGCTCTCTTAGGGTTGTAAACCCTAGAACAAAAAGCATACCAAAATGAAAACATTTACTTCATTTATCTTGAAGCTTCATGAAGAAGCTACATTGCCGACAAGGGTTTCATTGAGCTTCCTGCGGACATGAACATGACGGATCTTGACCTCATAGAGGCGTAATTCTTGCATTTTTTTAGCATTTCTTCAGAAAAACACTGGTAAGCCATCATTTGGAAGCAATTTTTTTAAAAGAAAATACCTCTATTCCTACTTGATTTTTCCAAAATAGACCTTTCATGGTCGCGAACCCTTCATTCTTCACTGATGGCTTCCATATTTTCATTCTTTCTATTGGTTTTTTGTCTCCTGACCACCATGGAGAATGGATTC
>VDFB02000008.1:268141033-268208817 GCA_007258455.2 Sequoia sempervirens
GGATAATGTTGAGGTTCAGAAGCTTGATCCTTATGGTTGTACACAAGCAGAGAGCCGCCTCGAGTGCCAACACTCCTTGTATCAGTGGGCAGCACTGATTTATAACTGGGTCTCCAACTGGGCCCACATGAATCAGCCCTCCAAGTAAATCTACACAAGCTCCCAGCTTCAATGCATTCAAAGGACAGCTACCAGTGCCTCCCCCACCGCCAGCACCACCACCACCACCACCAGCACCCCCACCACCAGAACCACCGCCCCCTCCACCAGTACCTCCGCCCCCTCCCCCAGATCCACCACCCCCACCACTACCACCTCCACCTCGACCACCTCCACCACGACCACCACCAGAGCCACCACTACCACCCCCACTACCACCACCACCACACTTAGGGGTACACGCCACCGAAGGTGGCATGCTTGAGATGCCTACCAAAACCAGAATGAATAATGCTGAAGTCTTTCCCATCCTTCACAAATGCAACCTCCACCAGAAAAAAACAACCTGGAAACGAGAGTCAAGCATGAAGAGCAATGGCGCTTCGAAGTTGAGAGCAATGAGCAAAAGCATAGGGAGGGCTCTTTTTTTTATAGGGATCACGAGTGAATTTTTTTGTGATTTTCTTGGATAGTGGAATAGGTTAGCAAAACGTCAAGGTGGGCACGTGAATCCTTATTCAGGGAATCTCACCGCTGCTGTTTTAGGTTAAATGAACTCATGTAGACGTAAGGATTTTATCGAAACAGGACAATATATAGTTATATATAATGTTGATTATTCTGTTCGCCCGTGACTGCATGGTTGGCATGCTTCTATTCTGCACACAGCTTTTTACGGACTCAGATATTTGTGTCGAAAGTGGAGTGTAACTTTCAGATGCCTTTGTTTTATCCGACGACCATGTCATGTGCACTCTTTTCTTACCGCTGATTAAAGTCGTGACTGTGTTCATATTTAACCTTTTTCATTCGATCAATCATCAGAAATGACAAAAGGGCCGTATAACTGTTCTATTGACGCTCGGTTGATCATAGCTGTAAAAGCAGAATTTGATTTCAGTGGGTGTGAAACATCGGGCGAATTCTAACAACTCCCATCGACTATTCTAATAGATCCAAAGTTTCGCTTCCCGCGTAGTATTCCGACTTTGTTGTTATGCAACGTTTATAGCTACAAGTTGTAGGCTCCTCAAAGTACGTGGTCTAAGTCGGAAATATATACCTATATGTAAATATATATATATGGATAGGTTTCACGGAAATAGGTGACTTCAGGTGCTGTTTTAAGCCTTTGCTAATCCTTAGTTGATTGATGTAGATAGCGATGGAGCGTTTATGGAAAGACAATTTGATAATGCATCATAGTTCTTAAATATAGGTCCTAAACATTTCGATATAGTTTAACATTGAGAATATCAAATATACAACAAATGCAGGTCTTTATTCATTTATAATAATTATGTCATGTTCCTGGCTATCAGAATCGGGTTTCGAAATGCTTGAAGATCTCCTCAATGTATTTTGCAATTTGTGCACTAGTACAAACATTTATTCAATTATCTACACCACAAGCAATGGTAGTAACTTATGCATCAATAACTTTTGATCTGAACTATTTGGATTTAGGCTGCTATGAAGATGTTTAATTCTAATAGCTAAACGTTTTATCTCTGTTTATGCATTACAATAATGAAATGACTCTAAACCCTTAATTTATATAGAGGATTCTCTAATAAAGCAAATAAAATATTTCCAAGGAAAAAAGTCACATTCACATAATGCCAATGTTAGTTAATGATGATATTTTGAAACATTTACCATTTACATCATCTTTTTATCACTTCCAAAGAATAAGGAAGTTTTAACTATTTAGGATGAAAAAAGTCTCACTAAGGATGAATGTGATCTTAAATCATCAAACTTGTTAATATGTAGCTTAGGAATTGCTGTAATCAACCCCCTTTTCCCTAAACTGCAATTTGAGTATTATAATTCATGCAACCATAAGATAGACTAATACAAATCAGTAGCGTTACTATATTAACTCCAAATGATGAATTATTTCTTGAGCATTATTACACAATTCTAAGATTGTTAATTTTTCATCCTTCAAGAAGAAACATAAATTTTAATGAAATAACCATGAGCCACCACACATACAGTATGAGGCTCTATGTAGAGTATATTCAAAACTAAAACATTAAATTGGAACTAGAGCTACAAAGATATGTAAATAGATAAAAATATGAAATAATTATGTTACATATCTTTATGGGTGATACAAGATTTGATGGCCCTTGTCAGTGGGTAAAAAAAAATCAAAGGTAAAAAAATAAGACATGTAAAACCAATACATAAACTAAGAGTATACCTTTAATTCATCTCCATAGATTGAGCTCTAGTTTGTACCCAAGGACTTGAATATTTTCTCTCAAAGATAGCTTAAGTGTGGATTTCTCAGTTACAAATACAACATAATATGGCTATGTTCACTCAAGATGATGAAATGAAGGAAGGAGACTCTAATTTATAGAAATTGGATGAGAGGAATGGAGGGCTAAGATTGATTTTTTTAATCAATGGCGGAGATTGAGTAAGGTGTGGATCAAGAGCATTGTGGCATGTGTCACAATGGGAACAGGTGGAAGAGATGAGGTCTTCTCACACATGTGTGAGCACACCTTGGGTAGAGAGGGAATTTAATTTTGAAGGCTTTGTGTAAGAGGGTGTAATAGTTAGTGGAGGTAGTTAGGATCTCACACATGTGTGAGAGGAGGGTGTAGAAATAGGATAGGACACTTGTCACAATGTGGAAAGTTTTAACGGGAGGTGTTGAAATTTTAAATTAGAAGAAATTGATAATGATGATTAGCAAGAGGGGTTAAATCAATTAATCAAGTATTAATTAATTTAATGGGGTAGGTTGAGTTAATAAACCATGAGTTTATTTAACTTGGGTGGAGTCAAATGTTGGAGGATAGGCTAATGATAATTAAAGTAAGGATAAAGTTAATTAATCAAGGACTAATTAACATAAGTGGTATTAGAAGAAATAAGGATAATGGTGGGATTAATTAAATAATTCAAATATTTAATTAACTAGAAAAACTTTAGTCTAGAGAGTGATATATTAATTGAATAATAAACTATTTAATTAATTATACAAAGACGATAAAGTAATTAATTAAATAATAAATATTTAATTAATTGGGGATCTTGAGGGATGAATTAATTAATAATAATAATTGATTAATTAGGAAGAAGTGTTGTCAAAATTGGGGTGACTACAACCCTTAATACACTCTTAAACCATACACCTAAGTGAGAAATTTATAAGATGTGATTTACAAAATAAAGAGTGAATAGTAAAACCTTTCAATAAGTTGGCATATTAATCTATCTATGTCCTCAACACTTGAATAAGTCTTAGAAAGATTACATACATATTTACCTACAACTCTCCCAATTTTAGAAGTAAGAATTAGGCATGCAGTTACCTCCATCAACAAGAAATGGCTCTAGTACACTCTCTTTGACTCCATAAAAACCAAAGTATTATTTGTACTATCTACCTTGTCTAAGTGTTCTTCCATCATATTTTTTTGTAACATCACTCCTTCAAAATAATTATTATCATATTTTTTACAATGGCTCATCTCCACATGCCTTAACACAATCTATTTTTTCCACATATTATAAGACCTAAAATTAGATTTTTGTATTCTAACATGAATCTACAATGTCACATTCCATCTTCTCATATTTATCATTAATTATTGGATCATTCTATTTAGAATATTGACCATTGATATAAGGAAACAAAGTTAAATGATGTCACCTACTATTTTGTGAGGAAAAATAAAATTCATGCACCTCTAATACAATAATATTCACAAATGAAATTTTGATACAATTTATAAAGAATATATGCCCATAACATAGAATCATCTTAGCACATAAACTTTCTACATTAACTCCTTGAGGAGACTAATTGTGATATATAGATTTAAAATAAGTTTATTTTGTATAATGACATACTAAATAACACTTAAAATTAACTATAATAAAAGAAAATGTAGAAAGCTTCAAAAACATGTTGAGTTATGATGTACATGGGGAAAATATTTTAATGTGAAAATACCACCCTTGAAAAGAATAGAAATAAATAATTATTTTCAAAAGATATGTTTTCAAACATGTGTAGTGTAGAAAAAAGCATCCATTTTTTACACTTAATTTGGGAATAATTAATATTAAAATGAACCTAATGTTTCCTTAATTTATAGTTGTAATGTGTTTTACACATTCACATTAAGTTTAGAGATCTTTTAAATAAATGAACTTAATGATTCCTTATTTTGGGTGGTGTAAAGTGTATCTTTACACTTTCACATTAATCTAGGGCTTTATTAATTAATTGAGGTTAATTGGACTTAATTGGCCCCTTTAATTCAAATCCAAGCCTAATTAATTACAAATTTTGAGGGATAAAGATTGACAATCATAAATAATATTACACAACACTTACTTTTACAAGGTGTGTGTCCTATGTTAGTTACCTAGGACCCATTTGCCACTTGGAAAATGCGTCCTCACTAGGTCCTAGGACACTAATTTTACATAAAATTTCACAACCCCTGAAGTGTGTCCTAGTTAAGTATGCTAGGACATGATGGAACCCTCAAAAAAAATTTCCTTGTTCAATGTTAAAACCCTTATTGCATCAGGTTATAGAGTTACTATCTGCAAAGGCTTATAGTATTCTATTAGTCCACTAACTCCTTGTTATCCATTTCCAATTATTTTAATGTATCTTTAGTCATTCATTGTCACCTGGTAACTAGCCCTTCTAGCCAAAGTTCAGACCTTTCTATTTTATAAAATTGGGTAAGGATCTTTGACCCTTATGCCTTTTGCATTTTAAAACTTAGAAGTTTTCAAGTTAATTATTGACCTAGGGAAATCCCTTGTTTTAAGAATAACTAATGAGCACATGCTTAAAGGGTTCAAACTTATATCCTAATGGCCTTCATAAGTTGTATCGCTCATCGCTGATTTATTCATTGATTCATACTTTGAATTAGCGATGAGCAATACTTTTTTTTTAATGTTCTTATTGCTCATCACGGATGGCCATAAAAAGATAAACTTGGAATAGCGATGAGCGATGTGATCACTTGATCGTTGATACATTTCAAATGTAAAATCATACATCAGCGATAAGTGATGAACATTACAAAGTTGTAAATATCTTTATCGCTAATTGCTTGAAAAATGTATTAGGAGAATTAGTGATGAAAAAGAGCCATATGCTATAACTCCATTGCTCATCACAGATTTGATTTAGAACTTGACTTGTAAAGTGGAAATAAGTGATGGGCATTCTCTAAAGGGCTTTCCTTCGCTAATATGATAAGATCATATGAGCAGTGTCTTTTGTGATGTTTTTTCTATGTAGGTTGTATGTGTCCAAAATTTAGTACTGACACAACATCTCCCATCACGGATAAAGCCTTAAGATCAAGGCTTGAATTAGTGACATGTGACAGAAGAATAAATGTGACCAATGGTCAAGCTATGGAACTAGGGGCTAAGGAACATCACCGGGATATTTGCATCGCTAAATATACTAGGGCAGAAACAAACTAAATTAGCGACCAATGATGGTCATTGCATGGAACAGGCTACATGGAAAATTCTGAAGATTTAGCATAAAGAAAAAAAAAAGCAATGAAAGGATTAAGGACCATTGATAAATTTTTAAAGGAGGATAATCCAATGGAGTGAGAATCACCACACAATTTCTTTCATTAGAGTTTAGGATTAGCGATGAAGTGATGAAATGTATAAAGAAAGTATCCCTATAAGAAAAACTTGTCTTGTGTACTTCGTTGATATTAATGAAAGCATTAATTAGGTTGGCAATACACACTGATTGAAAGATCGCAACACTTGAATTGGCATCTCTATTTTCTATGAGTGAGTTGCTAAGGATATAAAAAATTAAAAAAAAAAGAAAAGAAAACAAAGCTCATATCACCACGGATGAAGTTTTAAGTTCTATAAAAGCAATAGCTTAGATTCAATCCTAAGCTATAAGTTATCAACTTGCTCACATAAGGGGACTTCGAGTCATTAATCTTGCATACTTTAAATTTCCTATATAATGCATGTTACTTGAGTGATTTTCCATGTCATAATTCATTTTGCAATGAATGAGGGTCGACGATTGATAAGGAAGTGTGTAGTGATTCAATTTTCTTGAGAAGTGTGTAGGAATTCTAGGCAAGCAAGTCTATCATAATGATTCAAAATTCTAAGGGGTTGTGTTTGTATGAACCTAAGGGAAGTCCTAACAATGAAAATGGAATACATGGAGCACCTAATATTCCAAAAGGAAGAGTAGGATTCAGGAAATTCAAGGAGTATAGTACTAGGGAAAATTACCATCCAGGAGAGCAAATAGTTTTAGAAGAATTAGTCAAATACAGAGAGAAGAGGATGGTGAAATATAAGAAGAGGGCATGGATGGAGAGCAAGCATTATAAGGCCTATCTGAAGGAATGCAATTCTCTATGTGAGGTTTCTAAATAACCTTCAAATAATTAGGGTGACATTGAATCAAAGGGTGATTATTATCCCTTCTCCCTGGTACTATTCAGGAATCCTAACAAAGCAGTGGTAATAGTTTCTCCAGTCCCACCACAAGCAAAACATGGGCGAATGTCTTTTGAGGTTGATGACACAGAGTGATTATTGCACCCTTTTTTTTTTTATGAAACCATGCCATTTCTATTAGGAATGTCCTATTCAACACTCATGTGATTTCTTGTTTCATATGTTGAGGTGGAATGTTTTCAGGATGTTATGTATGAGAAGTGCCAGACTAGCTAACCTTGGCTGTGCGTATATTGTATCTGGATGATATACAATTTTGTGTTGGAGCTACTACTGGAGAATTTTCTTTGGTCAACAAGGATGAGGTTTCAACATGGTTACAATAAACTCTGCCTTTCAAGGAGCTGGAATGTCTTCATTAAAGGATTGTGGAAAGTGGTCTTTTACTCTTTCATTTTCTTAAAATGATTGCATGTAACAAACTAGGAATATCTTGAATTCTGGTACAAATGAAATGAAATGTAAATGTAATTAATTTTGATGCAGCTTGTTTCTCCCTTATTCTATAAAAGGGATTTCAGGGCTTATTACAGACTTCAAATTCTAGAGTCTTAATAGAGTTCTAGGTAAAAGCTAAGTTTAGAAAGGCCACTTAGAATAGAATTCTAAAGTAGACCAGTAGTTTGTCTTGGAGAGGAAGTCATGTATGTAATGATCTTAAATGAATTTTATAAAAATTACTAATATCGAAACAAATATCAGTCAAGAAATCTATACTCTCCTATGTATGTTCATTATAGAGTTATGAATGAGAAATAATAATGGTATTATCATTTGTCTTCAAATATTTCATTTGAATGTTTTACTCTATTTTCAGCTTTAATTCAAGGAATTAATTAAAATGCTTGAATAGGGTTATAAACTTTGTAAGGAATTGCTTAGGATTGCTAAGAAGTGAGTGTTTCTTTCGAGTAAGTTTTCATAACACAAATCACTATGAAAATAGTTTGTTTCACCGTTAAATAAGTAATTTATAGATTACTAATCCTCTTGTGTGTTTAACTCTGTGACTCCAATTGATTAGACACTGGTCACTATGTTGGAAAATCTTGCATAAGATGAGAAAATAGTGTTCTTGGCTCTATACTTCTGATAAGACAATACTTAAATAGAAAATCTCTCCAAGGGTAGTAGAAGTGGAATTAATTTCAATTCCTAGTAGATAGCTAAATCCTTCATTTGAAAATCTGCCAAATTTTCAGTAAAATGGATCTTATTTGCTATAAGATGAATTAATCTATGTGTAAATGCATTACTAATTGACTATATTTCACAAAAGGGTATGTATAGGATCATGATGGGCCAAAAAATGGTGATATGATGGGTATCTGTAGGGTATGTGGCTGATGACCCTTTTTTTACCCAAAATTGATGAAAAGAAAAAGGGTTTTTAAAGGAGATTCTCAACTTTCCACCAATATAAATTATGCTTTACTTGGAATTTAATAAATAATTATTATTCATTTTCTATTTGAATTATGACTAAAGCCCTGATTGGTAGGCTGATTGAAAATCATCTATAGCTTTCAAATAGTATCACATTTTTTGAATCTGAAACATGTGTCACATTCTATGCTTCACATACTATAGGATTAAAAAAAAGGAAATGAATTTCATGAAGTATTGACCAAGTTAAGGTTGTCAGACATATGGGTTTTTTATATTTTTTAAAAGTTGTAATAAAAAATTCATAATTAATTATTTACTTGGAAAAAAATTACAAAAAAATATGCATCACATTGGGACATGAGTCCTCTACTTATATCTAAAATCTTATAAAAAAATATTATCATTTTATTGTGGTTAGGGTGGTTAGACAGACACCTACTTATTTTTTCCCTGAAATTTGAGTACTACTACATTGAAATTTCAAATTTTCACTAAATATATTTTTTTTAAAAACTAAGCCTAGTAATTTAGAAACTACATTCAATTTACTACAGATTCTATTCTTACATATTTTTGAAATAATATAGATAACTTATTTAAATTTTTACGTCAAGTTGCCTAACCCTAAGTTTTTCTAAATTTTTTGCCACTTAAGAGCTTATTTTTTCCATGATGATCCTACACATACCCAAAAATGCAATTTAGATTACACTCCTAAGTTTCATAGAGCTTGAAGTGAAGGAGTATGAGCTTTAAAGTCTATGCTCATTGTGTTGGCCACTAACCTAAAAATTCTTCATTATAGTAGTTGGCTACTTCTTAGAGGATTGTTAGGTTTTGTTGGAAAAATCACCAACAAAAATGGTGACTTTGTTGGGGACAACTTTGAATCTCTAGTTGCAGACTATCAAAGTTAAGAAATTGGTGAATCTGAACATCTATTTTAGATACCGAGGAATTACTAAACCTAGAAATGTCCCTACTGAGTAAGTTTCAAAATGATATATGTGACTCTGTTGTGGGGGAGAACCTATAAGGATATTCATCTTTGAAGTATCTTCATATTGCTTGACGTTTAAGTCCTCATAGAAAGGGTGGCAACTCTTTCCAACGAAGTTGCTGAAGATTTGAAGAAAATATCAGACCTACAAAAAAATTTAGTCAAGAAGAAAGGTTAGCAGTTGATCCAAGTTTCCAAGTATTCTTTAGTTCTTGGTTTTCAAGAAAGTCAAATCTGTATATGAAAACCATATTTGTAAGAATTGAAAAAATTGATTCCCCATTGAGTGAAAATAAGCACTAAAAAAGGGAATGATAGTGATAGGCTTGCATACTTCTATATTACTAAGCTGTAGTATGTATTATGAAGTGATGTATGGAATGTCTTTGAAGAAACTCATCTAGAAGGTCTTAATTAAGTAGAGATAGGAATTTTCTTTGTAAGAGATTAAGATTAGGTTGTAAAAGAAGTTTGAATTACCCTGTGCAATTGCATAGTAGAGCTGTAAGGAAAGTGCATCAATATATTTGTCATCATATGATTCCTAGTGCAATCATGGTGTGTAATTAGCCCCTCTCATATAACAAAAGAAGTTTCAGCATCAAAAGGTACATGGCCATAGGTTTTGATGGAATTTATGGTTACCGCAATGTTATTCCATCTAATATTAGGGAATACTTACCAAAATTCAGTGGTGAAAAGTGTGAATCAGTGAGGAAGCATTTGCAACAATTCAACAATTTAATGGATGACATTGAAGTAGATCATGAGGACATAATCATGATATTATTTGTTCAGTCCCTACATGGAGATTCAAGAGATTGGTTCTCCGATTTACCAACATGTTCAATCTACTCTTGGGATGAATTCAAAGAAGTGTTCTTGGATCAATTTGGTGAAAAAATAAGTGCTAGTTCTCTTCTAAATAAATTTATGAGCATTGAGAAAGAAGATGATGAGCTAGTCCCAACATTTAACCACATATTTGCTAAAACATTAAGGGATATCCATGATGTTTTGGATCTAAGCGATGTAGTATGTTTGGTTGTTTATTTGGGAGTTTTTGATAAAAGAAGAGCTATATGCTAAGAGATAAAGATCCCAAAACCTTACATCAAGCATATGTGATAGCCATGAATATTGAAAGCAACTTGAAATATGGGATGTAAAGTAATCACTTTGATATAGTTGTTCACTACCATAGAATGCCTGATATTGATAAATGGTGTAAACCAAAAGTCAAAATTGAATGTAAGAGCATTTTCACCCCTATTGTTTCAGCTTGCACAACATTCTATGATACTAATCTCATAAACTACCAAACACATCATCAAGAAACCATCATGTATTCAAAGTACAATGATAATAATTTTTCTGCTCTATATGAATCAAGTAGTGAGATAAGACATGAAGAGGAAGATGGCAAAGAAAATACTAAAGATATATACTTCAATGAGACATCCAATCTAAAAATTCTGAATAGAGTTGTGATGCTGATGGATCCTCCTATGGCAATAATAATGATAGCATTGAGTATGGTAAAAACTCTATTGAATATGATTGTTCTCATAAAGAAAAGATAGATTCATTTGATGTAGATAAAGAAATGTGCTAATGATGCTGAAAGTGCATTTGAAAATGTGTATGTCTGCTCTTCTAATGATTATAGTGATTTTGGATACTATAATGAATTGGAAGAATTAGACATTCATATTGAGAAAACTGAGGTTCTTATGTTAGAAGTGAATGTGATGAAAAATCCATTGTATGATGAGCCTCCATATTTACCAGAGATAAGAAATAATGATCCTTTTTGGTGCAGATATAATGCACTCTTTGATGAAGATTATGATGATGCGTCTGATACTGGATCAGAATATGGTCTTGAGCATATGAAGCAACACATTGATATGTTCCTTTAGGAAATTCCCTATGAATGTTTCACATTTGATACAAATGTTGCAGACAAGGTTGAGTATCAAGATGCAAGTTGCTTAGAAGAGTATGAATACTTTCAGTTTCTAGTTCAGTTTGGAGGCACTTTGATGAAACATGACAATGGGATGAATAAAAAGGAATGTTATTTTCAATATGAAAATGTTTCATGTCATGGGCATAACATATATGTGTCATGTGATGATGAAAATTTGTAGTTCATATCTAACTCTACATTACAAGATGATGGAGGTTACACTGGTAGTTTTATACTTAGAAAGGTTGTGAGAAACACTGATGACAAGGATTATGATCAAACAGGTTCTCACTTATTGAAAGGAGGCCTAACATTTGTTCTTGAAGGATTGAAATTACTGTTACTTCAATGGTACAATAAGGACAAATGTAAATGGAGAAACAACTCTTTTAGAAGGCTGGTTTTTTATAGAGGCAAAAACTTATTTAGCGTTTTGTGGCTTAGTGCCACCAATTAGGAGGGAAAAACCTAGTTGAAACAAGAGATGCATAGTACAATTTGCATATTTGAAGTTTTCATATTTGGTTGGGTGGAGATTGGATCTCCCTTTTTCGATCTCCTTTTCCTATGTAAATTTTGTACATATGTTGTTTCTTTTGTCTTGTTTTGTGCCTGGTCTTCTTCACCTGAAATTCTGAGATCTCACCATGCCTGCAAGAGGCATGTGTCCCCAGTCAGAGCTACTAATGGAACCCTAAAAAAAAATATTCCTGGTTCCATGTTAAAACCCTTATTAGATCAGGTTATAGGGTTACTATCTGCAAAGACTTACAATATTCTAGTAGGACATTGAGTTCTTGTTACCCTTTTCCAGTTATTTTAATGTAGCTTTAGTCATTCATTGTCACCTAGTAACCGACCCTTCTAGCCTAAGTTTGGACCTATCTATTTTATAAAATTGGGTAAGGATCTTTGAGCCCTTATTCCTTTTACATTTTATAACTTAGAAGTTTTCAAGTTAATTATTGACCTAGGGAAGTCCCCTCTTTTAAGAATAACTAATGATTACATGTTTAAAGGGTTCCCACTTATGTCCCGATAGTCTTCATAAGTTGTATCTCTCATCGCTGATTTATTCATTGATTAATACTTTGAATTAGCAATGACCGATAGATTGATGTTTTCCTTTTGAGATCGCTCATCACTACAGGCTTTTAAATTTTTGAAATTGTAATAGTGATGAGCGATACTTTTTTTTATGTTCTTATCGCTCATCGTGGATGGGCATGAAAAGATAAACTTGGAATAGTGACGAGCAATGTGATCGCTTGATCACTAATACGTTTTGAATGTAAAATATTACATCAACAATAAGCGATGAACATTCCAAAGTTGTAAATATCTTTATCGCCAATTGCTTGAAAAATGTATGAGGAGAATTAGTGATGAACAAGTGCCATATCTTATAACTCCATCGATCATTTCGGATTTGATTTAGAACTTGAGTTGTAAAGTGGAAATAAGCGATGGACATTCTCTAAAGGACTTTCCTTTGCTAATATGATAAGATCATATGAGTGGTGTCTTTTGTGATGTTTGTTCTATGTAGTTTGTACGTGTCCAAAATTTGGTACTAACACAACATCTCCCATTGTGGATAAAGTATTAAGAGCAATGTTTGAATTAGCAACACGTGACAGAAGAATAAATGTGACCAGTGGTAAGGCTATGGAACTAGGGGCTAAGGAACATCACTGGGATATTTGCATCACTGATATAGTAGGGTAGAAACAAACTAAATCAGCAACTAGCGAAGGTCACTGCATGGAATGGGCTACATAGAAAATTCAAAAGATTTAGCATAAATAAAAAGAAAAGCAATGAGAGGATTAAGGACCGTTGATAAAGTTTTAAAGCAGGATAATCCAATGGACTGAGAATCACCACACAACAACTTTCATCACCATGGATGAAGTTTTAAGTTCTTTAAAAGAAATGACTTAGATTCAATCCTAAGCTATAAGTTATCAACTTTCTCACATAAGGGGATTTCGAGTAATTAATCTTGCATGCTTCAAATTTCCTATTTAATGCAGATTACTTGAGTGATTTTCCATGTCATAATTTTTTTTGCAATGAATGAGAGTCAAAGAGTGATAAGAAGTGTGTGGGGATTGAATCTTTCTGAGAAGTGTGTAGGCATTCTAGGCAAGCATGTTTGTCATAATGATTCAAAGTTCTAAGGGGTTGTGTTTGTTTGAACCTAAGAGAAGTCCTGAGAATGAAAATGGAATACATGGAGCTCCTTATACGCCAAAATGAAGAGTAGGATTCGGGAAATTCAAGGAGTATAGTAGCAAGGAAAATTACCATCCATGAGAGTAGATAGTTTTAAAAGAATTAGAAAAATACAAAGAGAAGAGGATGGTGAAATATAAGAAGAGGGCATGGATGGAGAGAAAGATTTGTAAGGCCTATCCAAAGGAATGCAATTTTCCATGTGAATTTTCTAAAGACCCTTTAGATAGTGAGGGTGACACTAAATCAGAGGGTGACTATTACCCCCTCTCCCTAGTACTATTGAGGAATCCTAGCAAAGTGGTGTTGATAATTTCTCTAGTCACACCATGAGCAAAACATGAGTGAATGTCCTCTAAGATTGATGACTCAAAGTGATGATTGCACCTTTTTTTTTATGAAACCATTCCCTTTCTGTTAGGAATGTCCTATTCAACACTCATGTGATTTCTTGTTTCATGTGCTGAGGTGGAATTTTTTCAGGCTGGTATGTAGGAGAACTGCCAGACTAGCTAACCTTGGTGGTGCATATATTGTATATAGACAATATACAATTTTGTGCTAGAGCTGCTATTGGATAATCTTCTTTGGTCAACAAGGATGAGGATTCAACTTGGTTACAAAAAAATCTTCCTTTCAAGGAGCTGATGTGTCTTCATTCAAGTAATGTGGAAACCGGTCTTTTATTCTTGCATTTTATTAAATTGATTGCATGTAACAAACTAGGAGTATCTTGAATTCTGGTACAAATAACATGAAATGCAAATGTAATTAAGCTTGATTCTTGTTGCTCCCTTATTCTATAAAAGGGATTCTAGGGCTTATTACAGACATTAGATTTTGGAGTCTTAATAGAGTTCTAGGTAAAAGCTATTTTTAGAAAGGGCACTTAGAATAGAATTCTGAAGTAGAACAGTAGTTTGTCTTAGATAGGAAGTCATGTATGTAATGATCTTCAATGAGTTTTATAGAAATTACTGACATCAAAACAAATATTAATCAAGAAATCTATACTCTCCTATGTATGTTTATTATAGAGAACTATGAATGAGAAATACTAATGGTATTATCATTTGTCTTCAAATATTTCATTTGAATGTATTACTCTGTTTTCATCTTTAACTCAAGGAATTAATTAAAACTCTTGAATAAGGTTATAAAATTTGTAAGGAATGGCTTAGGATTTCTAAGAAGTGAGTGTTTCTTGCTAGTAAGTTTTCATAATGCAGAGCACTATGAAAATAGTTTGTTTCACCCTTAAAAAAAATTTAAATATACGTTATTGATCCTCTTGTGTGCTTGACTCTGTTGCTCCAATTGATTAGACACTGGTCATTATGTTAGGAAATCTTACATAAGATGAACAAATAGTGTTCTTGGCTCTAGACTTCTGAGAAGACAATGCTTAAATAGAAAATATCTTCAAGGGTAGTAGAAGTGAAATTAATTTCAATTCCTAGCAAATAGCTAAATCCTTCATTTGAAAATCTACCAAATTTTTAGTGAAATGGATCTTATCTGCTATAAGAGGAATTAATCTATGTGTAAACATGTTACTAATTGTCTATATTTCACATAAACATGATTAGTATTACCTTCCTAGGTTTCACAGAGCCTTAAGTGAAGGAGTACAGACTTTCAAATCATATGCTCGTTGTGTTGGCCACTAACCTAGAAATTCTTCATCATAGGAGTTGGCTACTTCTTAGAGGATTGTTAGGTTCTGCTGGAAAAATAACCAACATGACCCATTCGCCACATGTAAAATGGGTCTTCACTTAACCCTAGGACCCCCCCGAGGGATAGTTTTTTGGCAATATTTTAATGATTTGAAATCCTAGATTTGATGTCATCTTGTGCTATTTGAATTTTGGGAACTAAGAGAAAGATATGTATAAATATAAGGTTATTTCACATAGTTCATCTAAGTTTTCAAGTGTTCAAGCCATAATAGAAAATTTATGAGATCAAGAGTTCACAAGAGCATTGAAGAAGGCATTCAAGGGTAGATTGTCAAATTTTATTGCAACAATCAAAGATACCATTCGTCATGTCAAAGTCATGCATGTTGTTAAGCTAATGTGATGATGTATCATTGGTGATCAAGTTCAAGTATTCAAAGCCATTATATTATTTCAATTTCATAATCAATATTTACACTCATGGAGGCCATTTCATGCTAAATTTCATATTTGCAATCCAAGGTTTCAACTAAGGTGTGGTGATTTGTTACATATTATTGTTCATTCATCATTGCTTTATGCATTGTTTAAATTGAAGGTTTAATTACCAAAACAGGGTTTAACCAAGGAAAACCCCCATTCCCTAACAATCTACATTTTTTCCTCTTCTTTGATGTGTGATTGCAGGTTTTAGGTTGAAGAGCATAGAGATCAAAATTGTCAAAGTTGTCACCTTTCTTACAAGATTGGAAAACTGAGCTACATAATTTATTTTTAAGTTTTTGATAGTCTTCGAATAGGATCTAGGAGTGCAAAAATGGAAGAACATAACCCAAAATTTGATTTTCTAGAACCCTAGCTAGGACCCATTTGCCACTAAGCAAATGAGTCCTAATTGAGGCTCGAAAAAACACTTTTTGCAACAGGTACACAAAATTTTACCCTCTTAAAACTTTCCTTTTGATTGCTATATTGGTTAGGTTTGATTTTTGATATTCATCTATACATAATTGAATGAAATATACAGTGAAAAGATAGCTTAACCATCTTGATTACATTTTGGTTCATAGCCCCCCTCTCCTTTTTCTTTATTTCTTTTTGGTGAACCTTAATTTTTGAGTATTTTAGTTTTCTAATTTTGGAGTCTTTTTCCATCTTAGATTAGATCTACCATTCATTTGCATTGAATTAGATCTCATTTCTAGGTTGTCTAGTTTGCATTCAAATTTGCATCTCATATAGGGTTTTAGGATTGCATTGTTTGCATTTCTTAAATCTAAAAAATACAAAAGAAAATTATTTATCCTCCATATCATTTACATCTTATAAACTTTCATTTGAAAATTGAAACAAAAATTACATATCAAAATAGGTCTTTTAGTTCATCATTTTGTCACATTTTCAACTTGCATTTCTCATTGCATTTATAAACAATTGAAGCTGAAACTTACTGTAGTAGACCTAAATCTAAAAATCATTAGAAAAGACTTGGAAATCTATAAAAATCATTTTTAATACCCTAATCTAGGACCCATTTTCCATAGGGAGAATGAGTCCCTAATTAGGCCTTAATCTGCATTTCTGGAATTTAAAATCTTTTGTTTTCTACTTATGTTTTTTGTTATCCAATTTCTATTTCAGTTTGTTGAGGTTTTCTTTTTGTCAATTTCATCATATCTAGCTTAATTTGGAACATTTAGTGAATTGATTAATTTCTAAATTGCATCTACAACCTTTCATTTTGAGACTACTACATAGTGTAATCAACAAATTACCTTGTTTAAAATCTGAAAATTACATTTACACATTGCATTATAGGTCATTTCATTGCATTTTAAGCCTCTTTCCATTTTGGACTTGCACACTAAGCTTATGAAACTTGTATGAGATTTACAGCTTGGTGTCCTATTAGTAATACTATTGTGAGACATAGTTTGAGATTCATGTCATCCTATGATACACCATTCATCACTGATCTTGGGTTTTCTAATTCTCTTTCTCATAGTGTTGATAATCAACCCCCTATGGATCATAGTATGCATACTTCATTTCCCATGACTTCACTTCCTACAACCAATGTGCATAATGTTAGCAACACCATCCCTACCATGACTATTTCTATGCAAGACTTGGGTTATACCCAAAGCCAAGGTGGAACTTTTGTTCCTTGTTCCACGATACCAATTTCCATTCCTACATACCCTAGTCCTCATGTTACAACAACCATTCAAACTACTAGCAATTTCAATACTTTCTTACATATTTACACAAGGAATCCTTCTAGCTTTGTGCATTCACATACAATCTCTCCTCAACCATCCTCCTTCACAAATTTATAATTCACTTGTCCTCCGCAAACATACACCACTCCACCTTGTTCTTCCCCACCTTAAACTAATAAAAATGATGTCATCGAATATGTGCAGGATCATGATGGGCCAAAAAGTGGCAATATGATGGGTATGTGTAGGGTATGTGGCTGACAACCTTTTTTTTACCCAAAATTAACAAAACGTAAAGGATTTTTAAAGGAGATTCTCAACTTTCCATGAATATAAATTATGCTTTACTTTGAATTTAATAAATAATTATTATTGATTTTCTATTTGAATTACGACTAAAGTCCTGATTGATAGGTTGATTAAAAAATATCTATAGCATTCAAACAGATCATATTTTTTGAATCTAAAACATGCATCACATTCTATGTTTCACATACTATAGGATTAAAAAGAAAATTGAATTTCATGAAGTTTTGACCAAGTTAAGGTGGTTAGACACATAGGTTTTTATATTTTTTAAAAGTTGTAATAAAAAATTCATTATTAATTATTTACTTGGAAAAAAATTATAAAAATATGCATCACATCCAAATATGAGTCCTCTACTTATATCTAAAATATTATAAAAATTAATTATCATTTTATTGTAGTTAGGGTAGTCAGACAGACACATACTTCTTATTTTTTCCTTGAAATTTAAGTACTAATACATTGAAATTTTAAATTTTCACCAAATAGATTTTTTTAATTTTTAAATAAGCCTAGTAGTTTAGAAACTAAATTCAATTTGCTACAAATTATATTGTTACATATTTTTGAAATAATATAGATAAGTTATGCAAATTTTTACGTCAAGTTGCCTAACTCTAATTTTTCTAAATTTTTTGCCACTTAAGGGCCTATTTTTTCCATGATGATCCTGTACATACCCCATCCTTAACACACTTATGTAAACCATGTCATCCATTCAACAAGTCGCAACCATAACTCAACAAAACAATGGTCAATCTCCACAAGACATCACAACCAACCTATTATCCTTAGATATATTGAGAACACCAATGCCACAAGGTATAGAAGTTGGCTTATACAACCCTATGTAGCGACTTTATCTTTGAAGATAAATTGTTGGCTAAACTCTTCCCTAGAAACTTGAAGGATACCACTCTAGAATGTTTTTCTTCCTTACCGAATAACTCAATTGGTTCATTTAATGAGCTTGTTGATGTCTTTTACAACCACTATCACACTCACATGGGTCCCAAGATGACCCTAGCTGATTTAAGGGCATACAAGCATAAGGATGATGAGAAAGCAGCTGACTTTATAGTGAGATACCAAATACTTTATTCACAAATAAACATTAAAACTTTTGATGCTTACCTTCAAGGAATGTTTATTGCCAATTTACAAAACAAAATCCAAACCAAAATTTAGATGTTGAGATACACATCCTTTACATAGTTATGTACATCCCTTCTTGATTATCAGAATTTAGTATATGGTCATGATGTGAAAAATCCCCCTATTCATCATAAAAAGTCTAAATCCACAACTCTAAATAGTTACCAACCTTTCAAGAAACAAAATAGGGGACTTTTACAACTTAATTCCCCTAAATCAAATAAACAAGTTGATAACCAAGTAGTTGCAATAAAGATGACAAATCCTTTTTCCTTTGGGGATAGGAATAGAAAATTTATCCCTCTACCTGACACCCTTCAAAATATCATGCCACAAATTGTGGAAAATAAAATTCTATCCTTACTTCCTGTTAGATATCCTAATCCTAATAAACCATTGCCCACAAGATTTAGAATGAATTCTTATGGCCATTATCACCAAAAAAGTGGACATGATATGGAAATTGTAAGTGTCTTAAAAAACTTGTGAAAGACATCAGTGATTCTAATCATCTTCTAATTGGAGGCGTGGATGATCAAGGTAATAAGTTTGTAGCTCCTCCTAACCAAAATTTACAAATCTCATGCTGAAACATATTATTTCATTTTTCAAAGCTAGTGAAACAAAGAATGATGTGATGAATGTTGACATAGACAAAGAAAGCATAAAATATGAAAATGTCAATAAATTAGCTAAGGTGGTGTCATTTATCAAAGCTAGAACTCGTAAGGACTCAACCAAGATGCCTCTTGATATTGATTTCTCACAAAAATTCATACTTAAACATGCACCTAATGGTCCTCTTTACATAGCTAGAAGAGTCAATGACAAGCTTAGGAATAGGTTATTAATTGATCATGTATGTGTAGAGAATTTGATTACTGAAGAATTCCTATTTGTGCATGAACTCTATCAAGATACATATGACAAACCAAAAGCATGGATAAAAAACCATAATGGTTTTGTTTATCCTACAATGGGCTCGATAAATATCCCTTTAGAAGTTGGACCAAAGACATAAATGTCTCGTTCACCATCATCCCATCGTCAGACCACTTTCGTGTGAAGTTAGGCTATCCATGGCTTCACTCCATGAATTCCATCCTCTCGGTTGTGCATAAATGTTTAAAATTTCTCTTTGGAAATGAAATATTTATTGTCCATCATAGTGGCTTTAATCCTCTGTCTTCTTGAGGTAAATTTTCATTGGATTTCTTTTGGCCTGAGAATATTGAACCTATAGACACATAAAAATGACCTAGGCCTACAAGCTAACTATTTTTTGCCACATTCTTCCTAGAATAATTAAAACATTTAATTATGTCCTTGGTCCACTTTCAACTATTAGTAAAATAATTCAAAATTATTTAATTAATTCATGTCCTTATTCCTCTTGATTATTTAAATATATAAATTTTATTTATTTATTTAAATGTGTCACTAATTTTCTTATGTCTTTCCATAAATAAATAAATTCCTTAATTTATTTAATTATCTTGGTCCATTAATTCTTTCAGATTATTTAAATAAATAAATTTTATATATTTATTTAAATACGTCATTAATTTCTAAAGTCTTCTTATAATTATATAAATTATTTAATTTATTTAATTATTGTCCACCTTGGCATTTTTCCAATTTTAAATAAAATTATTTATTTAAAATAGTCTCATTTTCTAATTTTTCCTCTTTTGGTAAATAATTCAAATAATTATTTACTGCCATGTGACCCCACCTTTTTGAATTAAATTAATTTTTAATTCAAAATAGCCTTTCTCATCAATAAATCAAGTAATTTCAAATATTATTTGATTTTCTAGCTCTCTTTTTTTTGTGCCATTCTTGTCTCCTTGTCACAGGCATTGTCAACCCTTGATTTAATTTTCTCAAATCAAATATTGTCCACTCATTTCAAATTTGACCTAATGTTTCCCTAACCCTAATTGTGGGTTGTCATATTAAATCTTGTCCATTGATTCTAGGGCATTGGTCAATCATCAATCTTGGCCATTCATCCAAAATTGCATTTTCTATAAAATGCCAATTTTTCTCTCATTTTGACATCTCATGCAATCTTGTTTTAGGCATACTTCATCTCTCTTGGCATTTTGGCATACTTTAGGCATAGTTTACAGTTGCTTACTAGTTTCATAGTTGCATAGTATTGCATTTTGTCATCAAATCCTTCAACATTTGCTTTGGTCTTGGCATTGTCACATATTGCTCACACAAAATTTGAGGACAAATTACATATTGCAACAAATAGAGAAAGTGTAATGGAGGTTGAAGACTTATGGTGATATCTCTCTTTGTTTGCATACTTTCCTCATTTTTGCTTCATTATTTACTTTTGGTTTTGATTTATTTAGCTACTAATATGCTAATCGAGAATTTCCCCATAGTTACATTGGTGAACTCGATGCCAAAATCACATAGTTTTGTTTTTTTCATATGATTTTTTCTTGTGTTTTGTAGGTACAAGTATAGCAAGCTGCATTCATAAAGTCCAGAATTGTAATTGTTGTATCATGACATATTCATCCAATATAATGACACATCTATAAACTTGAACCACATTTGTTATCCATAGAGACGCATTCGGACAAAATCCAATGCATTAGCCATCCAGAGTGATGCATTTGAAAATCATGATGCATCTATTATGTATTATTGACACATCTTCCTATCAGATTCTAGCATATAGACCAAACCCACATTTGTTGTGCAAAGTGACACATTCGTCTGGTAAAATTTTTCTTTCAGTTTTTTCCAAAATTTTATAGATTTCTCATTTCAATCTAGTAGTCTAGAGGTTTTTCTGGTTACTAATCTGTTGTTGCAGCATGTGGCTTTCAATTTTGTGGGTCCAAAACATCTTTTTGAGACTACTAACAAGTGGTTTTGTAGGTTTGAATGTCGAAGGATTTTTGTTTCGAGAACCTCTTATGCTTGTTTTAGATTAGAAAAAACTTCCATTGCTACTTTAAAAAGAACATTTGGTTGTCTTGAACTTATATTTAATTAGGAGGTTCAAAGAATTTTTCTTGATTGTGCTTGAAGGTGGTAGGTGATTATGCTCTCACCTTGTGCAAACTAGGTGATCAAGAAACCAAACCCATCTATTTTATATTTTTGAACGTTAGAGGGGCCTAGCTTGAAAGAGGGAATGACTCTAACCAGTTTTTTGCTCGGGCTGGTATATAAAAGGATGAGTCTAAATTTTCAAGTCCTCACAATATGTAGGCCTTAGCCATGTAGTGCCTTTCAAAAATGGGTACCTACCTTTTCTTTTAAGGGTATAAGAGCCCCTTGTAGATTGGTTAAAGCCTTAAGTGGCTTTCTCTACACTTGCGAGGTGTTGTGTCCTTGAATATTCACTAGAACCCTTTTTTGTAGTGGCCAAAATCCCTTCTATTTGCTAGTGCAATAACGGTCGTTGTGAAGGAATCCACATTCTCACAGTTGTTAGTAGAGGTGATCAACCCGCCATTGGATATTTATGGGATTTGGAAGCTTCGTTGACCTGAGAAGTGAGTGTACTGTAAGGGGGAGCCCATGTCGCCAAGCTTCTGGATTCATCAGCTAAGAATAAGTTTGGTTGGGGAAACCCACGTGGAATCTAGCAAATATTCTCCTTGCCTAACTTAAGGTTGTACTTTTCTTCTTTGTACATGATCAAGATAAAATATTATGTTTTTCAAGTGTTTTCTGAAACATTCAAACAAACAAACACCATTTAACTGACTTGGAAACAAACATTCAACTTGAGACAATTTCAGGATTTTCCCAAAAATTGCAAACAAACTTGACTTATTCTTCCTACAATGCATTTTCTGAAACACATTTACCATTATGCACCGTATTTGCAATATTTTGTGATGCATTTTCTCTTATAAGTCACATTTTATATTCTTTGCGACACATTTTCCTATCCTGAACTGTATTTTCTTAACAAAATGTCACAATTGCTTTTTTGAGTCACATCTGCTATCTGTAATACCACATTCACTGAAATTTTGACACATCTACTAAACTGCCATGCATTCGCAACCTAAAACAACACATTTTCCTAGCAAGAACTAAAACACTATTACATACTAAAACTTGAGACTAAACTTGTCCAATCTAATACAAAACATCTTTTTCCAGCAATCTTTATTGAAAACTAGAAAGAAAGCTGCTCAAATCTTCCATCATTTGCATCTTTAGCTTGGATTTTCCCATAGGTTTAACTTTGCAAAATTTCAGTTGCATCCTTTAGGGTCCATCATCTTCACTTTTAGTAATAAATTAGTCCTTAGATCCCCATTTCATTTTTAGATTTTGACTTACAAAACCTTACCACACTTTGCAAAATCATTTCCTTCAAGAGTAGGTGGTCATTGGACTTAGTCAACATAATTTATTTTAGTCATTGTCCTTTTTGTGAGACTTTCCAACTCAAAAGACTAATTAGGAAACCTCACCTTGTTATCTTGTTATCATGTCCTTTAGTCACATTAGTAAGTCCTTTGATGACGCAAATTGAGACATAGATCAAGCTTAGGGTGGTTGAGTAACCTTCTTCCAAATCACTTACCTTAGAACATTCAAATAATCTTAGACCTCATTTTGCGTGCCTCATTCCTAAAAATCTAAAAAAAATAGTCCTCATTGTCATTTGGCATTTGTTATTTCCTTTAGGTAACATTGTCATATTGCATTTGCATTCCTTATAATAAAAAATCCAAAAACATATAAATTTCATTTGCATCCTTTATTCAAAAAATTTCAAAAACATAGTGTCATCATCTACTTGTCATTTTCATCCTCTTCCTAATTTGAGCAATACCTTATATGGTTGAGACTAGGCTTCAAAGAAAAAGAAGACAAATGGATAATTTTGGACAAGACAACAACACTTGTATCTTTTCCAATGACATGAATAAAAACGT
Source organism: Sequoia sempervirens (assembly GCA_007258455.2). Classification (NCBI taxonomy): domain Eukaryota; kingdom Viridiplantae; phylum Streptophyta; class Pinopsida; order Cupressales; family Cupressaceae; genus Sequoia; species Sequoia sempervirens. The sequence continues at coordinate 268,164,613 of VDFB02000008.1, forward strand.
GAACCAAGAAACATCCTTTATCAATCATTTTAGCGAAATGAACATGCCATATTCATCATGAAACCCCTTCAAACCATTTATGAAAAGGGACCAACAAGGAAAAGTATATGTAGAAGACTTAGAAGCCAGAACACAATCTTGACATAGCCTCCTTTATGGAAGATTTAGTGTTACATGACCCACAAAGATATCTAGTCATGATTTTGGACCAAGTGGCTTAATTGCCACATGGCTTTGACATTAACACTTTGAGACCAGCCTCACCAGATCACAATACCAACAACCACAATGAAAACAACACGTCCAACACTAGTCAACCCCAAAAAAATACAAAAAATTTCTTTGTTGGTGCTACCTCACAAATTGCCACAAGCACTATTAATACCACCTCTAATGACACAACCAATCAAAATAATTCCAATTGAATTAATCCAACATCCATTGGAGGGGCACTAACTATGTCACAAGCCATGTCACAATCAATTCCTACAATGTCAACAACATCCTCACAATCAATTAGACCTAGCTTTGAATCCTCATCAATAGGGGAAAGTTCTTCAAACCTCCTATTTGGAGCTTCATCTAGTTCCATGGGAGCATCATCATCAAATCCTTTCATTGGGTCTTCATTCAATCCCTTTGGTGGAAGTAAACGACAAATTTTTATTCGAGGACCACAACCAAATGTCAACACGTCATCACGACTTAATAAAAATACTTCCCAAGGGAAAAAAATCAACATTTCCCATGGAAATTTCACCAATTGGGACAAGGAAATCGTAATACATAGCATATAACTTCATTTGGATACCAAAATATTCAAGGCTAACACATCCCACAAATATCGACTAATATGGCTGGAGGGCATATTCCTACATACTCATCACACATCCATACCCATCAACATGTCCCTAACCAAAACTTGCAATACCAACAACATCCAAATCAAAACACATCATAAATCTCACAACACATCCCACAACAAAACTAGCACATCTCTTCACCACAAATAGGGACACATGGGATACCCATCACTCCCAATTGTGATGCAACGAACAATCCTATAATTGATGCCTAGACATCTCAAGTGACAAACTTGCGAAAAACAATTGAGACTATGAAAATGTCCAACAAAAAGTCACACATGTCATATGACCTATGTCCATAACCTTTCGACACAATTTTATACATGCCAGGTCATTCCCTCATGGGTATGTGGTGCCTAATTTCAGTAAATACAAGGGCAAGACAAACCCCATTGAACACATTCAGGAATTCACGACCAATTGTGTGGACATTGCCTATGAACACACTTACTTGATGAGACTCTTCCCTAAGAGTATTTTGGGCCCCACACTTGAATGGTTTTCCACTTTATAAAATGGAATAAAATCATGGGACGAACTTGTAGACAAATTTGTGCAAAATTATGCCTATAACATTGACATAGACACCTCCATTACTAGTTTATGCACACTTACACAAGAATACGTTGGTGAAACTTTTATCCCATTCTTCCAAATATGGAGAATTCTAGCAAGTCGTTTCCATATTGACATACCTGAGAAAGAAAAAGTTCACATGTTTGTCCAAACACTCCTAGGCCCATTGAAATATGGCTTGCAAGTTCATTGTTGCACAACCTTCACAGACTTAGTCGAAAAGGGTGTCCAACTTGAGAAGACCATTATTGCTAAAGGAGAACTAAAATATGGCCCTAAAAATATGAACATAAACCCACCAACAGACAAGAGTAAATACTGGGTTAAGAATAAACACATTACCAAAGATGGCATTATTGACGCTAAGATGGAAAACATGATAGGTCTAGTGCTTACCCTTAAAGGACCTCATCCACAAAAAAAATCAACAACTACACCGACACCTCCTACAAATGTCATTCAAAATAATCAAAATAGTCAAAATAGTCAAAGTCAAGGACAACCCCGTCAGACAAGGAAATTCCCAAAAAGACGTACATACACTACCTTGGGGGAACCAATCGAAGATATCCTTAAGAAGCTCGTTCAAAACAGTCTCATCATACTAGAGGACCCTAAGCCATATGACCCAAGAAAATTTAAACCATCATGGTGGGATGACAACGCTTTCTGTGATTACCACTGGGCTAAAGGGCATAAGATCCCTTCTTGTTGACAACTAAGAAATATTGTACAATACTTGATTGAAAATTGCACAATTGAGTTGGGTGGGCCACAATTTGCATCAAATCTAGGCCATACTATTCACAAAAACCCACTGCAAGACCATGGTTTGAAAAATCCCTCCATGTTAGGTCCTAAGACAAATAATAACTGTGCCAACTATACTCGCACCACATTCAACTATTCTGATGGAACCATTATAAATCATTTTCTAGTTGCTAATGAATACATCAATACCATCACTATCAAAGGAGCACCTAAATGCAATTTCACTACCCATGGTGGAAAAGTCACCATAGCTAGTCCTCCTCCTTGATAGCCAAAAATTACAATACCTAGTCCATCCACTAAGCAATCACAATCAGACCCATCCTCCAAGCAATTGTAGACTAAGGGATAGTTTAACCTTATTGATCAAGTAGGAAAGACACCTGATCAAATTTCTATACATGAGTTGCTACACATTTCTCCCATGCATAAGGCTATACTTGACAAAACCTTACAAGAGTCCTCTTTCCCTAAAGACATTAATGTAAACTACTTTGAAATCATGGTGGGATACCTCACTACCCCCGATCATGTAACATTTTCTAATCAAGATTATTCATCATCAAATTCCAATTATAGCGACACATTACACATTGATTTCTTTATCCATAAGCATAAGGTCAGACAAGTTTTAGTAGATGGAAGAGAAGGACTGAACATATGCTCCTTAAAATTGGTTAAGGCTCTAGGATTTTCTGACACTTGCATAGATGCTACAAAAAGAATTGTTATAAAAGTGTATGATGATGAAGAACGTTCCTCTCGAAGTGTTATCACTATTCCTATCAGAGTTGGGCCAATCATTGTAGATACAACTTGCCAAGTCCTGGATCTTGAATTACCCTATGACATATTGCTTGGCTGACCTTGGATTCATGCCCTCAAATTTGTTCCATCCGGGTCAATTCCTAAAGTTTCCTTTTGATGGAACAAAAATCATCATATATGGATACCCCGATCCCTTTCAGTATTGTACCAATCTAAGGGGTATTTATGAACTTCACATGCCTATCAACTGAGAAGCTCCAAGTTCCTCTTCTTCCAAATTTATTGACCCGTCCACACTCGCCTCATCATCCACGTCCACTCCTTCCACATCTTCTCCCACACCATCATCCTCCTCGCTTCCAATAGCTGATCTAAGTGTTAAGATCTAGGACCTAGGCTCTAGGGAATTTAAGCTAAGTACAACCTATTACATCACCAAAATACCTAAGTCTCCTAAGGTCTATGGTCGACCCTATTTTAGAATGGAGCCTAAGGAAGTTTTTAAGGTTCCTCCATCACACATTTTTATAAAATGGGGTGAAATGAGTAGATAATGCATCAAGGATATATCAACATGGATTTATAAGCACCTAGAAGATCCATCCCCACTACTAGTCTAGATATAAGACAAAGGCTATGATATAATGAAGGAAAAAGGCTATGATAGAACTAATGGCCTTGGTAGAAAAAAAACTAGAATGTAGGAACCTATAATACCTCCTCAAAGACCAAAAATTCTTGGGTTAGGGTATGGGCTACTCAAAAATGACGATCGAAGTACCATTGTACTTTCGAGTGAGAGAGTGAATGCTTCAGAAAGTGTCAAGACTATTGAGGAATCCCTTACCAAAAATGACTCACATGAATGGGAATTTGGTTCCCAATGATCCCTAAGCGACTATTGCCTTGATGAATTGTTCCTTGAACCTAGAGAACTTACTTCTAAAGAAAGATTTTAGAAAAATTTTAAGATTGATCCTGCACTGAATAATGACAATCCTAAGATCTCAAAGAAACAAGAAGACTGGGATAGACTCTTTTTCCCAAGGAACAACAAAAATTATGAATCATCTTCCATTCCTATTAGCAATAACCCTGACATGTTTGTCCAAGCATCTAATAATAGTGACCCTCATTTGGATTCATCTGATTCACTAAATGACACTACCAACCCCAATGCCAGTCCATTTGTCCCTCATTTTGATAATGAGTATGAATCAAGTGAAGGAGAATATTGGATAGAATCCAACTGGGAGCTAGATGATGAAAATTTTGTATTTAACCTCTCTGAATCCATTTGTATGCTTTTTGCATCCCCCCACCATTCACCAATACTTATGATGCTATTTCCTTAGTCTACCTAAAACTAATTGATTGGGATCAACAAGGCCCAACAATTATGGACATATTTCAGAATGATGAGGCCATTGCATAATTCATGGGATTGTGTGAGGGCATACCAAGTGGAGATCACAAGGCTGGATTTTCTATTGAACTAGATTGTGGAGCTTACTTTGGGGAGACTGCTCTATCCTCTAGTCATAAAATGAAAAATAAAAATAAATAAAAAAATTACACATCTTTAGGTGAAAACTGAAAGGCACCTTCTAAAGATAAAAAAGTTAAAATAAAGGACATATCTATAGGTGAAAACCTCTCTGAGGTGCCCAAAGATGGAGGATTGGACTTTCATCCCATGACTTAGGAAAGATCGGAAATGCTCATAGAAGACACCATGGAAGTCAACATATCTAAAACAGAAGATCCAAAAATTGGCCTCTTTGCAACATCCTTGACAAAAGAAGAGAAACCTGAATCTCACAAGTTATTTTCAGAGCGTAAGATTAATTTTGCATGGTCCTATGCCAATATTCCTGGTTTAGATCCAAAACTAGTTTTACACCATTTCCACTACTTCCAGACTCCAAGCCAGTGCAATAGAAGCTAGGAAAAATGCATCCTCAAATCGGCTTGTTATTCAAAGTAGAACTTAAGAAATTTCTAGATGTGGGATTCATATGGGGCATGTGTAGGATCATCATGGAAAAAACAAGCCCTTAAGTGGCAAAAAATTGAGAAAAATCAGAGTTAGGCAACTTGATGTAAAAATTTGAATAAGCTATCTATATTATTTCAAAAATATGTAAGAATAAAATCTGTAGAAAATTGAATGTAGTTTCTAAAATTATAGGTTTCTTTAAAAAATTAAAAATCTATTTGGTGAAAATTTTAAATTTCAATGTAGTAGTACTTAAATTTCAGGGAAAAAATAAGAAGTAGGTATATTTTTTACCACCCTAACTACAATAAAATGATAATATTTTTTTATAAGATTTTAGATATAAGTAGAGGACTCATTTTCGGATGTGATGCATGTTTTTTTGTAATTTTTTTCCAAGTGAATAATTAATTATGAATTTTTTATTACAAATTTTTAAAATATAAAAACTCGTATGTTTGACCACCTTAACTTGGTCAAAAATTCATAAAATTGATTTTTTTTTTATAAATCCTATAGTATGTGAAGCATAGAATGTGACACATGTTTCAAATTTAAAAAATGTGATACTATTTGAAAGCTATAGATGTTTTTCAATCAGCCTATCAATCAAGACTTTAGTCATAATTCAAATAGTAAATGAATAATAATTGTATATGAAATTCAAAGTAAAGCATAATTTATATTGGTGGAAAGTTGAGAATCTCCTTGAAAAACCCCTTTTGTTTTATCAATTCTGGGTAATCAAAAAGTCATTAGCCACATACCCTACACATACCCATTATATCATCATTTTTTGGCCCATCATGATCCTGCACATACCCTATGGTCAATAGTTAATGTTGAGTGGATATCCAATCTTGTACCAGTCACCAAGCCAAATGGTCAAATCTGCATCTACACAAATTTTCAGGATTTGAATAAAGCATGTCCAAAGGATGACTTTTCGTTACCAAAGAAAGACATCATAGTTGACCTTACAGCAAGATAGGAGATGTTGTCCCTTATGGACGGTTTCTTGGGTTATAATTAGATTCATATTGCCCCTGAAGATAAGCATAAAATGACATTCACATGTCCTTGGGTTACATACTATCAAAACATCATGCCTTTTGGTCTCAAGAATGTAGGCACAATGCATCAAAGAGCTATGACAACAATATCCCACAACATGATGCACAAGCTAATGGAAGATTATGTGGATGACCTTTTGGAAAAATCCTTGACACGAAAAGATCATTTGAATGTGTTAAACAAAATATTCAAGAAACTGGAGGAATACGTCCTCTTGAATCCCAAGAAATGTGTGGTGTGACAGCAGGGAAACTTTTGGGATACATAGTTTCTCGAAGAGGCATTGAGGTCAATCTTGCCAAAGTGAAAGCCATATTAGACATGCCTCCTCCAAAAGGGATAAGTGAACTCAATACATTGCAAGGAAGGTTGCAATCTATCAAACACTTCATAGCTCAATTGGCCAAGTGTTAACCATGTCAGTATCTCTTGTGCAAGGGTATCCCCTTTGTGTGGACTAATAGATGTCAAGAGGCCTTCCAACTAATAAAGGATTACCTATTGTCACCACCTATTTTAATGCCACCAATCAAAGGGAAACCTTTGATTTTATACATTTCTACAGAAATTTCAACATTGGGGGCATTACTAGAACAAAATGACCATGATGAAAAGGAAAGGGCCATATACTACATCAATCAGACACTAGTCAGATATGAGCTAAATTACACATCCATTGAACATGCTTTCCTAGCAGTTGTCTTCACTACCTAGATGCTAAGGCATTACATTTTGAATCATAGGAAACATTTGGTAGAAAAGATAGATCCCTTGAAATAGTCGTGCAAAATTGACAGGTCATTTGGCAAAGTGGGTCATTATTTTGAGTGAGTACGAAATTCAATATGTGGAACGAAAGGCTATAAAGGGACAAGTGATAGAAGATCAACTGGAAGATGCACCTATACAAGGCGATCACCCTTTGGTGGTATATTTTCAGGATGAGTCCATATTTCATACAAAATCTAAATCACCTTGGAAACTTTACTTTGACGGGTCTCATACTAGTCATGGTTCGAGAGCATGAATACTGTTTATAACACTACATGGAGATTCCATTCCGAAGTCATTCTGCATTTCTTTTCCATGCACAAATAACATTGCATGATATGTGGCACTTGTCACAGGACTCAGAATGGCCATAAAATGGAAAATCAAAAATTTGCATGTCCTCGGAGATTCTCAGCTGGTCATCAACCAAGTCAATGATGACTATGACACCAAGGATGAGAATTTAATGCCCTATAAATGAATGGTTGAAATTTTTAAGGAATACTTCCACATGCTTTATTTTAAATAGATTATGAGGGCACAAAACAAGTATATGCAATGGCTACAATTGGCTCTCCCCTAGAAATTCCAAGCAACATGCCTTAGTTTGAATTCTTGGTAGAACAACTTTTGGTTCCTACATATGACATTCCAGAATCAGATATGGTTTTTGAGCTTGTTCATCCTAATTCTCCTTGGTATCAAGACATTTATGACTATCTCAAATCCCAAACCCTTCCCCTCAACCTATCCAACAACCAATGAAAGTATTTTATTCTTAAAGCCACTTGATACACCATCATCAGTGACACCCTATATCAGCGTAGCTTTGACGATACTCTTATTCGATGTCTCAAAATTGATGAAGCACGAAAAACCTTACATGAGGTACATGAGGGTATATGTGGATCTCATTCGAGTGGTCCTACTTTAGCCAAGAAGATCACAAGACTTGGGTGTTATTGGCCGACTATGGAAAAGGATGAACTTGAGTTTGTCAGGACATGTCACCAGTGTCAAATACATAGTGATTTGATTCATGCAGCAGCACAAGAACTTCAACTGATTACTTCTTTGTGGCCCTTTAGACAATTGGGACTCGACCTTGTGGAAAAAATCTATCCTACCTCTTCTAATGGCCACAAATTCATTATCACCGCCACTAAGTATTTCACTAAGTGGATCGAAGCCATCCCCCTCACATATATCACCAACAGAAAAATTTCCAAATTTATCCTTAATTACATCATCTGCAAGTATGGTGTACCCTATTCTATCATCACAGACAATCGACGTCCTTTCAAAAATCAAGGCATTTGTGAGTTATGTGAATGATTCCATATCCAACACCATTTTTCCACACCATACTACCCACAAGGAAATAGTCAAGCTAAGGCATCCAATAAAACCATCATAAAAATTCTTAAGAAGACAATCAATGACGTTGGTTGTGACTGGCACATCCAACTAAACCTTGCTATGTGGGCCTATTGTACCAATATTTGCATGCCTACAGGAGCCACTCCATTACCTTCATCTTCAGAGCCAAAGCCATCTTTCCCATCGAGGTTAAAATTCCCTCTTTGTGAGTCGCCTTGAAGGGTCTAATTGATGATGAGGATTATAGACAACACAAATGCATGAATTAGAAATGTTAGAGGAATGCAGACACAATGCCTTGAATCATTTACAGGCATATCAAAATCATCTTTGTCACAATTATAACTAAAGATTCATGGTCAGAAAGTTTGACATTGGTGACTTGGTCCTCAAGAAAAATCCCAAGAATTAATTTGATAGAAAAAGACCTAGCAAGTTTGAACCAAAATGGTTGGGTCCTTATGTCATCACATCCTCTTTTGGTTTTGGAGCATATTAGCTAGCCACTCCAAATGGTGAACAACTGAAAAAGCCTATCAACAGTCTACATCTTCAAAAGTTCAATGTATAGCATCAGAAAGTCTAGCCAAAAACCATCAAAAATACAAAAGAATAGAAAAATATAACAAAATTGTCACCCTAATGAAAACCTGGCAAATAGGCGTCTTGGTAAATAGGAACTTTAGATAAGTACCATGGTGAAAACCTAGAAAACAAGCGCCATGTGTAGTTGGTTTTGCTTCACCATCTACTGTCACTCTATCTGCCTTAGTCCATACTAAATATCCACTTTTTTTACATCACCATGACACCCCATCGCGTAGCCCTACCATTCCTTTCATTGCTGACAATGATTGACATCAAGTCCTGCATACCATCCATCTATCACCCCAAACATGTCTTTTTTTTACATCCTTCAAGCTTGGCTAGTCTGGGACCTGACTGGGGGCATTACTTTATCATCCAACTGCAGTGGGTATCACATGTGGTTCTTCCAATATTAAAATGTCCTAAAAAAAGACCAAAAATATTGAAAAATTTCCTAAAAAAAGACAAAAATATTTTTAAAATGTCTTGAAAAAAGACCTAAAAATAAAAAAATGTCTTGAAAAAAGACTTAAAAAATGAAAAATGTCCTAAAAAAAGACCTAAAAATTCAAAAATGTCCTCAAGAAATACAAAAAAAAATCAAAATATGAAAAAAAACACACAAAATAGAGTTGCATCTTGTCAAGTCAGTCATGTCAATCAATCTTCGTCATTTGTTGAACTACATTGTCTCTGTGCATTTTCTATGTAGGCAAGGCTCATGTTTGAGCCCTCGAGACATTAGGTCAGTCCTTTTAGGCTTGTCAAAATAAAACTCATGACTCAATCTTTTGTCATCAAGACAAAGTCATTGGTCGTATTGAACTACAAGGTCTCTTAGTGTATGAGGGTGCACTAGGTCAGTTCATTAGGGTTCATGACAATGCATTGGCACACATGTCAAATGTTTTAAGTCAACCAAGTCATTTTAAAATAGTCAAACTCCTTAAACAAACTCTAGAAATCATTTAATCAACAAGTCAACTTTGTCAACAAAAGTCAAATTTAGTCAACTTTGGTGAAACTCACTCAAAACTAGTCAAACTGTCAACTCTTGGTTATTCTTTAGATGTTTCCTTCTAAAGAATCACCCTTGTCATTTACTTATGCCTTAAGATTTGTCTTTCCTAAGCATCATCTTCGTCATCTAGCATTTTGAGGGATCCTCTCGACATCGACATTATTTAGGATGTGTCCTTCCTGAATTTGGGAAAATTTGACAATCAACACCTTGAAATTGCCAAACCTAACAACTTTGGAATTTGACACTATCAAAATTGGTATCTTGACATTAAAACACACTTGGAAAACACTTGGCAAACATTATCTTGGCATTTCCCTTGGATCTTTCATCATGCTACTAGTTTCTCCACGATGTCCTAGTGATAGGATTTAGAGAGGCAATGACATATCATGATGATTGGCTTCTCTTGTCTCTTTTAGGCAGTCATGTTGCTAGTTCCTCAAGGATGTCCTGGCAATAGGATTTAGTGGAGCAACAACATTTCATGACTTGTCTTTATTGTCTTTCTTATCTTTTATGCTTGTGGTTAATTATGAAAAAAAGACTGGGGCAATAATGCTTTTAGGAACATGAGTCATGATCATCCTTGTCTGTGACTTCTTGTCTCATGTGATGGTACAACCTTGTACACCTTGATCTATGTCATATCATGGTGGTTTTTTTCGATTACAATAATCCACCCAATGATGATTAAGAGCAATAATTGTTAAGTCATGTGGTAACATGTTGAAGGATTTGCTCTCCGAGCTAACATTCATCTCCTTTTGTCTTGTCATCTCATCTCATCCATCTCATCATGATATCCTGTGACATACAAAAACATAAGTGAATACATGATTATATAGGCATTGCATTAGGTTTGTACACATTCACATAACATGTAAGTTCATACGTCATCCATATCATTAAAGCACATATATGATATCACATATTGCATTATCCATACATCACCATATAGTCATGCATTAACACATACATAATCATAAATATGGCATCCATTACAATCATACAGTATGCATCCATATAATTAGCATTAGAACATAACATCGTCATGGAATATAAGCATAAATAACCATCACATCATCATGGCATCTCATCATAAGTAGCTATCATAAATGGATACATGGCATGGCATATAGAAGACATCATCATAGGAATAATAAATTCATAAATCACAGCACATATTGGCATCATATGGTCATCATAACTACATCATCATAATCATCATCAGATAAGCATATATCATAACACATCATCATCACATAACATATAGCATATACACCGCATCAAAACCACATCATATATATAATCTCAAAAAATCATGTCACAAGATAAAGTCATGAGATATCCCAAAAATAGAGCTCGCAGGCTCAATGGTCAAAATATAAAGTGTCATAACATGAATATCTAAAACATGATAATAAGATAAAAATGTCAAGTGTCCTAGGAAGTGCTCTCTACATCCCCACGTGGAGAAGAGCATGGTGACTGATGAACTATAATTGGCACTAACATAACCTATGAGGACATGGTAGCATGCATATGTGAAGCTGAGGGAACTACTACTAATGGCATCATCTCTACAGTGACATGAGGCTATGAGGCTACTATGGCATGAGTCTGAGAGGTCAATGTATTAGTAATTGGAAAATGACTGTGCTATGATCTATGCCCTGACCCAGATGACCCATGGCTGTGACCTGACCTATGACTGGAGGAATGCCTATGAGAATGGTGAGACCTGTGGCCTGATGAATACCCTAAGGAAGTACAGCCACCCACACTGCTCTGATTGTAGCTACTATGACTATGGTTGCTACTCCCTGATCTTGTCCCTATCCAACTAGATAATCTAGATGATCCAGAATCCCTTTGATCAGCTGGAATTGCACACTCATATAACATTTTGTATTTTCCTCTACTCGTGCTGACCTTGGAAAGCTCCCTAGCCACATCCACAACCGACCCTGTGCACAATTGAGAAAACTAGCTGCACTAGCTCTCTATCTCGTTGAATCTCTACCTAGTCGCTCTCAACTCGAGTAACCTCAAGCTCTACTCATAAGGACTCTATCTTCATAGTGGCCTCATCCAACCTCCACTGCATGTCAGGTAAACACTGATCCATTATGACATCCCATGGAAATGGTGGCACACTAGATATATTCAGATCCCCATCTATCATCTTCTCATGTAGCTACCTCTCTACCTCATCCATCTCCTCCCCAATGTCTGTCCCATCATCATCATCACCAACTCCCTCCTCTCCTCCCCCGACATCAAGCACCTCTACCTCCACCTCTTCCCGAACCTCATCCTCCCTACCCTCCACCCTTACCTCCTATCTCCCCTTCCCCTTCTATCTAACCTCCTCCTCATGTCTCCCATGTGCCTCTGGCTGTCTCTCATCAACTACCTCACCTCCTCCTCCAATACCTCAGGAATGGAATCTAGGGCCACTCTCTCCACTCATTTTCTGACTCTCCTAGTTTGTCTCCCTCTGTCTCCTCCTCTCCTCCTCCTCCAACACCTCAAGAATGGCATCTAGGGCCCCTCTCTCTACTCAATGTCTGACTCTCCTAGTTTATCTCCCTCTGTCTCCTACTCTCCTCCTCATCCTGCCACTACCACCATCTCCTCCATCATCTCCTCCCCCATCTCCACCACCTCTCCCTCCATCTCCTCTATCATGATCTCCTTGGCCTTCATCTCTTCCTCTCCCCCTGCCCCTTCGGCCTCCTTGCTGCACCCTTGGTATAACTGATCTAAGATCCACAGGTGTTAGACAATCAGAATCTGTCAAGGGAATAGGTCGATGTGTTTGCTACCACATGTCAAAATCTATAGTCATCCATGGATCTACAAAACATCCATTCCAACCCCATGGATGTGCCACCAATCCATCTATTTGTTGCTTAGCAAAGGGTATCGATATGATGGCACCCCATGGAGGCTCCCACGATGATCTGGAATACTTCGTTGTACCCATAGGCACACCTTGCTACTTTCAAAACTAATGTAGTACCCATTGGGGTAGGTACATCTCAATGACGATCTAAGACTATACAACACGACCTATCAAATATTGGAACTTCCTACAAAATGGAAAATGGCCTCCCTTGTCGTCCCACGTTGCGTGATCCCTGTATAGTCTCCAAACAAATGCAATCATTGTGTTAATCTTGTGCCACTAGAAGCCTCTCTCTCCAACTCTCATCTGCTATAATGCTCCTGCATATAGATATACACAAGGCATCCCATCCACTAACTATGGCCTCTGAATAGGTGGCCAGAAAATAGGAATGTGCTCCCAAGCCTAGATCATTAGTAAAGTCGTGTTGTAGCTAATGTTGCTCACACCCTTGTATGCTACCTCATGCAACTGATGATAGACCATGCCAATAGACAAGGCCCTCATGCAAAAATATTTTTTCCTACTGCATCTGGACTAGCACATCACCCCATTCAATTAGGAATCCATGTCCCCGATGAATTGGAATCAGGACCCTAACAATCAACATGCATAACACAACATCCCACTATGGGTAGTGCTTGGCTACATACTCCCACTGAATCTCATACCCATTAACACCAAGGCTCATACCATCATCTACCTCATATAACTCTATCATGGCCTACAATTCCCACTAAGGATCGTACACCACCTGCTCTCCTCTAATCAGAATATGCAAAATCTAGTAGACGTCCTCCAAAGTAATCGTAGCCTCTCTCATTGGAAAGTGGAAGGAACATGTCTCCAAGTGTCATCTCTTAGCCAATGCTATCAGTAGTCCCATATTAGCCCAGATAATGGGAATATAGGTGATGTAGTACAACCCCAGTTGCATCTTTCATCTCTTCTCTTGGTCTATCAGCTAATCCCGAAATGCATATGTAGATGGTTTGAACTCTCGAGTGTAGATCAATGCCAATCATTTCTGCACATGTAGAAATGAGAGTTAGAACATTCTTGAAAATTATTATTACCATCTATCTAACTAAACATAAAAAAATAGTGAGTCTAAAGCTAAGTCAACCATGGTCAACCCTAGTCAAAGTAAAATGCATTGTGTTGACTTCATTTGTGTCATAGTTTGGTGTTTACATCATTCCATACAACACTTGCGTCGCACTATGGAACTTGCGTCATTTGGACTCACAAATGTGTGATCTTCAATCGATTGCATCACTCCATACTCAAATGCATCATTGTCAAATCAAATGCACCACTCGGCTTCTCATATGCGATCCAATCTTACGAATGCATCACTATACTTATCATTTACACTGCAAGATGACAAATGTGTCTTGACATTTGGCAAATACGTTGCACTAAATTGAAAACCTAAGAAGACAATTTTTTTTGCGTCGTGACAAATCAAATGCATCGAATGCGACCACGAATGCAACTAACTTGAATGGATGTGTCATGGCACATTCGATGACCTCTCTAAAACCCTAATAAAGCATGAAAAATGATAAAATCACAAAGCGGGTAAGATGTACATACCACTGGGTCCGCACCCTATGGCCGTCTAAATGTCTAGATGATGTAACTATGATGCTTTGTAATAGGAATCACCATCTTTATGTGCACTCTCCTCGCTCTGAGCTCTCCAAATTGACAAGTGTGAAAGTGAAAATGAAGTGACTTTTACCCATTTTCAGCCTATTTATAGGATCAAAATGGGATTTTCTTCAAAGTTTTATTGTTAGAGACTCTTTTGACCAACTTTGACCAACCTTTTGACTGCCTTAAACTGTCAAAATCTGAAACCATATGTGCCATTGCTCTTCTGGTCATCAAATTAACTTGTTCGGACACTTTCCAAATTTTTCTATCACCGAGCCAAAATTTGAAAATTTTCCCGAGGGGGTATAGATACTCTATACCTTCGCTAGGGCATGTTTCTGACTAAATTATCTGTCACAATGTGATAGGCTACATTGTGACAAAGAAGGGAAAAATGTAGATACATAAAAATGACCTAGGATTGCAAGCTCTATTTTTTTCCACATTCTTCCTAGAATAATTAAAACATTTAATTATGTCCTTGGTCCACTTTCAACTATTAGTTAAATAATTCATAATTATTTAATTAATTCATGTCTTTATTCCTCTTAATTATTTAAATAAATAAATTTTATTTATTTATTTAAATGCGTCACTAATTTTCTTATGTCTTTCCATAATTAAATAAATTCCTTAATTTATTTAATTATCTTGGTCCATTAATTCTTCTAGATTATTTAAATAAATAAATTTTATTTATTTATTTAACTACGTCATTAATTTCTAAAGTTTTCTTATAATTAAATAAATTCTTTAATTTATTTAATTATTGTCCACCTTAGCATTTTTCTAATTTTAAATAAAATTATTTACCTAAAATGGTCCCATTTTCTAATTTTGCCTCTTTTAGTAAATAATTTAAATAACTATGAATTGTCATGTGACCCCACCTTTTTTAATTAAATTAATTTTTAATTCAAAATAGCCTTTTTCCTCAATTAATCATGTAATTTCCAATATTATTTGATTTTCCAGCTCTCTCTTTTTTTGTGCCATTCTTATTTCCTTGTCACATGCATTGTCAACCCTTGATTTAATTTTCTCAAATCAAATCTTGTCCACTTATTTCAAATTTCACCTAATATTTCCCTAACCCTAATTGTGGGTTATCATATTGAATCTTGTCCATTGATTCTAGGGCATTTGTCAATCTTCAATCTTGGCCATTCATCCAAAATTGTTTTTTCTATAAGATGGGTATGTGTAGGATCATGATGGGCCAAAAATTGGCAATATGATGGGTATGTGGTTGACAAATTTTTTTTTACCCAAAATTGATGAAATGAAAAGGGTTTTTAAAGGAGATTCTCAGCTTTCCACCAATATAAATTATGCTTCACTTTGAATTTAATAAGCAATTATTATTCATTTTCTATTCAAATTATGGCTAAAGTCCTGATTAATAGACTGACTGAAAAACATCTATAGCTTTCAAACGAAGTCACATTTTTTGAATCCAAAACATACGTCACATTCTATGCTTCACATACTATAGGATTAATAAAGGAAAAATTGAATTTCATGAATTTTTGACCAAGTTAAGGTGGTCAGACATACGAGGTTTTATTTTTTTTAAATTTGTAATAAAAAATCATAATTAATTATTTACTTGGAAAAAAATTACAAAAAATATGCATCACATCGAGACATGAGTCCTATACTTATATCTGAAATCTTATAGAAAAATATTATCATTTTATTATGGTTAGGGTGGTCAGACAAACACCTACTTATTTTTTCCCTGAAATTTAGGTACTATTGCATTGAAATTTCAAATTTTCACCAAATAGATTTCTTTTATTTTTAAAAAAACCTAGTAGTTTAGAAACTACATTCAATTTTCTACAAATTCTATTCTTACATAATTTTGAAATAATATAGATAACTTATTCAAATTTTTACGTCAAGTTTCCTAACTCTGATTTTTCTAATTTCTTTGCCACTTAAGGGCCTGTTTTTTTTGTGATGATTCTGCACATACCCAGATGCCAATTTTTCTCTCATTTTGACATCTCATGCAATCTTGTTTTAGGCACACTTCATCTCTCTTGGAATTTTGGCATACTTTAGGCATAGTTTAGAGTTTCTTACTAGTTGCATATTATTGCTTTTTGTCATCAAATCCTTCAACATTTCCTTTGGTCTTGGCATTGTCACATATTGCTCACACAAAATATGAGGGAAAATTGCATATTGCAACAAAAAGAGGTGTAATGGAGGTCAATCATTGAGGTTGAAGACTTATGGTGATATCTCTCTTTGTTTTCATGTTTTCCTCCTTTGTGCTTCATTATTGACTTTGGGTTTTCATTTATTTAGGTACTAATTTGCTAACCTAGAATTTCCCCATAGTCACATAGCCTATTAGACCTTGTGAGGAATAATTTTTCAAATCATATCAAAAGTTGAAGGTAAAGTGCATAGCAGAATTATCCCTTAGAAATATGCACCAACTCATGATTGAGCCACCTATCCTTGATGAAACTATGATTAAACCAAAAGCCCTTCCAAACATCCAAGAGCAACCTATAACAAATGCTCCTACCATTACTTATAAGAGGCCATGAGACAACCAAAACAATCCTATTGTGCCTCCTAAAGTTAAAAAATTTCATAAAGGTAAATGTCCCCTAAAAGAAGAGAAGAAACCTATGATTGACAAACCCACTCTTACAAAAGCTTAAATTGGAAACTGATTGAAATGAAATTGAAATGCTAGAGAGGGTAGGCATAGACATTGTGCTATTTCTCATATGTTACAAACCAAAGAAGAAAAAGAAACATAGAAAATCAAAATTAGAACTTTCCTAAAGCAATGCATGATGATTCTTTACCTTTTTCGCAACAAAAGCAAAAAATTTCCAAAGCATTTTCATTCGACCTCCAATTGTGATTAATTTAGATGATGACATTGATATTGCAAGGATTGATGAACAAGTGCTTAATGAGTTGAATTCATTGTTCTCATCTTCTATGAGCTTACATCAAAATTATCCTAAGATGTGTGTTGAAATTTGTATGTGTTCTAGTTCAACACTTGATGTTATCCCTTTGGTTAGTTGTTCACCTTCCATATATACTGATTGAGATTGGGATGCAAATGACTTGCTATAGGTTGACTCGTATGTGCCTTACTAGTATTTTTCATTTTTTATTTTTTATGTTTCTTCATGTGATTGCATGTACATAATGTGATCCCTCATACTTTTTTTTTTTAATGTGTCTCTCTCTTTTTGTGCATTCCTCTATATGTATCTACATTCTTCTATATGTCATAAACATTTTATCATTTTTCTCTTGTCTTGTGTTTTCCTTTTGGGGATGATGCAAGGCGTTGAGACATTTAGGCATCTTCCATCTTGACCCAAAAGTTTTTTTTTGTTGTTTTTGACCTTTATTTATCATTCTTCCAATTCTATGAATATTTTGTGAGAGATGGTATTTTCACACTCAATGAGAACATTGTAGCAAAGACATTCTAACCCCAAATACATAGATCCTTTATTTATTTCTAGTGGAAACCCCTCCCTCCTTTTTCATGTTGTAGCTTTATTTCAAAAACATATGACTTCACACAAGGTCTTATGAGGAAATCTCTCATGTCTTAGGAGTAAACATTGGCTACTTTAAAGCAATTATTCATAGCAATGGTGTTAGCAACTGCTTTAAAGTGGGGGTTGAAAGGTGGAATTTTTGTTGGTTTTGTGCTTGGGAGATAGAATAACAATATTCACACTCTCTCATTTAAGGATCACCCTAGAGATCTCAATCTTAAGTATGCAAAGGAGAAAGAGATATTGAAATAGGGATGTACTACGGTCTAAAGGTATGTGCAGGATAATCATGAAAAAAATAGGCCCTTAAGTGGAGAAAAATTCAAAAAAGTCAGAGTTAGGAAACTTGACGTAAAAATTTGAATAAATTATCTATATTCTTTCAAAAATATGTAAGAATATAATTTATAGAAAATTGAATTTAATTACTAAACTACTTGGATTATTTTTTAAAAAAAATTGATTTGGTTAAAATTTGAAATTTCAATGCAGTAGTACTTAAATTTTAGGGAAAAAATAAGAAGTAGGTGTTTGTATGACCACCCTAACTACAATAAAATGATAATATTTTTTATATAAGTAGAGGACTCATGTCTCGACGTGATGCATATTTTTTTGTAATTTTTTTTCCAAGTAAATAATTAATTATGAGTTTTTTATTACAACTTTTAAAAAATATAAAAAATTGTATGTCTAACCACCTTAACTTGGTCAAAACTTCATGAAACTCAATTTTTTTTAATCTTATAGTATGTTAAGCATATAATGTGTTGCATGTTTCGGATTCAAAAAATGTGATATCGTTTGAAAGCTATAGATGTTTCTCAATCAGCCTATCAATCAAGACTTTAATCATAATTCAAATAGAAAATGAATAATAATTATTTATTGAATTCAAAGTAAAGAATAATTTATTTGTGGAGAGCTAAGAATCTCGTTTAAAAACCCTTTTCATTTCATAAATTTTGGGTAAAAAAAATAGTCAGCCACATACCCTATGCATACCCATTATATTGCCACTTTTGGGCCCATCATGATCCTGCACATACCCCTAATTATAAATGTAAAGAAAATTTTCCTTTAATCTTTTTGACCATAGAAAAATAGATCATTGACATTTTCATGGTTATTTAGATATTTTTCCTTTGATATTTGACTTATCTTGCTTTGATTTAATGTTGTAGTGTAACTTATACATGCACATTAGGTCCTAAATATTCAAACTATGATGTCTTGTGAAGGTGTTGTGAAGTGTTGTAAAAAAATTCTAATCTTTTCTAGACTTCTTATTATAATTCATCGAAAAATCACCTTTCTATCCCTTATCAAGTCCTATTTTAAAGTGTTGTAAAGTCTTGTAACAAGATTTCACACTTTTCTAGTCTTGTTATCACTATTTACACCTTTCTTATACTTATTTGGCCCCTTTATGCACTTACAAGTCATAATTAAGTGTATTTTTGAATGTAAACCTAACAAAAAACATTAAATCTAACTTAATTCCTGAAACCCACTTACAAGCCTTAAGTGCGACCCATTTGTCGTGGGTGGTGAATTAGTCCCTCTAGGCTCCAAATTCAAAATAATTAAAAATTTATTTTAGGTTTTTATTCAAAAAGACCTTATGTTGTCCTATGATGTTGTATTATTGGGTTATTAAGGAAAATATGTGTATAAATAAGTGTTTTTCTACCCATTTTACACCAAATTCATTCAATCATTCATCCTTGCACTCAATATCATTCATCCACTTAAGCATCAAAGCATCATTCAATCAACCAAACATCAAGCATCTTGGAGTAGCCATCGACATATCTTCAGACTTCAACTATAACTAGGTTTTGGTGAGTTAGGACATTTGAATTTTGTTATTCATCATTTCCTTCTTCATTCCATTTTATTTCTTTATCAAGGGTTTGATTACCAAAGTGGGATTTGACCATGGAAAATCCCTATACTCTAACCCTTAAATATTTTTTCCCTCTTTGCATATATGTTTGTAGGTGTTGTAGGTAGATTTGGCAAAGAAATAGTTGTTGGGAAGTGGTCAACAAGTCATCAAAGTGTTTCAATTCAACCAAACCCTAATTCAAGCTTGGAGACAACCTACAGTTTGTTTTCTACAGATTTGACTATGTCAACCCCACAAGAAGATAAGTGTAGATCTGTACCAAAAAAATTGATTCTTGAATTTGTAAATTTTTGGAGAAGAATTGATTCACCATCATTGGTGAATGAGTCCCACCAGTAGGCTGGAAAAGTTGATTTTGTCAGAATTCAGTTCTCGATAGTTGGAAAGCAGTTTCAAGTCTTTTTACTAATAGGAGGACTTATTCACCGTCAGTGGAAAATGAGTCCCACTGGTGATAAACATTAATTTTCACCAGTTTCCAGAACCTTCCAGGATCAACATTCAACTTCTAGGTGCACTCTATTAGGTCTCATAGAATTTTGTTTGCATTTTTTTATGTTTTTAATTCATTTCTGCATATCACACTATGTTTTCAAACATTGCATATTTCATTAGTTTTTCATTCATAATCAGTCAAGTTTATCAATTAGTTACACTTAGATCATTGCATTTAGTCATATTTACATCATACATTCCTTAGTTTGAGTGAACCACCTCAATTTTAGGGGTCTATCTCTCTCCTTTTAGGTGAAAAACCCTAAAAGTGCAAGAGAAGTACATAGATTACAAACCTTAAAATTGATGGTTCATTTTGGTGATCCTACATATTGAAAACTATCTTTCTGATTTTCATTTGCACTCACATCCTAGGAATCATAGCATTAGCTTTTGAATTAGCCTTTTGTTTTTTATTTGCATCCTAGGGTTTCTAAAATTGCATTAGTGAAAGGATCATATAAATTTCATTTTTGAATATCAAATCATTAAGAAAATAAAAATCCGCATTTGCATCTTCAGTTTGCATATGAAAAGAATTAAAATCACTTTAAATTTTTTGAAAAACACAAAATTCTCATCCCTGAACTCACTAGCTGCACATTTTGAACTGCATTTTCAAATATTTTCTAGGTATTTTCTGCATTACGATACTTTGCTATTATTTTCTATTTTCTTCTCTATCTTGCACATTAGTTTACTTTTGCTCATTGTCATTATGAATTTTTGCTTTAATAAGTTTTGGAATTCATTGAAATCCTTATTGGACATGTCCAATTGTGCCTTTGGTTGTGATCATAATGACCTTGAGCTTCCTCATGCTCCTTCAACTCCTGATGAATGTCCTCGTCATGATGTAGACGTCATTGGAGAAGATGATGATAGCATGAGAAAGTTCTTAAACCAATATCTTGATAACCTTGAAGCCAATGCAAATTTTTACCCATCCACGAAATATTCAAACCTTCCTACTATTGCACTTTCTAATACATTTGGTTCTCTGCATCCTCTAAACAACTAACTCCTCAACCATTTTATAATCATAAAATTAGAAACACACCAATAAACCTTGAAGAAATATATGGAAAAGGATTTACTAGCTTAAGCAAACAAGTTTGTGACACAACAATTGAGCATAACATTAACCAACTTTTGGAACAATGAACAACATATGAAAATACAACATGATTAGGATATAAAGATCCTCCTCATGACAAAAAGTCTCCTTTTGAATATTGGAGACATCGAGAGGATGGTACAGTGATCTTTGATTCTCCTCTTGACTTAAATTTCCTCCCACATGAACAACCATTACCTAATTATAATGATAAGGATGCTAGGATCCCCATGGGTCCTCTTCCTCCAATTCATGAAAAAGGAGAATCTAGTAAATGCAAATGACCTTACAAATTGAAAAAACTCAAGTTTCCTCTCCATCCACCACTTTAATGTTTGGAAACTCCAAATGCTTTTAAAATAGAGGTCTCATTCTAGTACCACCTATGAATAGGTTGGTAATCCATCCTAAAGATTCTAATGTACCATATTGTAAATATCATCTTGTTCTTGGCCACTAAACTAATGAATGTTGGACATTGAAGGACATATTGAGTAAGTATCACTTCACTAATAATGACCATTATCCTATCATCCCATAATTCCCTAAACCAATTCCCCTCATCATGCAAAAGTTGTAGAATTCTCCATTCTCACTATTGCATTACCTCTCACATCACTAATCTTGGCTCATTCTTGCCTTACACTCCATGGGGGCATGAGGTTGTTATCCTTATCCTAGTAATGCATTTGTCATTGTCTCTTAATTATGTTATCCATCTTCCGCTTATACTAATTACAATTGTGAAGCAAATAACTCAGCTAATGGTTGAATTGTATTTTCATCACTAGCTGTATTACATTTTCTTTTGTATGTGTGTATCGTGTTCCCCTCTAATGTGTGTTTGATGTTCTCTATCTCTCTTTGTGCACTTCCTCTATTTGTACCTCCATTTTTCTATTTGTCATACATTTTACCTTCTCTTTTTCACTTTTTTTTTGTGTTTTCCTTTTGGGGATGATGCAAAGTGTAGAGACGCCCTATGTCTATTCCATGTTGACCCAAAAGGCCTTTCTATTTTTTTTCTTTTGTTTAGTGTTTTTCTTTTGGGGATGACGCAAAGTGTTGAGACACCCTATGTCTCTTCCATGTTGACCCAATTGGTCTCTTTTCCATTTTACTTTGTCTTTTCTTGTGTTTTCCTTTTGGGGATGATTCAAGGCATTGAGACCGAAATGTATCCTTCATGTTGACCCAAAATATTTTCCTTTTCTTTCAACTTTTCATTTTCTTTTAACTTGCACATTTTTCTTTTGGGGATGATGCAAAGCATTGAGACTGCAATATATCTTCCATGTTGACCTGTATAGTCATAAAATTGTATGCCCTTAAATTTAACATACATTCTTTCATTCCGCTTTAGTGTCCAGTCCCTTGCATTCATGTTAGTCCTTGTATCATCCTATTCCCCTTCTCAAGATGCCCCAATGCCCCTTTTCAACATCGGATTTTGGGATTTTCCTGCATGTGTTGTTTTGTAGTGTGACACGTCGGGAAACTAGAGCATCACGTGGATGTTTGTGTGCCATGCTAGCATCCTACGATATTTCAACACTCAAACAACTATTTTTTAGCATGTTTTAAACTTTTCAACTAAGTTTGTTGGTGGAAATAGCTCGAGATTCCCTGTAACCACATGGGAAGTTTCTTTTCTTCCTTTTTAATCCATTCTTTCCATCTATTTGGTCTTCTGAATCTTCCTAGCTTTGGTTCCTACCTTCTCCTTTCTTACTCTTGCTATTTTTCTTGCACAACTTCATACAGCTTGCTATAGTAGCTTCAAGCTCTCTTAAGCTCTCTTTACAACACTTCTTCTAGCTATATCTCCTTTTCTTTGCACTTGTGAGTATCTTGATATTTCATATCTCCCTATCATTTGCATACTTACTTGGTGATATAGGTTCTCCTCCTTGAGCGGGGTTTTCTTTTATCACCTCTTTTGTGATATGGGTTCTCCTCCTTGAGCGGGGATTGCTTTTATCACTCCTACTCGGTGGTGCAGGTTTCACTTTCACCACGTGCTTTGTTCATTTCTCTCTTCCTCTATCTTCTTGGCTATCCGTGGAGGTGGGAACACCAAAATGGGGGTTTGACTGAGGTAAGCCCTTATACAATCCCAACATTTTCTCCAGATCTTACAAATGCAGGTTTTGAAGACATTCGTTTGGTGGAGGCTTCATCACTCGCATGGTTTTGAGTATTTTTTTCTTTTCTTCTCCTTATCTCTAACATTTCTATTTCACTTTATTCTAGTTCTATTACATTCTATTACTTTATCGTATTATGTAAATTCTCAATAATTGAATTAGAAGTGGTCCCTTCGCTATTTTATGTGATAAACTCACTCGCTGGTCTGTAGGCGATGCTAGAGCACCTTCGGGATGCTAGCACATCATGTTGTCATTCGTATTCTACACTGATGCCCTTTGGTCAAGAGCTCATCAGTCTGTCTAGAAAATCTTTGTGACTTGCTCTTCATGATTCTAAAACTCTCATTGTTGTTCCTGAGGTAGTTTAGGGAAATTCTCCCCGTGAGGCTCTCTGAATGAAGAGAACTCATGAGTAGCGAATCCTCCTCTTCTACATTTTTGTGAACCTAATGTCAAGAGGGTATATTTTTAAAACACTAGGAATTTATTTACCCCTACTTGGCAGGGTCCTAAATTTTTACTCGTTGCTTGAAATTTAGGACCATCTGCACCATTGGAAAGGTCTCCTAGACAACTAGTTCTATCCCCAAAATTCAAGTGCCTTCAAGAGTCATATTTTAGGGACCAGTGTAAGTTTTGACCTGAATTCTTCTTTGAAGACCTTCGAAAATGTGAATTACTAGAACATAGAAAATATTGAAAAAATCATAATGAATTTAATATCTTCTTTTATTAGCTCAGTATCTAATTTTGTTCAAAATGGTGATGATATTCCATTTCATGCATGTGATAGTGACTTGGCTCTACCCATGTCACTTGGTATCTTTGATCCTTCTCACAAAATTCCTTCTGCTTCAGAGGTTATTTTGTTGCAAGAAGATGAAATCATTGATACATTTCTTAATATTACTCTACCTTCTACTCATTCCAATGAACTCTCCTAGAGATGATCCATTTTTGAATGATGAATATTTTCTTCATTCCACTGCACTCTCTTTTGGGGATGATGCATTGATGAAGGATGAATCCTTTCCTTCCAATCCACTCTCTTCTAGAGACATTGTAGTTGTGAATGATGAATCTCATCTTTGTTTTGATTCACTTTCCTCTAGAGATGATGCATTAGTGAACCATGAAGCTCCTTCCACATTTGATTCCCATTGGATCGATGTTGAGAAATTTTCCTCAAATAATTATTCCAAATTTGATCCTGTTTGGATTGATGTTCAGAATATGTCTTCAAATAATCATTCTACTACTTGTGATGATTCAGTAAATGTAATTTGTCTCTACTACCCCTCAAAGGCCTAAGAGACTAGTTATTTATGTGACTCCAACTAGTTCTTCTAAAATGATTTGTTCTATTAATGGTGTTCCATTTGATAGTAGCTCTCTTAATATTTATAAGGCTCCATCTTATAGAGTGGTATTCAATACTTATGAGAATAGAACAAATAAAAACCAAGTCTTCCTTTAGATCCTAAACCTACGACTAAAGCACATAGTGATTATGATCTTGTCAAGCAACCTCAGGTTACTCTAGATAAGATCTCATTATGGGACTTGCTTCAGTCTACTCCAGTTTATCAAGGTATGCTTTAGGAAGCCTTGCAAAAGATCCTCTTGCCTTCTTCTTCTAGGCCGAAAAATGCTAATGCGTTGATGGCATATATTCATGCAGATTCACCAAATATTATGTTCTATCTATAGGAGTTCTCACCTCTGGAAGTACAGAAACAAGAAGATCCCTTAATTATTATAGTTAATATTATTAAAATTGGCATCAGGTGTGCTCTCATCAACATTGGTTCAATGCTCAATGTATGTAGTATTGATCTATTGCCTAAGAGTAATGTTGACTCATCTTCTCCTAATACTTCTTTTATTGTGATTTGTGGGTTTGATAATGTTGGTTGGAAACCTTTAGGCACAATATTCTTGTCTTTGAGGTTGGGAACCGTTACTATACCTACCCTTGTATATGTTATGTTTGTAAAATTACCATATAACCTTCTTCTTGGTAGATCATGGATTCATGCTATGGGTGTAATCCTGTCTACCTTGCATAAATCTATTAAGTTCATTGCTAACAATAAAGTAGTCACAGTCAAGGCTGACCCTAAGGCTATGCACTTATGTGAAATGGTAGCTATTGGTCAGATCCCGATTGTGACTACTCTTATACCTTTAGTATCTTCCAATGTGTCGATGTTTACTCTAGCAATATTTACTACAAAGGATACTCTTGAGATAGATTTCCCTAGAGAAGATCCTTTTGAAGCAAGAAATATTAAGTCTTCTCCTTCTTCTTCTCAAAGGAATACATGCCTTGGTGATGATTAGGGTTCCTTAGACATTATAGATTCCTTCATTTAGGAATATAATGTCGACCCAATCCACTTAAGCCTTTCAATTACATCATCCACACCTGCTATCAAAGATGATCATTCTTTTGCATCATGGGGTAATGTGGATGAAAGTTGGAATGTTCCCAGTGTTGATCCTCCTTCCGAGGAAGATGATTACATTTCTACTAAAGAGGATAGTGTTGACAACCCTTTTAAAGAGGATGAAGGTGATCCCATAGATGATTATAGTCCCCATTGTTGGGACAATGCTCTTTATGAAGATCCTCCTTTTCAAGACTTGCAAACACATTATGGCCCCGACTTTAGCCTTGTCTCTAAATATGGCTACGAGCGTAAAGGTTTTGGGCTTAGAGAACAAGTTATTTAGGTCCCTATATAATTCATACCCCATAAGCATGCTTTCGGATGTGGTTGCTTGAAGGAATGATCTAAATGGAAGCCAGGGTTGAATGACATGAATTCTTCTCAACCTCGTCCTGTTGAGAAGATTCTTCCTCCATTGTCTTCTATCTTTGTGCCTTCTTCTTCTTGTGAGAAGTCAAAATTTTCTCCAAAAGAGAAAGGTTTTCTTCCTACTCCCCATCCTTTATCTGAGCAAGAGAATACTATGTTGTGGCTTCTAAAATCCCACTTAATCACTCTTCCTTCTCCTACATGTAATAAAAATCATAAACATGATGAAAGAAAACATTCTTTTTGTGCATACCATCGAGTGCTTGGCCATTCCACTAGTGAATGTAAGGCCTTGAAAGAAAAAATACAACTTTTTGATTCAGGTACCATCAAAATCCCATTTGATTGATGCACCTACCTTGTCTTTGCATGAAAAGTGATATCAAGGTTTACCTCTATCCTATTTGTTCTAAGTATCTTGCATGGTTCTCATCGCTTGTCTATTTAGGGCAATGATAACTCATTTTGGAGATGTGTGTCCTTCTTAAGGACCCCCTCTCTTCTCCCTATCTTTCAAATGATGCATCCCTTGAATGGACCCCCCTCTTCCTTTTGAAGGCTTCCCGAGGGAGCCCCTTTGAAATTATTTAACTCAAATGAATTCTTTCCCATCTAGCTTGGAGGTAGCTTGATTAGAAATATCTTTTCTATGACTATTCTTCAACACAAATTGTAGCAACCATAGGATTCTTTGATT
Source organism: Sequoia sempervirens (assembly GCA_007258455.2). Taxonomy (NCBI): domain Eukaryota; kingdom Viridiplantae; phylum Streptophyta; class Pinopsida; order Cupressales; family Cupressaceae; genus Sequoia; species Sequoia sempervirens. The sequence continues at coordinate 268,191,750 of VDFB02000008.1, forward strand.
TCTCTTGCTCTATAGGACTAAGAACCTAGAGAGCTCCTTTACATCCTTATTTGGTGATATAGGTTTTACTCCTCAAGTGGGGATTTCTTTTATCACCTATATTTGGTGATATAGGTTTTCCTCCTGAAGTGGGGATTTATTTTATCACCTATATTTTGTGATACAGGTTTTCCTCTTCAAGTAGGGATTGCTTTCATCACCTATATTTTTTGATATGGGCTTTCCTCCCCAAGCGAGAATTACTTTTATCACCTATATTTTGTGATATGGGTTTTCCTCCTCAAGCATGGATTTCTTTTATCACCTATATTTTGTGATATGGATTTTCCTCCTCAAGCGAGGATTGCTTTTATCACTTATATTTTGTGATACAGGTTTTCCTCCTTAAGCGGGGATTGCTTTTGTCACCTATATTTTTTTATACGAGTTTTCCTCCTCAAGTGAGGATTACTTTTATCACTCTTGCCTTCATTTCATTTTTATCTCTTTCTTCTCAACTTCTATATACTAGATCAAAGATCTGCATCTTCTTCATCCTGTTAGAACTATAAAATTCTGATGATTTTTGCATATCTTTTATCCCCTTGAGTCTCCCTGTGAAATTTACCTTTGGCACATTTTCCTCATTTCATGATGCTTTACCCATATTTTGCCATATTGCCCCATAGAATCCATTGAGTTATGCATTTTTCATGTGGTGGTCCATATTGGTATTGGTCTATCATGGTCTCCCCGACCTGTGTTGCTTGCATGTTAACATATGTTTGCTGCAGGTGGTTGGCAGAACTTTTTCATTGTCACAGCGATCCACATCCACATCTGGGTTCATATCGGCATGAAGAAAGTAGGTTCTCCCTGGTCCATTGTGCGCTTTATATTGGTAAACATCTGAGTTTCCTATCGGCAAGATGTTTCTGTTGTCACGGTGACCAAAGTTCATCTATTGTTTCATTTCAGCATGAGTTTAGTCCTAGGTGGAAGCTCTTCCCGAACTCATCATGTCTCACCGACCGGAGGAATAGGATACAACATATCGGCATGAGTTGTAGCGTCGATATAATGTCATGGAAAAATCTTGTGGTCTCACTAAACAACATGCAGGGGTTTCGTTTCGGCCAAACATAAGGTCTTCGATGAGAAGTCATAGCGACTTCACATTGTCTCACCGATCAGTGGCGGAAGCATGTGCATATCAGTATAAGTTGGGGCTATCACCGTGAGGTATCGGTGAGTGACCTTCGGTCTCGCGGACACTTCGTTTGAGTTTTTGCTTTGGCTAAACATTGGGTCTTCGATGAAGGGTCTTGGCAAGGTGTATGTGTCTCACCGACGGAGCATAAAGGTTCTTTTCAAATGATTTTCAGTGAGAGGTTGGCATTGTCTTGGCGACCTAAGGATGAAAGGAACATATTAAAAAGAGTAAGTATTATCTATTTGAGGTCTCAGCAAGTGACCTCCGGTATCACCGATGGAAAACAAGAGGATCCTTGTCGGCATAAGAATTGCCTTGTCTTAGTGACTGGGAAATAACATTATGGGAGACTTTCGATATAACTCAATGAACTCTGTGGGACTTCTCCCTGATTGTGTGTTGTCTTGGTGAAAGTGAATGAAGATTATATCTCGGTGAGAGTGTGCTCTTGTCTTGGTGACTTGGAAAGTGATAAAAGACTTTCGGCCTGACATAATGATTTTGATATGGTTTTTCCCCGATATCATAGAGCTACAGCGAAACACAAAAGGAACACGCAGATACTTCGATGAATTTTGGTGTGACATAGTGTGCTCTATGAAAGGTCTTCCCGAGAGCGATATGTTATGGCAACAAGTTTGATCACGGGGGATTTCGGTGAAACACGATGTGGTCTACGTGAGGTCTCTCCAATATCTGAATGCTACGGTGACTATGAATGAAACAAAAGGAACACATCGGTGAGAGATTTCCTTGTGTCTCAATGAATGGAAAGCACGTAAAGAAATACATATCGATATAGCATTTTGTAATCTACAAGAGGTCTTCCCAACATCATAGGGTCATGGCGAAGGTGAATAACACCACAAGGAAATTAGCGATTGAATTGCCTTCGGCATGACGATACGATATGTCTCGCCGACTGTTTCAAAAATGAAAAACAAAAATTCAAATAACTTAGGCCGACATGTAAATTGCTAAATTACCATTGTTGGCCGACTTGATTTGAGCCCGAATTCTGTGGAGGGTCGACTTGGAATTTCAATATGATTTATTTTTGATGTTGGTGTATAAATAGACATTTTTTTAATTGTAAAAGCATCACCAGTTATTAGATATTCGATACACAACAAGTAGATATAGTGGAATAAAATTATCAGATCAGAGACTATTGTTGCATGATTTCAGAATGGAGGTATTTATGAAAATCAGTTGATGTTGCTGCATTTCTCTGGTGTCAATTATTTGTTGAATTTAATTAAAGTATTGCTAATTTGTCTCCAAGATTGAGGCTTTCTGGTTGTTTTAATTGATATGACAAGTTTATATATAATTCATCAGTGCACACTTGTTGTATCTATGTGATTGATTGATTGGTTCTTTCAAGCAAAGATTAAATCCTTTTAGTTGATCATAGTAATCAGAGAGAATCATCTGGATTGTTCAAGTAGAGCTTTGTAATCATATTTTGCATGTTTATACAAGTTGTAAACATAATATATGCAAAATAGTTTGAGTTTCTCCAGAGAAGTGTTGATCATCTTGATCTCATTTGACTTTGCATACCCAACAGGGCACTGGTCTTTGCACTTCATCATTTTGAACTCATTCAGTTTGTTTATATCTGTTTATTGAGCATTTTAGGATTTAGATTAGAAGATTTCTATTGTGCTTGATTTTATTTGTTCACTTCCATTTTCCATTGTGGACAAATCATTGCAAGAAAGATAATCATGTGGACACACAAAAATGACAAGATTGATAAGGGAAAAAGGATAAGTGAGGACATGTCCCTAACAGGTAAAGACAAGGCGTTAGGAGCACATTGTGAAACATATGATCACTATGATACATGGAAAAATGATTCAAGTGTAGAGCCTTGTACTCCAAAAGATCAAAGAAATCCTTTCTTTTTTCTCGATCCTTAGAATTAGGCTGAGTTTAGAGCTAAACTAGAGGCTGAACGAATCAGAATTCAACATGAATATGATCAGAAAATGGAAGGTAACCAAAATGACCCTATTGATCATCAGCTTCCTGAGGAGGTAAAAGCACAGTTTGAATCACAGAGGAAGGAGATAGAGGAAATAAGGGCTGCATTGCTGAAAGCCCAAATTACTTCTCAGACAGCTGATTGCCCCCCAAAGTATGTACCACCTCATAAGCAAGGTAATCATAGTGCAAGGCCTTCTAATCCACTTGTGTCTCCTCATCACTAGACAGGAAGTCACTTTAATAAGCCAAATCATCCACCTCATGTTCCCACACAACATACAAATATGCAGCCACCTCATGGTCAGGCTTTTGTCCCACAACATAATGCACAATATAACAATCCTATGTATCAATATCAGTACCCACCTATCCCTCCCCCTCACCAGTTTGCAACAATGATCAGACAGTTTGATTTGACAGGGTTTCATCTATACCCTTACCCTATGGATGGCAGCTGGTGAGGTCTGGTACCTAAGTTTACAGGGAGCAATGTAATTACTACTGAAGAACATTTAAAGAATTTCAATGTGTTCATTCGAGACATAAGTGTGCCATATGAAGATTTACATATGAGGCTATTTATGATGTCACTTCTTGAAGATGCTAGGGATTGGTTTAACAGTTTGCCAACACTCTCAATTAATTCTCTCCAAGTTATCCAGGACAGATTCCTAGAGCAATATGGGAATCAAAATGCACCAGATGTAGCTCTTCATGAATTGATACGAATTCAAAAAAATTAGAATAATTCAATTTATGATTTCAACCGAAGATTCAACAAGTTGCAGACTAAAGTACTTCCTAGATCAAGGTTTCCAGATTCTGTAGCATTGAGTTTTTATTTAAATGCACTTGATCCTAAGATAGGGTATGAACTAAGAAATAGGTCTCCAAGAGATCTAGCTGAAGCTAAGAAGATAGCACTGACAATTGAAAACAATAGAAAGGTTGCAGGTATAGTTAATAAAAGAGATAACCCTAGGGCTCCTCATCAAAGCAACAATTATCAGTATAGATAGGAGAACACATACAGAAATGAAAGGCCGAGGTTGCATGACATGCCATATAATACAGACTGGAAGGATGGAAAACCTATAATAGCTAGGCCAAGAAATAGAGACTCCTAATCCATTGAGTAAGAAGGGAGCTTACATGGTGAGTAATAATTACTTCTATGAAGCTTGTGATAAACCACATTCTCCAGACTATTGTGTTGTAGCTCAAAGTATGCAAGAAGAGGGAATGTTGGTGGAAAATAATGGAGAAGATCACAAGGTCTATTTGACTTCAAATACTTTTTACCATGCTGAGGAAGGACACTCATCTTTAGAGGATGAAGGTTATGAGTATGATGTTTCAAATCAGAAATATAATGTCCATATGGTTGAACAACAGGTTCTTTCTAATTCTGGAGAAGATTATATAGAGCCACATTCAGTTGAGGTGCCTGCTCAATGTAGTATTAGAAGACTCGCCAAAGAAGAAATAGAAAGACTAACTGTTGCTGCAGTTGAGGAAGCAAGGAGTAAATACTGGTTGAGAAACAAAATAGTAAATTAGAAGGAAGGTGTCCCTAGAGGAATCTTTATAAAAGATCAGAAGATGACACAAGGAACTATGAAGAAATTAGAAAATAAGTAGCATGATAAAAGTGAATAGAAGCTTGTCCAAAAAGAGGAAGCAAAGGAAGTACACAAAGAGATACAAAAGCTTGATCAGCCTAGTAAAAAAGAAAAGGAAGAAAAAAAAGGAGAAACATTGGAGCAGAAGAAGGCTGTTAAGGTGGAGGGCTCTTCTTTTGGCTTCACTCAGGTGTTATCTCAGGTAAAAATGTCTGTCCCACTACTTGAAATGATGAAAATAAAAGAATATAGGAACACTGTTGTTCAATTGATAACAAGTGGAAATGAAAAACATATGAATTCTAAAAACAAAGTAGCTATTAAAGAAATCAATAGGAAAGAGAAAGTAAATATCCCAGAGGTTTGCTTGAGTGATGTGTTAGCAACTCCCTCTCAAGTGGATCCTTTTTTTACTACATTGCTTATAAACAACAAACTACTGAGAAATTGCATGATAGACTCTGGTGCTGCTATAAATATCATCCCAGTAGGAGTTATGAAGTAGCTTGGCATGTGGGTTGATACATGTGAAGGCAAGTGCTATGCAATGGATAATAGACCTGTACCTATGGTAGGCATTATGAGAGGTGTTGAAGTCAAACTGGCTACTTATCCACAGGTGGCTTATAATATAGATATAACAGTGATTGATACTCCTCCTCAGTTTGGGATGCTTCTATCAAGACAATGGACAATAGCAGTTAGAGGAAATGTTCAATTTGATTTGTCTTATGCTACAATTCTAGTGAATGGTCAGGAGGTCAAATTGTATAGGGAGCCAAGAATGAATCAGCTTGTTGACTGTGTACCTCAAGATCAGATCAATTTTTTTTGTGATGTTGATCTTTGAAGTTTTAAGATTGAATCAGCCCAGCCAGAATTAACCAATAGTGATCCAATTGAAAAGCATGTGGCACAAAGCTGCAATGAAGTATGGAAGATGTATTTTGATGGAGCATGTAGCCAAGAAGGTAATGGCGTTGGGATTGTTTTTGTTCACCTGAAGGTATTACATTTAAATATTCATTTTTGTTAGCATTTGAATGTACAAACAATGTGGTAGAGTATGAAGCCTTGTTGATAGGTTTGAACATAGTTGTGAAACACAAGATTAAGTTGCTGACTGTTTTTGGTGATTTTGAGTTGGTTGTTTCACAAATCAAGTCAAAGTATGCAGCAAAACATAAAAGATTGAAGCAATATAGGAATGTTGCATGGGACACAATTGAATTATTTGATGCATTCTCAATTGAGTGGATTGACAGATCAAAGAACATAATGGCTGATTTTTTAGCAAATGTGGCACTGAAAAGAAATGATATCACATTGGCTGGGGTGTCACAGATTGAGTTCAAGACAAGACCTGTTGTTCCTGATAACATTTATAGTTGGCAAGTTTTCAATGATGATACTGATCTTTGGAAATTCCTCAATTGTATTGATCAATATGAAGCCCAGGAAATTGATTTCAATGCTTTTGTTGAGGAAGTGGATGGGAAGAAAATAGTGTTTGGAAAGGGGTTCTTGTAGCTCAAAATGAATAAGCTTCCTAATGGTTTAGTGGTATTGGAGTAGCTGTATGATGGAAATGATCGGTCTCTCATGAAGCAGACACCAGTTAGAAGAAAAGATATTGAAGAAGCTAATTTGGGGATTGAAATAGCACCAAGAAAGGTGTACATAGGAAAGAAAATCAGCCCTACAATTAGAAGAATGCTGATAGAGCTATTGAGAAAGTATAAGCATGTGTTTGCTTGGTCTTATGAAGATCTAAAAGCATACAGGGAAGATTTGTTTCAGCATGAAATACCATTGAAGCCAAATTCTAAGCCATTCAGAAAAAAGCAAAGACCCATAAATCCAACACTGGAGCCTAAAATGCAAGAGGAGTTGACAAAGCTCAGAGATGGGGGAATCATCAAACCAATCAGGCACTCAACGTGGGTCTCAAATTCGGTCCCTGTGAGGAAGAAAAATGGAGACATCAGATTGTGTGTGGACTTCATAAATCTGAATATGGCATCTCTCAAGGACAATTATCCTCTACCCAATATGGAGGCTATATTGCATAAGGTGATAGGGTGTGAGCTATTGTCAATGATGGATGAGTTTTCAGAATACAACCAGGTCAAGGTCAGAGAATCTGAGCAATACAAGACAACATTCACAACTCCTTGGGGAATGTATGTATACATAAGAATGCCATTTGGTCTCACTAATGCAGGAGCGACTTTCCAAAGAGCTATGGACATGGAATTTGTAGATTTAATGAATGATATCATGGTGGTGTACCAAGATGACCTTACTACTTATTCAAAGAAGGTTGAAGATCATGTACAACATCTATAAAAGGTATTTATTAAAGCCCTAGAATATGCTATCAGCTTAAATTCTAAGAAGTGTCATTTTGCAGTCACAGAAGGTAAGCTCTTAGGACATTGTTTCAAAAGGAGTTAGAATAGATCCTAAGAGGGTTGAGGCCATTGATAAAAATTTTGTCCCTAAAACTATTAAGGCTATACAGTCATTCTTTAAATAGATTAATTTCGTTAGGAGGTTTGTTTCTAACTTTACTGAGATCATTAAGCCCATATCAAAAATGTTGAAGAAAGGACAAAAAATGGAATGGACTACAGAAGCCTTGGAAGCTTTCATATCTATCAAGAGGGCCATCAAGGAGGCTCATGTCCTTAAATCTCCAGACTTTACAAAGCCTTTTCAGATATTTTTATTTGTTTGAATGCATACTATTGCTGTTGTTATGTTACAAAAGAATGAAGATGGTCATGAATAGCCTGTGTCTTTCTTTAGTAAGTCATTACAAGGGTCTGAATTAAAATATGACATAATGGAAAAATAGGCATTTGTATTGGTAAAGGCTACAAAAGCATTCAGACCATATCTCGTTGGAGCAAAGGTGATTTCTTATGTCCCCCATGCAGTTGTCAAAGATATTATGATACAATCTGAGGTGATAGGAAAAAGATGCAAATAGATTAACAAGATCCAAGAATTTGACATGGAGATACAGATTACCAAATTAGTAAGAGGTCAAGGCTTGGCTAGGTTGATGGCAGAATCAAATATTGAAGCAAATCAAGTTTGTAATGTAGAAGAAGGGACTGCAATTGCAAGCATTGAGCACACTCCTTGGTATACTGATATCATGCATTACCTTAAGTACACAGTTTCCAGAAGGATTGAGTGACAGCCAGAAAAGAACTTTGAAGTTGCAGGCATCTAAATATGTTTTCATGGATGGAGATCTGTTTTGGAAGAACAGGGATGGTATACTATTGTTGTGTTTGGATGAGTCTCAGGCCAAGCATGTTCTAAGTGAAATGCATGAAGGAGTTTGTGGAGGACACTACTCAGCAAAAACAACTGCACACAAAATTCTTAGGGTAGGTTACTACTGGCCTAAGGTTTTTAATGATTCTTTCACACACGTAAGAGAGTGTGAAGCCTACCAAAATTTCTCTGGAAAACTGAAGTATCAAGGAGCTTTGCCACTTCAACCTTTGCAGGATGATGCCCCTTTTCATCAATGGGGAATTGATTTCATTGGTGAGATATAGGAAAAATCAAGTGGAGGATTCAAGTGGATACTAGTTGCTACTGATTATTTTACCAAGTGGGTAGAGGCAATCGCAACTAAATAGGCTACAAGCAAAGTGGTGACAAATTTCTTGATGGACAACATTATCACCAAATTTGGTACACCACTAAGGTTAATCACTGAAAATGGAATGTTTTTTAGATTAGATGAGTTCAAATGCTTCTATGACACATATGGCATTACTATTTTTTATGCAGCTCATTACCATCCAAAAGTTAATGGTCAAGTTGAATCTAGTAATAAGAGTCTTTTGAAGATTATAAGGAGGATGTTGAGCCAAAACAAGAAAGCTTGGGATTCAAAATTGAAAGTGGTTGTGTGGGCTGATAGGATTACTATGAAAAAGTCAATTAGAAAGTCCCCATTTGAGTTGGTGTATGGAACACAGGCTAGGATGCCTATGCAGAATTTGTTGCCAGTCTACAAGTTTATCCTTCAGGAAGATTTGGATATTCCTAAACCTATGGAAGACAGAGTGGAGCAACTAGCTAAACTTGATGAAATAAGGAGAGTTGCCCAAAACCAAAATATAAAGTTACAGACATAGATGAAGTATCTATTTGACAAGAAGGCAAAGGATAGAATATTTGAGGAGAGTGACTTGGTCTTGATGTGGAATGCAAGATGTCAAGAGAAGGGTAAGCATGGTAAATTTGAAGCTTTGTGGCTGGAACCTTTTGTTGTTGTTGGAAAGAAGGGTGAAGACTCATACTATTCACAGAATATGGCTGGTGAAGATCAGGAATTTCTTGTTCATGGGCAATTCTTGAAGTAATTTTTCTCATAAGCAACATAGAGAATTAAGGGTTGCCAGTGAATGGACAAGTCTTGCTTATCCTCTTTAAAATTATTTTCCATGCATAGTAGTTTGGGATTTCATCCATCTCCATTTCACTTTCATTTTCCATTCATCTCCATTTTGCATTCACTTTCTTTCCATTCCATCCTGCTTCATTTCCATTGCCATTCATTCCATCTCTACTCTCTAGTTTATCATTTTGTGTATGTTCTACTAACCCAAAGATCTAGATCCTTGCAATTATCTTACTATCATTCATCCCCAGATGGAGCCACTATTAGAACTATAAAATTTTGATGATTTTTGCATATCTTTTATCCCCCTGAGTCTCCCTATTAAGTCTACCTTTGGCACATTTTTCTCATTTCATGATTCTTTACCCATATTTTTCCATATTGCCCAATAGAATCCATTGATTTATGCATTTTTCATGTCATACCGGTCCATATCGGCATTGGTCTATCTTAGTCTCCCCGACTCGTGTTGCTTGTATGTTAACATATATTTGCTGCAGGTGGTCGGCAGAACTTTTTCATTGTCACAACGATCGACATCCACATCTGGGTTCATATCGGCTTGAAGAAAGTAAGGTCTCCCCGATCCATTGTGTGCTTTATATTGGTAAATGTCTGAGTTGCCTATGGATAAGATGTTTCTGTTGTCATGGCGACCAGAATTCATCTATTGTTTCATTTTGGCATGAGTTTAGTCCTCGGTGGAAGCTCTTGCCGAATTCATCATGTCTCACTGACTAGAGGAACAAGATACAACATATTGGCATGAGTTGTGGCATCAATATAATGTCATGGTGAACTCTTGTGGTCTCACCGAACAACATGCAAGGGTTTCATTTCAGCCAAACATAAGGTCTTCAGTGAGAAGTCATAGCGACTTCACATTGTCTCACCGATCAGTGGCGGAAGGATGTGCATATCGGTATAATTTGGGGCTATCCCTATGAGGTCTCGGTGAGTGACCTTCAGTCTCGCCGACACTTTGTTTGAGTCTTTGCTTCAGCCAAACATTGGGTCTTCGGTGAAGGGTCTTGGTGAGGTGTATGTGTCTCATCGATGGAGCATAAAGGTTCTTTTCAAATGATTTTCGGTGAGAGGTTGGCATTGTCTTGGTGACCTAAGGATGGAATGAACATATCAGTAGGAGTAAGTATTATCTATTTGAGGTCTCAGTGAGTGACCTTCGATCTTGGCAATGGAAAACAAGAGGATCCTTGTCAGCGTAAGAATTGCCTTGTCTTGGTGACTGGGAAATAACATTATGGGAGACTTTTGGTATAACTCAACGAACTCTATGGGACTTCTCCCCGATTGTGTGTTCTCTTGGCAAAGGTGAATGAAGATTATATCTCGATGAGAGTGTGCTCTTGTCTTGGCGACTTGGAAAGTGATAAAAGACTTTTAGCCTGACATAATGATTTTGATATGTTGTTTCCCCAATATCACAAAGCTACAGCGAAACACAAAGGGAACATGCAAATACTTCGATGACTTTTGGTGTGACATAGTGTGCTCTATGAAAGGTCTTCCCGAGAGCGATATGTTATGGCGACAAGTTTGATCACGGGGGACTTTGGAGAAACACAATGTGGTCTACATGAAGTCTCTCTAATATCTGAATGCTATGATGACTGTGAACAAAACAAAAGGAACACATCCGTGAGATATTTCCTTGTGTCTCAGCGAATGGAAAGGATGTAAATAAATACATATCGATATAGCATTTTGTAATCTACAAGAGGTATTCCCGACATCACAGGGTCACGGTGAAGGCGAATAACACCACAGAGCAATTAGCAATTGAATTTCCTTTGGCATGACGATATGATATGTCTCATCGACTGTTTCACAAATGAAAAACCGAAATTCAAATAACTGAGGCCGACATGTAAATTGCTAAATTACCATTGCTGGCCAACTTGATTTGAGCCCAAATTCTATGGAGGGCCGACGTGGAATTTCAATATGATTTATTTTTGATGTTCATGTATAAATAGGCATTTTTGTAATTGTAAAAGCATCACCAATTATTAGATATTCGATACACAAAAAGTAGATATAGTGGAATAAAATTATCAAATCATAGACTATTGTTGCATGATTTCAGAATGGAGGTATTTATGAAAATCAGTTGATGTTGCTGCATTTCTCTGGTGTCAATTATTTGTTGAATTTAATTAAAGTATTGCTAAGTTGTCTCCAAGATTGAGGCTTACTGGTTGTTTGAATTGATATGATAATTTTATATATAATTCATTAGTGCACACTTGTTGTATCTATGTGATTAATTGATTGGTTCTTTCAAACAAAGATTAAATCATTTTAGTTAATCATAGTAATCAGAGAGAATCATCTGGATTGTTCAAGTAGAGCTTCATAATCACATTTTGCATGTTTATACAAGTTGTAAACATAATATATGCCAGATAGTTTGAGTTTCTCCAGAGAAGTGTTGATCATCTTGATCTCATTTGACTCTGCATACCCAACAAGGCACTGGTCTCTGCACTTCATCATTTTGAACTCATTCAGTTTGTTTATATCTACTTATTGAGCATTTTAGGATTTAGATTAGAAGATTGCTATTGTGCTTGATTTCAGTTGTTCACTTCCATTTTCCATTGTGGACAAATCATTGCAAGAAAGATAATCATAAGTCAAGTCTACTTTATTCAGAAATGTACACCTGCCTAGGTTCAGTAGCACCTGAAGGGTAGAAGGTTGAGTTCTCTTGACCTTGTCTGTTACCCTAAAGTGTATCAAGAGATTGGCAGCCTCTTGAGGCATTCTACCTGCGTTTTTGAGAGCTAACACATCCTATGTATATACCCTTCCTCTCTTCATCTTAGAATTCTTCTATGCATAATTAATTAATTTGGGAATGACGCATAGTATTGAGACAACCTTCTACGTTGAGGTATCTTTACTTTTCTGACTCAAATCCTTTAGCTTTTTATGTTCTAAAATTGCTATTTGGTGTAGGTTTTTCTTCTCTAATGTATTGGTTTTGTAGATCTTCAAATTAGGGGCATGCTTTCGTGGTTCAAAGAGTTATCTACTTCATCTACAATATCCTTTCTGGCATATGATTTTATTTATGTTTAGTATATTTCCTTCAGCATGCATATTAATGTAGATTTATATGCCCAATAAATTGGGGTAAAAATGTATAGAAATAAAATTGAACCGCTCACAATTTCACATACATTCTTGCATTCTACTTTAGTGTCCACTCCCTTAGCATCTTGAGTAGGATAATTTTATACCTTATATCAGCCTTTTCCCCTTCTCAAGATGCTCCAGCGCCCCTTTTCAATAGCTACCCTTGTGCATTAGCTTTACATCAGACTTTGGGATTTTCTTGCACATGTTGTTTTGTAGTGTGACATGTCCAGACACTAGTGCATCACATGGACATTCATGCACTGTGCTAGCATCCTACGAAATTTCAATGCTCAAATGACCATTTTCGAGCATGTTTTCCACTTGTTAGCTAAGTTTGTCAATGGAAACGGATCCAAATTACCTATAACCGCCCAAGAAGCTTCTTTTCTTCTTTTTTAATCCATTCTCTCCATCTATTTGGTCTTCTGAATCTTCCTAGCTTTGGCTCCCATCTTCTCCTTTCTTACTCTTGCTATTTTGCTTGCACAACTTCATACAACTTGTTGTAGCAGCTTCAACCTCTCTCAAGCTCTCTCTACAACAATCCTTGTAGTTATATCTCCAGGTTTGCTTTGCACTAGTGAGCATCTTGAGATTTCATATCTCCCTATCATTTGCATACTTGATTGGTGATACGGGTTCTCCTCCTCGAGTAGCTTTTTCTTTTATCACCTCTTTTGTGATACAGATTCTCCTCTTCGAGTGGGGATTTCTTTTATCATGACTACTTGGTGGTGCAGGTTCTACTCCTGGGAAAGTTTTTCTTTCACCACATGCTTTGTTCATTTCTCTCTTCCTCTATCTTCTTGGCTGTTTGTGGAGGTGGGAACACCAAAACGGGGGTTTGACTAAGGAAAACCCCTATACAAACCCAACATTTTCTCCAAATCTTACAAATGTAGGTTTTGAAGACATTCATTTGGTGGAGGCTTCATCACTCGTGTGGTTGTAAGTATTTATTTCCATTCTTCTCCTTATCTCTAACATTTTATTTCACTTTATTCTAGTCTTATTACATTCTATTACTTTATCATATTTTGTAAATTCTCAATAATAAGAGTAGAAGTGGTCACTTAGCTATTTTATGTGATAAACTCAATATTTGGTCCATAGGAGACACTAGCATGCCTCTAGGATGCCTGCACACCATGCTGTCGTCTATATTTTGTGTTGATGCCCTTTGGATGAGAGCTCGTCAGTCTATCGAGAAGATCTTTGTAAATTGCTCTTCTTGATTCTAAAACTCTCGCTATTGTTCCTGAGGTAGTTTAGGGCAGTTCACTCCATGATGCTCTTTGAATAAAGAGAACTCATGAGGGTAAAAGCACAAAGTTGTGTCACACTTTCAGCCAACTTATCAGCACAATTGAATTTAAGTATTTCTAACTAAAAATCAATTTTGGTCAAACATATGATCTAGTAGGATTCATTCTAGCTAAGTTAGATGCTTCCACAACTTTTTCAACTAAAATTGTTGGCTAAAAATGTATGGAGCATCACTTTGAGTCCAATTTACCAAAAAAAATAAATTATTTGAAAATCTTGAAGTTTCAATAAATCTTGCTAATGTAAACAACACTTTTTTAAAAATATAAAAATACTTTTCTATAGATCCATAAGTGTAGTTTTCAAAAATATATTTATTTTAATAGTTTAATTATTTTTTATATTTTATTTTTTATTTTTACCAAAAGTAGGTTTTCAGCATAAAATATAAGGTTGATTACTATGCCAAGGAAAAATACTAAAACTTATTAAAAAAAATAGAAAAAAATATGATGCACTAGATAAAAGAATCTAGTTTAAGATGGTATAATCTTGTTTCCATTTTAGTTAAATATTTAATATGAAAGTTGACGTCTGATGAAAACAGTTATTTTTTTATTCACGCACATTTTAATATTTATTTAAAAATATATATTTATCAAAATTGGAAAAAAAATATATCCATGCACTAAAATTTCAAGTTATAAATAAACACAAAAAATTTGGAAGAAAAAAAAAATTACTATAAAAAGTTTGACGTCCCATGCAACTTCATTTTTCAGCATTTTATCAACAACTAAATTATAGTTTTAATTTATTAAAAACTAGTTTAAAATAATTTTTTATATTTTAAAAAAAATACAAACATAAAATATACTAAAAAATACATATTTTAGTAGTTTACATCATTTCAAAATTCAAAACATATATGCCACTTTTTAGTGATTCAAGTTTAAAAATTGGATCAGCGTTGGTCGTTTCCTTTATAAAGTGTGACACAACTTTGTGCTTTTACCCATGAGTAGTGAATCCCCCTCTTCTACATGACTCAAAATAGATCTTTTTCTTTTTTTTTTCTCTCTCTTTGTGTCATTCTTCAATTTTATTTATTCGAGGAATAATGAGAGTTTCAAGCTCTTTAATAAAAACATTGCAACAATGAACATACTGACCCCAAATCCATAGATCCCTTATATGTTTGGTGTGCTATTTTCTAGGGGGAAACCCTCCTTTTTTTCTTTCTTTTTTCATTTACATGATGTAGCCTTACTCATAGACATATGACTTGGCATAGGGGCTTTACAAGTTGGCTCCCCTGTCTTTGTTCTTTTTGCACTTTTCCTTCACTACTTTAAAGTAATTTTTCATAGAACGGTGTGTAGAACCTCCTTTAAAGTGGGGGCTATTGGAAAACCAAGGATAGACAACTGACAAGGGGGTGAATCAGTTGTCACAGAATATTTAAAATTTTCAAATTTTACTTAACTTAATCTTAGATCTGATGAATAAACAATAAACCATGAACAATCAACACATCAGAAGCATAGAGAACACCAAGATTTTTACATGGAAACCCTATTCGAGGAAAAACCACAGTGGATGTTAGTCCACAATATTATACCTTGTTAAAAGTATAATGGAAAATAATGGGAATGCACATGCATTCAAACACACTTCCTAGAGCTCATTGCTCAAATACAAGAGGAATCACTTCCCAAAGAAGAGAAATATGGGGGTATGTGTAGGATCATCATGGAAAAAATAGGCCCATAAGTGGCAAAAATTTCAAAAAAATCAGAGTTAGGAAACTTGACGTAAAAAGTTGAATAAGTTATCTATATTATTTCAAAAATATGTAAGAATAGAATCTATAGCGATTTGAATGTAGTTTCTAAACTACTAGGTTTGTTTAAAAACATAAAAAATCTATTTGGTGAAAATTTGAAATTTCAATGCAGTGGTACTTAAATTTCAGGGAAAAAATCAGAAGTAGGTGTTTGTCGACCACCATAACCACAATAAAATGATAATATTTTTTTACAAGATTTTAGATATAAGTAGACTAATTCTCATGCCCCAATGTGATAACTATTTTTGCATTTTTTCCAAGTAAATAATTAATTATGAATTTTTTATTACAATTTTTAAAAAATATAAAAACTAGTATGTCTTAACCACCTTAACTCTTATCAAAAATTCATGAAATTTGATTTTATCTTTTTAATCCCATAGTATGCAGCATAGAATGTGACATTACGTTTTAGATTCAAAAAATGTGATACCATTTGAAAGCTATAGATTTTTTTTTCAATCACCCTTATCAATCAAGACTTTAGTCTAATTTGAATAGAAATGAATAATACTACTTATTAAATTCAAAGTAAAGCATATAATTCACAGGAAAGCCGAGAATCTCCTTTAAAAATCCTTTCGCGGTCATCAATTTTGGGTAAAAAATAGTCATCAACCACATACCCATCATATTGCCACTTTTTGGCCCATCATGATCCTACACAGACCCATGGATTAGATCCATATGGTGGGTAAGTGCACCAAGATGGTTCCCAAAAAAGGGGCTTAAGTGGCCACTTTTTTTCTGAAATCAGGAAATACCGACCTTGGACGTAAAATTGAGGATAGCTACACTCAAAATTTCTTGATGGAACAAAAACAAGGACTGCAATGCTCCGAGTCTACTTTCTAAACTACTAATTTATTTTGAAAATGGTTGAGATTAAGGGGTTCAAAAGAGGGACACACACAAATTGCTATTGTTTCTGTCAGAAAAACATAACATAGCAACTCTTGTGTGACCCGAGCACGGTGGACCTTTTTGTAGTATTTTTAAAATCACTCCAGTCAGAAGTTAGATAATAGTATGTAGTAAGGACTGGATATTTTATGATAATTTTTTAATGAATATTTGATTTTTTATTAATTTTCTAAGTGGCACTTCCTAAAAAGCAGAATTTTGGCCATGCTACCCCTAAATTTTTTTGAAACTAATAGATTTTTTTAAAATTTATTTATTTTTAAATTGTAGAATGGAGTCTAGTTTCTAAAAATGTAATTTATTTCAAATTTCGATGAACGCTTAATTTATAGCTAAAAAATACCAAACAACACTGCTTCTTCAAGAAAAACGGACATACAATCAAAAGAAATTATGGATGAAAAGTTTAACATTGTTAGAAAGTGAAAAACATTACATTGTTGGAAAGCTAATAAAGAACCTAACATTACCCATGTCTTCAATTTTCTTGATATTGAACCAGATGCAATCTTGATGGTGAGCACGAACCCGATTATGTGAAAATTTGTTGAATTTGGAAAAAAACACGTCTCTGGTCTTTGGGAATGCCCTCAAAGCCTTTGGGTTGGTATTCCAAGGCAAAT
>VDFB02000008.1:268208917-268266121 GCA_007258455.2 Sequoia sempervirens
TTTTTTAAAAAGACATAACGTGAACGCGTTATAACACGAACGTGTTATGGCTTGTTTTTTTCTTATTTGGCCACAAAAGTGCGACCATCTTGGTGCACTTACCCTGGTATGAACTGAGAAAATAGCTTCTACCCAGATTACAGTTCTAGTTAAGCACAAAAATCCTTCTTCACACTTTGCTCAAACTTCTTCACACTCTACTCTGGAATCAAATGAACAAATCAATGTTCGCACAGTTTCTCTTTTTTTGGATTTCCTTCACACCACACACACACTAACTTCGCTAAAAAAAAACTCTTATATATCTGCAACATGAAATTACATCAACAACTTCGTCGGCCAAAAGTATAAAACAAGTTTACAATGTCGACCCAAATTTACAAATGAATTTTTAAGGTGAATCATACACCGTCAGCTAATATTATTATGTGACCCAAAATAATATCCTCAAGCATGCAAAACATTCAAATTTTAATCTTCAAGGATCCACAACATGTTACAACCATCATGTTGGCCAAGAACATGTAAACACAAAAACTGGCAAGAAAATATTCGACCACTAGTACATCGATCAATACAGACATACAACAAAGATAGAGAATGATCTAGAAGCGTCCACAAGAAACAAGAACTAAGAGAGAAGCATCCGTAACAATAAAAATTACCAAAATCACATAAAATTGAATCAAAAAGCACATAAATATTGTTAGAACACAATTGTTTATAGCATGGTCAAATCTTCATGTGGACCTTTGAAACTTTCAGTAGATGAACTAGATACTCTCAACAATAAACCCTTTAGACCACAACAATTGATCTTCAACATACAAAACAAAACACCTTCATGACCTTCATTGTTCCATTGGCAACTTGCAACTCTTCCTTTTAACAATTTTCTCAATATACTCGACATATACAACCTTCACTACAAGAATGCTAATAGTGTTGGCATCAATGACAACCACATATCAACAACACAACTACAACATCCAACAATCTCCCCCTTTGGCATTGATGGCAACACATGATGTGAAAAATACCATCAACACAACTACACTTACTCCCCTTTGTTCTGACTCTTTTCCTTAATTTCTCTTCTCCCCCTAAAAATATTTTTCACATTGTTCTTCTCCCCTTTGAAATCAATGGAAAAGAGAAGAATTAACTTCCTACATACAAGCTTTGAACTACATATCTGCACATTTGACTACTCCCCCTGAGTACCATCCACAAAAACATCAATTTAGATAAGGAAATATCTATGAAGCACATGTATTGATACAATTATTAAATGCATCTTTAGTTCATATCAGGAGGGGTAATTACCCCTAGCATCCCTCTGATATAATCAAAAGTATCCTTTGGAAATGGCTTGGTGAAAATTTCTGCAATTTCCTTCTTAGTAGGCACATACTCCAATCTGACTTCCTTTTCACTTACCCTCTCTCTCAAAAAGTGAAACTTGATTGATATATGCTTAGTCTTAGAGTGTAGCACTAGATTCTTTGATATGTTTATTGCATTGGAGTTTTCATAGTATATGGCAATAGGTTCATCACATACTACTCTGATATCTTTCAACATCTGTTTCATCCACATAGCTTGACTGCAGTTATTTGCAACAACAATATACTCTTCCTCAATAGTAGATAGGGAAATGGAATTCTGCCTTTTGCTTAACCATGACATCAGCTTCTTCCCTAGGAAGAAAGCACCAACACTAGTACTCTTCCTGTCATCTACATCTCCTACCCAATCCACATCAGTATATGCATTCAAAGTAATATCATCATCCTTAGGATACCAAAGCCCAAATTCAACCATCCCTTTTAGATATCTAAAGATTCTCTTTACAACAGTCACATGAGATTATTTTGGATCAACTTGATATCTAGCTACCATACACACAACATTCATGATTTCTGGTCTGGTCTGATTCAAATACAACAATCCATAGATCATCAACCTATATCTTGTTTGATTTTCCTTAGGAGAATCATCATTATGTGGTAACTTGCATCCAGTTACCATGGGAGTATCAATAGCCTTTAAGTCATCCATGCCAAACATCTTCAACAACTCTCTCACATATTTGGAATGAGATATGAAAATTCCATTGTCTAACTGAGTAACTTGCAATCCCAGAAAGAACTTCATCTCTCCAATCATACTCATCTCAAATTCACTCTTCATTTCATTAGCAAACTTCATACATAGACTATCATCTCATCCAAAAATAATGTCATCAACAAAGACTTCAATAATCAATTCTTTATCATGATCCAGCTTGAAATACAAGTTGTTAGTAGTACCTTTATTGAATCCAATTTTTAGTAAATATTTATCTAGTCTAGCATACCAGGGTCTGGGGGCTTGCTTGAGCCCATACAAATCTTTCTTCAATCAAAAAACCATGTCTTACTTGTCAATTAGTTGGAATCCATATAGTTGTTCAACATATACTTCTTCCAGCTCACCATTCAGAAAAGATAACTTTACATCCATTTGATAGACTTTATAGTTCTTATATGCAACATAAGTAAGAAATAGTTTGACAGCTTCAATTCTGGGAATACGGGAAAAGGTTTCTTCAAAATCAATACCTTCAATTTGAGAATACCCTTTACATACCAGTCTTTCTTTATTCCAGACCACTTCACCTTGTTCATTCAACTTATTTCGAAAGAAAAATTTAGTATCAATCGCATTTTTATATTTAGGTCTAGGAACAAGTATCCATGTATCATTATTTTCAATCTACATCAGCTCTTCCTTCATAGCTTCCATCTTGTGTTTGTCATTGCAAGCTTCATTGACATCTTTAGGCTCAATCTTGGAAATCAGGCAATACTCTTCTGCAATCTTTCTTCCAATATACACACCTTTATTCTTGTCTCCTATAATTTGATTTTCAAAATGATTTAGCTTTACATACCTTGGAACCTTAGGACTTTCTCAAACTTCTGGTTCTTTTGTTCTTTCTTCTGTACTTGCACTTGTCTCTACTTCCTGACTACCTTGATTTACCGGAACAAATTGAATTTTTTTTACTGGAACATATGGAACAATTTGAAGTTGATTATGTTTCTAAGCATTTTTCTCATTGTTTGTACTGTCTTCCTTGTCATCTAAATCATATCCACAGTATCTAGATGATCTAGCAAAGTCTTCATCAACTCTGACATTTGCACTTTCAACCATTTTTCTCAATCTTCTATTATAGCACTGGTGGGCCTTGCTTTTAGTAGAGTAACCTAGAAAGATTCCTTCATCGCTTCTTGTGTCAAACTTACCTATGTCCTCATCTCTCTTAATATAACACTCGCTTCCAAAGATCTTGAAATATTTAACAGTAGGCTTATAACCTAGCCATAGTTCAAAAGTAGTCTTACCAGTATTACCATTGACATTTACCCAGTTTAAAGTGTACACAACAATGGTTAGAACTTCACTCCAATAGATGTGAGGCACATTTCCTTCTATCATCATTGTTCTAGCAACATCTATAATTATGTTTTTCTTCCTCTCTGCAACTCCATTTTTTTGAGGGGTTTGGGGAGTAGATAACTATCTTCTAATTCCATGCTCTTCACAAAAAGAATTGAACTCCCTAGAGGTGAACTCACCACCTCTATCTAACCTTAAGAATTTTATTTTCATACCTTTCTCATTTTCTTCCATAGCTTTGAAACTTTTGAAATTCTCCAATGCTTCACATTTTTCTCTTAAGAAATCAACCCATATCATCCTAGAGTAGTCATTAATAAGCAGCATAAAGTATCTTTCTCCATGAAAACTTCTAATTCTAGATGGACTACATAGATTAGTATGCACCAGCACCAATAATCCATTTGAATGATGTTGTTTTCTCTGAAAAGAGACTCTAGTCTATTTTCTCATCTAACATTCCTTGCAAATTGTGTCAGCAGGCTTCACTAGCTTAGGTAGATCTCTTACTGCTTGGGTGGAACTTACTTTTACAATGCTATCAAAATTCACATGACATAGCCTCCTATTCCATAACCAAATTTCATCTACTTGAGCAATTAAACAACTTTCACTAGCAGCATTCAAGTCAAAAATATTACTTTTTGTCTTTTTACATGAAGCAATTACATTACTAGAACTTCAAAGTATCCTGCATCTTCCACCTTTGAACTGAAAATCATAACCCTTTTCCACCATCTATCCAACACTCAACAGATTGTGCTTCAAACCTTCAACATAAAGGACATCTTTAGTGTTATGCTTACCACCAAGACAAATATATCCTCTACCACGAATCACACTGACATTGTTATCTCTAAATCTTACAACCCCTTTGTCATACTTCTCTAGACCTACAAATTTTCTTTTGTCACCAATCATATGATGTGAGCATCCACTATCAATAACCCACTCATCCTTTTCCTCAATTCAATCTTCAAGAGCTTTCTCAAATTTAGCAGATTCAGTAGCCACCAGACCATTTTCCTTGATAGCAAGGAACACCCATTCATCTTCATTTCCATTTTCTTTATCAGACTCTTCATCAATCACTCCTTCTTTAGCATAGTAACATTTATTTTGAAATCTATATTTGCTAGGCTTAGTCCTAGGAACTCTTTCAGGACACCTTGATGCAAAATGATCTATTTTATTGCAAGAGAAACATTTAATAGGAAACATTCCTTTATACTTTCCTCTGCCTTCTTTCTTCACAATCAGTGCTTCCAACTCTTCCACCTCTCTTTCTTCATCTTCAAGTTGTTTCATTTCTTCCTCATACTTGAATGAATTTTTAGAGCACTCTCTTGTATCATACCTTTTCTTGTTTCTTATGGATACAATATCCTTAAATGTAGTTTTAGTCTTGGGAACAGATTCACCAAATTCACTCAACCCAAAAGCAACAAGTTTCCCAATCAGTGTCTCTCTTGACATATTTGTTACTGATTTGAATTCTTCAATAGCATGAGCCTTTTCTTTGTAGGAGGGAGAAAATTATCTGAGCAGTTTTTCCACAATTTCTTCCTCTTCTAGGGTACCACTAGCACATCTAATACCCATCACTAGTTCATTTACTTTCTGCATAAAAGAATAAATATTTGCATCTTCACCTATCTTCAAGTTTAAATACTTGTCTTTCAAACTCTGTAGCTTAGCCATCTTCACATGTACATCTCCTTCATACAAAGTTTCCAACTTCATCCAAATCTCATGATTTGTCCTTAGACCTAACACATTTGTCATTTTTGAATCTGTCAGAGCACTCAACAAAGCTTCAGTAGCCTTGCCATTATTCTTAGCCTCTTTAATCTCATCAACAATGGAAGGACCATTTTGACGAATAACATATGGATTATTTGTAATCTTCCAGAAGGGTTCACCAACACACCTCAAATGACACTCCATCCTAGCTTTCCATAGTGAGTAGTTTGTTTCATCGAATCTAGGATTGTCCTTCTTGTATGATTCCATCTCGGATCACCTCAAGATTTTAAACTTCTTCAAAGGAACCTACTATGATACCAATTATTGGAAAAAAAGGACAGACAACTAAGAGGGGGGTGAATCAGTTGTCACATAATATTTAAACTTTTCAAACTTTACTTAACTTAATCTCAAATCTAATGAATGAACAATAAACCATGAACAATCAACACATCAGAAGCATAGAGAACACCAATATTTTTATGTGAAAACCCTATTAGGGGAAAAACCAAGGTGGATGTTAGTCCACAATATTATACCCTATTAAAAGTATAATGAAAATAAATGGGAATGCACATGCATTTAGGCGCACTACCTAGAGCTCACTACTCAAATAAAAGAGGGCTAACTTCCCAAAGAAGAGAAATATGGATTAGATCCATAGGGTGTGAACTGAGAAAATAGTTTCTATGCAAGCCTGATTACAATTCCAGTTAAGTACAAAAAACCTTCTTCATACTTCACTCAAACTTCTTCACACTCTACTCTACAATCGAATGAATAATCAATGTTCACATAGTTTCTCTTTTCTTGGCTTTCCTTCACACTACACACACACTAACTTCGCTAAAAAAACCACTCTTATATATCTACAACATGAAATTACATCAACAACTTCGTCAACCAAAAGTATAAAACAAGTTTACAATGTCGGCCCAAATTTACAAATAAATTTTTAATGTGAATCATACATCATTGGCTAATATTATGATGCTACAAAAAATAATATCCTCGAGCACATCAAACATTCAAATTTTAATCTTCAAGGATTTGCAACACGTTACTACCATCATGTCAGCCAAGAACATGAAAACCCAAACACTCACGAGAAAAATCATCGACCATGAGTGCACTGATCAACGTGAACATACAACAAAGATAGAGAATGATCTAGAAGCATCCAAAAGAAACAAGAACTAATAGAGAAGCATCTGTGGCAACAAAAATTACCAAAATCACATAAAATTCAATCAAAAACCACATAAATACTATTAGAACACAACTGTTCATAGCACAATCAAATCTTCACGCGGACCTCTGAAACTTTTGGTAGATGAACTAGATACTCTCAGCAATAAACCCTTTAGACCACAACAACTAATCTTCAACATATAGAACAAAACACCTTCATGACCTTCACTATTCCACTAGCAACCTACAACTCTTCCTTTTAACAATTTTCTCAATATCCCTGACATATACATTCTTCATCACAAAAATACTAATAGTGTTGACATCAATTCCAACCACATATCAACAACACAACCACAACATGCAATAGAAGAATACATTGGAATTATTCATTTCTACTTTTCTTGGTTCTTAGTGCAGCTTTGTTATTTCATACAATGTGTTTGTCACTTTGTGGATGACATCGGGTGTGATGTCCTTCATAAGCATGACCTATCTTAGCATATTAGATTCCTCTTACTACCCTGATGCGATGCACTACATCTCCTATGTTGTGAATATTCTATTCTTTGATTGGTCCTCTCTTGGAGACATTAGACACAATGTTCCCTAAGTGATAGACCTCACATAAACTAAACAAGACTCATTTAAATATTTCTTTTACATTTTTACATTTTACATTTTCATGTCCACCTTGCATAATGCAGCTTGCTTGCGTGTGGTACCATCATGTTATTTCATGAGTTCTAAGCATACGAAGCTTTGCTTGTCTCATGAATCGCGAACTAAAATTTCCCTTTGTGGCACCTTATTAAAGTTATCAGGAGGTATAACTTTAGTATGGTTGAGCGGGAAGCCCATTCCGTGACACGAATTTCCCCATGGCCACCTATGTGTTTGTGAGTACATACCACCCAAGCGTATGTTTCTCACCTTTTGGGCCTTCTGACCCAATGGATAGCCATGAATTCTATTACCCTAGAGTTAGTATGCATATTTATTTTCGGACAAACAACCTAGATCTAATCCACAACTAGTTGGACAAGGTTACAAGACATAATAACCCGGCCAAAATAACCCTAGACAAAATAACCCAGTCATAATAACCTAGGGACAAAATAACCCAGGTTCATAATAACCCAAGCCAAAATAACCTGTAGTCAGAATAACCCATGGACAAAATATCACCATAGGAATATAGAGAAAGTAAAACAAAATTTATAAATTACATGTATGTTGCTAAAAAAACTTTATTATTCAAATTTTCAATTAAAGTGTCAAATTATGAGTGATGCCTCTTATATAATCTAAAATGTTATGGTTTTCATAACCATCAACCAATATTTTTAGTCTTTCTTTGAGTTCACGGTATTTTTTCCTGCTTGGTTGCCCAATGTATCCAACCATATATTTATCTATTCTTTTTTCACTGCTTTGATGAATTTCCAGATTGAGCTATGCGATGCTTGAAGTAATTCACTAAATCCTTTGTGCCATCCCTCAATAGTATTATTGGTTATGGGAAGATCATCTTGAGTAGCTGAATAGAAATTCCACATTGTGATTTGAAACTTGGGTGATCGTATGTTTCCTCTTCATGTTAGTCTACCAATCCATGTGTCTTCAAAATAATCAACTTATTCCCACGAAATTTCCTTTATTTTTATAATTATTTACCATTTTATAGGTTATTTAAGCATATTAAAGGTGTTTTAAGGCTATTTTAGGGGTATATAATGAATATATGGTCTAAAAATGACCTAAATAGCCTCTATGGTGCCTCACAATCATATTTATAATTTATTTTATGTCATTTCTTGCTTACTAGCTTGATCTAAAATGACCATGGGTTATTCTGTCCATGGGTTATTTTGACCACGGGTTATTCTGTCCATGGGTTATTATGACTCTGGGTTATTTTGTCCTTGGGTTATTTTCGTTGGGTTATTTTTTCCAGGGTTATTTTGGTCGGGTTATTATGTCTTGATACCATTGGAAAAGTGATCAAAAGCTTGATCCAACCTTTTCCTTTTCATCTTCCCTTATCTTTTTCTCTTCCACATGTGTGTTACTTTGTTCTTATGTTTAGTTTACCATGGGACATTCATCCTGGGGGCTTGATCATCCCTCTTGATCATTGTCATTCCATCTTTCTAGCATAAGTACATGTGGATCCCTTGATATGCATGGCTACTTTAGTGAGTTTGAAACAAGTTCGGCCTCGCACTAAAGTGGGATCCAAATATACCATGGAAAAATGGATCACTAACATTTTCATGGTTATTTAGATCCTTTTCCTATGATGTTTAATGTATCTTGCTTTCATTTAATGTTTCAATGTAACTTATGCATTCATATTAAATCCTAAATATTCAAATCATGATGTCTTGTGAAGGTGTTATGAAGTGTTGTAACACATTTCTACACTTTTCTAGACTCTTCTTATTATAATTCATCTAAAAATCACCTTTTTATCCCTTATCAAGTCCTATTTTAAAGTGTTGTAAAGTCTTGTAACAAGATTTCACACTTTTCTAGGCTTGTTATCACTATTTACACCTTTCTTATGCTTTATTTGGCCCCTTTATGCACTTACAAGTCATAATTAAGTGTATTTTTGAATGTAAACCCGACAAACAAAATTAAATGTAACTTAATTCTTGACACCCACTTACAAGCCTTAAGTGGAACCCATTCGCCATGGGTTGCGAATGAGTCCCTCTTAGCTCCAAATTCAAATTAATTAAAATTTTCTTTTGGGTTTTTATTCAAAAAGACCTCATGTCACCCTATGATGTTGTATTATTGGGTTATTAGGGAAAAAGTGCATATAAAAAGGTGTTTTTCTACCCATTTTACACCTAATTCATTCAAGCATTCATCCTTGCACTCAATCGCATTCATCCACTTAAGCATCAAAGCATCATTCAATCAAGCAAACATCAAGCATCTTGGAGCAACCATTGACATATCTTCAGACTTCAACAAGGTTTTAGTGAGTTAGGACATTTTCATGTTGTTATTCATCATTTCCTTCATTCCATTTCATTTCTTTATCAAGGGTTTGATTACCAAAGAAGGATTTGACCAAGGAAATTCCTATACTCTAACCCTTAACAATTTCCCCCCTCTTTGCATGTGTGTTTGTAGGTCTTGTAGGCATATTTAACAAAGAAATAGGTGTTGGAAAGTGGTCAACAAGTCATGAAAGTGTTTCAAGTCAACCAAACCCTAATTCAAGCTTGGAGACAACCTACAGTCTATTTTTTGCAGATTTGACTCTATCACCCCAACAAGAAGACAAGTGCAGATTTGGGCCCACAAAATTGATTCTTAAATTTATAGATTTTTGGAGAAGGATTGATTCACCATTAGTGATGAATGAGTCCCATTTGTAGGATGGGAAATTTAATGTTTTTAGAATTCAACTCCCAATAGTCAGAAAGTAGTTTTAGGTCTTTTTACCAGTAGGAGGACTTATTCAACATCAGTGGTGAATGATTCCCATTGGCGATAAACAATTATTTTTTCCAGTTTGTAAAACTGTCCAAGATAAACATTCAACTTCCAGGTGCACTCTGCTAAGTCTCATAGTATTTTGTTTGCCATTTTTTATGTTTTTAGTTGATTTTTGCATATCACACTATGTTTTCAAACATTGCATATTTCATTAGTTTTGCATTCATAATCAGTCAATTTTATTAGAATTCAGTTCTCGATAGTTGGAAAGTAGTTTCAAGTCTTTTTACTAATAGGAGGACTGATTCACCGTCAGTGGAAAATGAGTTCAACTGGTGATAAACAATAATTTTCACCAGTTTCTAGAACCTTCTAGGATCAACATTCAACTTCTAGGTGCACTCTATTATGTCTCATAGAATTTTGTTTGCATTTGTTTATGTTTTTAATTCATTTCTGCATATCACACTATGTTTTCAAACATTGCATATTTCATTAGTTTTTCATTCATAATCAGTCAAGTTTATCAATTAATTACACTTAGATCATTGCATTTAGTCATATTTACATCATACATTCCTTAGTTTGAGTGAACCACCTCAATTTTAGGGGTCTATCTCTCTCCCTTTAGGTGAAAAACCCTAAGAGTGCAAGAGAAGTACATAAATTACAAACCTTAAAATTGATGGTTCATCTTGTTTTCTTTTCGGCCCTTACTCTTTTTCGGCTTTAGGATAAATTTGTGCTCAAAAAAGAAAAGACTTCTCCAAAAGGTGTGTAATGCACCACGTGGTGGTTGTGTGGCTTTTGCATATCATTTTCCTTTCAGGCGCAAGCTAGAACATGTGTCATCTTGGTGGGGATTTTCTTCAAAGCTACTCTCACAAATCTCATATTTCTTGCTTGGTTGACACATTATCTCTTCTTTTTGGGAAGTTTACATTTTTTGCAGAGTAATCTCTTCAGGCAGAATTTGTCAGAATGCAGTGGGTATCTTTCTTTCAGGATGGAACCTTCAAGTTAGCATCGTTGACCTCTATGGTTGATTAATCATATTTTTTCCAAGCTGTGTTGAAATCGGATTGTTGTCTGATAGCTATCTTTTCTACAATATCTAAAGCCATTAATGAAGCATTTTTGACTTAATGAGTGAAGATTGCTATGATCTAATCAAAATCTAAGATTAGATTATGGGCTATCAAGATTAGGCATCTAGCAGTTTCTACTTCTAGAATATTTGTGGTGGTGCTCACTTATTCTAGTTATAAATAGGGGTTGGTAACATAGGTAAAAAAGTTAGAAAAATTTCTTTAAAAATATTTTCGAAGGATATAGATCTAGTAGAGAGTTTATATTTTCAGAAGTAGAAGGTTTTATAAAATACTATTATTCTCTTTGGCATGTTATATTTTAATTCAAACTATCATCGGATTGGCATCTGACCTTTGTTTTTCAATTCATATATTATTGAAGTTTGATCTACTTGGAAGAAATCTTTAAAATTGTGCATGCTATGGCCTTTGTCAAGTATCTTTTTTATATTTCATTCATGTTAAAAATATTGTGTTAAGTCTGCTTTGATAGTTTGGATAGCTAATTTTCATGTTGTTAAGCTTCTATGTTGAATGCTAGCTTTCAAAAATTGGATTATGTGTTTTGAAATTTTCCATTTTTTGTAAAAGTTTGCCATTCTTCATACTATGCTATAAAGGGACAAAGGTTTTTGTGAGTTTCTAGATATTTTTGTTAATCTTTAAAGTTTTCTTATGTCTAATTGGACCTTAATGGGTTCTTCCCACAGGGAGATTTTAAAGACTACACTATGCTTGAACTAAGCCTTTTTTGCTCATTCTCTTCCCAAAAATGAATGCTTTGCAACATTTTTTGTCTATCATATCAGTTATAAGTAGTTTAAGGTTTGAAATGTTGTAAAAACTTTGGCGCATCACCTTTTTTATGCTTTATTTGCATTTATTTCTACCTTTTCCCCAAAACAAAAAGAATATTTGACTTTCTATAACAATCCCAAATGTTATTCTATAAGGCGTAAATTGGTCCCCCACTCATTGGATTTCCCATAAGGATGTTGGAGAAGCATAAGGTTTGATGATAAATAGTTCTTTTTCTAGCACGCATGGTGGGATTTGAACTTTTTCAAATGTCTAATTAGAAGTCAGAAATATTTCTTTAATCAGACCAAGAAAAGAGGTTGGAATTTTCATTGCCAAAATTGAAATAAGAGCATCTTCAAGAGGGGATTTCCAGTACTCCCAATTACCTGCCTCGATATCAAGGAGAAGAAGACTTAGAAGTTTTGTATCACTTGTAAGAAGCAATAGGGAAATGAGTGTTAGCCCAAGATCAAGAGCTTTATCTACTCCACCAGGAGTTCAAACTTTCCAAATCAGAATACCAGCATACCTTATACATAGGAATCTATTTTCAATGGCTCATCTAGGTGCCCTGCTCCTAGAAATTTTGTAACTTGAGATAGCAGTAATCTGCTGCAACCACCTACACCCCTAGACGTATGGCCTACCATACCCAGCAATGCTCTCAAGGCCATCCCAAATTTTTTTGGGGAGAATTTCAAGACCCCCTTTGAACATCTATAAGATATAGCAGAGGTATGTGGAGTACATAACTTCATAGAAGAGAATGTTTCACTTAGGTTACTAGCTGCATATTTCAAGGGAAAAGCACAACATTGGTATAGATCTTTTCTTTTGGTTCTATACGCTCTTGGGACCATCTCAGAGATAAGTGGTATGAGCACTTCTCCAAAAAGGGGAATCACTCCTCATTGTTGCAGTAATTAATCACCATCAAAAGGGCCCCTTAAGAGGCCATGAGTGACTTCAACACAAGGTTTCACAAAACCTGGAAAAGGATCCCTATAACCATTAGGCCTTTGGCTGATATGGCGTTCATGTTTTACCTAAAGAATTTCAATTTAGATATCGAAGTCATAGTGCAGTCTAAGGGAGGAGATGTTTTTCTCGATGCATACGATCTAGTTGTGCATGCAAAAAATAGTCTAATTGACACTAGGAATCTTCTACCATGTCTTCCAATGCCCATGTTCATGGAAATCTCTTGTGTCCCCCAAGAAGAGGAAAATTTGAGTGCCTTTGTTTAACAAGCAACCATGTCAGCTAGATATCACCATCCATGTATGTATAACCTAGTGTGCAACCAAGAACGTCGGGCTCCTCTTCATTAGTAGTGAATGTTAATGATACGATGAATCTCAAGTATTCCTTTATGAATGAGCTATTCCTCATCCGATGATAGCAACCGACACCTTTGAAGCCTTCCACATTGACCTATCAAGGAGGAAGGCTTTCTTACCAATAGAACACATATCAAGGAGCCTCAAAAGGAGGAAGTCAGCAACTAGTTCCCACAAACTAGATAGTCTCAGTTACCATGCCTCTTTAGGCCATAAGGAACAATCCAAGCAAATATTTAGTCCCAAGCCAAAACAAAATGGTGGAAGATGAGAATGTGTGGTGCTTCCCATGTAATGATAGTCATATGCCCCAACTTGTCCAAGGGAAAATCTTCAGCATAAGATAGTAGAGAAGAGAAGCAAGGTTATTTCTTCAAGCGTGAAAGAATATTCATCTCTTAAAATGGAGGATGCCTACTATAGAGCACAAACGTAAGGACTATCTTTAGAGCAGGATCTAGATATCACACCAGACCAATAACTTTTCTCTTGGATGGAAGAAGAAGATGTAGTATTTCCAAATGATGCTCTAACGACTAGTGCCCTACAAGTATAATCAAATTATAACAGAAGGTCCAAAAGAAGGCACACTAGAGAGTACGTACAATAGTCTCCACAATGTCCACACCCACATCATCCATAGCTACAAGAAAAACAAGTTGTGCACCCACTCAACAATTGCAAGCTCCACTATTGCCAGTGAAGGAGATAGAAAAATCACCAAGCCCACCCATGTTAGATCAGGTTCTCCTAAAGGAAAAGATATACCACCATTGAAACCTAAGGTTCTTCTAGTTTGAATGCTCAATGTGGTTGAGAAGTTGAAGAAGGTTCCGACTAATATATCTCTGTGGGATATTATGTCAATTTTGGAACAAAAGACATTGCTCCAGGAAGCATTAAAGAAGGAAGAAAAAATACCACAGATGGGTGTGATACCACTGTGCAATCAAGTTAAAGATAAAGAACCTACATCATACGCTCAATCTTCGAAGGTTGCGGCATACATGAATGTCACAAAGAATGTAAAGGTTAAAGAGGTAAGTAAGTTGAACCCTACACCTTTCTTTTTAACACTTATTGTGGGAGATAAGCTTTTACACAATAACATGATTGATTCATGGGCTAGTACTATGGTCATTTCCTAAACAAGTGTTCAATGCCCTACAACTCAAGTATGAGCCTCTTGAGAAAGGGATCATACAATTAGATGGTAAGAAGGTTCTGACTATTGGTCACATCAATTATCTATCTTTGACCCTCTTTTCATGTTTGAGCCAAATTGTCATGCAAGAAGTAGTTGTGATAGACATCCCCCAATGTTCAAGATGCGTCTTTTAAGGGACTTTATAGTGAAGCTTAGCAGATATTTAGTACTTGATTGGTCTCATTTGATATTGTAGACCAAGTATGGGGAAAATATGAAGATCATATTCAAATTCTTAAATGCAAAACATATATCACACAATGCAATACTATGCTTTGAAGCAGTGCATACTTCCTCAAAAGGGGCGACATATTGTGTAGAAATGTTAGAAGACAACAAGGACACGAGTGAGCAGACCTTCGAAGAGGAGGTCCTCCTCAACCATTTTATTGACTCTAACCCATTTGAAAACTTCCATGCTATTGGATTAGGCACTTATGTGATCTTCAACAATGACCAAGTCTTCCTAAAAATGATAAAAGAACAGGAAGAGCCTAGTGGATTAGGTGAAAATAGTCTATGGTCATTATATTTTGATGGTGCCAAATGCAATATTGGTTCAGGAGTAGGCACTTGATTAGTATCCCTAACTGGATCAATGACCCTAAAATATTTTCATTTCTAGTTCCCATGCTCAAGTAATGATGTGAAGTATGAGGACTTGGTCGATGGTTTGTTTCTCATAGAATGGATGGGTGTGAGAAGAGTACAAGCATTCAGATATTCAAAGTTGGTTGTAAGCCAAGTCCATGGGTAGTTGGTTGTAAGAATGAAGTCTTATAGACACATAGTATGGGATCTAATTGAGAGCTTTGAAGCTTTTAACATATAGGTTATCTTGAGGTCCTGAAATAATGTTGTCGATCGAATGGATTTGATTGGTTCACAATTTGAGTCAATTTTTGAATCAGCAACAAAGAAAAATATAGTGCAAATAATTTTTCAACCATTAATTCCCAATAATGTCTAGAAATAGCATGTTTTTGAGGATGATATTCAGATTGTTGTCTTTTTATAAAAATCAGGAAAATATTTTGACCATTCATAGCCCAAAGCAAGAGAAGTTATGGAAGGGAAAGTGATCCAATTAAAAGGTAATAAGCTCCCTCCAGTTTTGATTTCTCTTGTAAATCTTTTTAACTATGAAGATGCAAGAAATAGAAAACAAATATTTACTGTTGATGAGAAAGACTATGAAGATATCGATGTCTAAAATGGTAGAAAATTAAAAATTAGAATAGATGTTTCACAAAAGGATAAAGAGAGACTAAAAGGGCTATGTTCTAGATATGATGGGGTTGTAGGTTGGACCTATGATGATCTTAGAGGATGTGACCCAAGCCTAATTCAACATACTATTGAATTGGCCAAAGGATTAAAGCATGTCCAATAAATAAAAATTCAGTCAATCCAAAGGTCGAACCATTGATGGAACAAGAGCTCACTAAATTAATCGAATCAAGGATCATATACCCGATCAAACATTCCACCTGGGTGTCTAATCTTGTACCAGTGCAGAAAAGGAATAGAGATATTTGACTCTGTGTGGATTTTAGGGATTTGAGCAAAGCTTCGCTAAAAGATCACTACCGTTTACCCTCAATGGATCAAATTCTACAGACCATGGCTGGATCAGAGATCTTGTTGCTCAATGGTTTTCCAAGTTATAACCAGGTCTTTGTAAAGGAAGAATACCAACATAAAACAACATTCACTACCAAGTGGGAAACATTCACATATTCAAAAATTCCCTTCAGGATGTCCAATACTGGCGTGACCTTTCAATGAGCAATGGATATCGCTTTCAAGGGGTTGATTAATCAGATTATGTTAATATAATTGGATGACCTAATAGTTTTTCCAAAGTCAAAGGATGATCACTCTCATCATTTGGTAAAGGAATTCCAAAAATACTAGTGGTTCAAAACTTCCTTAAATCCCAAGAAATGTGTTTCTAGAGTGCCCCAAGGCAACCTACTTAGTTTTGTGGTATCAAAGGAAGGAATAGCTATAGATATCAAAAGGCTAAAAGATATAATGGATCTACCACTACTAGTCAATCAGAAGGGGCTACAATACTTTTTAGGGGAGATTAACTTTGTCATACGGTTCATTTCAAACTTTGTAGGCATCGCAAGACCTATCACATTGATGCTAAAGAAGAATCTAGTGTTCAAATAGACTCTAGAAGGTAAGATGACTTTTGAGAAAATAAAGGTAGCCATCTCCATAGCCCCAATGCTAGCTAACATGAACTTGTACAAGGCTTTCATGTTCTATGTCTACAGTGGCCAACACAACATAACTTAGGTGCTCACTCAGAAAGAAAAAGACAATAGTGAAGAGCATCCCATCACATTCCACTCTAGGAATCTCAAAGGATATGAAGCAAGGTACAATTTTGTTGAGAAGCAAGATTTTGCTATTGTTAAAAGCCTTAAGAAATTTTGACACTTGGTATCAGTCAACTGAATCACTATCCTTGTCACCCATCCCAATGTTCGGGAGTATATCACCAAAGGAAAAATAATTGAAAAGAGGGCGAATATGAATACTAAGATTATAGAATAAAATTTAGACATTTTGACTAGCCAAACTAGTTTGGGGAAGAGGTCTTTGTGAATACCTTGCATAATAATTAGGCTTCCTGGTAGAGGAAGAAACCAATCAGGCCTATACAAATCATTTCGAGTCTGATGAGTCTTGGGTGATGGATCAAACATGATATATGCAAAAGGGGTAATACCCAACCAACATTCTATCTCACAAAATATGCTACTACCAACTACAGGGCACCAGGCATATACTAATTGAATGGATTTTGTTTAAAAGAAGTTATGATGGTGTCTTGCTCCATTGCTTTGATAAGCCACAAGTGGAAAGATTTTTGAATGAGTTCCATAGCAATCCTAAGGGTGGACATTTTTCTACCAAAATTGTTGTTTTGAAGATAGTGTGAGTAGGATATTACTAGCCTTCCATATATTTTGAGGCACACCACATGGTGCGAAAATTTACTCAATGCCAATTATTTTTTGGCAAGCAGAAGAATTTTGCCATGCCACTAAGCCTGATCATAACTACTTGGAACTTTTTGCTCAATGGGGTTTTGATTTCATCAAAATGATACATCCTATCTCTAGCGCTATCCATAAGTGGATATTTATGGAAACTTATTATTTCACAAGATGGATAGAGGTTATTGCCCTAAAAAATGCCATGGAAATTCAAATTGTCAATTTTCTTGAGTATCTAGTAGCAAGGTTTGGTTTTCCAAAATCTATAATATCTAATAACACATGAGATTTTTTTGGTTTTGGGATGTTGTAATTCACTCTCAAGCATGGGGTCTACCTCAAGAATTCATCAAATTATTACCCATAGGGAAATGGGTTAGCAGAATCGACCAACAAGAACCTGATTAGGTTAATTAAGTGCATCAGGTCAAAACAAAAAAAGGAATGGCACAAGCTCTTGTGAGCCACTCTATCGGCTAACAAAATCATGAAGGCCTCTCCTTACATGAACTAGTGTATGGTAAGGAGGTGGTTTTACCTATTTCTATAGAAATTTTGGCTTTGCAACTGTTAAAGGCTTTGGAAGTCAAAGAAATCAGAAAAATGGAAGTAAGGTTGGTGGAACCCCTGAATCTTGAAGAAAAAAGGAAAAAAAGAATATGAATCCATGATTGGGTACTAGCAAATAGTCAAACAATGGTTTGATAAAAAGGCCTCCAACCCATATTTCCTAGAAGGAAGCCACATGCTAAAAAACCAAGACAACATGCAAAATTTGAAGCACTATGGAAGGGTCCCTGACACATTCACATGTGTAAAGAGAAGAATGCATATGAGCTAGAAGACATGGATGGAAACATTCTGGATATATCAGTAAATGATATTCATCTAAAATTGTTCCATTAAAGCACACAAGTTCTTTTAAAAGTTTCCCAGTTTGTAACATATGTTAAAAAAAAATAGAATATGATTATCTTTATGAATAAGCCATGAGAGTAACAGAAAAATAAGAATAAACATATATATATATTCATTGAAATATTTTACATTATAATACGAGCCTGAAGCTTTGAGAGAAGCATAAAACTTTCTCGCACAAACCCAAAAAGAGTTACACTACAAAAGGAAAAAAGGGAGGTGACACTCTCAAAAAATGGTCAATTTAAAGCCTCCAACCATCGCTAAGCAGCCCAAAAAAGACACTTTTTCAAGTTCTTCTTCTTCTTTAGCATGGTGGAAAGGTGGGTGAACATATAATACATGTAGGCTTGGCACGACACGGACCTTAGCCCTCATTCTTATAGCTATAACTAGAAATTCAAAGTGTTTTTTTTTAATAAATCCCAAAAACATGCTCCACACCATACTCCCTCAACAAGAAGGAAGCCATAGGCCGGGATAGTGAATAATGCCTCTCAAGGTCCATAGTAGAAAAAATAGTAAGGTGGGATAGCCAGGGAACATCCTCACCATAATCAACATTCCTGCAAAGGTTCATGGCATTCAGAATTCCGCCACTAGGGATAGACACTTACATTATCTCGTTGAGTGCATCCATATACGCAAAATTGAAAATTTCATGGCACAATTCAATTATCTAGGGCATAGAGGGGTATGTGCAAGATCATGATGGGCCAAAAAGTGGCGATATAATGGGTATATATAGGGTATGTGGCTGATGACTTTTTTTTACCCAAAATTAATAAAATGAAAAGGGGTTTTAAAGGAGATTCTCAGCTTTCCACCAATATAAATTATTCTATACTTTGAATTTAATAAATAATTATTATTCATTTTCTATTTGAATTATGACTAAAGTTCTGAATGATAAGCTGATTGAAAAACATCTATAGCTTTCAATTAGTATCATATTTTTTGAATCTAAATCATGTGTCACATTCTATGCTTCTCATACTATAGGATTAAAAAAAGAAAAATTGAATTTCATGAAGTTTTGACCAAGTTCAGGTGGTTAGACATACGAGTTTTTACATTTTTTAAAAGTTGTAATAAGAAATTCATAATTAATTATTTACTTGGCAAAAAATGACAAAAAAATATGCATCACATCCGGACATGAGTCCTCTACTTATATCTAAAATATTATAAAAAATAATTATCATTTTATTGTCATTAAGGTGGTCAGACAGACACCTACTTCTTATTTTTCCCCTGAAATTTAAGTACTATCAGATTGAAATTTCAAATTTTACCAAATAGATTTCTTTTTAAAAATAAACCTAGTAGCTTAGAAACTACATTCAATTTGCTACAAATTCTATTCTTACGTATTTTTGAAATAATATAGATAACTTATTCATTTTTTTACGTCAATTTGCCTAACTCTGATTTTTCTAAATTTTTTCCAACTTAAGGGCCTATTTTTTCCATGATGATCCTGCACATACCCAGAGATGTCCAAGTCAAGAAGGGAGACCATGAAGTGGGAGAAAACATTGGAATTACATTGTGGCTAGTTTTCATCCTTCACATAATCCTTGTTGAGCACCCACTTGAATGCCACAATAGTGAGGTGGTCCCTCTTCTTTTCCAGGAACATAATTCTATCACTGCTAATCTCACCCATGAAGGAATATTATGGCCTTCATGGTAAGAGCCAAAAAGGAGTACCTAGGACAGTTAACATAATGACAAACAAGCTAAGGTTAGTATAATGGGATACAATAGTGAAAGATTGCTATCTAAAAGAGCTACTTCAAGTGAATATTTCACTAAGGTGGCATAGCTATTTATAGAAAAGGTGTGCCAACGAGCTCAATGGATGGAAAAGCCATCTCACATTAGACAGTGATGGAGAAAATATCAAAGCAACTAGAGGGTGAGATATGAATTGTATAGAAAATTTGGCACCAAGCCTTGAGAAATAAATTTGACCATTGGGATTAAATGCTCGTGTATATAGATTTTTTCCATGAGTCCATTGTTGTCATCAATGCAAACTTGCTTACTTATAAGAAAAGACATTGATTAATGCACTAAAGCTTGAAAAATTAGATACACACGTCTTTTCAAAGTACCTTGTATTGCTTAAAGCATGCTTCTCGTTGCTAAAAGCATGCTTTCCAATACATAAATTTTATTTGTGAAAAAGGTTGCAAGGAGAATTTACTAATTACATTCTCACAGAAAATTTGGCATTCTTGAGGGATATAGATCCCTAATCCACATGTATTGTCTCATTCGCAACATTTAGTAAGCTAGTCATAATAACAGTGCCTTACATCATGTACGTGCAAGAAAATTGAATGCACCTAAAAAAAATTGCTATGTAATAAAAACAACAAAAAACCATTTCTCTGAAGAAGCTCCCTACAACTTTTTAGCAAAACAATGACAAAAGCATCAAATTCTAGCAGACACGCTTGATCTTCATCTAAAAAACCAAGTTACATCAACATTTTTGGGAGGGATTCATTTGCTAATGCCCCAGCATTAGAAGAGTGACATTTTTCCCATACCAAAATGGTATAGGTAGGTGACTACATTAAGAAAGAGGTCTTCCTAGGTTTCACAGAGAATTTTTTTTACCCAAGGTTTGTGGTGAACCATAAAATCCATAGGGAAGGGGCATTACAAATAATGGTCAAATATGGGGCAACTGAAATTTTTACACTACGGATCTAGAATTTTGGTCTACCACAATTCATGT
This sequence comes from Sequoia sempervirens, assembly GCA_007258455.2. NCBI lineage: Eukaryota > Viridiplantae > Streptophyta > Pinopsida > Cupressales > Cupressaceae > Sequoia > Sequoia sempervirens. Next base: position 268,229,887 of record VDFB02000008.1, read on the forward strand.
TTCCCACTATACACCCATGTCCAAATCTAGTGGATGCATGTGCTAAGAGGTTTGATAAAGAAACATGGGTTATAGTTAGTGATAGGATATGGGTTAAAATTAGTGCAACGACCATCTGGGATATGCTATGTATCCCTACAAACTGGGGTTTCGAGAGCATCAAGCAAGAAATGATGGAAGAGTTATGTAGAACCAGAACTAAAAAGTTGCAGTTTTTATGAAGATGAAAAAAATGAGAAGTTGGAAGGAGGTTAGATCCCCTTCCCTTTGTAATGAAAGAACTTCAAACTAGATGTGCATGCCATTCTTTCAAATTTTTCATGTATCTATAACTACGATGATGATGGAAAGGTTTACCCTTTCCAGATGGTCTTGGATTTTATGCTCAAGGGTGAAAAAAGAAAGAAGTATTTCAATTTTATTGAGGTAATAGCTGAAAAGATGTTGGAACATTTGAGAAATTATTGCACTTCAAGTGTAAGTTTAGGTATTCTTCTTTCCTAGCACATTTGATCTTGCATCAAAATTTTGAATTTCTCAAAAGACACTTGTCACCGTTTAGGTTTGATGTAAAGGGGTCGTACTAGCCAATTTCCATCTGGACCCATGTGCTTTCAAAGAAATGGGATTATTATTGGTTTGTTAATTATTTCATGAGACCAGTGCTTATATACTTATCCCCATTCCCTTCTAGCTATTTTTCCCATGCAGTCTTGCAATGGATGAAAAGCTCATATACCTTGGTGGATTATTTTCTAGGAGCTGATTTTACCTTCATCAAATACCATGGTTTTGTTTAGGATCCTTTTAGGATCCCTAAATTTGTAACATATAGGGTTTTTACTTTGGAGGCATTCCATTAGGAAACTATTTCTGATAAGGCCTATGGCACTAGAAGGCACAAGACAATGCTTTACTCGATTCGCCTCAACATTGCCAACAATCACGTAACATTGATGAAAAGAAAGGAGTAGGAGATGCTTACCAACAAATTGGTCTTCCTAGGCCTTGTTCTCATTTGCGATGTATGGAGCTACAACTCTACACTTAGGGGTGCTACCACAATAGTGGTTTACAATTTATGGGAGATCCTGATTTTTGCTGAAATCACATATTTTTAGAAAATATAATGATTTAAGCCTTGAAATGTTCCATTTAAAGGATTCCAATTGAAGAGGATTTGATCAAATCACCTTAGACCAAGCCCCCTTTGATAGAACCCTGCTAGTTTTAAACAATACCTATAACAGATTCTCCTTCACACCTATCAAAATGCTGATAAAAAGCCACTTTTGATTTACCTTTTGGGGGATCAAATGAATTCATTTAAAAATTAATTTTTTGTAAGTATGTATTCCTTATTATAAGCTTCCAAAAAAATATAATTTTAATAAAATTTAATTTGATTATTATATTTATTTTTATTTCTTATGAATGTAGGTTTTCACCAAAATCAAGCTCTCTATTCTACACATGTGGAAAAATAGAATATTATCAATTTTTTTTGAAAAATATAAGTGCACTAGTTATTGAAGTCCTTGATCCAACAAAAAAATAAAAATTGAATTTCAATACACACAAAAAGAGTTACGCGTTATACAATCGTGCTATGTCTGAATTGTAATTGGTTTGACTTCAAAAATTGATTTTAAAAAAAAAAAAATTCAATAAAAATTATCTAACCAAGTGGAAGCACTAGATATTGAAGTTACAAATTTAAATTCAAAAGAATTAAAATTTTATCCTTCATCAAAAAAAGTTATGCATTATATGGTGAGCGTCACTTTTTAAAATGTTGTTTTATGAAAAAAACTAGTTTTCAAGAGAGATGGAAAAAGAAGTGCAATATGATTCCAAAAATTTGAAAAAAATATATTTAGAATCTACAGAAAAAATTTCACGAGACTCTAGTATACATCATCTTCAAATTCTTCATGGTTTACCTGCTATAGGTGCCCGAAAGTGAAGATTTAGTTAAAAAAAATATTTCAAAGGTGTCCAGTTCGGCCAAAAATTATAAAACCACTATTGTGGGATCACCGAAGACACCCCCGACTATAAGGCATGAGAGGAAAGAGTAATTTGAATCAAGCATGAACCCAATCAAAGAGAAGCCATACATCAATCCTTAGCCTTCATACAGTATGTATAGATCATCATGGAAAAAATAGGCCCTTTGGCAAAAAATTTAGAAAAATCAGAGTTAGGAAACTTGACGTAAAAATTTGAATAATTTATATATATTATCTCAAAATATGTAAGAATAGAATCTGTAGCAATTGAATATAGTTTCTAAACTACTAGGTTTTTAAAAAAAAGGTCTATTTGGTGAAAATTTGAAAATTTCAATGCAAGTACTTAAATTTCAGTGGAAAAAGTAGGTGTCTATTTGACCACCCTAACCACAATAAAATGATAAAAAAAATTAAGATTTTAGATATAAGTAGAGGACTCATGCCCGATGTGATGCATATTTTTTGTAATTTTTCCAAGTAAATAATTAATTATAAAAATTTTATTACAATTTTTTTAAAAATATAAAAACTTGTATGTCGACCACGTTAACTTGGTCAAAACTTCATGGAATTCAATTTTTATTTTTTCAATCCTATAGTATGCGAAGCATAGAATGTGACACATATTTTGGATTCAAAAAATGTGATCCTGTTTGAAAGCTATAGATATTTTTCAATCATCCTATCGATTAGGACTTTTGCCATAATTTGAATAGAAAATGAATAATAATTACTTATTAAATTCAAAGTAAAGCATAATTTATATTAGTGGAAAGTTGAGAATTTTCTTTAAAAACCCTTTTCGTTTCATCAATTTTGGGTAAAAAACTAGTCATCAACCACATACCCATCATATTGCCACTTTTTGGCCCATCATGATCCTGCACATACCCATACCATTCAACCAACCACCATGGATTGACCTTATTTTCAAGATAGGAGAGTACTAACAAATTGTCTGAATGGGAAAGTCCCTTAATATGCAATTGAAGCACTTGGGATGGTCAGAAAGAAAGAAAGCATATTTCTAGAGGTAATGGTAGGAGATGAAATGTCTCGGTGCTATTAATGGAGATATTAAGCCACATGATGAGAATTTTGATCAAATTTATGACAAGGAGGCTAACACTAAGGATAGTAATCTTGAGTCTAATTTGGAGATTGAACTAGAAGAGATTTTTCTCTACACTTCCTAGCCTCAAGATCCCCATGCAAAAAAATGGAAAGGAAATGGGTCAAAATAGAAAGATTCATAGGTCACATCATCTATTAGCACCTGAGGGAAAGGAAAAAGGACCCGATTGTCCCCAAAGAGGTCTGTAGCAGCCGTTAAAGGCCAAGTTTTAGCTAGATTGGCCGCCAAGGGATCTAAATCTTCCAATTCCACCCATACAAAGAGAAGGAAAGTCTAGGATCTAGGTGGACCTAGTGCATTAGGTAGAGGAGAGGAGGAAGTGAAGTCCACTCCGCCAAGATATTTTGATTCAACAACCCAAGTAAGCTTTACTCCGCCTCTTCTTTCTACCTCTACATCCTTAGTTGTTCCACCATCCTCATTTATAGAAAAGATTCCTTTGTCCACGTATTTTGATCTCTTCATTCTGAAAAAACCCCTAGCCATATTCAATAATGAACTCCATGAAGAAACCCTGCACGTCAAGTGAGCATCATCTACTTCAGCAACAATTGATTCTTTAATTTCCCTATCAATGCCCCCCATTGAAAATGTTAAAGCATCCATGTTTCTAGTTTCACCAAAACCATTTGTTTCTAGGAAGATGTCACTCTTTTTGCCCGAGTATGTGCAGGATCATGATAGGCCAAAAAGTGGCAATATGATGGGTATGTGGCTGACGACTATTTTTTTACCCAAAATTGATGAAATGAAAAGGGTTTTTAAAGGATATTATTAGCTTTCCATCGATATAAATTATGCTTTACTTTGAATTTAATAAGTAATTGTTATTTATTTTCTATTCAAATTAAGACTAAAGTCCTGATTGATAGGCTGATTGAAAAAAATCTATAGCTTTCAAATAATATCACTATTTTTTAATAAAAAATGTGTCACATTCTATGTTTCATATACTATAGGATTAAAAAAAGGAAAATTGAATTTCATGAAGTTTTGACCAAGTTAAGGTGGTCAAACATACGAGTTTTTATATTTTTAAAAAAGTTGTAATAAAAAAGTCATAATTAATTATATATACATGAAAAAAATTTACTAAAAAAAATGCATCACATCGGGGTATGAGTCCTCTACTTATATCTAAAATATTATAAAAAATGCTATCATTTTATTGTGGTTAGGGTGGTCGAGAGACATCTACTTCTTATTTTTTCCCTAAAATTTAAGTACCACTGCATTGAAATTTCAAATTTTCACGAAATAGATTTTTTTTAAACAAACCTAGTAGTTTAGAAACTACATTCAATTTGCAATAGATTCTATTCTTACATATTTTTGAAATAATATAGATAACTTATTCAAATTTTTATGTCAAGTTTCCTAACTCTGATTTTTCTAAATTTTTTGCCACTTAAGGGCCTATTTTTCCATGATGATCCTGCACATACCCACCCACTTCTCCTTTCACTCTGATGGGTGTTCCCCCTTTTACTCCCCATATGGCATCCTGCCTTTTTCCATGAGAACACTCCCCTTCACCTCTCCACAATATCATATAGTTGAGGCTCCTCCTTGCATCACCCTTTTTAGTCTCCATCCAAGTGCTTCTATTCCTGCACAAAGTATCAACACCCCATAGAGTCTCTGAGGTCATTTTGATGCAATGAAGCTATACCGATAAGCTAGAAAATAGAAATTATAGATAAAATCCACGGTAGAACTAGGTGCTCAGAAGATTGAGGCTTGTTTCAGTGAGGAGTGAAGTTCCCCATTGATTGCTACCATGAAGCCTTTAGCATCCAAGACAGAGGGAGAAATGTAGATGGAAGATTATGACATTAGAGCTATGAGCCTTGATTTAATTGAGACTCTTTCATGTGACAAAGTAGTTCTGGCTAAAGCCACAAAAAAATTGGTCTACACTAATTATGAGAAGTTGGAAAAAAAGTGAAGAAGCATGAGTTAGAGTTGGAAAATATAAGGACACGATGAATAGACTGTAGGAAAAAAATGAGGGAAACGAAGTGGAGATGGCTCACACAGGGTAGTTTTAGAGTCAATAGGGGAAATAACTAAGTTGCTCAAGGAGGCTTGAAGTGAGTAGAATCAGCTTTATATTGAGATAGAAAATTTAAAGGGTGAGGTTGTTGCTAAACATGAGACAAATGAAAAATATCGACGCATCTAGGAGAATACAGACATAGATATAACCAAAGGGAACACTATATCTAATTCACTATAAAAGTAAATAAAGATCTTGGATCAGAAAAGGGAGAATATGCAGAAGCATTTAGATAGTGTCTGATCTCCGGCTTTCAATGATCTACAGAAGGCCCAGGAAAAATGAAAAGGGTGAAACAAGAAAATCAAGAGATCAAGTCTATTTTGCAGACTCATGAAGAAGAGATCAAGAAGATGAACCCTCAGCTTACAAACACCCTCCAAGAGAAAATCCAATTGGAGGAGAACATGAAGGAAAGGGAGTCTCAATTCTATCAATAATTGGCTATGGTACAATGATACGGTATCCTCCCAATACTGAAAAGAATAATATCCACACACTAGGAAAAATTATAGTTGCAATTTTTTCCTTGAAGTCAGTCTTGTAGTTTTTAAGGAATGCTCAGGAATTAAATGAGAAGGTTGGCCTAATGGTTGACCAAATTCTACATATATATGCTCCTTGGGTCATTGAATCAAAGAATCTAATCTCTAGGTTATGTAAGTCCATTGAAGAAGTTTTAAGAGACATTGGGATTCCTGATCAAAGGGCCGCCTCAAGGAAAGCAAGCAAATTCATCAAATTCCACAAGGTTGAGTCAAAAGATAAAGATCGTCAGGCAGTGTTGAATAGGAAGCTCAATGAGATAAAGAAGGAGTTTGGTGTTTTGGTTGATTCTAGATTACCATCCCTTTTCTTACCAGATGGAGGAGTTCTATCAATCAAGTAGATCATGGATGCAATCAAAACCAAAATGTAGACTTCCACAACACTCCTAGGTCCAAGCCCATCTCCCACTATTGAGGAAATTGAAAAGGCTCAGATACTTCCCCTTTCTTGGCTTTATAACTACATTGAGGTTCTTTCATCAAGGTGGAGAGGGGTTTCTTTTAAGGAATTCCTAGAATTAGATCAAGCATACTAGATTCTTCACACTCTCAACAGGACCACTAATTTGGATTGGGAAGTCCATCACTTCACCTTCCTCAAACTCAAGGAATTAGTAGAGCTCTAGGTTCATGCCTCTACAAGCGAAGGTCCTCTATGAGTCACCAAAACTGTAAAGAAATTTTTCCTTTAATATTTTTGGTTTTTTGGCCCTTACGCTTTTTCGGCTTCGGGATAAATCTGGGCTCAAAAAAGTGAACACTACTCCCAAAGGTGCACAATGTGCCACGTGGTGGCTGTGTGAATTTCACATATCATTTTCCTTTTGGGTGCAAGCTAGGACACATGTCAACTTGGCAGGGATTTTATTCAAATCTACTCTAGTAAATCTCAAATTTCCCGCTCGCTTGACATGTCATCTATTCTCTTCGAGCAGTTTTTATTTTTTGTAGAGTAATCTCTTTGGGTGGAGTTTTTCAAAATGTGGTGGGTATCTTGCTTTCAAGGTGGAACCTTTCAATCAATGTTGTTGATCTCTATGGTTGATCAATTAGATTTTCACTAGGCTGTGTTGAAACCTGATTATTTTTTAATAGCTATCTTTGCTAAAATATTTAAAGCCATTAATGAAGTAGTTGGGACTAAATGAGCGAAGATTGATGTGATCTAGTCAAGATCTAAGATCGGAATGTGGGCTATAATGATTAGGTATCTATCAGTTTTACCTTCTAGAATGTTTGCAGTGGTGCTCTCTTCTTCTGCTTATAAATAATGGTTGGCAGCATAGGTCAAAAAGTTAGAAAAATTGCTTCAAAAATATTTTCAAAGGATATCGATCTACTAGGGAGTTTATATTTTCAGAAGTAGGTCTTATTGAATATTGTTATTCTCTTTGGCATGTTATATTTTAATTCAAAATATCATCAGATTGGCATCTAACCTTTGTCTTTTAGTTCATATATTATTGAAGTTTAATCTATTTGCGAGAAATCTTTGAATTGAGAATGCTATGGCCTTTGTCAAGTTTCCTTTTTATATTTTGTTCATGTTAAAAACATATCGTGTTAAGTCTTCTTTGATAGTTTGGATAGCTAATTTTCATGTTGTTAAGCTTCTATGTTGAATGCTACCTTTGGGAAATTGGATCATGTCTTCTAAACTTTTCCATTTTTTGTAAAAGTTTGTCATTCTTCATACTATGTTGTAAAAGGAGAAAGGTTTTTCCAAGTTTCTAGATATTTTTGTTAATCTTTAAAGTATTCTTATGTCTGATTGGACCTTAATCAGTTCTCCCAAAGGGGATATTTGAAATATTGCATTATGCTTTCACTATGCCCTTGTTGCTCGTTCTCTTCCCAACAATGAAGGGTCTGCAACATTATGTGTCTAGCATATCAATTATAAGAAATAGTTTAGGGTTTGAAATGTTGTAAAATCTTTGGTGCATTGTCACTTTTATGCTTCATTCACATTTCTTTCTACCTTTTCCCTAAAACACAAAGAAGATTCGGTTTTCTATAAAAACCCTAGAGGTTATTGAATGAGGGAAAAATTGGCCCCCCACTCACTAGATTTCCCATAAGACAATCAGAAAAGTGTAAGCTTTGATGATAGGAAATAAACTAATGAGTGATTCACCACCAAGATAGGGCTTGGAAACATAAATTCAATACAAATCAAACTGCTTAAACCTATTGTGATGCAATCTTTCACTAGATGACCAAAAAATGCATGAAAATCAAAACAAAAAGCTACAAGATAAAAGGTGTGCACTTGGAAATTTGGATATGATTGGACAAAGGCTTGATATATTGAAAACATTTATTTTAAATCCTATTGGGACTCATATTCTAGTCTAGGCAATTTAGTCCTAGATTAGGGTTTTTGGGTAGAAACTAAAATTTGGCGAAAGGGTCTCTTAAAATACAATAATCTTGAAAATGACCTATATTGGGACTCATATGCAAAAATTTGCATATCATTCTAGTTAGGGTTTTCTAGAATCTCAGAGTCTGATTCTACTCCTTTATTTCTACTCTATCCTTTCCAATTGATTTCTAGATCTGAAACCTTGATTTGCAACCTATAGAAGTCTTCCAATGATCTTCAATGCAAGGTGACTAGTTTGACAACTTTCTGCAAAAATTCTCTTCAATGTTTCTTCAATCTAGACCTACAAATCACACAATAAAGAGAGGAAAAAATGTTGTTTTGTTAGTAGAAAGGGTTTTTCCCTTGTCAAACCTCATTTTGGTAATCAAACATTGAAATGAAATGAAATAGGAATGGAGAATGATGAATGAACAACATGCAATGTTACAACTCACAAAACCCTAGTAATAAGAGGCTACAAACATGTATGAAATGCCTCCAATGGATGGATATCTTGACTCTTACTTGAATATGATAGATCGTGAGTTGAATGCTTGAATCATAAAACCCTACATCACAATTGTTAGCTCAAAAACAAACATGATGCATGAAGACTTTGACATGATGCTTGATACTTGAATAATTCTCTAAAACACTTGATAATCAGGTCTTGAAGAATCTTGAATTCTCTTGTAAACTCAAATTTTCTATAAGTATGCTTCTTCAACTTGCTAGGTGTAAAATGAGTGAAAAAACATTGTATTTATACTTAATTATTCCAAGTTTCCTAAAATTACAACACTACAAGCTAACATCAGATCTAGGAGGCTAATATCTCACCAAGAATTTGAATTAATTTTGATTTTGGGCTACACGAGACATATATTCCCAAGGTGGCATATGAGTCCCAATAGGCATAAATTATAGGGCCAATTTCAAAAAATCTTAGAAAGGTGTAAAATCCAAATCAGGACCCAAAACCCTAGATGGGACTCATATGCCCAAGGTGGCATATGAGTCCTAGATCATTAAATATAGTCCAAAAAATGTGGAAACACCTGAATTTTGATTGGATATTGATTTATGTTAGGATCATCCTTAAAAATATGCATTAATTAAGGCTTGTGAATGCAAAATAAGGCCAATTAAGGCATAAAGAAGCCCAATTATTTAATAAAACCTTAGAAAAGTGTGAAAACGTGTTACAACACTTTACAACACTCTAAATGAGGTATGATTAGGTTTATTTCATTTACAAGGGCCGAAGACCTAATGTGAGTGTGTTAAACACATTACAACACAAGGTCAAGGCTTCATTAAGGTTAGTTTTACATGGATGGCCCAAACAAGTGTGAAAATGTCACCTAACAACATTTTTTGACATTACATTTATCCCCCACTTTAGTGAGAGGAGGAACTTGCTTCAAACTCACACTAAAGTAGATGAATTCACCTCAAGAGGGGTCTAAGTGCACCAATGCTAGTAAGATGGGATGACAACGATCAAGAGGGTTGATCAAGCCCTTAGGATCAAGATTCCATGGCTAACCAACATAGGCACAAAAGAACACACATGAAAAATGATATCAAGAGCATCATTAAGGAACAAGCATACAATGCCAAAGACAAAGAGAAAGAAAAATAATTAAAAAAAAGTAGGTGGATCAAGCTTTGACTATTTGTCTATCACAATGTGGATTAGATCTAGGTTGCTTGTCTAAAAAATGCACACTCAATATGAGGTAACAAAACTCTAGGTCATCTGTTGGGTGAGTAATCCAAGAAGGTGAAACACATACACACATGACTGGTATGTTCTCACACACACATGTGAGTGGCTATGGGAAATTCATGCCTTGATCAGGCCTCCCTTCAAACCATACCAAAGTTATACCTCCTGATAACTTTGATAAGACACCACATAATAATGAACTTTAAGCTTCATGATACAAGCAAAATTTTGTATTCTTGGAGCTCATGAACAAACAATGAAATTCGAGCTTCATGAGGCAAGTAAAGCTTCATATGCTTGTAACTCATGAACAAACAAGATCCACAGCCATGCAAAATGTATTATGGGACATTGTGCCTAATTTCTCCAAGAGAGGACCAATCAGAGAATAAAATATTCACAATTTAGGGGATACAGTGTGTAACATCAAGCCACCAAGAGGAATGTAATATGCTAAGAGATATCATGCTCTTTAAGGAAATCATACCCAATTTCATCCACAAAGCGAAAGACACATCACATAAAGTAAGAAGAGTACACCATAAAACATGAGAAAAAACAAAAGAATGTCAATATATATCCACACTTTAAATAAATTGCTAAACACCATGCTGTGAGCAATTACTTTAAAGTAGAAAATGATAAATGCTAACAATAAAGAAGACATGATAGATAACTTGGAAAGCCCTATGCCAAGTTGTATGTTTCCAAATAAATCCACCCCATGCAAAAGAAAGGAAAAGAAAGGCGTTGCCCAAGAAATGAAACTCCAAACACACATAAGGGATCTATGGATTTGGGGTTAGTATGTTCTTGCTAAAATGTTTTTAGAGAGCTCAAAACTATAATCATTCCCAAACTACTCATAGAATTGGAAGAATGACACAAAGAGAGTGAGAACAAAGAAAAACCTTTTGGGTCAACATGGAAGAGACCTAAATGTCTCAATGCCTTGCATCATCCCCAAAAGAAAAACACAAGACAAATGAAAAAAGATAATGAAATTTTTTTTGGGTCAACATGGAAGGTTCATTAATGTATCGACACCTTGCATCATCCCCAAAAGGAAAACACAAGACAAATGAAAAGATAAAATATTTACGACATAGAGAAGAATTTAGGTACAAATAGAGGAATGTCACAAAGAGAGAGATACATCAAATAGAACAATACAGGGGATCACATTATGCACATGCAATCACATCAAAGAAAAACACATGAAATGGAAATAATGTAAAAGACTAGTAAGGCATATTCAAATAAACCTATTAGAAAGTAATTTGCATCCCAATCATGTTCATCGTATATAGAAGGTGGATAACTAGCCAAAGGGATAACAACAAATGCATTAATAGGAAAAGGATATCTAATTCTAGCCCCCACTATGTGTAGGATAAGAATGAGCCAAGGTTGGTGATGGGAAAGATCATGTAGTGGTGAGAATTGAATATTCTACAACCATTACATGATAAGTAGCATAAGGGTCCCGCTTTAAGGGACTATTTCTATGATATCAAGCTTTTTAAATATTCATTGTAAAGCACGACACTCATCAGTACTATGTCTAAGAACTCTATGGTATCGACAATGTGATGTGTTTGTGTTCTTAGGATTTGGTTTTTGGTCTTCTATTATGGGAGGTAATGTAATCAATCCTCTATGTAAAATTATCTACAAATTTCTTTCAATATTAATTCGTGGGTAAGGGAGTTGTAGTTTCTTTAATTTGTATGGTCTTTTTCTCTTGCTAGATTCACCAATTTCTTGAATTGAATGTTGAAGAGTACCTAAGATGATCCTTTTATCCTTATCATCATTATGAATCATTGGTTGTTGTTTAGGAAGGACATTCATATTAGGAGGAGGATCTTGATATCCTAACCCTTTTGTATTTTCAATTGGACTTTTCTCTAAGATTTGATGAATTTCATGTTCACTTGTTGTATCAAATCTTTGTTTAATCAATATTTTGAATCCTTTTCCATATGAATCTCTTAGGTTGATGGGAGTGTTGGTTACTTTGTTAACATAGAATGGTTGAATGTTGGCTTGCTTAGAGGAACTAGGTTCACCTATTATAGGGAACTTAGGTTCAACTTTTGTTTCAACTTCAAGATTTAAAAAACCAAACATATCAAGTGGTGATATTATAGGGGGTGTTGGTTGCTTCATGGATGTACAAAAGGATGCATTAGCTTCAAGGTTGTTAAGGAAATCATTTATGAATTTATTCATGTTGTCATCATCTTCTCTAATGATGTCAACATCACAAGGAGGAGTTGAGTGAGCATGATTAGGAGTTTAGTGAGCATGAGTAAGTTCAATTTCATTAGGGTCACTTCCAAAAGCACAACTTGGCATGTCCACTAAGGACTTCAAGGAAATCCAAAGCTTACCAAAACATATATCCATGATGAAATGTAATACAAATTTCAGATTCTAAACTATGTGAAATGAAACTGTTTTAGGTGCAATTAAGCAATGCGCAAGATGGACCAATTTGAACTATATGCAATGAAGTAAATGAAAGAAAAATTCTATAAACTTAAATAGAAAGATATCCACAATAAAAAAATGTTATAAAGTGCAATTTAAAATATGCACTAGGACTAAATTGCCCTGATGGGTGTATGAGTCCCAATGAGGGTTTTTTTTCAAAATTTGCAAAAAAATTCAAGTGATTTTTATGCTTTTTATGTTGTATGATCTGTAAACTAAATACAAATTCAGATTTTATATAATTTTCAATGATAAGAGATGCAAAAATGAAAGCTATATGAACTTTCACTAATGCAAAATTTAGAAACCCTAGAATGTCACTTAACTAATGCAAACCCTAATGTAATGTTAATGCAAGCAAGATCTAGGATGATATTGCAATCCAAATTAGAATTATTATATTCTAAATACAGATTCACCAAAATGAAAGGTGGAATTTTTGTTGGTTTGATGCTTGGGAGATAGAATAACAATCCTCACACTCTCTCATTCAAGGATAACTCTAGAGATCTCAATCCTAAGTATGCAAAGGAGAAAGAGATCTTACAATAGGGTTGTCCTAGGGTCTGCTTATAAACTAATGAGGGTTTCACCATAAAGCTAGGGCTTGGAAAGACAAATTCAATGCAAATAAAAAATCTTAAACCTAGTATGATGAAATCTTTCACCAAATGACCTAAAAATGCATGAAAATTAGGACAGAAAGCTGCAAGATAAAGGGTATGCACCTAGAAATCTAAAAATGAGTAGATGAAGGCCAAAAATGTTGAAAACACTAATTTTAAAGCCTATTGGGACACATATACCAGTCTAGGTGATTTAGTCCCAAATTAAGGTTTCCAGGTAGAAACTAAAATCTAGCAAAAGGGTGTCTGAAATTGCAAAATTATGGAAAATGACCTATGCTAGCACTCATACACCAGAACTAGTGTATTAGTCTAGTTATGGTTTTCTAGAATCACATAGTCTATTTTTTCTCTTCTATGTTTGCTCTATCCTTTCTAATTGATTTCTATATTTTAAACCTTGATTTGGAACCTATAGAAGTTTTCCAATGATATTCAATGCAAGGTGACTAGTTTGGCAACTTTGAACACTTTGAAAAATTTCTCCAAACTTTCTCTTCAATTTGTCTTTAATCTAGACCTACAAATCACATAATAAAAAGAGGGAAAAATGTTGTTTTGTTAGTAGAAAGGGGTTTGCCTTGGTCAAACTCCATTTTGGTAATCAAACATTGAAATGAAATGAAATCAGAATGGAGAATGATGAATGAACAACATGCAATGTTACAACTCACCAAACCCTAGCAATAAGAGGCTGCAAACATGTATGAAATGGCTCCAATGGATGTATATCTTTAGTCTTCCTTGAATGTGATAGATCTTGACTTGAATTCTTGAATCATAAAACCCTATATCACAATTGTTAGCTCAAAAACAAACATGATGCTTGATACTTGAATAATGCTCTTAAAAAATTGATAATCAACTCTTGAAGACTCTTGAATGCTTTTGTAGACTGAAATTTTCTCTAAGGATGCTCCTTCAACTTTCTGGGTGTAAAATTAGTGAAAGAACCTTGTATTTATACATAATTATACTAAATTTCCAAAAATTACAACAATACAAGCCAACATCAAATCTAGGAGGATAAAATCTCACCAAGAATTTGAATTAATTTTGATTTTGGGCTACACGGGACACATATACCCTAGGTGACATATGAGTCCCATTAGGCATAAATTATGAATGGGATGAATTTCATAAATTCTTAGATAGGTGTAAAATCTACATTGGGACCTAAAACCCTAGGTGGGACTCATATGCCCAAGGTGGCATATGAGTCCCAAATCACTAAATCTAGGCCACACAACTGAGAAACACCTAAATTTTGATTGGATGTTGATTTATGTTAGGATTATCCTAAAAAAGATGCCTTAATTAGGCTTCTGCATGAAAAATAAGGTCAATTAAGGCATAAAGAAGCCCAATTATTTAATAAAACCCTAGAAAAGTGTGAAAATGTGTTACAACAATTTACAACACTCTAAATGAGGTATGATTAGGTTTATTTATTTTACAAGGGCCTAAGACCTAATGTGATTGTGTTAAACACAATAGAACACTAAGTTAAGGCATCATTAACCTCATGTTTACAAGGAGGGCCCAAAAAAGTGTGAAAATATCACCTGATGACATTTTTTGACACTACAAGGGCATACATCAATAATATATTTCAACATTTTGCATGTTTCATGGTGTAATTTTCTTTTTTCTTGTGATGTATCATTTTCTTGGTGGTTTCATTGCGTTTTATGTCCTCCAAGAATGTGATATTTCTTAGCGTATGACTTTCTCTTTGTGGCTTTATGTGATGTGAGGCATCCAAAAAGTTACAATATGTTACTCCTGACTTATCCTCTCTTGGATACATTAGGAATGATGATCCCTAATAATACCTTACACAAATGAACAAAGTCCCTTTGAACAAAAACTTCTTGTTCTTAAGTGTTTGGCATAATACAGCTTGCTAACCTTATGAAGCTCGAAATCCTAATTCATAGCCACCTAGCATAACACACCTTGCTTTCCTATGGAGCCTTTCAATGTTCATAGAGACAAGAATGTCAGTGGTGACCTATTGGAGTTATCAAAGAGATAACTTTGGTATGTTAAGTATAGTGAGAGCCAACAGACAGGCATGACATCCTCACTAAGCCACCTTCCAAGAGGAATACTCACCTAGTAGATAGCCTAAGGTTCCACTACCCTAAAGTGAGTGTGTGTGTCATTTGCATAGTGGAATTCAAGTTCTACTTGTGAGCGTTATTTGGGAAAATATTTGAGATGTGTTCTGCATCGCATTAGACAATCTAGGCTTGATCCACCCCTTTCTCTTGGAAAAATAGTTGATATGTGTTCCACATTGCGTTGGATAGTTAAATCTTGATCCACCTCCCTCTTCTTCTTGGTATTTGATGTTTTATTATTGTGAATCTTTGTAATTGTTGCATACATAAGTGTCTTGAATGTCTACTTTAGTGTGAGTTTGACATGGGGTAATAATCTCGCTAAAGTGGGGGAAAAATGTAGAGTACAAAAAAGTATCCCTTTTTCACACTTAATTTGGGAATAATTAATATTAAAATGAACCTAATGTTCCCTTAATTTAGTTTTGTAATGTGTTTTACATATTCACATTAAGTTTAAGGCCCTTTTTGACAAAATGAACTTAATGGTGCCTTATTTTGGGTGTTGTAAAGTGTATCTTTACATTTTCGCATTAATCTAGGGCTTTATTATTTAATTGAGGTTTATTGGTCTTAATTGGCCCCTTTAATTCAAATCCAAGCCTAATTAATTACATATTCCAAGGGATAAAGCCTGACATTCATAAATAATATTGCACAACTCTTAATTTTACAACCTGTGTGTGTCCTAGGTTAGTGACCTAGGACCTAACCTGGGAAATGGGTCCTCACTAGGTCCTAGGACCCTAATTTTACATAAAATTTCACAATCCTTTTAGTGTTTCATATTTAATTATGCTAGGAACCCTTCGCCACATGGAAAATGGGATCTCACTTAACCCTAGGACCCCCCTTGGGGTATGTTTTTGGTAGTATTTTAATGATTTAAAATCCTAGATTTGATGTCATCTTTTGTTATTTGAATTTTGAGAATTAAGAGTAAAATATGTATAAATATAAGGTTATTTCACATAGTTTCTTCTAAGATTTCAATTGTTCTATTCCTAATATAAAATTTATGAGATTAATAGTTTACAAGAGCATTCAAGAAGGTGTTGAAGGATATATTATTGAAGTTTATTACATTAATCAAAGATATCATTCATCATGTCAAACTCATCCATGTTGTTAAGCTAATTTGATGATGTAGCATTGATGATCAAGTTCAATTATTCAAAGCTGTTATCTTATGTAAAGTTCATGATCAAGATCTACACTCATTAAGGCCATTTCATTCTAAATTTCATATTTCCAATCCATGGATTCAACTAAGGTGTGGTGAGTTGTTACATATTGTTGTTCATTCATCATTGCTTTATGCACTGTTTCAATTAAAGGTTTAATTACTGAAAAGAGGTTTGACCAAGGAAAACCCCTATTCCATAAAAACCAACATTTTCACCTATCCTTTGATGTGTTATTTTAGGTTTTAGGTTGAAGATCATTTGGAGATCAAATTTGTTAAAGTTATGGAATGATAGAAAAAGATCCCCCTAACTTGGCCTTGATTTAATGTTGTAATATTCCTAACATATTCACATTAGATCTTGGGAACTTGTGAATTAAATGAGATTAATTGTACCTTGCTAAAGTTTTGTAACTCACTTTCACACTTTTCCAAGGTCTTATTAACTAATTACACCTAAGTAACCTTTTTTGACCTTAATCTTTTCTTGTTTAAAGTATTGTAAAGTGTTGTAACACACTTTCACACTTTTCTAGGCCTTTCATTAATAATTGGGATCTCTTATGCTTTAATTGGCCTTATTTTGCATCCACAAGCCCCATTTAATGCATCTTTTTGAGGATAATCCCAACACAATTCATTACCTAATCATAATTCAGGTGATTTAGGCTTGAATGGCCCAAATTTAGTGATGTGGGACTCATTTTCTACCTTGGAAAAATGAGTTCCACCTAGGTTTTTGGGTCTCAAACCTAGTTTCACACATTTTTAAGCATTTTTAAATTCGGTCCAAAAAATTATGCTTGGTGGGACTAATTTTCCACCTTGGGCGAATGAGTCTTGTGTGGGCCAAAATCAAAATTAATTCAAATTTTTGATGTGATTTTTTCCTCCTAGATCTAATGTCAACTTGTAATATTGTAATTTTTGGGAATTCTTGCATAATTGAGTATAAATATAGGTTTCTTTCACTCATTTTATCCTAAAAATCAATTAAGTGATCCTTATAGAAAGTTTGAGTTCACAAGAGAATTCAAGTGTTTTCAGGAGCATTCAAGAGTAGATTATCAAGCATTTTAGAGCAGCAATGTTCAAGCATCAATCATCATGTCAAATACTTCATGCATCATGATTGTTATTGTGCTAACAATTGTGATGTAGGGTTTTTTGATTCAAGCAAGTGTTTCATCCAAGATCAACATCATTCACACTAGATTCATGATCTACATCCGTTGGATCCATCTCATACATGTTTGCAACACTTTATTGCAAGGGTTTGGTGAGTTGCAACATTGTCATTTGTTCTTTCATCATTCTCTATTCTTATTAAATTTCATTTCAAAGATTGATTTCCAAAACTGGATTTGACCAAGGAAAACACCTATCCACTAACCCAACAACATTTTCTCTCTCCTTTGTGTGTCATTTTTAGGTCTAGATTGTATATTTCCTAAGGAGCAAGATTGGGAAAACTTTTCAAATCATTCAAAGTTGTAAAAGTTATCATCAATCCTTGGAGAACCTTGGAGAAGACCTACAAGTTGCAAATCATGGTTTCAGATCTAGAAATCACTCAAGAAGGACAAAGGAAAAAAAGAAGAGAAATATCATACTTTGAAGCTTTAGATTTAACTCTAACTAGACTAATTCACCACTTCTAGTGATTGAATTCTAGTTCCAGTCAAAATTTAGATTTTTGTAGATTTGGATACCCATTTGACAAATTCCTATTCCTGCATAGAAACCCAAATTCTAGAATGATTTGGCTAGCTTGGTGAATGAGTTCCAGTTAGCATTAAAGTTAAAATTTCTAGTGTTTCATACCTCCATTAGCCATCTCCACATTTTCAGGTGCACACCTTCCTTTTTATATCTTTTTGTGTTGTTTCATTCACATTTCTAGGTCATTCTATAAGTCATTACAATTAATTAGGGTTTATTATTGCATCTTACATTTCATTTTTCTTTCCAAGTTCTTACTTGGTGGTGAACCCCTTATTAGTTTACATTATTTCCCTCAAACAACCCTATTTCAAGATCTCTTTCTACAAGTTTCTTTGAGATCTCTAGTATTATCCTTGAATGAAATTGGAAAAGTGGGTGTGAGATCTTTGTCCTAAAACCATATGATAGCACAATACCACATTTCCATCATTTCATTTTGGTGAACCTATATTTAGAACATTAAATTTTTTCTTTGGACTACATCATCATCCTAGATTTAGCTTGCATTAAGATTGCATTAGGACTTGAATTAGTTAATTGGCATTCTAGGGTTTCTAATTTTACATTAGTGAAATTTCATATAATTTACACTTTTGCATCTCATTTCACTAAAAATAAGAAAAATTTGTATTTTCACTTAAGATATAGATCATAAAACATAAAAAGCATAAAATTCAATAAAAAAAAATTAAAATTTTTGAAAAAAAATCCCTATTGGCACTCATTTTCTGCCTTAGGGTAATCTGTCCCTCTGCATATTATAAATTTCATTTTTTGGAATTCAAAATTTTGTTTATGATTTTTTTTTTGTGGTTATTATCTTTCTATTTCAATTTGTAGATCTTTTGTTTCACTCCATTCATTGCATCTAGTTTAATTTCATTCAACTTGGGCATTTCTTAAATTCAAAATTGCATTTGGAGGATTTCATTTCACATTGTCATATAGCTTATAATATTAAATTAGAATCATGGATATGTGATGCAAAGTATCTACAAACATCAAGGGGTTCTAAAGACACAAAACAAAAACTTGAGAAGATCACTAAAACGTTTAATAGAATTCCCTTCATTTACACTTGATTCCTCATGGTTAAAAGACACAAAATCATGCTTCTAAACTCTCACCAAACCTTAATACACCTTCAACATCATCATTTTTACTAGAACAAACCAAATATACTGCCTTATAACTCTATTTTATTAGATTCTCAAATTCTTACACTCAAAGACCAAAATTCTTGTAGTAGTCCACAGACCTAAAACCGGGCATATCTTTTAAAAGAGATTGAGTCTAAAAAAAAAATTACATTTTTTAGGAACCCATTTCAGCCTAATTTAACATCTTTCATATTCAAGTACTATTACTTTGGAAAGATTAAGTTTAAAATTTATTGTCCCATAGAAAAGGGCTATAAATAAGACAAATTTACAAAGCATTTACCAACAAACTTACTCCAAAACATCAAATAACCTTGGAAAACATTGTAACAAGTTAAAAATGTACCAAATAATTAATCTTCATCAAAGAAACACTCACGAAAGCAACAATAACTTAAAAACCTTGCCCAATGCTTGAAACAACGCTCAAATAGTGAGGGTTTACTGAAAGTATGCATTTTGGACATCTAAACACCTTTAAAATGCTTCAAACACCCTATAATATGTATTCACATGGTACATAAACCTCCTCCAAGACTTTAACCATGCGTTCCTAGCCAACTCTATCATTGAGCCATCATTTTGAAACAAAAACAATGAAAATCAAGTTGGGGTAGCAACTTAACTTTTGTATTTCACTTTCAATTCACAAATTACAATCTCCATTAAACCAAACAAATTGAAAAAGGTCTGCACATTCTTTAGGAGTCACATTCCAACATCCTTCAATGCTTTTAAAACTAATTACAACATGTAGCCACCAATTTTCATGGAAAACTCTAAAAATTTAAAGAGGGAAACATCTTAACTTGAAATATAACTTCCCCCGAGTCCTGCAAAAACAATAAACAATAAAAATAACCTACATTAACCCACTCCAATGATTCAAAAAGCCTAAATTTTTGGAATGGTTTCTGAATCATTCTTTAGACTCTCAAACCCTTAATTGGGGTTTTCAAACCAGTTACAGTAAAAATGCTCTTATATCCTCTACACTTAATGAAAAGACCTCAAATCACTTTCAAAAGGAAGATAACACCTTAATATAAGAAAAATAAATAAAAAATTAGCCTTTGAGTTACTGTATTGTCCGTACAAGAACTAAAACAAGCAAGAAAACGTTGCAAATACAGAACAGGGTACTTTTATTTACTAAACAGTTTCAAGAATACAACATTCAATGCTTTGCTCGCCCTTGCCATGCTTTATACAGATGTTTCCAAAAAAATTCATAACTGCCTCTTAACTTCAACTGACCTACCAACTCTTTTTACAAAGATGACTCTTCATCTTCCTACAATTTTGCAATTTTACAACTTTTGCATTTGTGCAACAAAATGACATTTTTTGCAATTTGACTTAATGGCCTCCTAGCGACCTATTAGAGACTCAAATACATTTTAATGGGTCCACATATGACCATTTTACATGTATTACATGACTGGAGATGCAAATTTGCATGATTTCCTATTGGAGGCATAACTTCACTAGGTGCTCCTTCACCAATATGTGCTTTGGAAAATTATGGATGTCCTTGAAATCCTTAGTGGATGTGTCAAGCTACACTTTTGGAAATGACCATAATGAAATTGAACTAACTCATGCTCCTTGAACTCCTAATGCATGTCCTCCTCATGATGTTGACATCATTGGAGAAGATGATGACAACATGAAAAAGTTCCTAAACTATTACCTTAACAACCATGAAGCTAATATATCCTTTTTTCCATCAATGAAACAACCAACACCCTATACAATACCACCTCTTGAGATGTTTGGTTATTTACATCTTGAAATTGAATCAAAATTTGAACCCAAGCTCCCTACAATAGGTGAACCTAGTGCCTCTAAGAAAGAAAACACTCAACCATCCTATGTTAACAAAAAGACAAACACTCCCATCAACCTAGAAGAGACATATGGAAAAGGATTCACAATCTTGAGTAAACAGCGATGTGACACAACAAGTAAACATATAATTCATCAAATCTTAGAGAAAATACCAATTGAAGAAACTAAAGGGTTCGGATATCAATATCCCCCTCATAACATAAGTGATCCTAAAGAATACCTAAGGCTTCATAGTGATGGTAGGTTTATTGTAGATTCCCCTCTCAATATGAATGCCCTTCTTCCTAAAGAACAACTAATGATTCATAATGATAGCAAGGATGAGAGGATTTCCTTTGATCATCCTCCTAAACCTTCAATTAGACAATTTGGTTAATATAACAAGCACAAGAATCCTTACAAGCTAAAGAAATTGAAATTTCCTTTTTGACCACCTGAAAGTGAAAGGAAATTAAAAATACTTCTAAACCAAGGACTTATACTATTGCCACCTATGATAGATAGAATAATACTATATCCTAAAGATGTAAAGGTTCCATATTTTTGATACCACAGAACTTGTAGACATAGTATTGATGAGTGTCATGCATTCAAAATCATCTTGAGTAAATATCACTTTGATAATGACAATTATTATCCAGTGATTGCATAAAATACCCCCTTCAATCCATCATCATGTAATAGTTTTAGAATCTTGTATTCTCACAGTTACATGATCTTTCCCATTACCTACCTCAGCTCATTCTTTCCTTGCAATCATTGGGGGAAAGAGGTAGATAGCCTTGTCCTAGTTATACATGTGTCATTTTCCCTTTAGCTAGTTGTCCACCCTCAGTATACAATGAATAGGATTGGGATGTGGATGACCTACTTTAGGTGGTATTGCACATACCTTACTAGTCTTTTATTTCTTTTTCATTAGTGCATGTGTGTGATCTGATCCCCTGTGATGTTTTTTTTGATGGCTCTCTCTCTTTGTGACATTCCTCTATTTCTACATTCATTCTTCTCTATGTCGTAAATCTTTTATCCTTTCGCATTTTTTATTTTTAATTTGTCTTGCATTTTCCTTTTGGGAATGATGCAAGGTGTCAAGAAATTTTTGTTTCTTCTATGTTGACCCAAAAGGTTTTTCTTTTTTTTCTCTCTTTGTATCATTCTTCCAATTCTATGTGTATTTGGGGAATGATAATAGTTCTGAGCTCTCTAAACACATTTTAGCAAGAAGCCCCTCTCTTTTCCTTTTCATGACGTAGCTTTACATGGAAAGATATGAATTGGCATAGGGATTTCCAAGTTAGCTCTCATGTATTCTTTATTGTTTTAATTTGTCATTTGCTACTTTAAAGTAATTTCTCACAATATGGTGTTTAGAAATTTCTTTAAACTGGGGGCATACATTAGCATTATTCTTTTGTATTTTTCTTTTTCATGGTTCATAGTGTAACATTCATACTTTATACGATGTGTTTTTTTCTTTGTGGATGAAATTGGTTGTGATGTTCTTTAGGAGCATGATCTCTCTTAGCATATTGCATTCCTATTAGTGGCTTGATGTGACACACTGCATCCCCTAAGTTGTGAATTTTATATTCTTTGATTGGTCCTCTCTTGGAGACATTAGACACAATGTTCCCTAAGTTAATATCTCACATGAACTAAGCAAGACTCCTTTTAATGTTCTTTGCATTTTGTATTTTCAATTATATGGCCACCTTGCATAACACAACTTGCATGCTTGTGGAGAAATCTTGTTTGCTCATAAGTTCGAAGCATACTAAGCTTTGTTTGTCTCAAGATGCTCAAAAATTATTTTTTGCATGGAATGTTATCAAAGTTGTTAGGATGTATAAGGGTATGTGCAGGATCATCATGGAAAAAACAAGCCCTTAAGTGGCAAAAAAATTAGAAAAATCAGAGTTAGGAAACTTGACATAAAAATTTGAATAAGTTATCTACATTATTTTTAAAATATGTAAGAATAAAATTTGTAGAAAATTGAATTTAGTTTCTAAACTACTATGTTTATTTAAAAAATAAAAATCTATTTGTTGAAAATTTGAAATTTCAATGTAGTAGTACTTAAATTTTAGGGAACAAATAAGAAGTAGGTGTCTGTCTAACCACCCTAACCACAATAAAATGATAATAATTTTTTATAAGATTTTAGATATAAGTAGAGGACTCATGTCCAGATGTGATTCATATTTTTTTGTAATTTTTTTCCAAGTAAATAATTAATTATGACTTTTTTATTACAATTTTTAAAAAATATAAAAAACGTGTATGTCTAACCACCTTAACTTGGTCAAAACTTCATGAAATTCATTTTTTTTTAAATCCTATAGTATGTGAAGCATGGAATGTGATGCATGTTTCAGAGTCAAAAACTGTCATACTATTTGAAAACTATAGATGTTTTTCAATCAGCCTATCAATTAGGACTACTAATAATTCAAATAGAAAATGAATTATAATAATTATTTATTCAATTCAAAGTAAAGAATAATTTATATTGGTGAAAATATAAGAATATCCTTTAAAACCCCTTTTCGTTTAATCAATTTTGGGTAAAAAAAAAGTCATCAGCTGCATACCCTACAAATACCCATCATATTGCCACTTTTTGGCCCATCATGATCCTGCACATACCCATAACTTTGGTATGGTTTCACGGGAAGCTTAATGAGGGCATAAATTCTCCTTATCCATTCGTGCATGTGTGTGAGTGCATACCAGCCATGACTGTATGTTTCTCATGTTCTTGGACTTCTCACCTGATAGACAATCAATAGTTTTGTCACCTCAAAGTGAGTATGCATTTTTTTCTAACAAACATCCTAGATATGATCCACATCACAATGGAAAAATAGTCGAAGCTTGAACCACCCCTTTTCATTTTCATGTTATTTCATTTTCTTTATGTATTTGATAGTGCATGCTTGTGATTTTTTGCTACTCTTTATATCATTTTTCGTGTGTGAACTATTTTGTGCTTATGTTGGTCTGCCATAGGACCTTGGTCCTGGGGGCTTGTGCAACCTTCTTGATCATGTTTGTCATATCTTACTAGCATTAGTGCATTCAAACCCCTCTTTATCATGGTCATCTTATCCTACTAACATTATTGCATTTAGTCTAATTTAGTGTAAGTTTGAAGCAAGTACATCCTCTCACTAAAGTGGAGGCTAGATGTAATGAGAGAAAAAGGTCCCTCTAACTTGGCCTTGATTTAATGTTGTAATACGCCTAGTGATAGGGAGGTTGGATGAATCAATCATTGATTCATGCTCTAGGTCTTGTTTGGAAGACCTCTAGGGTGTCTCACTCCACCACTACAACCTATAGGACCTTCCCTTACTTAAGATCCCCTGGTCTTTCCTTGCCAACCCCAACTACCAACATAATTCCTCCTACCAAGTCCACCTTGGTACAATCTTGCAACTCTAACCTTAGCCCTTAATCCACCCTAAAGGCTACAATCCTCCAAAATCTTGAATTTAGCTTTGCAGGGGTCTGCAGGTTTTTCTAATGAATTCAATCCATCCTACTTTGGTTCTTGAGGGTCCACCTGACTCCTTTTCCTAGTCGCTTCCACCAAACCCTCATTTAGGCCTAAAAAGGCTACTAGCCCTAGGAGCCCCAATTAGGTCTCCTTCTCTGATAAATCAGGTTAGTTCTCCAAATATTTCCAAAGAAAACCCAATCTTTTCTTGGGATTCCTAGTTCATATGAACACCTCTCAAAGATTTTTGGGGTCTTGGGTCTCAGCTGTCCGTACAAAGGCTTAACCCACAATTTGGCAAAATTAGGCCTTTACAAACCCTTCCCTGACTTCACTGCAAATTGTTAGGTATTCCTCACACCAGATGGATTGATGGAGCTTCCTCCTCCATGCTATGTCTTGGAAAGGAACTTATCTACCCTCTCCACACTGTGACTTGTGAGGAAATGGATACCCCTGTAAATTCAAGTGCTCTGCACTATGGTCTTCCCTAGCTAAACTCTTCCTGGCTTGCCTAGGGAAAGACTTCCACAGTAGCTCCTATGTTTTCAAAGGCCCTAAACCCTACCATATGTACATACATGGAGTCTAGTCATTGTTCCCAAAGGGCCATACAATTTGTATGGTGGGAAAGTGAACTAACACTCCATTTTCACAAAACTGGCTGGTTCAGACTAGCAACAGTATGAAATCAAAACTATTTACAAACAATGCTTGAAATTGTCTAAAGAATCTAACTAATGTCACACAATGATTGAAGAACTACTACACTACACCCTACATAAATTACAGTGCCATCATTAATCCATTAAAACCTCACTTCAATGCAAAAATCAGAAAATTCACTCTCAAACACAATTGCTTTTCTTGAATTCACAAAACTTCAAAACATCACAAATGATTCTAACCCCACTCCAATGTCGAGGCATCCCATAAATAGGGTATCCAATTTAGTTATCCTCTCCCTTGGGCTCTTCTTGGCTACTTGTAGCTCCAATTGAGCAACATTTTCAAATATTTTGCAAGAATTCCTAAAAATCCAAGGCCTCATTTTGAGCTAGAACCTAATGACTCCTATTCTATGGTCAACATGACCTTCATCTGATCAAAACCCAACCAAAAATTCCATTAAGGATTACATCCAAATGAACTAAATTTAATTACTTAATTGTCCTAGACAAGACTATCCTAGACAGACCTTCTAAACAACCTATGGTAACCTATGGGTGCTCCTGCACCATTCTCCTCCTTAGCCCAAACACTAAGGATTATGGGGAGAGATCAGAGATAAATCAATACCCTACTTCTTGAACTGAGCTTCATCCACCCATGTAGCCTCAGATTCTGGTTTGTTCTTCCATTTGATGAAATGCTCCATGTATTCCTTATGCCGGGTAGACTTCACCCTTGATTCTAAGATCCTCTCTACTTGCAGCTTGTCTTTAGGAGGTAAGGCTATGTTACTCACATCCTTCAAGACATCCATACTTTTTTGATCCAAGTCAATGGCTGGTCCTTTATACCTGATCAAATCAGCCACATTAAACACTGGTGAAATGCCAAAGTCTGTAGGTAGCTCCACCTTGTAGGCATTCTTCCATATTTTGCTAACACCTGACATGGTCCCACTCTCTTCATCTGTAACTTGGTTGATTTTCCTTTCTGCAACCTAGATTTGTTGAGATGGACCATGACATAGTCACCTACTACAAATTGGAGATCTTTTCTAGACATATCCACCTTAGCTTTTAACTTGTGAGTAGCCTTTGTAATTGTCTTCTTCACTTGCTCCTGAATCTCCTTCATGGTCTGAGATAAATCTTCAGCATGGCCACTCCTATGCTCCATAGCTCCTAAATCTCTAAGTTCACACACACCTCTTGGGTGCATTCCATACACTATTTCGAAAGGACTTCTGCCTATGGTCTGATTCACACTGTCATTGTAGGCATATTCAGCTTGTGATCTGACCATGTCCCATGTCTGTCCATACTCCTTGGTGAGGCATCTTAGAAGGTTACCTAACACTCTATTGATCACCTCAATTTTTCCATCTATCTGAGGATGGTAGGATGATCCAAAAGACAAGTTAGTACCTAATCTGCTCCATAGAGTCTTCCAAAAATGACTCATGAACTTCACATCCCTGTCTGAGACAATGCTCAATGGAAATCCATGGATCCTTACAATCTCTTTGAAGAAAAGATGAGCAATATAGCTAGCATCATGGGTGGTCTTGCAAGGAACAAAGTGACTCATCTTACTGAACCTGTCTACCACCACATAGACACTATCAAACCTTGTCTTAGTCTTAGGGAGTCCTACCACAAAGTCCATGCTAATACATTTCCATGGTCTATTGGGAATGGGTAGAGGTTGATACAAACCTTCATTGCTAGCTCCCCCCTTGGATTTCATACAAACTACACACTGCTCCACATACCTTCTGACATCCCTTAGCAACTTGGGCCAATAATAGAACCTTTGCACTAATTCCAGTGTCTTGTTGATACCAAAATGACCACTAAGACTACCATTGTGCTTCTCCTGGATAAGATTCTCTCTCATTGAACCTTTTGGAACACATAACTGATTCCCCTTGAACAAAAGTCTACTCTGCAATGTATACTCTGAGAATTGACTATGAATGTGATTCTCAAAATCAGAACATACCTTATATCCCTCCGAGAAGTCTTCATCTTCTCCATAGAGATCCTTGAAACTTTCTGTCCCAATGCTCTTTATTTGTATCTCTTACACTGTCAACAACCTCCTACTTAATGCATCTGCCACCTTGTTCAGCTATCCCTTCTTGTGCTTGATGGTAAATGTGAAGGCTTGGAGGTATTCCATCCATTTCAAATGTCTATTTCTCAACTTCTCTTGTGTGTTGATGTAGCTAAGTGCATGGTTATCAGTAAACACTACAAATTCCTTAGGTAGGAGATAATGCCTCCACTTTCTAAGTGACTGTACTAAAGCATACAATTCTAGGTCATAGGTAGAATACTTTCTCTTAGCTTCATTTAGCTTTTCACTAAAGAAAGATATAGGCCTACCTTCTTGGCTTAGTACTCTTCCTACTGCAATTCCACTGGCATCACATTCCACAGTGAATAACTTATCAAAACTAGGTAATAAAAGGATGGGTTGAGTTGCTACTTCTTGTTTCAATTTCTCAAAACCCTTCTCTACTTCAAGAGTCCATTTGAACTTAGTTTTTAGGCCACCTTTGATTGTATCAAGTATTGGTGCACATATGCTACTAAAGTTCCTTATAAACTTCCTATAAAACTGAGCTAACCCATGAAAACTCCTTACGTCTATCCCTGTGGTTGGTGTAGCCCAATTTAGGATAGCTTCCACTTTGCTTGGGTCCATCTTCGATGATCCTTAGGATACTACAAACCCTAAATACAGAAGATCTTGTTTGAAGAGCTCACACTTTTCTAGGTTGATGGCTAACCTCTCCTCCTACAATCTTTTAAGAACCAACTCCACATGCTTTAGATGTTCTTCTACTATCTTGCTAAAGATGAATATATCATCTAGATACACCACCACAAATATACCTGTGAAATCCTTAAGCACTTCATTCATGAGCCTCATGAATGTGCTAGGGGAATTTTAGAGGCAAAATGGCATCACTCTCCACTCATACAACCCATCAATTGTGTTAAAATTTGTCTTCCATTCATCCCCATCTTTGATTCTAATTTGATGGTATCCACTTTTGAGATCCAACTTGGTGAAATACTGAGCTCCTCCAAGACAATCCATCAAATCCTCAATCCTAGGAATAGGGAACCTATATTTGATTGTAATTCTATTTATGGCCCTAGAATCAGTGCATAACCTCCACTTACTACCTTTCTTGGTTGCTAAGACCACTGGTACTGCACACAGACTTATGCTCTTCCTAATTAGTCCTTGGTCTAACAAGTCCTGCACTTGTCTAGCTACTTCTAGGTTCTAATATGGTGTAAGATTGTAAGCTTCTTTGTTTGGAAATGAAGCCCCTGGTATGAAGTCAATCTAATGACTGATGGCTCTCTTTGGAGGTAAGGTTGCTGGTGATCCATCACTAACTATATCCTTGAACTGTTCAAGCAACTTCTGAACTACTCCTGGTATGACTGTTTTCTTAGTCTTATCTTCCTCCTTGGGTTGCACCATGACCATATATCCTTCCCCTCCTTGTTGTAGATTTTTGATAAACTCCTTGCCACTACTTAACAAGACACCAGGGGTCTTTGACTATCCTTCTTCCTCATCTGACAGTGGCTGCAGTTTGAATGTCTTTCCATCCTTCTTGAATGAGATAGTGTTCTCCTTTCCATCATAGATGGCTCCTTTGTCATGCTTCCATGGTCTACCCAATAGAAGATGGCATGCATCCATGGGTAACACATCACAAATCAACTTGTCCTTGTATCCTCCAATGGAGAACTCCACCATTGTCTGTTCATTTACAAGAACACTCTGCCCTTTGTTCAACCATGTCACTTTGTAAGGGTTAGTGTGGGGTACTTTCTCCAACTTCAACTTCCTCACTGCCTCCTCAGAGATAATGTTATTAGTAGACCCTGAATCCACTATAACCTTGCACACCTTTCCAAGTATTTTGCATCTTGCCCTGAATAAGGCTCTCCTTTGCTTTGGCTCTTCTTTGACTGGTTGTCTAATTAGAACCCTGCTAAACATCAAGTTATCCCCCATTTCTGACTCAATGTGACTAACCTCTAGTGACTTGACACTCATATTGTCTTCTTAAGCATATGCTACTCTCTTTTTTGTATTTGAAGAAGATGCTTTCTCTGGGCACCTATAAGCTAGATGACCTACTTGACCACAGTTGTAACACTTCATACTAGCAAAGTATGAGTTACTTTTGCCTGCTCCTCTTCCTCTATTTGAACCTCCTTGAGGTCCTCTACCTCTTCCATAGCCTCCTCTAGAAGTTTTTTCACTTCCATGCTCTGTGAGTTTAGACTCTCCCTAACTTCTTTGTTTAGTCCCTCTACCTTGGTATCCACCTCTATGTCCTCTTTGATCTCTGCCTTTTCCTCTGCTCTTAGAAGCTTGATCTTGTTTCTTCTTACTCCTCTCTTCAACCTTTATAGCTAATTGATAGCATTGGTGCACTTTTTTGGGACTTAGAAGAGTCATCTCCTCTTGAATGTTCCACTTCAAGCCGTTAAGGTATCTAGCCACCTTAATACTTTCATCCTCATAAACATTAGAACTCATGCAAAGTTTTTGAAACTCCTCCGTATAGGAATTTACATCTTGGTCTCTTTGTCTCAAGCTCTTTCTTTTCTTGTGCAACTGAATTTCATAATCATCTAGCATGTATGCTTCTCTCACATTGGCAACCATTCCCTTCCAAGTAGAAATAGGATTATTGCCTTCCTTTTCCCTCTCTTTCTGAATGAACTTCCACCATGTCAAGGCAGAACCTCTTAATCTTGACTTTTCCACCTTCACCTTCTATGCTTGAGTGACTCCATCACACTCAAAATGGTTTTCCATTCCCTCTATCCAATCCATGACTAGATCAGCTTCCATTTTCCCAATAAACAGTGGCATGCCTTCAAGTGATTTTCCACTCAAAGCCTTCAATGCCTTCAAGAAAGGATCTTCTTGCAAAATAGGGTCAGGTTCAGGGATCGTGTCTTCCTCTACAACCTCTTCACTCTTGGGTACCCTACCTTCCAACCTATCACTAACCTCATCGGTCTTGGTTTGCACATTATCCATTGCTTGCTCAAGTTGAGCTACTCTTTCCCTCAATAGCCTATTGTCTTCCTCCTATTCTTCAACCTTCTTGGCCAATTTTGTATTTGTCACCATGTCTATAGAACCACTTGACTCAATCTCTGACATATAATATTCTATCCCAAATCTTTTGTTGCTCTGATACCAATCTGATAGGGAGGTTGGATGAATCAATAACTGATTCATGCTCTAGGTATTATTGGAAAGACCTCTAGGGTCTCTCACTCCACCACTACAACCTATAGGACCTTCCCTTACTTAGGATCCCCTGGTCTTTCCTTTCCAACCCCAACTACCAACATAATTCCTCCTACCAATTCCACCTTGCTACAATCTTGCAACTCTAACCTTAGCCCTTAATCCACCCTAAAGGCTACAATCCTCCAAAATCTTGAATTTAGCTTTGTAGGGGTATGGAGGTGTTTCTAATGACTTCAGTCCATCCTACTTTGGTTCTTGAGGGTCCACCTGACTCCTTTTCCTAGGTGCTTCCACCAAACCCTCATTTAGGCCTAAAAAGGCTACTAGCCCTATGAGCCCCAATTAGGTCTCCTTCTCCAAGAAATCAGGTTAGTTCTCCAAATCTTTCCAAAGAACACCCCAATCTTTTCTTGGGATTCCTGGTTCATATGAACACCTCTCAAATATTTTTGGGGTCTTGGGTCTTAACTGTTCGTACAAAGGCTTAACCCACAATTTGGAAAAATTAGGCCTTTACAAACCCTTCCCTGACTTCACTGCAAACTATTAGGTATTCCTCACACCAGATGGATTGATGGAGCTTCCTCCTCCATACTATGTCTTGGAAAGGCACTTATCTTCCCTCTCCACACTGTTACTTGTGAGGAAATGGATACCCCTTCAAATTCAAGTGCTCTGCACTATGGTCTTCCCTAGCTGGACTCTTCCTGGCTCGCCTAGGGCAAGACTTCCATAGTAGCTCCTATGTTTTCAAAGGCCCTAAACCCTACCATATTTACATAGATGGAGTCTAGTCACTATTCACAAAGGGCAGTACAATTTGTATAGTGGGAAAGTGAACTAACACTCCATTTTCACAAAATTGCCTGGTTCAGACCAGCAACATTATGAAATCAAAACTATTTACAAACAATTCTTGAAATTGACTAAAGAAACTAACTAATGTCACACAATGCTTGAAGAACTACTACACTACACCCTACATAAATTACAGTGCCATCAATAATCCATTAAAACCTCACTTCAATGCAAAAATCAAAAAATTCACTCTTAAACACAATTGCTTTTCTTGAATTCACAAAACTTCAAAACATCACAAATGCTTCTAACCCCACTCCAATGTCGAGGCATCCCATAAATAGGGTCTCCAATTTAGTTATCCTCTCCCTTGGGCTCTTCTTGGCCACTTGTAGCTCCAATTGAGCAACATTTTCAAATATTTTGCAAGAATTCCTAAAAAATCCAAGACCTCATTTTGAGCTAGAACCTAATGACTCCTATTCTATGGTCAACATGACCTTCATCTGATCAAAACCCAAGAAAAAATTCCATTAAGGCTTACATCCAAAAGAACTAAATTTGATTGCTTAATTGTCCTAGACAAGACTGTCCTAGACATACCTTCTAAACAACCTATGGTAACCTATGGGTGCTCCTGCACCACCTAGCATATTCACATTAGTTATTGGGATCTTGTGA
The DNA here is from genome assembly GCA_007258455.2 of Sequoia sempervirens. Classification (NCBI taxonomy): domain Eukaryota; kingdom Viridiplantae; phylum Streptophyta; class Pinopsida; order Cupressales; family Cupressaceae; genus Sequoia; species Sequoia sempervirens. Next base: position 268,261,883 of record VDFB02000008.1, read on the forward strand.
ACTAAATGAGCTTAGTGGTACCTTGGTAAAGTGTTGTGAAGTGTTGTAACTCACTTTCACACTTTTATAATATCTTATTAATTAATTACACCTAACTTCTTTTTTACCTTAATCTTTTCTTATATGAAGTGTTGTAAAGTGTTATAACACACTTTTACACTTTTCTAGGATTATTATTAATAATTGGGCTCTCTTATGCTTTAATTGGCCTTATTTTGCATCCACAAGCCCCATTTAATGAATCATTTTGAGGATAATCCTAACACAAATCATTACCCAATCATAATTCAAGATTTTTTGGCTTGAATGGCCTAGATTTAGTGATCAGGGACTCATTCGCCACCTTGGGAAAATAAGTCCCACCTAGGTTTCTAGGTCTCAAACCTAGTTTCACACATTTTTAAAAAAATTTAAATTTGTTCATTATGCTTGGTGCCAATCATTTTCCACCTTGGACGAATGACTCCTGTCTAGCCAAAAATCAAAATTAATTCAAAATTTTGGCAAGATTTTGTCCTCTTAGATCTGATGTCAACTTGTATTGTTTTAATTTTGGGGAATCTTGCATAATTGAGTATAAATACAAGTTTCTTCCACTCATTTTATGCTAACAAGCAATCAAGTGATCCTTATAGAAAGTTTGAGTTCACAAGAGCATTCAACTACTTTCAAGAGAATATTTTAAGGAATCAATCATCATGTCAAAGACTTCATGTATCATGTTTGTTATTGTGCCAACAATTTTGATGTAGGGTTTTGTGATTCAATCAAGTGTTTCATCCAAGATCAATATCATTCAAACTAGAGTCAAGATCTACATCCATTGGAGCCATCTCATACATGTTTGTAGCACTTTATTGCAAGGTTTTTGTGAGTTGTAACATTGTCATTTGTTCATTCATCAATCTCTATTCTTATTTGATTTCATTTCAAGGATAGATTTCCAAAACAAGGTTTGACAAAGGCTAACCCCTATCCACTAACCCAACAACATATTTATCTCTCCTTTGTATGTGATTTGCACCTTTAGATTATAGATTTCTAAGGAGAAAGATTGGGAAAAGTTGTCAAAGTTGTCATCAAGCCTCAGAGAACCTTGGAGAACACCTATAGGTTACAAATTAGGGTTTCACATATGGAAATTACTCAAGCATGACAAAGTAGACAAAGAATAGCAAGATCAAAATTTGAAGCTTTATAAAACCCTAACTAGATTGATTCACCACTTCTGGTGAATGAATCCCAATTCCATTCAAAATTTAGATTTTTGTAGATTTGGATATCCATTTGGTAGATTCTTGTTCCAACAATCCCCAACTAGTATAGATGGGAATGCAGATATTGAAGAATAGATCCCAGAATTTTGATTTTCCAGAACCCTAGGTAGGACCCATTCACCATTGGATGAATGAGTCCTTTGTGAGGCCCAAAAATAAACTTTTTGCAATAGGTACACAACATTTGAACCTCTTAAAACTTTCGTTTTGATTTCTATATTGGTTAACCATCTTGATTATATTTTGGTTCATAGAGCCCCTATCCTTTTTCTTTGTTTCAACATGTAACAAAGAAAAATATGAGCCTTTTAAGTCTAGTACCAAAACTTAGGGTCAATTATATTATTTTTTAAAAGTTGCATTAGAATGCAAATCAACAAGGTGAATAGATTGACTTTCAACCATGAAGGTGAGTCAATTGAACTTGGATCTGCATTCTTGGGACCTTGAAAATGGACTAGAAATGATTTTTAATGATTACCCTAATTATATTATATAATGTAATATGATAAATGTAATATTCTAGAAGGAAACAGACTGAAATAGTAAACCTCAAGTAGATTTGAGAAGTATTCAATATTATGCACCTATCATATTGAGTTGGATTTGGTATGCAGAGGAGGACTCATATGCTTAGGGGTGTATGAGTCTCTGATAGGGGATCCTACAACTAATTTTACATTCCTCTGCAATTGGATTTGACCTTCTATTTCTCGGTTGCAAAGCTATTGGAATACCGCCAGATACTTATATAGTTGAGTTTTAATGGATTGAAAAGGTTTAGGGCTTTGAATGCAACAATAGACAAATTATTTTCAATATTCCTTCAATCCTCTTTAGAACTATATCCTTCACATTAAAAGAGAGAGAAAAATTTGGACCATTTATGGGCTTACCTTAGTCAAACATTGTGTAAGTGTTTCCACTTCCGTAATGGAAATGTCAATGATAGAAATGATCATTGAAAGGAAGGAATGATGAAATCAAAAAGTTCTACAACTCGCCACCCTTCAATGGCTTCCTTGAAGGACTAAACTCATACAAATCACATCAAGGATTTCTTTCTTGCTTGATTTACTTGAATGATTTTGAGACCTACAATAAGGTTTCACCTTCACAAAACATGAACACACATAGAATTTGACATGATATTCAATCTTGAATTTCTACAATAAATCATTGAAATTTTGGTCTTGATTTTCTCAATTGTGCTCTTGATAATAAGTTTGTGAATATTTTTCTTGTTATCTCTTTGTTAGATTTTAAATGATGCAATAACTACGTATTTATATGCCATTTCTCTAATTTCTTGAAAATTAGATCATAAAAGTGAACACTTGAAATTTGAAATTTGAATGTTAAAATTCCATCAACAACATCTTAAAAATTGGTCGTCAACAAGATAGGGGGACTCATATTCCCATAGGTGCATGGGTCCTAGCCTTATATTCTACGACATTGAGTGTCGGGATCAAAACATTAATTTCTTGCATTTATTCAATGCTTGCAGTCCTTCAAAAAAGGGAGGAATGATGAATGAGAGAGAGAGAGGGAGAGAGAGAGACACCTGAGAGAGATGGAGATAGAGAGAGAGAGAGAGATAGTTCTCTAGTTAGGGTGGGAGGGAGAGCGAGAGAGAGACTTGAGAGAGAGAGATAGTTCTCTAGTTAGGGTGGGAGGGGGCAACCTAAGTTAGGGTAGGAGGGAGAGACTTGAGAGAGGGAGAGGGGGTGGGAGGTAGAGACCTAGGAGAGAGGGAGAGAGAGGGAGTGGGAGAGAGATAGAGGGAGTGTGTGTGTGTGTGTGTGTGTGTGTGTGTGTGAGAGAGAGAGAGAGACTTTAGAGATGGTGAGGGGGTGTGAGGGAGAGACCAGAGAGAGTTCTCTAGTTATGGTGGAAGGGAGAGAATTGAGAGAGGGAGAGGGGGTGGGAGAGAAAAAGAGAGAGATAGTTCTCTAGCTAGGGTGGGAGGGAGATACCTGAGAGAGGGAGAGGGGGTAGGAGGGAGACTCCTTAGAGAGAGGGAGTGGGAGAGAGATAGAGGGAGTTAGAGAGACAGATACCTGAGAGAGGGTGAAGGGGTGTGAGAGAAAGACCTAAGAGAGAGGGAGAAAAAGAGGGATAGATAGAGAGAGATTGTTTGTGTGTGTTCTCTAGCTAGGGTGGGAGGGAGAGACTTGAGAGAGGGGAAGGGGCTGGGAGGTAAAGAATTGAGATAGAGAGACCTCAGAGAGGGTGAGGGGGTGTTAGGGAGAGACTTGAGAGGGAGGGAGAGAGAGTTCTATAGTTAGGGTGGGAGGGAGAGACTTGAGAGAGGGGGAGGGGGTGGGAGGGAGAAAATTGAGAGAGAGAGAGAAGGAGGGGGAGTGAGAGAGATAGAGAGAGAGGGTTGGAGAGAGAGGTAGGAGAGAGATACCTAAGAGATAGGGAGAGAGAGAGAAAGAGAGAGAGAGAGAGAGAGTTCTCTAGTTAGAGTGGGAGGGAGAAACATGAGAGAGGGAGAGGCAGTGGGAGGGAGAGACTTGGGAGAGAGGGAGAGAGAGTGAGTGGAAAATTGATAGAGGGAGTGAGAGAGAGAGAGTTGAGACAACTTACCAGCAACCTCAATTTTCCCATCACATTGATGATGCTATGAATAAGTATGAGCCATTTGATTACCCAAACATGAGAAAAATTGTATCCAAATTTTGGGTAAGTGCACCGAGATGGTGCACAAAAAGGGGATCAAACTCGCCACTTTTTTTCTAAAATCAGATAAACCTAAACTTGGAGCAGTAATTTGAGATTCATGCATTCAAAATTTGAAGATAGCAAAAGAACAAGAATTGTAGTACTTTGAATCTAGTCTCTAAAATACTAAAGTTTTTCAAAGTAAGAAAATATTTAGTGGATCAAATGCTTCATGCACATAAAAGTGTTCATTTTTCTTCAGCAAAGCATAACATAGTTTCTGGCATGTTTC
>VDFB02000008.1:268275066-268300653 GCA_007258455.2 Sequoia sempervirens
TAATATATTATATATTATATAGTTTTGTAAGAGATTATATATTAAGAATTATAAATAATATTGTATATTCTAAACTAGATATATTAACATAAACTATAAACTATAAACTATTTCAAAATCATATATAAACCAAATGCATTATATTCTAAACTAAATATATTAAATAAACTATAAACTACAAATGAGAATCTATATTGCATATTTATAAAGTCTTGACAGTTTTTAAAATGCTATGTAAACAGATCGGATATCCGATTCAAATCGGATATCCGATTTAAATCTGATTTAAATCTGATATCCGATATGTCTGACACAAAATTCATTGCCTAGGGAATAGGCTTGGGTTTGCTTTGGTATTTGGTTAGGAGATACCAATCCTAAAAAGTCAACACAAAAAGCGTGTTTAACAGCTTACTTTGTTTTTTCGGACTTCACCCATGTGGCTGACGACTTTATTTTTAGCCAAAATTGATAAAATGAAAAGGGTTTGTAGAGGAGATTCTCATCTTTTTGCCAATATAAATTATGTTTTATTTTGAATTTAATAGATTATTATTATTTATTTTCTATTAGAATTATGACTAAAGTCCTGATTGATAGGATGATTGTAAAACATTTATAACTTTCAAACAGTATCATATTTTTTGAATCCAAAACATGTGTCACATTCTATGCTTTCAATACTATACAATTAAAAAAAAAATTGAATTTCATGAAATTTTGACCAAAGTTAAGGTGGTCAAACATATGAGTTTTTATATTTTTAAAAAGTTGTAATAAAAAATTCATAATTAATTATTTACATGAAAAAAATTACAAAAAATATCGTCACATCCGGACATGAATCCTCTACTTACATATAAAATCTCATAAAAAAATATTATCATTTTATTATGGTTAGGGTGGTCAGACAGACACCTACTTCTTATTTTTTTCCTGAAATTTAAGTAATACTGCATTGAAATTTCAAATTTTCACCAAATAGATTTTGTTTAAAAAAAAATAAACCTAGTAGTTTAGAAACTACATTCAATTTCCCACATAATCTATTCTTACATGTTTTTGAAATAATATAGATAACTTATTCAAATTTTTACGTCAAGTTGCCTAACTCTAATTGTTCTGAATTTTCATTGCCACTTAAGGGCCTGTTTGGTGCATCATGATCCTGCACATACCCATATGTGTATTAAAAAATCATTTCCAAAATATATGTCTATTTCAACATCACATAAATATATGTCTATTTCAACATCATTTGAAAATATATGTCTATTTCAACATCTCAAAATTTTAAAGCATGTTCAAAATATCATAGTATCTCAAACCAAAAGTGATATCAAACAAGATTATTGAGTTTCTCTTTCAAGAAAGCAGATGTGTGAAGGAACATTCTATTTCTTCTGCATCCTCCCATGTAGCATTGCCCTCAAAATACTGGTCACATTGGACCTTAAATTGTGCAATATCTTTATTTCTCAACTTAATTTTGTGCCTAATCAAAGATTCTAAATGGTTAAAAATAGATTGCATAAGTACAACATCCCCTCTTATGAGTTCAATTTAGATTAAAACAATGAAATCATTAAGAAACATGTTAGTTATCCTTTTACTATCTTTCATAATTATAAGAACATCCTAGAGCAATTGGATCAAATCATTGACATAATCATTAATATTACATTGCCCATTGGTGAGGATGGTAGTGTAGACAATCATAACAATCATACTTGTTTTTCTCCCGATACCTCTCCTCTTATTGATGAAGGTATCTTGGTGAAAGAATATACAAGCATTGAGAGTCTTGATTGTCCCTATTCTCCTCCCCCTTTGGAGGATGTTAGAAAACAAGAAGATGAGATCATAGAAATTGTAGACACGTAAAATGTACTGATTGACATTATGCATCTAATCCTAACCACTAACATCATTTCATCCTAAATCATCCTTCAGTCTAACCATTTAATCAAATTCCTTTATCTGATTAAATTCATCAATATTCCTCTCTTAATTAAATAAATCAGTTATCTAATTAAGTCACCTTTTCTCGATAATTAAATTGACCATTTTTTAATCTAATTATCCTATTTAATTAAATAATTAATTTTATTTGATTAAATCTCTTAAGTCTATTTAATTAAATAAATTAAAACTTTATTTAGTTTAATCTAACATCATCTCTTTTAATTAAATAAATAAATAACCCTTATTTAATTAATCATTTATCACATTCTTCTCATATTTGATTTAAATAAATCCACAAATTTAAGTCAAATAGGTCACATCATTTAATCCCTCCATTAAATTAATTAACCTTGATTAATTTAATCTCTTCTCATGTCCCTTCCTCCATCTTTTACCACTTGCACATGAAAATAGATTTAATTGATTTATTAAATCTCTATTTTCCTCAACAAGGCATCTTTTAAGGAATATTCCCCAAGTTTGAATTCAAAATCCAAGTGAGATGAGTCCTTCCAACAAGGCATTCACTCTCTCTTACAGGTCATTTTCCTTGAGCCAAGTGGCATTCAATGCATTCTCCCTTCCCTCTTGCATGTCATTTCAAAAATTTCAAAATTCAAATATATGCATTTATTGACACAATCCTCAAAACTTGCACATCCTCCATCCATTCACAAGTGGACAATTGGCACTTTTCCATTGGATAATTATTAGTCCCACATTGCTCTATTTTGGACATTCATCCATCTTAGCATTCTATAAATAAGAGAATACTCTTCTCATTTGATCATCCACAATTGGAGTAAACTTACTATGCTCAAATCATTAGCAATTTCCATCCATTATCATTGAGTTCATAGCTAGGTTATGCAGATTTTTCTATTGGAGCACTCATCAAGCATCAACAAAGTGGATCGCTCTTCATGACACATCAAACTTACATCATAGGAATTGGGAAAGGGCCAATTTTCACAGCAAATTGACACAAATTCCCCCATGGGATCAAGAGTTTGCTTGTTTTAATAGGATTTTAATCTATTTCATTTGTGTTCTTCATTCTTCTTTCCTATTCTAAACTATGCTAATGGATTTCATGGGGAATCCTTGTTCTTGCTTGCATTTTATCTTCTAATGTGTTTGTTCATGTTGTTTTGTAGGTATTAGGATTGGGGTTCATACATTTGGCGCTAGGAGGGAAATCTCACCTTTTAATCACGTGTTTTTTATTCAAAACTACACATTTTTCTTTATTTGTAGGCTCAACATCACTGTTCAGCACCCCTGGTTCTCCAACGTTGCTATATAGGACCGCTGACAATTCAAACTATGATGCTCTAGTTTCCCCCCCAGGATTTTGAATTAACTATGTCATTGGACCTGTTTAACACATGGGCATTTTCAAAAAAATCAAACTGCACTGCTGGGGAAAAGGGCGATGCCTTCACACTCAGTGGCCTAACTGCAGAGTGACGCTAACTGGCAAGTGGCGCTATACAACACTGGTGGAGAAATCAAACTATGACACCTTCATGGATTGTACCGCTGGAGGGGAGTACGAAGTGAAATTTAATTTAAACATCACATGCTTTTTTTGAAATTCTGCTTCTTCTATCTATTTCCTATCCTTTTGACCTCTATTTTGTAGAATATAACTGATTTTTTCTTATAGGTTGGATCACTTAAAGACAAAAAGGAAGAGAATCATGATGATGTCATTCCACAAAAATAATTGTTTTTTTAACACTATTTGAGGATTCATTAGTCCTCTTAAGGAAAAATTTTCATCCTTTTATGCTTAGGATCCACTAATTTCATTTGGTCTTTCTAAAAAAGGAACATTTCAATTTTTGCTACAAAAAGCTTAAAATGAATATTAGGACTCAAATCTACTAAAGTTTGTTTTGGGATTAAAAATTGAACAAGGAAATTTGTCACACTTACTTTGGTGCTTTTAAAATGAACTCACAATTGCTTTGAAAGGTTAAAATGAACATGTGCAACTTTTTTTTGTGATTGATTACTTAAACTAACATCATCAAAAAGGACGTATGTGCTTCTCTCACACTTTATAGCGATCTTGAGAATCAAAAGGCTTTTTTATGATCTTAGGTTAAGATACAGTAATCACCTCCACACTTCATTTTGGGAAATAAAATTAAAAAAAACACTTTGTGAGTGTGGGTAAACTTATTGTGTATGTTCTCCCTTTGTTTCTAAATAGGGGTTGATCAAACTATGAATATTTTTATTTGCTTTTGTTTATCTTAGAGGGCCTACCTTGGGAAAAAGTACTCACCCAAGGGAATGACTCAACCGATAACACTATAAAGCCAAGAGTATTTCCAACTGAGATATAAATGTGGGTATTGGAATAAATGCCAGTATCACGTGGTTGAATTCGACGAGATGGATCGAAAGGGACTCTCATCATATGGGTCAATCTCCATGAATGAAAAGTCCTAACTAAAACCCATGTTTTAGAATTACCAAAATCCTTGATCTATTTGCTGGTGCAAGAACAGTCATTCTTAAGCTTCCCCACACTTTTATGGTCTTTTAGTAGAAATGGAAAGCATTCCATAGGAGTTTCATGGGTTTTGATGCTTTTCTGCCTCGTATAAGTCAATGTTGTGGAGGGAAGCCAGTGGGGTCAAGCATCTAACCATTCACTAAAGATAAGCGTAGCTGGACTTGTCCAAGTGGGGACTCAACAAATATTGTCTTTCATATCCATAGGGTTGTACTTATTCTTGGTTACAAAATGTTTTTCTTGTTCGAAAACATTTGGAAACAAACATTTAACATCATCATGCAAATTTCAAACCCTTTAGGAGGTAAATACAATTGACCAAGTTCATGTGTTATTGCTTGCCCTTGGGATTCACCTCCTTAGAGGTTTCCAAACATTTGAACTTACCTCTCAATTTACCTACTAAAGATCAACAATAGGTAACCCTTGCCTTGAATTCATCAAATTTCCACATAACATACTTTGTGAGATTCGAAGAAATTAAGACATTGGACATATAGTTTGGAAAACCTAATAAAAAAAGTGTTTGTGATAAAATAAAGTCACTAAGAAAAGATAACAAAATGGACTCTCACATGTGTTGAAACCTCATGATTTTGAAGAAAGTCAAAATCCCAAAATGAAAATCCTTGATTCAAAGTTCAAAATCTGGAAATGTATGCTCAATTTGAACCACTTCTTAGTTATAAAGGTCCATAGAAGCATTGCATGTTATTCAATACCGAAGTCTATTAAACAAAGTGTATTTTTAGGTACATCTTAGGATCAAAATCAAAATCTTTTTCATCCATTCTTCAAACATCAAACCAAAAATCATCTCACCATCATCTTTTGAGAAATCTTGAAATTATCCTTCATGCTAGGATTTTTGGCAAAAAACAAAACCATCAAATCCTTGAGAGAAAATCCTTGAAATATTTATGAAATCATCTTTGGCTAGGTATGTGTAGATGCATCCTTTTTCATATTCTTAGTCAAAATTATCAAACCATCTTATTTAGCTAGGTATATGTAGATGCATCCTTCTTCATATTCTAGTGGTTAAATTATCATCTTGTTTGAATACGTGTGGATAGATGCATCCTTCTCCCTACACATATTCAAATTATCATCCTTTGATAAAATCTACCCCTGAGATAATCATCCAACATCTTAGGGTCTATTTGTTCAAATCAAAGCAAACATCAATCAAGTGAAGGACAATCCAAAAAATCAAAATCAAAATCCAAAACATATCCAAAAGTCCTAAAAGTATAGCATTCCCCTCAAGATTTTTCAAAAGATCAAACATCCACATCATCCATCTCTTGCATCATCATATCACCTTTTGATCCTCAAAACATCCTTAAAATTTCTATTTTGGGCTTAAAATAAAATCAATCCAAAGAATTAGAGATTCATCTCCCATATTCTTGAAAATTGATCCTTGTTTTATGGTTCAAACTAGATGTCAATACAAGAAGAACATGGAAGTTGACAAACAAACACCCGCTTCAAGTGACCTAAGCTAAAAAAATGCCGAAATGAATCATGTCAAATCAAGCAATCCTTTGACTATCTCATCATCACAAAATCAACAAGAAGAAATTCAAGAAGAAGATCTTACCTTTGGGATGTCGCATGAAGAACTAACTGAAATGATCCAAAATCCAGAGAACCATAAGATCTTCAACATCATGATGAGGCTTAACCCTTCACTATACATGCTCAAACTAGCAAAACAAGGGGTCAAATTACCTTCTAATTTCAACATGAGCTCTATAGTGGAACCACATTTGGAGGTCATGCCTCTAATTTCATCGACACTCCCCATCTCATCTACACCCCCATCCCAAAGGATGACTCAAAAAATTCTGCAAATCACATCTTTTGCACCAACTCAACCTAATGTTAATAAGGGAAACACATTTCTTAATGCCATTCAAACACACCCCCTTGTTAATAATCAAGACTTGGACAAAAATACCATTTTGAAACAAAACATACCCCAAAATCCATTGCATAAGTATGCCCCTCTCACTTTCCATGATCCTAATGATCCATCATCATCATCCTTCCGCACAGCACCTCAAACTTCTCTCCTCAAAATTTCACAAGAAGGAGGTGAAATGTTTGGACCTAGGGACATTTTTGACACCACATCATTTTCTCAAGAACTCACACCCCTCACATTTTCACCTCTTCCACCATTACCACCATTATCCACACCTCTACTTGACTTGGGACTTCCACCTTTACCAAACATTAATGAAAATCAAACCAATATCCCAAACACCAATCAAAGCATCACACCAAACCCTCAAAACTTGTCATTAATATTGCAACAATAGATGACAAATACACAAGCAATCACGACATCATCGAACAGCCCCCTAACATCTCAAAGCATGGGCTCTCAAGGACCAACCACATCGATAGCACCATCCACCACTCAAACCACCAACACGACATCACCGCTCACCACCATCACAAGAACCATCCCAAATCCACCACCACCCCCACTACCACCAAATTCCAATTTATCAAGCCAATACAATATGGCATTGCAAACCGCTATACAACATGGCATTGCAAACCACTCAACAAGTTGCTTATCAAAAGGAATTATTGCAAGTGCAAAAGCAAAAAGCTGCACAACTAGCTGCCCAACAAGCTGCACAAGCAACATGAAATTCTCAAGCCACCCAAATTGCACAATAAGTGCAAAAATCCATACAAGACCAAGCCTTATTACAACAACAAGCCAATCAAGTTGCACAAGTTGCTCAAGTAGCCCAAGCCACATTACAAGCACAAAAGGTTGCTCAAGCCCAAATTCTATTGCAACAAGCGGCACAAGCACAAGCCCAAGCACAAGCTCAAGCTCAATCACATGCCCAATATCAAGCACAACAAACACAAGCACAAGCATAGTTTCTTGCACAAAAACAAGCAACACAACTACAAGCATATAAACAAGCGATAAAACAATACCAAGAGCAGCAAGACGCAGCCCAATTGGCAGCCCAACAACAAGCACAATAGAAAGCTCAACAACAAGCAATCCTAGCATAGCAACAATAAGACCAACAACAAGCATTGTTTATACAACAACAAGTACAAGCATACCTGGCTCGACAAAATGTCCAAATACCATCAAACAACACACCAAACAACCCACCCATTCAACCAACAATTGAAACACCCTAGAACACCTTCATCACACCCCCTGATCCACAAAACGATGTAACTTGGGTCCCTATCCATTTGACAAGAACCTTGTGATGAAACCATTCCTGAAGGGATTTTAGATCCCCAAGTTTGACAAATATTGTGGGACGGGAAACCCTGAAGATCACATTAAAGAATTCTAGGTTCATTGGATGGAAATCACATACGATGATACCTATCTAATGCAACTATTTCCTAGGAGTTTGGATGGCCATGCTATGGAATGGTTCTCTCACCTACCCACAGGCATCAGGACATTCCAAGAAATTATAGATGGAATCATTAAAAACTATGCATGCAATATTGCAATGGATGTCAGTATAGAAGAACTCTCAACTCTGAAACAAGGTAAGAATGAATCATTCACTTCATTCCTACAATGATGGCAATCCAAGGCTAATCAGAGCAAATGGGTCATGCCCGAGGAACAACAAGTTTGCACCATCATATCCAACCTTGAAGGCCTCTTGGCATTCCATCTCAAGGTCCAAGGGATTACCACGTATGACCAATTGATCTCCAACCCACTCAACATCAAATGAGCCCTTATGACACAACCCGCGGGATCAACTTCATACCTTGAACAACAAAAAACCTTCCCACCCACTAATTACAACGAAAAACCTCACACATGGGCAATGAACAAAATTTTTAGCAATGATAGTGTTGTCGACACCAAACTGGTCATCAGTGCCCCTCACCAAAATACACCCGCACCACAAATCCAAATCCAACACCAAAACAATCTTCAAGCAACATAACAACCAAACAACAATCAAGCAATTAACAATGTTAATGACTAAAGGGGACCACCCCAACGGAACAATAATTATGCCAAACAAAAGTACACCGCTTTGGGGGAATCACTCAAAGTCATCATGAAGAAACTGATAAACGAAAAACTCACCAAAGCTCCCACCTATGAGAATTACGAAGAACCGGATGTGAAACCTCCTTGGTATAATGAGAATCAACTCTGTGACTTCCATAAAATCAAAGGACATACCATGAATAGTTGTATGACATTTAAAAACATAATTCAAGATCTCATACATCAAAGAATTATAAACATGGAACAACAACAGGAAACCAAAACCTTAAGATATACACGAATCTGATGACTAACCATGGCAATAAAGGGAATAATAACACAGATAGGGGAAAGAAACCTTCAAGAATGTAAATCATGTCTATGACCATGTCATTGCATCTCTGGATGACTATTGTACTACCATCACCATCAAAGGATCCCATGTCGATTGTGGAGTCACCAAAAGAGGTGGCAAAGTTACCATCACAAGATCATCCCAGCCAAATAGAGTCCCTGGACCTAGATCTGTTCCCAATGGATATAATGTCCTTGATCAGCTCAAAAGTATGCCAACACAAATCTCCATCATGGAGTTACTAAAAATCTCATCTTCCCATAAAAAAATCCTTGAGGAAGTGTTGGCTTCATCCACTGTCCCCGCAGATCTTGATGTGGAACAATTCCAAGCTTTGGTCAGAAATATCTTTACACCAAATCTCCTCACATTCTCCAAGCAATATTTTCCTACCCAACCATCTCATAACCGTGCACTCCACTTAGAATTCCTAGTATAGAAAAGAAAATTCAAAAGGGTCTTGGTGGATGGAGGTGCGGGCTTGAATATTTGTTCTCTCAAGCTCATCAAACAATTAAAAATATTAGAGGATTCTATCGACTAAGGAAAGGGTATCACAATAAGAGAATATGATGAGCAAGAAAGAGTGTCATAGGACACAATCAAAATCCCTATTCAGGTAGGGCCAGCCATCATGGAAACCACTTGTTAGGTCCTGGACCTCAACTTACCATATAACATCCTCCTTGGACGTCCATGGATTCATGCAATGCAAGTGGTGGCGTCAAATTCACATTTTAAGGACAAGAAGTCGCCATCCATGGAGATCTCAAACCATTTTCCTACTGTAAAATCCTCGAGGAAATGTATTATAAAATCCCCCAAGTACCAAGAAATGATGAGGGCCCATCTACACCATACATTGATCCCACCACTCTTGCTTCCACTTCTGCGACAAAGACACCTGCCATTCCCACCATCTCTGATATTAAGGTCATCATCCAAGATAACGGTTGTGAAACTACATGATCCCTAAAAACACTTTTGTGGTAGGAGAGTTACCACAATCTCCTAGATCACAGGGATGTCCACAAGTAAATGAAGCCTCCACATCTAAATTGTCTCCTGAAGACTATCCCAAATTTACAAGTTGGGGAGATCTTGGTCAAGAATTTATCGAGGAAAATCCATCTCATATGTTATAACAAGATGAGAGACTAGTAGCTAATTTTCCAATGGATGACAGAAGCAAGGGTCTGCAAATGATGCTCGCAATGGGCTATGATAGAAATAAAAGACTTGGGAAAAACAACAATGGGCTTATAATACCTATCATTCTAGAAACACAAATGGGAAGTCTTGGCCTCGGATGTACCCCTCTGAGTATAACCATACATGGATAAGGTCCTCCAGTTAGAAAAGTCAAAAATCCTCCTTAGCAAACTGCAACTGAACTACGCTTACCAGTATCTACAAGTCGCGTCATAGATAACTTCACATTTGACATAACCGACATCTATAGTAGTAGTGATGACAAGGATACCATGACCAACTTACCTAGGCTATTTGAGGATACTACTCTTTTCATGATTAGCACCATATCTTTTGAATCAGACCATCAAAATCATGAAATCCACCTAGTATACCCCCAACTCATTAATTATGACCAACAAGGAGCACCAATTCTTGATACATTCAAAAATGATGAGGCACTCTTAGAAGTCATGGGACAATGAGATAACATTCCATGTGGGTCGATCACAAAGCAGGGTTCATAATTGAACTAGATACACATGCCTATTATGGGGAGACGATTGAATCCCTTAGTCGCAAAAGTGAAAAGTTGAGAATAATATCTAAGTCTTTGAGTGAAAACCACACTGTGGCACTCTCTGACCAAAAAAAGTAAAAACAAAGGACGCATCCAATGGTGAAAACTTCTCTAAGGTGCTTGAGGATGGGGGATTCAATCTTCCTTTTAGAGCTCTTCATCAAGAAAAATTAGCAGTCCTGGCAGAAAAATGCAATCTGGTCAATCTAGGAACAGAGGAGACCACGCACATCACATTCTATGCAGAGTCATTACTATCATAGGAACAAGAACTCCTAGTATCCTTCTTAAGAGAGAGATAGATAAAATTCACATGGAGCTACATGCTAACATGCTAGGGTTTGATCCATAAATTATGGTTCACCACTTAGCAGTATACCCAAAAGCAAAGCCTATTAAACAAAAACTCTGGAAAATGCACCCTCAAATCACCCTACTAGTAAAAATGGAATTGAAGAAGCTATTAGATGCAGGATTCATTCGACTAATAGATTATCCAAAATGGGTTTCAAACTTGGTGCTTGTCTCAAAACCTAATCAGGGCATCAAAATCTATACAAACTTCAAAGACTTGAGCAAAGCATGGCCGAAAGATGATTTCTCGTTGCCCAATATTGACATGATCATAGATATGATGGTGGGACATCAAATGCTTTCCTTGATGGATGATTTCTTAGGTTATAACCAGATAATGATTGCCAAAGAATGCTAATACAAAATGACCTTCACTTGTCCATGGGGGACGTACTACTAGAATATGATGCCATTTGGCTTAAAGAATGCAGGAGCAACATACCAAAGGGCCGTGACATTAATCTTCCATGACATGATTCACAAAATTGTCAAAGATTATGTTGATGACATTCTAGCAAAATCTAGAAGGAGAAAGGATCACATAACAACCCTAAGTGCCATTTTTGACAGGTTGGAAGAGTACAAGGTTCAATTAAACCCAAAGAAGTGTGTCTTTGGCATACAATCAGGAAGCTGTTAGGATACATAGTGTCAATGAGAGGTATTGAGGTAGATCCAGCAAAAGTAAAAGAAATCCTCGAGATGGAGGCACCAAAAACATTAAAGCAATTGAGAGGTCTACAAGGTAGGCTTCAATCCATCTGAAGGTTCATACCCCAACTAGAAGATAAGCAAAATCCATATTCTCAGCTACTTCACAAGGGAGTAGCGTACAAATGGGATAACAAGTGTGAAGAATCCTTCAATAAAATCAAAGAATGTCTACTTACACCACCAGTTCTAATGCCACCAATCCCAAGAAAAATATTAATTCTCTATGTGTCACCAACAATAGCCCTTGGAGCTCTCCTAGCTCAACATGACGAAAATGGAATAGAAAGGGCTATCTATTACATCAGTAGAACAATGGTTGGGCATGTGTTAAACTACTCATTCATAGAGAAAGCATGCCTAGCAGTAGTGTTTGCATCACATAAATTTAGACATTATATGTTGGCACAAAAAATAAAACTCATTGCCAAAATTGACCCCCTCAAGTACTTACTGTCAAAGGCAATGCTCACTAGAAGAATGGCCAAATGGGTGATGATACTATCAGAATACAACATTGAATATGTGGAGCAGAAAGTAATCAAAGGCCAAGTCATTGCAGATTAGCTTGCAAAAGCACCAATCTATTCAAAGAATCCTCTAATCTCAGAGTTTCCAAATGAATCTATTTTTAATCTCAACATAGCCGACCACTGGAAACTTTACTTTGATGGATCATACAAATAGCATGGATCGGGAGCTGGTGTCTTCTTTATCACTCCACAAGGGGACTACATACCAAGGTCTTATAAATTGGTGTTTCCCTACACTAATAACATTGCAGAATACAAGGCTTTAACCATAGGTCTCAAAATAGCAGTGTAGTGGAACAATATAACTCTTAGAGTATACAAAGACTCTCAATTGATAATAAACCAAGTGAATGATGAATGCCAAACTAAAGATGACAAGATCACTCCATACAAGAAACTGGTGGAGATTGTCAAATAATCCTTCATCAAGATTACATTTGAGCAGAAACCCAGAGCCAACAATAGAGCAGCAGAAGCCATGGAAAAAATTGGATCGTTATTGGACATCCCCCACAACATTCCAAAATATGAATTCCTGATAGAGAAGCTTCTCGTGCCTGCATTAGAGGTCCAGAATCATAATATTTATGTGAAATTGTTGGTCCTAATTATCCTTTGTACCACGACATTTATTTATACCTTTGAATAGGTGTCATACCTACTGACTTACCATCAACCTTAAAATGAACCTTTGTCAAAAAGGCATCTCGATTTGTCATCCTAGGAGATACCCTGTATCATAGGAGCATAGAAGGAACCTTACTACGCTACTTAAACATTGAGGAGGCATTGACCGCTCTAACTGAAGTACATAATCGTATTTGTGGTTCACACTCGAGTGGAATGACCATAGCCAAGAAACTGCTGAGGATGGGGTATTACTGGCCTACAATGGAAATAGAGGCACATGACTACATCAAAAGGTGTCTACAATTTCAACAACATGGAGACCTCATCCATGCTCTAGCTCAAGGACTTTATCCCATCATCACACCATGGCCCTTTTTGTAGTGGGGACTCGATCTCATTGGAAAAATCATGCCCACTTCATCTAACAGACACATGTTCATCATAACCGCCACATAGTACTTTACTAAGTGGGTGGAAGCCATACCCATGATGTATATAACTGGGAAGCAGATATCAAAGTTCATCCTGAACTATCTCATTTGCCACTATGGTGTCCCACAAGCCATTATCTCAGATAATGGGACACCATTTAAAAATCAAGATGTTTGCGACTTACGTGAAAAATTCAAAATCCGACATCACTTAACCACCCGATACTATCCCCAAGGAAATGGCCAAGCATAAGCCATAAATAAAACCATTTTGAAAATCCTCAAGAAAATAGTCAATGATGTGGGTCATGACTGGAATTTGCAGCTCAATCCCGCCCTCTGGGCCTATCGAACTAGCATCCGCACACCCACCAGCGCCACTCCTTCTCCTTGGTCTACAAGTCAGAAGTAGTACTCCCCATTGAGATCGAGCTCCCGTCACTAAGAATATCACTGCAAAACCTAATCACAAATGAAGAGTATCGAGTATCAAGATTGAATGAGCTGGAGCTACTAGATGAGTGACATATAGATGCTTTAAATCATTTGCAAGTCTATCAGAATAGACTCAAAAGGAGCTATAATAAGAAAATTATAAGCAGGACTTTCCAAATTGGAAAACTCATACTAAAGGAGAATCAGAAGAATGTCCCAAATCCAAACAACAAAGGAAAATTTGAACCTAATTGGTTGGGACCATTTTTATCACAACAAGCTATAAGTCAAGGGCATATTAGTTATTAACACCCGAAGGGGAACCTCTACAAGAGCCCATGAAGAGCTCTCATCTCAAAATTTTTTATGCCTAATCTTTCAAGGTATAGAACGAAAAATCCAAAAAAATTAGAAAATGTCCTGAAGAAACGGTTACCTTGGCAAAAACCTAGCAAACAGGCATCTTGGTGACAACAAACAAAATCCAAAAAAATTAGAAAAAAGATCAAAAATAGTAAAGAGAAAAAATCGTCCTCTAGTGAAAACCACTTCGGTGGCACTTTGGACAAGTACCTTGGTGAAAACCTAGCAAACATGCACCTTGTGTAAATAAGCACTTCCATCCACTAGGATCTTTACGTCTTGTTCTACATCATCCATCCATTACATTTCCATCATCCATCATATCTAGATCTCTATCCATCACTCATCCACCCGCATCTGCACCATAGCATGGTCTTGTTTCTCTATCATGATCCCTCCTAGTACTACTCGGCCCATCCTCAAGGTTAGTTTTTTCTTCCTTTATCATAGTAGTCTATTGCACCACGTTGGGTGCATGTTCTCATCAAATTGGATTCATGTATATTCTTAAAGGACTTCCTAAAATAAAAAAAATCCAAAAACATCAAAACATCAGAAAATCAAAAAATCCAAAAAAATTCAAAACATATCAAAATCCAAAAAACAGGTCAAAAAGTCATTCAAAAAGTAAAAAACAATGTAATCTTGTCAAACTACGGGTTTCTAAGCCTTGAACATAGGAAAGGTTGATCTTTTATCATCCCCCGATACACTTAGGTCAGTCCTTTAGGCATCCATCATAATAAACTGACATTTCATCATGTATATCTTCATTTGTAAATCAGTCAAGTCGTCAATCGAACTACGTGGTCTCTGCGTGTATAACGTAGGTGATGCTAATCTACTGATCAGCCCCTAAGGCCCCTAGGATAGGTCCTTAGGTTAGTTTCTTGATCAAAATATTAGAAAACCAAAAACATTCAAAAAATTGAAAAATCAAAACATTTTAAAATCTTGAAAAATACCAAAAAAATCCTCAAAACATTGCAAAAACTCTAGAAAAACATCCAAATATTTGAAAAAAACCATTCATCTCATCTCGCTTACACTTGCAATAACATCACTCATAGTAAACAATTGTCGTCCTTAACCTTTGGCGAAACAATCAGAAGCAAGTCTAGTTGGTGGAAAGTGAAAACTCAAAACATCAAGTCTTAGGTCTAAGGCAGTACATAAACAAGTTGGTCAACTCTTTATGTCGATAACCTCTCATCCAATTGGTCCCATATCAACCATTTGAAAGAACACTTAGGATAAATGAAATGACGTGCCACCATCCACTAACATGTCCTAAGATGTATCCTTCCTACAATGGGCATTATCTTTTGGCAATAGTTTCAGTTCTTATCCTTGAAAACACATTCCCTTTTGGTTAGCGGTATTGAAGAACATCACCTTGTTTGTTTACTTTTTCTTTCTCTTTTGACTTATCTTATTGCGCTCATTCCAAGGACCTCTCGATGATATCCGAACAGAGGATTTAGAGAGATAGGAATGGGGAAATGATCATTATCTTTTTATTTGTTGTGCTTGTTGGGCATTCTTGTAATATAACCTTGGCGAATACTTGCTTTGTTAGGTATGTATGGAGGAAGTTTTTGGAAGCTTGTTGACTATTGCATTGATAGGTTATACCTTTATATGTTTTGGTCCGAGGTGTTTGAAACTTCTAAAGTGCATCTTAGCAAGGTTTTTGTATGTCAAGTGTGAACAAGGATACTCCTATCTGATTGTGAAGTCAAATTTCATCACATTAAGTACAATGCCATCCTGGTTCTCTATACCTTGATGCATCGTACCACATGTGTTATCAAACATAAGAAAATTGGACCTTTGAAAATCCCAACTCCTCGGCAAGTAATCATCATCATTTGCATATTCATCATCTCGTGTCTTGTTGAAATGACTTCTTTTCTTTCATCCCTTCTTGCTCATCAAGCTAACAAGGTACTATGATAGTTGATCATCATCATCATCATCATCATCATCATCATCATCGTCATTGATCCTGCATCCACAAATGATTAGCATATTGCATCAACATATCATATAGGAAGCACATGCATTTCATTGTCATCATCATATAAACATGTTATTATAAGCATTTTCTATAGATAATCACATCCTTTTCTAATTACATTGCATCCACTTTTTTCATCACATATCATTCCTCACATGAACCATCACATAGCATTCATTTGCATAAACATTTCATAAACATTTCACATTACCACCTACTACATAACCATACATAATAGGTACAAGAGAATTATAGACAATGCATTGCATTATAAGCATACATACTCGTATAACATCAAAAAGTCATCTCAAAAATTATATAAAATGATTTACAGATGGATGTATGCTTTGCATGTAATGGATTTTTTATGTCCCTATTTATGCTTATAATGGTGTGGAATGATTTATGTGAATGAAATATGAAAAATGATTGCTACATGGTTATTTATGAGGTTTTTTATATAATATGGATGACTAATGGACGATATAATGTGATGTAAATGTAATGGTCCTGTTTTATATAATATATATTGATGATGTAAATGGGATGGTTTTTAAGATGCTTAGAATAACAAATATTTATTATCCCAAAATATGTTAAATGATAATGTAATGTATGTGATGCACTTATTGTGATGTGATGATATGTTAAGGCAAAGTGGTATGGTGATGTTTTATGTAAAATGAATGTATATATAAGAATGGTTCACATATCATTCTGCATATACAACATAGATCATCTCCATATCATTTTGCATATTACAATTCATATCACATATCATATCATTTGCATCAACATACATAGATCATCATATAAATCATCATCATCATCCATTCACATCAAATGTCATCTAAATCCATCTGCATCTCACATTGGTACATTTTGACCCATTTTTCGACGACAGCCCGTTAGAATTTTGACGGCTGTTCGTCACTATTTTTGCGTCAGAATTTTGATGACATTTGAAACATCAAAATTTTGGCTCGACATCTGCCGTCGAAATTCCGATGGGCTGTCGTCAAAAAAAGGGTCAAAATGTACCAGTGTCATGAATAAAACAACATAATAGAAGATCTAGTAATAATGCATGTACATCATCAGAAAAGAAATGCATCCATATACACATCGCATCACATCATAACATGATTGGATAGCATATAGAAATAAAAACATCCATAAATGCATAAATAAATGATACACATCACATCATATCGAAATCATCATCTCATATATATATCATCATTGGGTAACTGCCATAGTAAAAAATAATCATATCACTATACATGTTTTTCAATAAGTACAAAAAGGCCCAATAGGCTATAAATAATGAGCCCATATGGCACGAAAAGTATCATCTTGATCAAGGTCTATCCATCCTGTCTGTTGCCCTCGCCCCTATCACCATGACCCTCTATTGGTCTATGGCTGGTCTGTTGTGAGTAATCTGGGGCCCACTCTGCTCTAGGCATGGTCTGATGATAATGCATGTAGTAATAATCCACCTCCCGGATGACCTTTCTCTAAGACCGAAGGGACACTGTTCTCTAAGAGGATGAGGCTGCCATGCTCTCTAATTGTTGTCGCCATCCCATCTCTGCGGCCCCCTATAGCTCTACGGCCTGCCTCCACAAAATTGCTTCGTCTCTCTCAGCCCTAATCTGATCTCGCTCAGCCTTGGTCTGATCCCTCTCCCCTATAAAAATCTGAACCTAACCCTATAGCTATGCAATCAATGCATCTCTAGGATCTAGCTACCCTGTTGGTTGTGCTCGTATGGGCTACATGTGAGGCTGATCCTCACCCTCGGCTCATGGCGGTGCACCTGCCTACTCTTGTTGTTGGTCCTACATCTAAACATCAGCCTGACCTGGTTGAGGTGGAACCCTAACTAGTTGATCTTGTCATGCACCGTTTCTTCATTGTCATCCTCCCCCTCTGCCCCTTGTCCTCCGCTGAGTGGGGACTGCTCCTAGAACTATCAACCATAGGGGAGGTCGGAACTAGTTTCTGTACACTTGTGTAACCCCTGGATCTGTAGGCCCCTAATCATAAACCCATGGCTGAGCCACCAACTATCTAAAGTTGTCAACAGCCTCAAAAGTAGGAATGTATTGACCCAATGAAGCTTGTGACATAGTGCAGGAAAATATGGCTACTTAATCATCTTCTGGCCGGTCCTATGGCTCACTGAACTGGCACTGAATGCACCCAGGAAGGTATCTCTCCACCATGGTATGCTCTCACCCCTGCATAAACTAGTCCTAATGGGCAAAGAAAATATGCTCTGCATCGTCAACCCATCTGGGCCAACCAAGGTATGGGCACTATGTAAAATCCTACATCTCATCTATGACTCTCCTCCAGTAGGGAATCTTGTTCTCACCCATGTGTGTAAAGGATGCACCACCTCTATAATGCCATACAAGGGTATCATCAAGCCCCATCGGTACTGCAAAAACTTGCGATCGAAAAACAACAATGTACTCCCACTCCCATACCTGGAAAACTATAACACCTACCCTGAGTGCTCTGCCATCAAGGTAGATGTACTTGTGTAAATATCTATAGAGTGAAGCAAGAAGAATATGCCCCTAAGCAAAATGAACTGGCCTCTCACGCATCACCATGCGCTCCCAACAAAGTCCCCAACCAGGACTGAAGTACCGACCTCACCGATCTAGGGCAACGAGACCTAAAATGAAAGCCACAACAACCAAGCGAAAGGGAGAGGCCAGAGACCTATGACACTCAAGCTCAATCTGACCCTCACAAAAGATAATGTCCTCTGTAGTGAGGACTATGTGACAAGCGTCCCACCCTACATCCATATCAAAAATAACGCACCGACCATGAATCAGCAATCTTGGGATGTGCCACACATCCTCTAAGGTGACGATGGCCTCGCCGGTAGGAAGGTGGAAATATGAGGTCTTGCTATTCCATCTCTTGGCAAGCGCTGACATCATCCTAAGGTGGGTGTGCATAGGCATTGTGTATGCGATGTGCCACAACCCCATGTCCCATAATCGATCCTACTCTCTGTCACTAAGGTCTCACAAATAACTGAAGAGATCTCGCTACCTGTGCTCTCGGGAATAGAGCTCCCTCGCTGCGTCTTGCATTAGGAAGGGTCACCATGTTAATTTTTTTGAAAAATTTCATGTTGAGCATTCCAAGAGCCACTCCAGCATTGCTATCTATGAAGGCATCATAGTTTGAATTTTTTTCAAACTACGACACTGGGGCACAAAATGCCGAAAGCGTACGGCCATGGTGTACTTTTCTATCGAACGACGCAGTCTAAGAAGATTCCTATTTCATTTAGCACTGCCACGTTGCACTTTGGAAATGACCCCGCAGGCCATGACATCAACATCGGAGTTTGAAGTTTGTTTCCAAACTCCAAACTCCACCGTCGTGGCATTATTTGACACCGAGTAGCATAGTTTATTTTTTGAGTGGTGCTATATAGTGTCGTTGTAGAATAACTAACTTTAAAAGAAATAAATGAATGCAAAAAATGAGAAATAAAGCTCAAGTAAGGATCACTTACCGGTGCCCCAATGTCAGGTGGCCGCTGGTATGTTTGGACTCGATCAGAAATGTGCATCAGGAGTTGTTGTTGCACTATATCATTAGGAGGTCAGAGCTCAAATCTCAGAGTTGCTAGAGGGCTATGTGTGAAAATGAATTGAAAGTGACCCCTTCGAGCCTTTTTAACCTTGAAAATTAGGGTTTTTTTACCCTATTTGACTATCCTACTAGGGTTTTGAACCCTTGAACCCATTTTTGTCTAGTTGAGGCCTGTTTTACATCATTTTATTGCATTTAGACACATTTTTGGCCTCCTGGAGCCTTTTTGGACCTGTCAGGCACCTTGTTCTCCTTTTTCGCAAGATCACCCAAAAATCAAAATTTTCATCCAATATCTCAAGGGGGCAATATATTGGCATGTTTTCTCTCACCGGGTAGTAGTGGGGTAAGATTTTATAAATGAAATTTTTTGGCTTTGATCAAGACTATTTATTCTTTGAACCAACGCAACGAGTGCATTGCTTCAAAGAGGGGAAAAATGTAGACACGTAAAATGTACTGATTGACATTGTTCATCTAATCCTAACCACTAACATTGTTTCATCCTGAATCATCCTTTAGTCTAACCATTTAATCAAATACCTTTATCTAATTAAATTCATCAATATTCCTCTCTTAATTAAATAAATCAGTTATCTAATTAAGTCACCTTTTCTCGATAATTAAATTGACCACTTTTTATCTAATTATCATATTTAATTAAATAATTAATTTTATTTGATTAAATATCTTAAGTCTATCTATTAAATTAAATAAATTAAAACCATATTTAATTTAATCTAACATCATCTCTTTTAATTAAATAAATCAAAAACCCTTATTTAATTAATCCTTTATCACATTCTTCTCATATTTGATTTAAATAAATCCACAAATTTAAGTCAAATAGGTCACATCATTTAATCCCTCCATTAAATTAATTAACCTTTGATTAATTTAATCTCTTCTCATGTCCCATCCTCCATCTTTTACCACTTGCACATGAAAAAAGATTTAAATTGATTTATTAAATCTCTATTTCCTCAACAAGGCATCTTTTGGAATATTCCCAAGTTTGAAGTCAAAATGGATGAGTCCTTCCAACAAGGAATTTACTCCTCTTACAAGTCCTTTTCCTTGAGCTAGGTGGCATTCAATGCATTCTTCCTTCCCCTCTTGCATGTCATTTCAAAATTTCAAAATTCAAATATATGCATTTATTGACACATTCTTCAAAACTTGCACATCCTCCATCCATTCACAAGTGGACAAGTGGCACTTTTCCATTGGATAATTCTTAGTCCCACATTGCTCTATTTTGGACATTCATCCATCTTAGTTATCTATAAATAAGAGGCTAATCTCCTCATTTGATCATCCACAATTGAGTAAACTTACTATGCTCAAATCATTAGCAATTTTCATCCATTATCATTGAGTTCATAGCTAGGTTATGCAGATTTTTCTATTGGAGCATTCATCAAGCATTAACAAAGTTGATCACTCTTCATCACACATCAAGCTTGCATCATAGGAATTGGGAAAGGGCCAATTTTCACATCAAATTGGCACCAATTCCCCCATGGCATCAAGAGTTTGCTTGTTTTAATAGAATTTTAATCTATTTCATTTGTGTTCTTCATTATTCTTTCCTATTCTAACCTATGCTAATGGATTTCATGGGGAATCCTTGTTCTTGCTTGCATTTTATCTTCTAATGTGTTTGTTCATGTTGTTTTGCAGGTATTAGGATTGGGGTTCATACAAAAACATTTATAAACATCAACTTACCTAGTTTCCATCCACCCCTTGCTTGTGAGAATGTTTTAGTGAAATAGGATGATATCATAGATAGCATGACAATCAAAATTTTCCTTCTCCTAATATCCCTCCTTGATGTGGAGAGGATAGATTGGTGTTAGTAGATGCACCTATTGAGATTCATGATAGGCATGTTCCTCCCTTCCCTAATGCTTCTACCATTTGGAAAGATCTATTTGGTAGGCATTAAAATCATAGTTTTCCTTCCCTTGATGCCTCCCCTACTTGTGATGAAGCTACCTTAAAAAATCTAAACATGGAATGTGATCAACATCTTATGAGCTCTCCTAATATGGTAGATAATATGGAATAAGAGAAAGAGACTTTAGAGAAAAAGGACAATCAAATAGAGTCTTCTCCTAATATCCCCAGTATTGATAAACAAGACAATTCAACCATTGATAAGTCCCTTGCTTGTGATGAAGTCATTTTGGAATAACCAATCCTTGAAATTCAAGAACATTTATTTTGTAGTTCTCCTAAACACTCTCCTCCTAGGGAGGCTATCATGGTGCAAGAAAATGAAAACAATAGTAATGTGTCTTCCTTGGTAAAAAGGTAATAGTAGATTTCACTTTATTAGAGATACATCAAACCAAGACTGCTGAGGTTATGAATGGGAAAGTTTCCATTAAATCCCCTAGACTATTGAACCCCCTACATATCTCATGATACATCCTAAGAATCCTCTAATAATTTACCCACCTTCAAAAAAACTTCCAACTCAAAATAAACCCAAAATTATCCTTTACCCACCTAATAATAGTGTTACAAAATTTGAATCATAATACCATTGCTCATACATATAACACTAGGAACAATCCACAACCAAGAAGAAAACCTTCACAATCCCTCACATAATTGTATCCTACTAGGTCCTCATGGAAAGGAGTACGATCTTGTTAAAAAACTAAAGAATACTCCTACTAATATATCCTTACAAGAACTTATTCAAACATCCCCTCACCACCACAACATTATTCAAATAGCCTTGAAACAAGTTCCTATCCCTTCTAGTGTGCAACCAAACGAAATAGCAGCCATGATTCAAGGAATAAATGCTGACATTTTTTTCCACCAAAGTGAGCTCCCCCCTTTGGAAGTACAAAAACAAAATGAGGCTTTCATGATAATACCTATATACAATAGGAAAGGGATAAAGTGAACCCTCGTTGACAATGGCTCTTCCCTTAATGTGTATAGAGTATCCCTTTTGGATAGGCTTGACATAAACAAATCAAAAATTCAACCAGCCTCTTTATCTATTAGTGGATTTGACAATGTTGGAAAACAAGTGCTTGGTGTGATCACTTTAACTATTATAGCTAGAAAGGCCAAATTAGAAACACTAATCCATTTTATGCCTCATGATCTTTCATATAATCTCCTTGTAGGTAGGCCATGGATTCATGCAATGAATGGGGTGCCTTCTACTCTTCATTGTAAACTAAAATACATCTACAACAACAAAGTGTACACACTTGAAGCAGAACTTAACCCAAATAGTTGTTTAAACATTGAGAATCCTTTAGCAACATTGACACCAACTACACAAGCGAAACCCATACAATAGAAAGACAAAGAAAAACACATTGAAGAAGTCACAAAGCTCTTATAAGATGATTGGGGTTCCTTAGACTTTGAACCAACATTCATGGGAGAATACAATATCATATACAAAGACTTTGAAAAGGGAAAATAAAAATTGGTAATGTCAACCCAAAATTTGGAAGACCCTTTGAAAGCATCCACCTCGGCCACTTTAGAAAAAAAGAAAATAGATTACACAACCAAATTTGATGAACTCTACCACGAATAACCACAAAATCCAAAAGAGATGGAAAAAATTAATGGAAAAGGTTATGAGCTTATGAAACAACTTAGACATAGTGGAAAAGGATGTGGTGCTAGTGAACAAGGTATTTACAACCCTATAGAGCCTAACATGTAAGAAATAACTCATGTTATTGGTTATTTTCCTTTCATTGAAATCAACCCACCAAATAAGTCTCTACTCAATATCAATAGTACCACAAAACAACCTTCTATTCCAACTTTGACAGTAATGCATCCTAAATTGATAGACACTAGTATTCTTGATTGTCATCCTTTATAAGAAATGAAACAAACAAATAAATTTTTGCTTAATGTTAATGTCATCACAAGAAACATTAATGATTTGAATTCATTAGATTTTACACCCTCCTATAAAGGAGAGCACAAAATCTCACAATCTAAAGAGTCTTGTGTAGGTATGAAATCTTGTACTAAGTAGGAGAAATATTTTCTGCAAAATAATAGAACATCCTCTATCATTGACCAAGAAGGTATCTTGTTGAGACTCCTCCAAGAACATGAAAGAAATTTTATTACAAGACTTCATTTTGTGCATATCATAGAGTTCATGGTGATTCTACTAATGAATGCAAGGCTTTAAGTAACAAAATTCAACATCTTCAAAATCATGGTGCTCTTCCTTGTGTTGAAGCACCTAGTTACTCTAATTGATACTTATTTTCATCCTATTCGGCCCATCCTTCTCTTGAACTAAGTGGGGGAAAGGGGTGAGTTAGCCTCCTCCTTATATGTCACTTGCCTTTTTCTCTTTTGGATAGTTTATCACCTTTCATGTGCATGTAAGAGAAATCTTGGGATTTCAATGACATTCCTTAAGTTGGCTCACATGTGACATACTTATTCATTATGTAGTTCAATTTAGAAATATATGACTTGGCATAGGGATTTCCAAATAAGATCTCATTTCTTCTTCTACTTTAAAGCAATTGCTCACAACAATGATGTTAGTAACTTCTTTAAAGTGAGGGTATACATCGACACTCATGTTTCACTCTATAATTTTCTTTCTTCTTGCAATGCGTCCTTTTCTTGGTGGTGTCATTGGGCTTGATTTCCTTTGGGAGAAAAATAGTTCTTTGACTTTTCCTCTCTTGGATACACTAGGAATGATGTTTCCTAAGAAGAGACCTTTCATGAACTAATAAAAATCCCTTTGAACAAACCTTACACTATTTTGCATTTATAATGTCTATGAGTTTCAAGCATACAAAGTTTTGATTGCCTCATGGAGCTCAAAGATCATTTTTGCATGGTGCCTTATGCAAGTTATTAGGAGGTATAACTTTGGTATGGTTTGAGCACAAATCCCAACTTAGGCACGAATTTCCCCATAGCCACTTGTGTGTGTGTCAATACATACCAGCCATGAGTGTATGTTTCTCACCTTTTTGTACTTCTCACCCAACAGACAACCAATAGTTATGTTGCCTTAGAGTGAGAATTATTTCTTTGGACAAACAACTTAGATCTAATGCACATCGCATTGGAAAAATAGTTGAATCTTGATCCACCTTTTTATTTTTTCTTATTTTTGTTCTTTCTTCTAGTCATTAACATTGCATGATTGCATATTTTTTTTGTTGCATATTATACACCTTGTGTGTGTCCTTTTGTGCTTGTGTTGGTTTGATTTAGGATCTTAGATCTTGGGGGCTTGCTTACCTCCCTGATCTTTGTTATCCTAGACCACTCTCATGGGTATGATTGGACCCCTCTTGAATGTCTACTTTAGTGTGAGTTTGAAGCAAGTTCATCCTCTCACT
This sequence comes from Sequoia sempervirens, assembly GCA_007258455.2. Classification (NCBI taxonomy): domain Eukaryota; kingdom Viridiplantae; phylum Streptophyta; class Pinopsida; order Cupressales; family Cupressaceae; genus Sequoia; species Sequoia sempervirens. Next base: position 268,300,200 of record VDFB02000008.1, read on the forward strand.
AAAGTGGGGGATAAATGTAGTGTAGAAAAATATACCTTTCTTAATTCAAGAATAATTAATGATAAATTGGAATTGATATCACCTTGATCTAGTGTTGTGAGGTGTTTTACACATCCACATTATGCCTTGGTCCCTTTTTAAGATAAATTAACTTAAATTTACCTTAATTTAATGTATTTGTTTACACTTTCACATTAAATTTAGGAGGCTTGTAAACTTAGTGGACCTAATATTGTGGTGTTGTAATGTGTTTTGCACATTCACATGGGAATTAGGGCCCTTCTAATCTAGACCCATTTTTTTCCTTAATTTAGTGTTGCAAAAGTGTATTCATTTACACTTTCACATTGAATCTTGGGCCCTCTTGCATTCATGACCTTTATATCATCATTAATAGGCCCCTATGACCCAATATTGTGCATCCTAATGCATATTTTGATCAAAACCCTAACAA